>CM033637.1:21050600-21783100 GCA_019453435.1 Rhinogobius similis
AAATCATCCCAACATTAGAATCAATCCCGTTTTAATCACCTTGGTTTTGTGTGCTGCTTCTTGCTTCGAATGCATGCGACTATTGATTTCCCACTGCATAGTTACAAATAATTAAACCTTATCTCTCCTTTAGCACAATTACAAATAAATTAACTGATATTATCTACTTATCTTCACGGCAGCGTTATCTTTTCAGTGTAAAGACACATCAATAGCCATTTGACCTAGTTTCAGCGATGCCTTGTTGAGACACTTCCAAATGTACCTCGGGTTTGGAAGACATCGGGGTTTGTCCAGTAGTAGCCAAGACCTCCTCTCGCTGGGCCAAAGATTTTTCCCTTTCACATTCAATAGCGATCTGATTACGCCTCTAAATTGCTTTTCCGCTGAAGCTGTTAGCGCTTTAGCAGTTCGGCCCACTCTCATCCAACACGCTATCTCTCTTCTATTTCTGCCTTCATCACAGCCGCCCTATCTTTATAATGACTGATTATCTCACACATTCACTGATGCACATTTAAGGTAATTTGTTTCAACGTTATCCAATGTTTGTTATGTAAAAGTCAATTTGCAATCCATGTAAATTAGGGTTTTGCTTTCTGAGCAATCAAAATAAACGTATAGAATAATAGTGGATTTAAAGCAAGCTCCTCTTTTGCTGTAGGCCATTGGATAAACCATGACATATTCATTTTTGCAAAGTGTCCTGTCAAATTGGAAGTAATCCCACAAACCACATGCCAAGTGAGGCCCGTGGACAAAACTTGATCCTCCAATAGGTCAAATTTGGTGCTCAAATTTTTAATCAAATCAAATCAATTTATTTTTATAATGCCCAAAATCACAACAACAGTTGCCTCGATGGGCCACAGGTAAAAGCAGTTCAGATAACTGTCCCAGAATGCCCCTGTCCTTTGACCCTCCTTCACGGCGAGGAAAAACTACAAAAAACCCCACGGGAAAAAGTAGAAACCTCGAGAAGAACCACAGTGAAGGAGAGATCCTACTCCCACGGACGGACAGGCTGCAGATGAACTAGGACTGACATCCACTTGGACTGTGGAGCCAGAACCACTCAAGAGGGAGGTGGCTTTAAAGAGTTCCTCCAGGCGGACGAGGAGCAGTCCACCCAGTGTAGAGAGAGCTCCTCCAGCAGTAGATGAGGAACAGTTCATCTAAAGTAGATGGAGTTCGTCCAGGCAGACGAGGTATGGCTAATCCAGGGTTGAGGGAGTTCCTCCAGGCGGGTGGCGCATAGATCATCCAGTGTAGAGATCGGGACGCACTTTGCGATGAATGGATCAGTAGAAGCAGGAGAGATCAAACTAGTCTTTGCCCCTTGAAAGCACAATCACTGAAGACAATTTAATCATATTTGCAGATAAACTTTGCAAACATGAACAGGTTTTTCCCTTGGCATGGTATCGCTCGTTCATTTTGGCCCACCAAAGCAAAAAGTCTGGGCAATTCTGATGTAAAGAATAGCACTGACAGAATAAAAGATTGTTCCAAACATTAATACTCGATGCCAGTTTGTGTAAAGATCTCAGTGTTTGGACGACAATGAATGCTGCATACAGTGTCCTTTCAATATATATTTTCATTGGACTGTGTTAGAAAAAGCAGACTTTGCGAGTAGCATCCTGATAATACACTATATTTTTCTATACAAACAAATTTTATGTAGATGTAGAAGACCACTGAAAATTTTCTGTGTTCTTGAATGTTTGCATATTAAAAGACTACCTGTTATTGTATTTATAATTTCAAGTAGATATTTTATATATTGGTGCACAGTAGGTTGATGATTGTGAATTATGTAATATTGTTTTGTATTTTATGCACACAGAAATCAATCAGAACATGACCTGTGACCTTTGTGTGACACACTTTATTTAAAATGGCTCCCAACATGCATTTCACGGTTTGCCTGGATAAAAGGCAGGCAGGTCGGACCAAATCTTGCACGATTAAGTAACCTTTTTGCAAGGACTGACATGTGTGGGACTCATTCTAGCTCACAATTGCACTGTTTTCAAACATTATAATAAATACTTAGTCTGACCAGCCATTCCCACTATCTTTCAATATCTTTCAATTTTGAAAGAAAGTGGGTTTGGGCATGAGCGGTAAACCCCCTACATCCTCTATTTTGTGGCAACCGAGCCAATCAGAGCCACAAGAGGAGAACGTCACATCCGTGTGCCGTGATTACAAGCGATAACAAGCAAGATGGCGTCCACTAAGGCTGTAGTCGACTAAAGGAATTCATGCTCGACTAAAGACCAGTCCTATCGACCGATTAATCGACTAAAAGGGGGTGTGGTAAAAATATATAAAAACTATGAAGTATTTACATGTATCTAAAACAAACTGCACTCAAAAGACCACAACTGCACTGGAACTGATGCAAAAGCAACAATTTTTACAGATAAGTGCAAGGAAACCGTGTATTTATGTTGAATTCCAAAATCTTAAGTTAACTCACTCCGTATTTCCTTGTTTTTGCTGTTTTTGACATATAAATTTAGATCTAAATAAAATAATAAGCCGACTAATAAAAATGTTGGTCGACTAAGTCACCATCGACCGCTTAATCGACTAAACGACTAAAGGTACACAGCCCTAGTGTCCACGACAGAGAAAATGTTAGGGGCTTCTCTCTTTTAAAGACCAGGACGTGCCGTTCAAACCACAGCGAGAGGGAGCTTTACAGCCACACGCTATTTTGGACTGACACCACAGCTCTCTGCCGCCTTTCATAAACCGTCCTGTCCTGGTGCTGTCATCACGTCCGCTGTTCATCTGATTGACACATGTTTGTCCCGCCCCCCTGAAGTCAAATTATGTGGCGGCATCTCCAGACTAATGACAGGATTGAATAATATATGGAGATTAGGATGGAGGCCAGGCAACTAAATACTGTTCAAGGCTTACAATTCAAATCCACTTTAGACCATGTTGTGGCTTAATTAGAGCCATATTGTTGCACCGAGCAGTAACCTCCGATGACACACGGGGAATAGAACTGATGCACGATATATCTGGATTGAAAGTAATGGCAATACCTCTTCATTTGATTGTACAGACCCTTCCACATTTCCATGGCATGCAGTGCAGTCTGACAAAGGTATAAGCAGTTTACGCGGATGGAAAAGCTCTGAGGAAAATTCAGTGAAGCGAAGGTATTGTCTATCTCACTCCGGCTCCTCTGCCTCACTTTCCCCCTCTCCTCCACATCTGCGTTGGTCTTTTATCCGCTGTTCTCGGGGCGTGAGCACTCTTCCTCACTCATTCCATTAGCCCATTAGACGCTGCAGCGAGATGTACATTATTTGGGTCTCGGGGGACAGACTATCACTTTCACTTTCCAGTCGAACAGAGGGAGAGAGCGAGGGAAAGAGACACAGAGAGCGGCGAGGAGAATAGCATGTTCTGAGGGCGAAAGGGCCCGGCCATGGCTTGTTAGGTGTGTCTCAAGCTCCAACGATTAGCAATTACAGTGTCTGGCTAAAAAGTTCTGTGGTACTCGGAGGAAGCAGCACTCTCGACCAATCAGTGAGCGGAATGGGGAAAAGGCAAGAATATCAGACCGTTTTCTTGTCCTTTTGTAATCGCACGACTCAAAAGATGTAAGACAATTATGAAGCACCAAATAGTTTTCCTCGTTGCAATGATATTTAACTTTTTACTAGAACAAAATGTGTTTCTTGGGTGCTTTTACATTACAGCAAATGCTTGGTTTAGATGTTGCCCTTAGAAAATAAATCACTCTTATTGAAACAGCCAATTTGCAGCACTGAATATTAGGAACAAGCTTTATTACTCATGTACAATGTGAGAAAAAAGAATAATGGCAATCTGATTTATGTCAAATACGAATTCAGTTCACTATGTGGATTTTAAAGACGTCCCTAAGCAAAACATTCAATGAAAGATTGAGGTGAGACGCTACAGGTGAACAGGAAAAAATCTTAAATTTAAAGTTATCAATTTGATACTTCTCCTGTAGTTTAGTCACATAAATGTAAGAAGAAAAAAAAATTAAAACTTTTTCATCGTGTCATGTTTTCATGTAAAAGTAAGGCATTTTATGTGTAAAAATTGCCAAAAATACACTTTGGAACAATTTGGAACATATAAAACTGAAAAATGGACACAACAAGATTTAAATTTCTTGGTTCATTTTGTAACTTATTAGTTATAGAAAAAAATTACTGAAGGGATTTTGGATTTCTTATTTAGTTTTTAAGTAAACTAGATTGAACATGTTTTGACTTAAAACATCCATAAATCAGTTTTACAATTAGATATAAAAAAAATCCTCCTGAACGTTATTGTTGAGTTCAACATTGTAAAGTTTGGTGTATGGGATCTACTTTAAGTGGTGATCCTTATATTCATAGGAAAGAAAAATGCTTTTTAAGAAAATGGCCTTGATGTTACAATGTCCCATATAATTCTATGGATGAAGTGGATTCAATGGAAGAATAAAACATTATTAGGAGCAGATTGGACATGTTTGTTGGTTCAACATGAAAGTCGATATGTTGAGAGAGCAAACTGACCAAAAACAAAAAATTTAAAAAAAGTTTTGCCTGTAGTGTCTCGCCTTAAAACATGAACTGCTTATCGTGTAGCAGTAAGAATCAGACATGTTTTTATTTCTAACGTGGTTGTTCTATCTGCGTGCCCTTGTGCACAGAGTGAAAGGTCGCTATGCTTTGTACTCATGTGAGTGCATAGTTATTGCTTGTCTGTCTCTCAGGTACGGACTGATTGAGGGAAGCGAGCCTTTTGTAATGCTGCTCCCACAGCTTGGAACTCTATCAAAGCTGAAATGAGGTTATGTGAGCTGGTTCCATCAAGAGGTTTTTGGTCTATTAAAAAAAAAAGAAAAAGAAAAAAAAAAAAAAGAGTGAGAATCCTATGAAAAATGTTGTTTTGTTTTAATATTCTAAATGTCTCTTGGGTAGAATGTCATTTTACTCCTTGGTCGAGGTTACCCTTGAAAAACAGGTTTCAATCTCAACTGTTTTTTTTCTTCCCTGGTGAAATAAATGTTGATTAAAAAATATATATATATAATCCAACATCCAGTATTTTATTCTTTAAAGAGGACATTGTGTCATCTAATTGCAGCCTTTGTGATTAGACCATTGTATTCTTTCAGTTTGATTGTGATGATTTACACAGCTGTAATCCCAATGAAAGTGTATTATGTAAGTGTTCATGATTTTGACAAAACATACACAGTTTTTCTTGACAATAATGCGAATGATTGCTCAAGTTAACTAAAAAAGATAGTAGGAATTGCGAGTATTTGCTGGCTGTGAAGTAAATATGCATAAATTAAATGTAATTCTCCAAACAGAAACATCAAAGGCTCGTGAGGAGAGCTGCACCTCTGAGGAACTTTGATGCCACTGGAGTCGGCCATGTTTAATCTAAGAGAAAACATGAATAAAACACTGTGGAGGGACTTTCTACTTCTGAAAGAAGAAAGAGAGACTGAAGTTTTGAGTAAAAAAAGTTGAACATCTTCATATAATTTTAACCTCTTGTTACTGTAGATGTTTGAAGAGCTTTGAGGCATGTTTTGTACCATTTCACATAGACTATGGAAACAAACAAAAACAATCACACGGAATAGAAAAAAGAAGTGTGAGGCTTGCACTCTGTATAGATCTAAGCAATGTCTACTTATTTGTTGTTTTTTTATCTCCGCTGCATGGTGACTGTTGTTTTTGAAGAGGAGCTTCTGTTGCTGTGGTGGAGTTGGCGCTTGTAGCTGAAAACGGAAGAATGATTGAAGGAAAGGTGCAAAGGAATGACTTGAGAGTTAATGATTGACTGACACCAAACAGACACGTTACAAGAGGTAGTACAAAGGCAGGAAGTATTGTGCATTTGACAGTACGATTCAGCGACGTCACTAAGAAAACGCTGAATTTGAATTAAAGATATATCCAAATATTTATGATGTAGAATTTGTTCTCTTGGAGTTGTGCAAAATATAAAGAGGGCGCATCATATTTACAATAAAACTACTATTTTAAAATGTGTATGACGGGTTTTTATGATTTTCTAATTGTGACTTTATTTAGTGTATTAATACTTGTTGTAAATATAAATGATAGTTTCACACCAATCAGGTCGCTGTTTGTGGAGAAAAGTTGAAATGTTGAAAATTACAGGAAGTAAATAAACTGATGACCTTACACTGGGGAGACAAACTTTATACATGATTTACACAAAATAAACTACTTTTTTGACCCTTTAAACATTAATTAAACTAAATAAATAAGTTCAAATATATATATTTATTGGTCACATAAACAAATTGATGACATTAGATGAGTTTTAGCCCAGTTTACAGTGTGGTTGCTATGGTAATTTCCTAGTGTGATGTCATTATTTACAACCAGGAAGTGAAATTAAAACTTATAAAACTGCTAAACCGGGACAACATTTGTAAAGAATTTTAGCAAAACTTGAAATATATTTTAGATAAATGAGTGGTCCAACCTGTCATGGGCCCTTTAAAGAAAGGTTGCAAAAATAACAGATTAAAAATAGAAATGTGCAGTGTAATCTTGCATAGAAAGTGAAAACTGATCATTTTACAGTCTTTCGTGCCATTCTTGAACCTCAACCAGATGCTTATATTCACTTTGCTTTGATGGATTGTCTCATTATTGATATGAAAATTATATTCATGAGTTTGCCAAATTCCTGAATGCATTTGTCTGTGCAGTTACAACACCATACACTTCTTCTTCTTCTTCTTGTTGCGCGACATATTTAGTAAATTGATGGATAAGCCTCTAAGAGTCCATCAATTTGAGTGACCTTAGGAGAGACGTATTTGAATCAGCTGCTGATGATGGGGATTTCCAGACCGCGGACCAACATGATGAGGAGACATTTTCAAAGGGCAGGGTCAAAGGTCAGATTTGAAGACATTCTGCAAGCAAACAGCATGGGATGTATCTTACTGATGTCCATCAAAACAAGCTAGGGTATTTCAGTAAGTTGAATAACAGTGAACAGTGTTTGGGTGGAGCCTTGTTGTTCATATCAGGTGGGCAATGGGGCTTGATTATTATGTTCTTGATTATTTTATTCTATTCTAAGCTGTTTTTTTGACCGTGTGAGACCTGATTTATCATGGAATTTATATCTGTGGAACCCTGCCTCTTCAATTACATATCAGAAACACAATCTGCAAGTTTAGACATTGATTTTAAGCACATTCACCTTAGACACACGAGTCAGGCCAAAGCCACGCTCTTACAGCTATAGCGGCAAAGATCTGAAACTGCCACAACAAATATACTTTTCAAAGCTGATGAAATTGTTCAGTTTGGAGCTGCATTAATAATAATCCCAAATTATGATTCATTATGTTTTTTGATTCAGTTTCACTGTGTCTTATTGCAGTTCTTGCGTTCTTAAACTTTTTCAGTCACGACTCCTAAAAAAAAAAAGTTCACATTCGCGACCCCCAAACACAAAAACTACGCAACACGCTAAGTGATAAATTAGCCTTATATCTAATGTTTGACTTTACTTTGAGAATATAGACCTAGAAAAATGACTTTAATAGGCCGACAAATAGGAATCTACATTCACCACTGCATTTGAAGGTGTCAAGCCTTGTTTAACACTATTGTATCAGTTTTTTCCCATCATCTGGGGACCCCTGGAAATCATTTCGCGACCCCCATTGGGGTCCCGACCCCTAATTTGAGAACCACTGTCTAAAAATATGACAATGGCTTTCAATAATAATTCTCTGAACATGAACTTCCTTGTACACAAGAGCTATGGGATGTGGCAAATATTAAATTCATTGTTTTATGTTGCACCTTATGCCGAAGCAAGTTCCTATGTTTGTGAATTTTGATCACTGACAACGACAATAAACCGATTCTGATTCTGATTATAAACAATCAAACAACGCTTGAATGTAGACAGTAGACGTTAAAACACAAAAAAGCCACAAATCATTGCCAAATGGAAAATACTGGTCCTCGATTCAATTAAAATGTATAATGTTCATATGCACCCTTTGGTCCAACACCAAATGTGGACAAAAGCAGTGTTTGCGTCACATTTTCAGAATCAGAATCAGAATCAGAATCAGAAATTGTTTATTGCCATTGTCAGTGAAATTCACAAACGTAGGAACTTGCTTCGGCGTAGGTGCAACATAAAGCAAAGGATAAAATATAAAAAATATATAAAAAGGCATGCATAAAATTAAGAATAAAATAGACTAAGATAGACTATATACTATTTGCCAAATTCCTGAATGCATTTGTCTGTGCAGTTACAACACCATGCACTTCTTCTTCTTCTTGTTGCGCGATAGACTATTTTCAACATTTTACTACTACCACATTGATCTATACGATGTACGGCCGCTCCAGAGCCAATATCCCTAGATCTTACCCAGAAATCCTGTGTTAAAATATACCCTCTTGAATATTTAAACATCATTGACAGATTTAGCTGCGCTGGAGAAGAAGTGTGGCCAAACCTTTTCAGTACCGTTATAACTCAACGCACCCACGCCCAAGATTGTAAAACTAAGCAGCACTTTTCTTGCACTTTCAGACTTGTGTTTGGTTGGCTCATGTCCAGTTCAGATCATGTCCCATCACAGTTTGAGGGCCCCAGCTGGTTGTCTCTTCCTGTCATCCATAAATCAACTTCTCCCCATCCCTCCTCACAATCGCAGCAGACCATATTCAAAGTTTTGGTAAGAAGTCATGATCAATCTTCATCTCGAGGTTTTCTGGCTGGTGTGAGACAATGTTTGAAGTTCGTTATACCGGCTTACACAGCTAGTATTGATCTTGTAGACATGATTACACTGTATGAATAGTTATAAGGGTGGATGATATTGACATAAAAATAATATCTTGATACTTTTTTGGAGAATCCCAGCAATTATAGTCAGATGATATTATTTCAGTCCAACAAATGTGTGTGTTAAACGTGTTAGTTGAGGTTTAATTATCAGAGAAATGGAAAATGTTTGCAAAATTAGTCACAAAAGTGCAGAAATATCAGCTTTCACCCTTATTTAAAAGTTTACAACATACATTTTTGCATATTTTAAAAACAACATTAACAATTATATACTATATATATATATATATATATATATATATATATATATATATATACTATATATAATATATACATTTCCATCCATTTTAGATCACTGGCTGTTGTTTTTTGTTTTGTTTTTTTAACATATTCTTTTTCCTTGACAAAAATCCTTTGCGTGCTGTTTGTTCAGTGTGTTTCAGACTCAAGAATCTCTTTTGGTAGGAAAGTTTCAAATGTAATCATCTAGACACTGTTTTTTTAATATATTTTTAAAAGAATAAATAAGTAAAAACAACTTTTAACCTGTCGTTCCATTGAAACTGAAAATTAAATTCTGTAAACGCTTTTAAGAGAGAATACATTATGCTACTCATCCAAGTAGCTTCTTCAGAACTGGATAAATGTATTCACTCTCAAAGACCAGTCGACAGAATTCAATTTTCATAAAATTTTTGACCGAAGTTTTTTTCGTTATCCATCTAACTTAACCTATTGGAACCGACATAAAAAAAAAAAATCACAATAATGACATTTATATTTCTTATATTTTTTTAGGAATTTAGATCATTAAGCCATTTGTTTGTTTAGATCCTCATTATTGCTTCTAGCTTCAGAGACTGCAAAACCCCTTGAGTGAAATGATCAATGACAAAGTCCAGAACAGACTCAAGGTATCCATAATTGTACTTCATAATTTATCTTCCTGCCAGTCATACGTCTTTGTCTGTCCGACACGTCTCTCTGTCAGCCCTTAACCAAACTCCGCAGCGTTGTGGCGTCCCTCTCCGCCTTCCCGCGGTAAATGATGGATTTGTTTGGATTCAGACCTCATGACCTCCCTCGGGTCGGCTGTACTGACACTTTGCCCGCGAACCCCCGCCGTCTCCCGCCCCTCGTCTGAGCCAGGACTTTATACAACCTTTGAACTCGCAATCACTCAGTGTATGCTGATGCAACAAATACAGCACCATCCAGACAGAAAAACAAAAGGGAAAGCTTTCTGAGTTCAATCCTACAGCAAATGTGGGGGACTATATTTAATTTTATGATGTGACTTCGTAATGACAAATTCAGTCAAGCTTTTAAGAAGAAATAATGACAAAATTAGAATAATTTCTTTACATTTTTCTACGCCTTCGAGTTCAGGATTCAGAGAAAAAAGGTTAAACTTATTTATCTGTCTGTGCTGTGTAGTCACCTTTAATCTGTTACTGGAGAGGAAATACTAATTACCAGTGAAAAATTGTGTTTTTACTTCTCTATATAAGATCTTTTGTCACATTATAACGCCATACAAAAATAAAAGTATTGTTTTCAAGTCATTTTTTAAACGTTTTATATTTTACAGATGGACATTTGAGTGCTGCTATCTGTACTCCTTTACATTTTTAAAATTTGGGTTTAGGGGTTATTTCTAGCTTTTTCAAAACAACATCTCGTGTAAATGTTTTGAGTTCAATCCCGAGCTTTGAGCAAACACAAATAAAATAAAAAACTTCATCAAATCACTGCATCCAGCTCTTGAACTGTTGGAAATTACTTTTACTTTTCACTCTTAAAGTATATTTTTAAACACTTTTACCAGGTTTTTGTGTGATACTTCTTTTACCGGAGTATTTTTTTGTTCCTGCACCTGCACTGTGGTTATACCTGCGTGTCACTTCTTGGAAGCTAAACAAGCCGGGACCTGATTCTTGGATGGCAGACCTGGGGGAAAAAACAGGTGTCAGTGGCGTATGTTGTGGATTTTTTATTGGTATGGCAACAGAGCTAACTTTTTATCACTTTGAAACAGGGCTGGGCGATATGGCGATAAAAATCTAATTGTGAGCTGTGACAATCTGCTATTTTTGTGAAATCGTGGTATCGTGATTCACTGTTTGTCTCTTTAATGCAGCTGTCTGTTCAAACACACTTTTACTCCTGTCTGTTGCCAAATTGACACAAAATGGCAATTTTAATGGATGCAATTAGCAAATCGCAAAGACTGCAATAGTTTTTTCCACAAACAACAAAATGTCTTGCTTTGATTTGAATAAAAACTGCTAACACTGCATTTTGGATTTGTACCAACACAAGCGACAAAAGTGCAACCTAAAGCAATAAAAAATGCGTTAAAAAGCAACAAAAACGCTTCTAAAAACAACAAAGGCAACTCAATGTAACAAAAAGTGACACAGACGCATTTACATGTGACAAATACAACTGAATGTGACAAAAATGGGACTAAAAAGTGACAAAATAATGTTTAAAACGTGAATGTGAACAGAATTCTAAAACATAAATCACAAATCTAATCTCAATCGCACTGTTCAGAAACATCACAACTGGACATTTTCCTAAATCGTGCAGCTCTATTAAAGGCAACAGAAAAATACAAAGTGAACACAAATCGAAATCATGATAAAAAGAAAACCGTGATAATTTTTTGCCATATCCATATCCAGCTCTACTTTGAAACTTGTGGATGGAATTGAATCCACCGTTATGCAAAGTTTTGATACTCTGGGCTTGATTAGAACACGGTTTTCAAAATATTATACGTGAAAGTGTAGCCAGAAGAAGTGCATCTGCAGTCGAGGGATTTATTATTTGTTAAACATATTGCTGAGACGCTGACAGCTGCTCGTTTATAACTGACTCCAGGCGTTCACCAGATGGTTTAACTTTAATGCACAGCGTAGCGTCGATGGTTTTATAGAAGCCTCTTGATGAAAGACAATAGCAGTTACGTGGTCCAACCAAACGATTTTTTAGGCAATTAGAGGACATGCAACTAGAGCTGGGCGATACGACAGAAAATGATTATGACGATTTCCTTGGGGCCAGATCATGATTTCGATTTGATCACAATTCATGTTAACTTCGTTTTTTTTCTGTTGCCTTTAATAGAGCTGCACAATTTAGGAAAAATATCTAATTGTGATTTTTCTGACCAGTGCGATTAAGATTAGGTTTGTGATTAGGTTTGAATAATAATTGAATAATTGTCACGTTCAGTTGTGTTTGTCATGTTTAAATGAGTCTTTGTCGTTTTTGTCATGGTTTTTTTCACGTTTTTGTCGCTCTTGAGTTGTGTTTCTTGTTTGCAGGCGTGTTTTGGCTGCTTTTGAGCGATTTTGTTGAATTGTGCAGCCCTTGTTTATAAGAGGTAAATAAAGTCATTTGCTCAGAGACTACAGAGGCTAAACAACAGGAGAAAAGTGTATTTGAACAGACAGCTGCATTACAGACAGAAAAACAATGAATCACGACACATCGATTTCACAAAAATAGCAGATTGACACAGGTACGAGCTCACGATTCGTTTTTTATCACTGTATCGCCCAGCCCTACATGCAACACTTTCTCCCAGTCGGATCAAGATTTTTTGGTGAGGCAACTAATTCATTTTTGCAAGAACCTATAGTCGACGAAACAGTTCTAATAATGTTTGTAGTTATTGCTCAAATTGTTAAAATATAGGTTTGGTCTCAACACGTACCTCACTATACTTTTAACATTTACAAAAGATAAAAAGTTTGACCAATTATCTATCTCTGGCTGATATGATTGTTAAATAGCCTCCATCTTGAACATTTCATGATGCAGACGCCAGATGGATAGAGTCCCAGAGCCAAATGCTTCGAGTTTCTGAAGTCATGGCCGCACTGACTCATCAAATCCAGAAAAAGTTGCAAGATTCATGTCGCACAGTGTTACAAAAATCCCATCTAAACTTATAGTGTCTTAAACCAGACATCATGCATAGAGCTTTGTGTTAAATTGTTTTGTGGGCCACTGAGAAAACAGAAAATGGGACACGCTCGCACAAAGGTGTTCTGGTGTGTTATTTTCAGACACGCTCAAAAACAAATGCGGGATACGGTGGCCCATAGGCATCTCAACCTAACACATAATTCTTTCTTGTGTCAAGCAATGTAAATGTATTCATGCTGTGTTTTGTCTCCTGTATCAAGACAGATGCTCCTCTTTGCAGGACAAACACTTGGACCCTAAAAAACATTCTACTGTTGTCCTAGTCTTTGATTCCATCTTTCTATCCCGCACTGTTTCTCGACATCTCACTTTATAGCCACTTTTGCACTTTATTTGTCCAGGCAAGTCAGACTTCAATACAAGTGTCAAAAGGGAATGTACCTGGGTTTCCATTATAGAACATTTTTGTGGGCTTTGCAGCAATTGGAAGATTGCAAGAACTAAAAATATCACAAGAAATTATATAGATAAAGTATTTTATTCATATCTTTAGGTTCAGCAACCTGCTTGTTCCCATGGAGATGGATAGGTTTAATGCCATATTTTGGAACATAAGCAAAGCAATAACATCTCCATTATTTGCCAGAAATGTTCCACAGTATGGCATAAAACTCTATCAAGCATTCATTCAAGTGTTTAATTGCTAAAAAAATGCCTGATCTGATCAGTAAACAGACCTGGGCCATACTGTGGAGCATTCCAAACAAAGAAATGACATAGACAAGCAGGTGGATCACCCTTCAGCAAAAGTTATATATAGTGCACCTTTGCAGTGGGGAAGACTGACAGAAATGATGCTGCCAGTATTAAACTTTGGTCCCTTTGACGTGAATGATTTAACACAACTACCTCCATTAATATCTAGAACACTTCTGTAAGTGCAGACAGGTCTCTGCTCTGTGACCAGCAGAAGCACTTAAAACTTTGAACTTTGAAAAAGTTTGAGGAGAAAGCGAGAGCTGCAGCGGAGGCAGAGAAAGCTCCGCCTTCTCAGATGCTTCTCTTGACTTTTCACTAAACTCACTAACAACCTGCTCAAACCACCCCCTTTCATCTCCTCCCACAGCCTCACGCTAACATTCATTTTGTCACTAATCTGGAGATAAAACAGCCCTAACATTAGTGTTAAAGCCGTTTTAAGAGCCGTGACACACTATGGGTGAGCAGTGTTGGGGAGTAACGGAATACATGTACCACCATTACATATTCAGAATACAACTGTATACCGTTACAGTTACTATTTTTAAACATGGTATTCAGAATACAGTTACTTTTCTAAAATCAAAGGAATACATCGAATTTTCATCAAATGTAGACATCTCATTTTAAGGTTAATTTAGCTTGCAATAGATTGTTTTTCTGTGTGCGGAAATTGACTTTATTTGCAAAACAGCAATGGAAAAACGTATTTTGATATAAAAGGGTCAAACGTGGCGACTGTCTTGAAGAGACCTGCACAGAACTGACTTTTCAACCCGCTCCAGATTGATCCTGAAGCTTTTCTGACTCTGACTCTGCCCTCCAGAGAGAGCCCCGCGGGTCCCGGTGCGTCTGGAGCCACCACTGGCTGCAGCGTTGCCGTGCGCCCTCAGAGTGAGCAGAGGCTATTGACGCTCTGGCTGTTTTAATGCAGAGACATCTACCTTTAATAAAGCCTCCTTTGCGTCACTAGATCAAGCCTATAATGATGTGTAGGAACTTGAAACTCAGACCGTGCCGTGGTTCCGCCCACCTCTCACGGCATTCATTCATAAAGTTAGTTCAATTATCAGTGTTTGTTGTTTTTGTTTGTTTTTGTTTGCTTGTTTGGTAGGTTGTTTTTTTTTTTTTGTGTGTGTAGTTTTTCCTTGCCGAGAAGGAGGGTCAATTGTTAAATATTTAAACTGCTTTCTACCCGTGGCCCATCAAGGCAACTGTTGTTGTGATTTTGGGCGCTACAAAAATAAACTGAATTGAATTGAAATTGAATTGAATTTTACTCACGTGGTTTAAAGCGATGTCCTGTGATACATCCACCTGCTCTTTTCATCATGCAGCGAGCGCTCACACTTACATGTCTCACGCACATGTCACACACTCACATGCACACACTCACTCTTACACACTCACATGCACACACTCACTCTTACACACTCACATTCACACACTCACTCTTACACACTCACATTCACACACTCACTCTTACACACTCACATTCACACACTCACTCTTACACACTCACATGCACACACTCACTCTTACACACTCACATGCACACACTCACATGCACACACTCACTCTTACACACTCACATGCACACACTCACATGCACACACTCACTCTTACACACTCACATGCACACACTCACATTCACACACTCACTCTTACACACTCACATGCACACACTCACTCTTACACACTCACATGCACACACTCACATGCACACACTCACTCTTACACACTCACATGCACACACTCACATTCACACACTCACTCTTACACACTCACATGCACACACTCACTCTTACACACTCACATGCACACACTCACATGCACACACTCACTCTTACACACTCACATGCACACACTCACATGCACACACTCACTCTTACACACTCACATGCACACACTCACATGCACACACTCACTCTTACACACTCACATGCACACACTCACTCTTACACACTCACATGCACACACTCACATGCACACACTCACTCTTACACACTCACATGCACACACTCACATGCACACACTCACATGCACACACTCACTCTTACACACTCACATGCACACACTCACTCACACGAGGTGCGCACTGCTCTGTGTATCTGCTGTTCCGCTGCGTGGGACGCTGCTCTGACAGGACATGAGCGGGACTCAGAACCGAGGTGTTTTGGTCTGATCACCTGAAATACCCTCAATGTGAACGTTCGACATTTGGAGCAGATTGATACAGTTTTGTGCAAAAACGCACCAGAAAGCATGTGTGCACAAGTCTGATTATGTTGATCAGCTGATACTCTACTGTGTGAGGACAGACTAAAGTGAATCAAAAGACTGTATAGCTTAACTTCTGGGCGAAGGTTGAGGACAGAGTCATGCATGTTCCACGCACATTAGAATCGCGCTGGAGGCAGGGTTTGTTCGCCCTATATAATGGCCCAGGTCCCATGAGAACGGTTCACCACTGGCTCTTCAGAATAAGTATTCAGAATACAGTACCTACATTACACTGTTGGCAATGCAACAGAATATGTTACAACATACTTCTCAAAGCATGCATTCAGTTTTCTGTAACGGAATACATTCCAAGTACTCTTCCCATCACTGCAGGTGAGTGGGTGAAGTGTGCTGCCCAAGATCACAACGACATGCTCAAGTCAGAGCAGTGAACTCAGTTGGTGACACTGGTGGGCAAACACTCTAACCACTTTGTCTCGCATATATACTTTGTTTTGTTTTGTTTTTGGTATATTCAAGTCAAAGGATCATATAGGAAATGTGCAGAGTTGTAAACGTGGATTGCCAAATACTTTGCTAAAACAGTATTTGTAGAGCAAAGAAAATAGCAGAAAGATGTTAAAGTTTTTGTTCTCAAACATTGCACTGATGCAGGCAATAGCAACACACAGTAACAAGAAACCTAACGGAGAAACCACAACTGTTACACATTGCTGCATTGCACACGGGGCAATGCAATCCCAGGTTGTGTCACGCTTTTGAAAGTGAAATTTTGAGATCTGTCTGACGGTCTGCTCTTGTGCTAGAAATGTCAAATGCTTTCCATTCTGTCTGTTTGCCAATTCACAAAAGCCTTACTTTCCCCCAGCTCCCCCTCGCCTGCTGCTGCCCATGCGTTTTGACACACTCTGAACTTGTTTAGGCATTTGATAAGAGGGCTTGTCATTGTGAACCGTGGTCAAAGGGAGTCTGGGTGGAGGCTAGAGGGGGCTTTTGACAACAGATAAGGTGAAGAGGTGCCTGTATGAATGCTAATGTACAACAAAGAAGTCACCGGCTCCTTGTAAACGCATGCGGGACACACAGCACAGCGGGGAGAGTTGCACTTTTAACTGTACTTTAACCTTTTAATCTCAACTTGCTAATGCCTGCAGTATGCTTTATAATTATATATTGCGTCCGCAGGGTTATGAGGGAAAGACATGTCTTCCCAAAGTGCTAATTCCAGTTAATCATAAAATAGTCATATGGTCGGACACAGGGAGGTAATAGAAAAGTCAATGAGATGTTAATTAAATGGTGATTGTAAAAGATAAGATGGTGTAGTTATGAGTGGTTTGCAGGTTCACTGACCCACACTAAAGCCAACATTAAACGGTACAGTTTATTGAAAAGAGTATGGAAAGAGTACGGGATATTTGTGCTTGAAGGGGCTCTGGGGCTGTAATCGAATCGAAATAGCAACTTGAATGGACGCAATTAACAAATCGCAAAGACAGCAATTATTTGAGTGACATAAGTTCTTGTACAAACAACAAAAAATCCTGTACTCTGTAGTTTAGACTCTACTGTTCTGAAATGCAAGGGATTCTTTGGTTAGTTCAACGGTGCATATTCCAATCTTCCCCATAGTGTTAATGCTATAGGTTTAAAATGTGAATGTAGAACAGAAATCTATACAAAGAAAACATTAATTGCAAATCTAATCGCAATTGTAATGCTTGTCTGAAATATGGCAATTCCTGTAGATATTTTGTCAATCATTCAGCTCTGGCCAGTACCTGATTTTATTCCATAGATGTGCACAGTTGTCTTACTGCAGCACAGATATGTAGTAATGTAGTATGCTTGTTGTTGTTTGCTGTACCCTGATGGCAAAACTTGCTCTGGACTCTGAAAGTTGCGAAAAGCGCTTTACATCAAGGAACCATTCACCCATTCACTCACACATTCACAAACCAGTGTGCGCAGACACTGAGGACGAGGCGGGTTAAGTGTCTTACCCAAGGACACAACTGCAGTATTCACCTGCGGGAGCAATTGCACCGCCAACCTTAAATACCACTTAATACCACTGCACTTTAAATACCATTGCACGCTGCACTTCAATTATACCAGGTACTGTAATGTTGTAAATATGTATTTTATATTGTTTGTCTTTAAATGTTGTAAATATGTATTTTTATGTTGTTTGCTTTTACTTGTCAAGGACTACAGATGGAAATTAGCATTTTTGCTAAATCTGGTGCAGCCATCTTTTAAATGTAATTGCACACTGTCTTTTAAATAAATGAATAAAATAAAATTAAACCTGTGGGTCAGTGAATCTGACCGCTCAACCGAGGATGTTTGTGTCAGGAGCGGGATTCGAACCGCTGACCTACTGCCGCCCAGTTAAAGGCTCAGACATGAGAAAGTGAGAAATCATTATCTAGTTTTGTGTTTTAAATGACACATATTCTGCTACAGTGACTGTTTTGAGCTTTTAACCCTGTCCTAACAATGTCCCCGTCATAAAAAAACATACCTGGAATCGGAGTTAGCTGCATTCATGCAAGTTTGAGGACTGTTGGTTTGAAAATCCCCTCCTCTCTGACCATCAATAACACTTCCTGCTGAACTTTCTCAATCGTTGACGTTTTTTCCGATTTTATACATCACTTATCCGAGAATCTTCTGCTATTTTAAGTCCTTAAATCATCGGCAAACTCGTTCTGAGCATTTCTGCCGTCGAACCACAATCACTACTGTAGCCTGATGATCGCACAGTCCCTTAAAGTGATAACATAACTAAACTGTCTATCAAGTAGAGACAGAGTTGAAAATAGCTGTGGATTTGTATGACTGAGATTTAAGCTGTACTGAATATAACTCCTATTTAAATGCGTCTAATTACAATTACATGGTTTGAATGATTATACTTCTTTATAATCTACCCAATTACAGGAATGTGCGTTTTTGTAATTTGTTACTTTCCATGGTTTATATATAAAAGTAACATGTGGGGCATCTGATAAAACTACAGTACAACTACTACAAAATTGTTCAATCCAGCAGAAAACATGAAGCCATAACCTTCTGCCTCATACAGTGTACAGATAAGCAGTGCATATCAGCCGCGTCAACGCAGTACATAGAAACTGTACTATGTTCTAACTATGTCAAAAAGCGCCTCTGGACATTTAGTGTTCTGCTGTGCCAAATCCCCCAAGACTCGGAGAATTCCATGTGGGCCACAGTTACACGAGAGAAAACCGCTGACAGGGAAAAAAGTCTTTACAATGAATGAACCGAGGAAGATCTGTTATTGCACCAATGAGCAACTTCTCACAGCCTGTGAATCCATAGCTTTGAACTTTTAAGCAAATGACACTTCATGAATGACAATGTTTTCAATCCCAAATTAATATTTTTGTGTTTCATTTGGAGAAAAATCTTGTGACTTCTTCCTCTTCCTCGATATATTTTAAATAAAACAAATCCATTACAAAAAACAGCTGTTCTAATTGCAGAATGCTGTTGGCTCAAAGCATTTTTCAGTGTCCTCTCTCCAATAATCATGCTCTGCTCGCTGTTGGAATTTTAAAAAGTGAGTGAGTGTTTCTGAAAATAATCAGTATTATCCATTCTACTGCAATAATGAGACAGGATCAATCAAAAGTGTGTTGGTCAAGTACAATACAAGTTGGGTAATTGAACTCTCACTCTTTTTGGGACATGACAAAAATTAGAAAGATAAAAATGATATCACTACAACACTCTGGAGCATAATCTTTGTCTGAAAGTGTAACTAATCTTAACAAAAACAGACTGTCAAAATAAGATAAGATAAGATTATGATCCATTCTGAACGTCCCCAGTGGCCCATCACGCCCCTCACCCGCTCCCCTCACCCCTGGACTTCCTCTGGTCGCTCCTTCAGGACAATAACATATTGGGGTCAAGGAGGACACTGTACCTGCAGAGGAGGCTGTGTCTGTCGCCGTGTCGCGGTGTGCAAGGCCAGAGAGGAGCGCAAGGTCTGGCTCACAGTGGAGTAAGCACAAATATGACTAATGGCAAAGCGCTTCAGGGGCAGCCTTAAGAAGTCAAACCAAATCCTACAGTGGAAGTTACATTTTGGGGATGTTTTTTCTCGGATTATTGAAGTGACTTGGATGGTATCCGGTGACTAAAAGTGTAATCATGGTAATTACTACCCAAAACTCCAAATTACTACGACTCATCTTCATAATTATACGGAAACAGAGCTGCAGAAGACATTTATTTTTGCAGTTTCATAATTTTTACGTTCTATTGCATGCTGTATTGTAAAGTGACGTATAACTGAAACAACAATTTGTTGTCTAGTCTATTACAGCAATTATATGGTGCTTGGTAAACTGTTGAATATATAGTTTTTGGTCATTTTTTGGTTGTAATCTTTTTTTTCATTCATTTTCTACTGCTTATTCCCGTTTCCGGGGTGACATATGACATTGGGCCTTAGGTTGTAATCGTATTTGTGTTATTTTGAGTTGGTACAATGTTGGCTCTACACAGAGGTTACATTTGGGCATTTGTGTTTCTTGTGTCCTATTTGTTTTATTATTAATTTCTTGGACAACTTTATTTCATTTTTTAAATACATTTTCGTCAATAGTAAATATTTAAAAAATATATTTGACACCCTCGTTAAGTCTGGAAACCTTTCCAAGTCGAAAAATGCACACCAAGAAGTCAGGAACTCTTCTGAAGGTGAGAAGCTGTTGCCAGACTTCAACACCTGACGTCACTGTGTGGAACAGGCCAAAATCCACAGATTTATCAAATGATCTTCATAATTTAATGTCATTGACTACCGTTATTACAGTTAGGGGGGATTTATTTTCTGTCTTTTGCATCGTAAGAGCAACAAAGAATCACAAGAAAGACCCACTATGGTTTAATTAATTGCCAATGTAACGTTTGTTAGCTAAAGTAGATATGATTGGCTGTTTTCTAAAACAAACTAGGTTTAACGTTAGCTGTTGGCCAGGCTAATAACAATAGGCATAAATCTCACTGTTAGCTCTAATAAACTCTGTTAAAGAGCAGAGTCTGTGATTTTATTATTGGTAACGTCGGGATCCTAATTTTCCAGGATAAAATCACATGAATGCAAGTCAAAACCCCATCATCTCATATCGGCAACCTGAGTTCCCAAGGACCATATAAACACAGCACAAGACTTAATTAATAACTTAATAATAAGACTTAAGCATAAGTATGTTTTCTTTTTGCAACATCATCACGTTGTGTATTCCGAAACAATACCCTACTTTTAAAAACTTGAGTAATTATTGAAACAACCTTGATTTTCTATTTAAAACATATGGTCTATACGTGTTCTCAACCATTGTACTCTTCCAAAGCCGGCCTAAATCACATTCCTTGCTCTCTTCCAGCTAAAATAAAGCACTTTACCACCAGAAAACATCATAATAAGCACAAACAGTATTCGCTGTTTGAAAATCAATGGAAAATAGCTTGTTCCATTCCTTAACTGCTCCCATCATTGATCTGTGTTCTGGCTACTTTCTGATGGATTACACATGCAGCCGGCCCGCACACGTAGCACTAAATCTGCTCCAGAGAAACAACAGTAGAATAATTTATATCCCTGCTTTAAATGAATCATTCAAAAATAAAACCACGAGAGATCATTTATCAAACATAATAAGGTTGTTTTGAGGACTGGTCATGTACAAGCCACATCCGATTTGTCCAATTTTTAAGATGAAGTGTTGATGGTGTGAATGTAAATGAATTAGGAGGCAAAAATGAGTCCATAAATCACAATATGTTTTTGATTATGTTTTGATGAGGCTGGTTTATGCTCCGAGGCAGATGGGATAAGTTGGCGGGTATATTTATGGGGAGATTCTGTTCACTGATGCACTCCTTGGATTTTTAATTTTCATTTAAACATTTAATAGTGCAATGAAACTCGACTAGACCAACAGAACTACCACTTTTATACTGATACATGTTGCATTACGCCTACAATTATCACTTTGCCTTTCGTTTTTATATGCATTAAGCTTCAGTAGCCATAGATGCCCAGGGTCAGAACAATTCCAGTAAATTAGACAGACTCTTTTGTTCATTAAGATGCCAAAATATGAATTAAAATACCCAATAAAGTCAAGAGTCGTAAATGAAACTGCACAACAAAAATAACTGAACAAAGAACATTTATATTTCATCAAGAGCTTAATTGTACTGGTCATTTTGACAGATTCATGTCTCTAATGACGCTAAATTTAATCTGGGAAACAGACGCTGAGTAAAAAAAATTCACTGGTCTATTAATAATTGACAAACTGCAAACAAAAGTATGATGCAGCTCAGAGAAAGAAACTTTGCAACGATTCATATTCCTATAGAAGTACTTGTAGATGTGGGAGACGCATGGAAAATGTGCAATATCTCAGTTGTTGTAACAGAAATATACATAATTAGATCATTTAATGTATCAATAAATAAACCTATTTAAAATTACAGAAAAAAAGACAGAAGCGCCTAGTGTCATCCTCCTTTTTTCTGGCAAATTTCTGGATAATTTCATGGTCCATTCACGTTCACACTAAACTTCAAACAAGACATTCCTGATGCATTGTATGGTATCGCTTTAGATTAATGTTCCTTAGTAAACTATTTATAATGCATTAATAAGCACTTGTTATGTGTTTATAAGCACTTATAAGGCATTTACAAGCATTTATTAGCATGATAATTGAAAATAATCAGCTTATAAACAGCTTATTGATGCACTGTGCATGCAGTTCACTAACACAATGGTTAATGGTTATAAGCATGTATAAGGTATTATAAGTGCATGAACAAGTAAATAGTAGTTATTAACTCCCTATTAATAGTTTACTAAGGAACCTTAATCTAAAGCAGGCATGTCCAAACTAAGGCCCGGGGGCCAAATGCAGCCCTCAGACCAATTTTTCTTGGCCCTCAGGCTTCCTGGTGAACTGGCCCACATTGTCCAGGGTAGTACTTTTTGCATCAAATTTCAGATTTTCTACAATTCTAACCTAAATAACTAACATTCTGGCATAATACAGACCTGATATTAAGGCACTGAGACTGAATATAGATGTGGTGGTACTTAAAACATCAAATAAGTGCAGCTTTTTTGAACCTTTCACGACTGATTGTGGCCCTCTGCTTGGTCTATATTCAAATGCGGCCATCGACAGAAAAAGTTTGGACACCCCTGATCTAAAGCGTTACCAAATATCGTATTAAATATCACGATATAACACGAAAACATATTAATGGGTCTAAAAAAGACGACCAAAATATGCAAATATACTTAAAACGGAGAGGGACAGAGGGAGAGAAAGGTCTCTTAAGTAACAGAACGGCCCATCTTTGTAAAATGAGTGCACAGATATGTATCAGCCTCGTCTGACCTCCCTTTATTTGCCCGTCCCTGTCATTAACCAGCTCCTCTCATCACCAGTGAATGAATCAAACTCCTCCTTTCTCCCCCCTCTCTCACACGTTCACCCCCTCCCCCCTCTCTCTCTCTCTCTCTCTCTCACACGCTCATCTCGTCCCTCGCTCTGCTCATCTCTCTTTCCTCTCTCTCCTTCTCTTGGCAGCGTGCGTCGGCAGAAACGAACCAATATCTATTGCATTCTTAATGAGTGCTCTTTACAAAGCCGGAGCGCTGTGACTGCACTCGACAGCAGTAACAATAAACAACACGGACCATGACTCCTTTCTGCACATTACAGCTTCCCTAATCACTGAACATAAGGTCAACGCTAACATGCATTTTCCACTAATAAAAAACATAATTATTTTGTGTTATCTTCCATCTTACAAAACAAATGTCAAAAAAGTCTAGCTAAAAGACTTTCTACTCATGATGATGATGATGATTTTTATTTATAGAGCGCTTTTCCACCTAATAGGCGCTCAAAACGCTTAACTCATGGTCAAAAGTTTTCCCTGCACCAAGTTCCTCATGTAATAATTGGCTTTCCAAGCTCACCACCAGGATTATACAGAGAGACTAACTTAGATGTTACCAGGTTCAGATAAACAGGACAGATTTAGAGCAGAACTGGAACTTCAATAAAAGGCTATGTAGGATAATTAAAGTTGAAGAGAAAGGTTCAAAGAGGCCTTGAGAACCAAACTAACCCGTACCGTGTTCTGCAATTTGGGCTTTATTAGCTCATCTCAAGCAGCTATTACGTTTTACCTGCATCACTTTGAAGTTCACCCCGGTCTTTTCCTCCATTCTTGACCCCGGTGACAAATAAAAAGCACAAAAATCTACAATGCGTTCTAAAGGTTCACTGTGTTCTTCGGGAGAACTAGCTCTGCAGAGGAAGAAACACTCACTCATAGAGAACAAACTGTACAGTGTAGTAAACATCATTCTGACATTTCAGTTTGATGCCAGGAACCGGCTAATCTTATTTACTGGATTAAGTGTTTTAAGCTCTGCATCCTCTACAATTTTTTTCTTTGGATTAAAGTAAAACGTGGAAAGAAAAAAAAAAGCGATTGCCCTACATTTTTCTGTCCACATCCTCTACAATTTTTTTCTTTCGGTTAAACTAAAACGCGGAAAGAAAAAAAAGTGAATGCCCTACATTTTTTATTAGTAAGTATTAAATTGTATCTTCATGTAAGAAACTGAACTTGAGCTTTCACAACAATGCATTAGTCTCTAATAACGCTAGTCCAGGCGCTCAAGGTTGCTTTACAATTTTGTAGATTATTAATTCACTCACACCCACAGTAATATACAATATACATCATCAAGGCTGCTAATGTACGCCATTGGCCTTTGACAATCAGCAATCATTTGCATCTTACAAAGTGCATTGGGTGTCTTGCCTAAGGACACAACAACAGCTTGCTTCACCTGGTTGTCCCATCAGTCTCCCATCCAAGTACTGACCAGGCGCACCCTGCTTAGCTTTGACCTCAGACAGGACTGGCCTTTGAGAAGCAGATATGACTCTGACTCTGAAGAAATGAAAAGGGCTACATTAGAATTGAGGTTTTATTTTAATAATACAGAACACAATCTAGGAGTGTAAATACTTTATAATACTAGCAGTAGATTGTCCCATCACTCCTAAACACACAGCAAGTAACTGCACAATTCTGTTACTTCATTTTGCGTTGTACAAAACCATATTTATGTAAAGAAATATGCTGTGAAACAAATAACTTTCGAATACAAAAGCACTATTTAAGAGTCGATGAAGTGTGAGTTTTCAAACTGCATCTCACACGTACACACAGTGGACCAGGATTCCTCGCAAAGGGAAGAACTGTTGCAGTAAAATAGTTGCGTCCATCCTCACAGGAGCAGCTCTGACCTTGCCTTGCTGTAATTAATCAAGCGGATCTGTCGTGTGGCGTGCCCTGGACCTATTTTAGAAACACGCCACTTTATATGGTGTTGTCTTTTGGATTTTGTGACTTGGTGAAGCGCTCTGTGACAGTTGGGACCGAGGGGAATTGTCCTCGCTATAATTTGTCTATTTCCACCACTATGAATAATTTAAGGCAATGGGCTATTTTAGTGGGGTTTTGCGGGGCCTGGCACTGGAGCTATAGCCGCGCTCGAGCCAGCTGAATCTGAGTACAAGACTAATGATGGTAATGGCGGCAATTATATCTATGGGCATGCACTCATTTGGCTGCCAGTATCCCTTCCATCTGCCTATTTGAGATTGTCTGCTCTGCCGGCTCAACCCCGCTGTCGTTTCTAGAACAAACTCCGTCCATGTTGCCGTCCTCTGTAGCAGTGTTTGCAAAATAGGGGTGCAGGACCTTTAGGGCTTAGCAAGCACTTCTGTAGAGGAAATGATTTATGTAACTACTCGCTCCGTTTGTGATTTGTCTGTTGAGGATCCCATTAAAGAAAATGTGAAATTGCAAAATAATATCCTTTGAAATGTTCCTGGTTTCAATAGTTCACACACGTCTTATTTAATTGTATTAGTATTATTTTGTGTTTAATGAATTTACTAACTCTGGATATCAATAATCTCTCGGATGTTTTTAATATTTGACGATTTGACAGATTTCTTTTATGTAAGCGAACAAACAAACACAAGTTTTCAAGCTGACAATAATCCTTCTTGTGTGACTTGTTTGAGGTCACACAACTTTTGGAGCAGAAAGTGTATATTTTCCAACAAAAAAACTTGCCAACAAGATTCCAAGCATAAGAAACAGTCGCTATGATGCTACCCAGTCACGTAATTGTTTTAATATTGATAACGTAAGTGGGTTAGCATTTTAAGTCACAAACTTCACATTATGCAACAGCAATATATTATGTGTTGTACTTTGGGAGGAAGATGCAATGTAAAAGTTTGTAGAGGTAGATAGAGGTGTTGGCAGGGCATAAATATCAGAAGGGACAGAGAACTGGGGACTCATTTTGTTTAGTGCTTTTCGCCTTCTTCGTCTCAGCCGACAGGTGGTGAGATCCAGGACTCAGACTGATCTCGATCCTATTCCACCTATCTGCCGTCGTATAGTGACAAAAAGACACCAATCAGATAGTGTCAGGCTTCTGCTGTCACACCATTTGACATTCTACTCAGTGCGCCCAGATAGATTTCAATGTAAAAAAGCAGTACTTGAACTCTGTTATATTGGAGCTGACCTGAGGGGCTGGACTCTGACAGCGGTTCATGGGAGAATGGCCACGCTTCAAGAGCTCCCAAAGTTAACTTTCACCATAAATAAAATACCACACTTTGCCCCTGTCCAACAAAGAAGAAAGTTGGATGAGAAACCTAGGGGGAAAATGATTTATTTACAAAGGGTAAGGCTATTGTATCTTAGATCTTGTATCAAGATATCTTCTGTTGTATATTGTATATATATCATTGTTACACCTGGTTTCATATTTTCTTTGTATTTGTCACTTTAGTCAAATATTAGCAATGTCTAAAATATTGCTATGGTTCATATTGAGCTAAAACACATTACGTGCTGCATAAAAGATGAAAATAGCAACTTTGGCTTCAATTTGAATGGCAACTTTCTCAACTAAGTTAGTACGCTAACTGTATTTTAGATTCAGAAAGAAAGAAAGGAAAAGGAATGTTTTGCAAGGTAATTGCATAAAGTTTTCTTCATTCATACAGTATTTGTACAAAATTGCAGTTTTTGCTCCAAGAATAGTCCACCAAATCAGAATCTATTTCCAATCCATCATTGTGACAAGCAGAGTCCCAAAACATAAGCTGGTATTCATCATTATATTTTTCTGGACACTGCTCTCAGTTCTTCGTGCTTTTATGATCTAAACATGCTTTCTGCCGTGATGTGGGGGCACATGTACATTCCTCTTGACAGAACCACTGGGGCATTAAAAAGCTGAAGGCAGCAGCAAAAGTAAAAATTCAGTGCTACAGCATTTGAAGTTTGTTCAAAGTTATGTTGATATCTCATGTAAAAGAAATAGGCGATTGCTTCAGAATGAGAGACTGCTATCAGTATTTTTCACAGATGAAAATGAACCCTTACTAATTTGGGCATTATGCATAATTATAATTTCAACAACATTTAAAACATTACATTGTATTTAAATGATTTCAGAGCTTATTTGCTATAATGTTTTGTCCACAGTCACTCGTATGCCATTCAAATCTACCTCTATGCAGCCTGGAGCATACGAGTTGCACATAACCTTGTTCTGTTGTTCTTGGATCATCCCGAGAGAATCAGGTTAGCATCAAAACTCACTGCCCGTGTCACATTGTTGCCGGATACACACATACACATGCTTATTTCTCTCTCTTCAGTAGGCATCACGGGCCGGCCATCTTGACATGATTTATGGAGTTCTCTCTGAATAAATAATCCATTGCAGTCATGGGCTTTGGGGGATTAGAGATGCAGAGGCCTGGGCCAAAGTGATGTAGTGTGGACGGAAAATGGGGAGGCAAACGAGATGGGATGGGAAGATGGAGCGGAGATGGAATGAAGGTGAAAATAAGGTGAGAAGATCCAGGCATAATGGAGTCATCAAAGAGAAGTGTCTGTCAATGCATTTGTCAAGCGTAGTTTCAAATGCTGACCATCAGAATGTACAGTGTAGTGTAAGTCTGTCTACAATAATAATATCAACAACCATAACACTAGCAATAATAACAATAAGAAGAAGTTTTACTGCATTATTCACTCACAGGGTGGTAAGCCACATTGCCCAGAGGTGAGGCTGCCAATCTGTTCCCCCTGACCACCTCCAATCATTCAGTCATGCACCACTTTAAGTCTGTTTTGTTCTCTACTTAAGAACAAAACAACAGTATGCAAAAAAACAAAACAAAAAAACTGTATTCAAATTGTCCTGAGGTGTACGGGTTTCTTAGAAGTTGGGGTTAAGACTTGTGTGCATTCATGTGCTTTAATCTCGAAAAGTGACATCAAAGAGTTTGATGTCACCATCAAAATCGCTGACATCAAAGATTTTGATGTCACCAAAAATAAAATCACCTCCTTTAAAGTGTCCTTTAATGCAAAGTAGTTCTGTTTTTCACGTTTCAAAAAAAGGTATGGTGCCTTTCATAGAGCTGACTAGTAAGACTGAGTTAGTTCTCTCAAAAGCTAAATGTTATTTGTTATTTTGCATTCTATTATTTTTACTTCAACTAACTAAACATTCCACTGGTAATTACATAAACACCAGTGTGGTGTCTTTATTATGCAAATCTGTTGCTATGATATGGAACAACGAAACCCCTATGTAGTGATGTTTAGTCAAAAAGCTCAAATGTTTTCGATAAAATGACAAATGAGCTCATTTTTGTTCGTCTCCACACAACAGGGGATATCAGGTTGAAGTCAGGCAGACGCTTGGAGTTGGAGCTGGAGTTCTTTTCCCGACTTGTGAGAACACTCAAGTGCATTCTTCAACTCAGAACAACATTTTATTGTGTTTCTGAGGACCACATGAATGTAGCATTCCCTGGTTTTCCCTGTGGTCTAATTGTAAAGACGGTGCTTCACGTGTCGTATTCTGAAGACGATGCGTAGGAGACGGCGTGTGTAACGTTTGTGAATATTTAATGATGAGGAAAAATCTTGACCTTCTACGAGTAAGACGCCACTGTCTTACTCGTAGAAGGTCAAGATTTAGACCTGTGGTCCCCAACCCTGCTCAACAGATCCGACGAGGTCGGACATTCCAGGTGGTATGGTCAGTTGCTCACAGTGTTGTGGTTAAATGCCTCTGAAGTCATTCTCGGGGCAGACTCGCAGACATGGCTGTCATTCTGTGCCTTCATTCTCTCACCAGCAATTCAATTACTGCCCAAGGATACGGTGCTGGACAGTCAATTTTTCATTTTGAGGGCATATTGCTGAACCTAGTGAGTGACATCCACTAGATTTGATTGCAAGGTTTATCCAAGGGATGAAATTAATCCCAATACATTTACTCTAAAAGAGGTTTCTTTTTGTAATACCATGTTCAATGGAAGACTGTCCATGATTCATTTAAAACCCTGTAATTTAGACCTGTACAAACTTGAATGTGATTTCGTATCCATCTCTATCAAATAAACCAAAGCAGTAGTCAGAGCACTAATATTTTATCATCAAGGTAATTGTGGCCAGCGCAAAATATACTCTACTGTATAATACATAACATGTAATTACTGCTCTCCTTGACGACATACAACCTAGAATACCATCTAAATAATACAGCACTTAATAGCATTGATTATAGATTAATTTGTTTTCCACTTTTCTCCAGAGCTCATAAACCCCACAAATCTATGCAAGCCTGCAACGTATATATTTAGCCCATCGATTGTGGCATTGATATTCTACTTATCCCGAAGTCCCGTTTGCCTTTGGGAGACAGCAATGTTCCATCAATATTGCATATTAGGTGTGTGTTTACAAAGCACTGATGCAAATGAGACCCAACAACACCTGGCTCGGTTCAAAGGTAGTACAGATGGAGGTGATACTGCAGCTACAGCCACTGAAGAAGAGCGAGCGGAGGGTTAGATCAAGGCCGGGACATTTGTTGTTGCTCGCAGCCTAATGAAAAGGAAGCCACATGGAGGGAGAAAATGAAAGTGTCTATGATGTGTGAAGTGTGCACTTTAGATATGCATTTGACTCCTGATTTGCATTTCAAATAGATAGCACGTATTATGCCTGCGAGCGGGGGTGAATGCGCTGTGGACGCGTGCACAATAAGAGACTCAAAGGGCAACAAAATACTACAAATGCTAAAGAGTTTAAGGCTTAAGAAATACAGTTCAAACATATCTCTTTTGACCTCATTCAAGTGTGAATCCTAGTGGACACACTAGCTTTATTTGATTCTTATTGTACTGTAAGTTGATCCTTTGAAGGTTGCAATGGATTCAACTGTTTGCCTTGTTATTATAAAAGGATGCAATTATATTGTATTTGCCTAAAATAATACAAGAGCTCACCACATCTATTCTGGGAAATGTGAAGAAGGATTAGTAACGGATTATGTGTGTTAGCCGCTGTGCTAATCAGCCAATAGTCAATATAATTATGGATTATATTTGTAATTAATTATAATATGTAACCAAACTGGTAGTAATTTAAACTGCCACATACAAACCAAATACTGTGATCAAATACAGATTTGCTTCACATTAAATTTATCTTCAAGTTAGAATGCTTTTTCTTTTTTTTTTGAGACAGATAGAACATTTTACCTCGCTAAACTGTCTGCTAAATGTCTAAATGTGCATGTTTTGAATTGAGAGCTGGTTGTAAAAACTTCAACATTTCAAACATGACACACGTTCAATTGCACTAAGCTTTAGGACACGTAAACCGAGCATCTACTTTGACATTTCTGGCAGTTTTTGAATCCCAGTGAATTGGCCAATCCCCATCAGCCTGCAGTCATCTCTGCATAAATACGGCTGCTATAGAATATCATATTTGTGGTTCGTAGCTGCCAGTGTCCCACATAGATCCAAGTTGTTTATGTGAAAAAGATACTCTTCGCCTCATCAGCATCTACACAAACCTCACTGCACAGGAATCATGCAATAACTCATTTCTCAGGGTCTCGTTTGGGACTTCAGCAGCCGACAGGATCCAAGTAATGGGTCAATATTTTCCGAAGATGTGTAACTTTTCTCTTGGAGGCTGGTCTGCTTCTATACCTGCTTGTCTTCTCAGAGACGTTACTGCTTTGCCTTTCAACTTTTATTTATAGGTGTCAGAACATCAAGTTAAAGGTGTTATCTGTGGAGAGGAGAACCCTTTCACAGTAATAACACATGCTTTTCAAGGGATTGTCGAGCTGTAAAATGTACTGAGTTTAGCACCATACTGTGGAATATTCCAAGTAAAGCAGTACATAAACAGAGACAAGCAGTAAGTGAACTTCCAACCAGAAAAGTTGCGTCGTGCACTTTTAACTTAGTTGTGGTAAATAACATGTTTAAGAATACGAAATACAGTCTTAAATGCTATAGAGGCAGCAGTGAAAAGAAATGCGCTCACTGTATTACATTAACTCTTAAATGCTGCGTTTTTCTTTAGGTTTTCCCCCTTGTTTGGCAAGTTTTGGGCTTAACGGGGGAATCGGATTAGCCAGAAGAAACCCACTTAGTAGAAGAACATGCAAACTTCACACAATTTTGAAATCCTGTTGTGAACCGTTTTACCAGTGGTCCGTATAGTATGTAGATGTTCACTTTCTCAAACGTTATGTCAGCATTTCATTTTCTTAATTATATGCGAGATTTACCATAAAAACAAAAATAAATAAATAATCTAAGTTGAGAAATCTGCAAATGTTGAACTAGATCAGGGGTGCCTGAACTTTTCTGGCCGGGACTCCCAAAATAGCCATACAACCAACTCGGGACCCCCAAAGCAAAATGAAAATGAGAGTAGCAATAATTTTAAGTGTCAAAACATGTCAAATCAGGTTTAATATTGGTTATTTGAATAGTTTGTTGTCTTATTGGAACCTATTTGACTAAAAGATACTGGTATTAATTAAAAAGCAGAGAAAATACAATGTCATATTAATTCAAATGACATCTTGAAATCATCTCGCGACCCCCAGCTCATCCCTCGCGACCCCCCGAGGCGTCCCGATCCCCACTTTGGGAACCACTGAACTAGATGATCTGTTGTGGGATTATGAAACTGGTTTAACGTCAAGAATTACACCCTATCTCATTGAATAGTTACACACTAGATTGAACTTTGTGCCAGTTTCGTGTTCCGTGTTGATAGGCCAAGCACTTACAGAGACATTAACCACACCAGTTGCTGCAGTGGGGCGGCAGTGGCTGGAGTGTCGCTGCGTCCTTGTGGCAAAACAGTGCACTGTGCATGAACGAGAGCATGTTTGCGAGAGCCAGTGCTCGACAACGCATGGAAATGAGCTCATAATGCAAATAAAACATGTTGCAGAACTTTATCTTGCCACTAAACACATGTTATTGGGGAGTTTTGGTTATGTCCCGGTCTCTCATTGATGAAAAAGCCAATCACCGTCTTTCTTCTCTGGTTCAGTTGCAGCCTCCAGATGGATTATTACCAACAGGCATTTCGTAACCCATCTTGCCTCTGAAGCTGGGGTTGCATCACAAAGTCGTTCAGTCCAATCAGTGCATTTCAAAGCCAGGCTATTTATTTTTTTACCACATCAAGTTGATACCGTTTTACAGTGTTTGATGTACAGCTCAGATATGTTCACTCTTAAATAGGGATGCGGGACTGGAGAGATTATTATTCAGGAAGAGAAACTTGACTAATTTACTCATGTTTATTTAAATGCAACATGGGTTAAAGCAGCAAAACATTCCGTCTAAAAGTACAGGCTGTGCTTGTTTTAAATGGATTTACTAACTGCACCGAAAAATATTTAAATGAAGAATGTGACCTTGCTGAGAAAATAGCCATTAATAGAGTGTTCCAAAGAGAAGATGTATTTAGTTTTAGCTAGACAACATTTCAACTTTGACCTGAGAAAGTATATCTAAAAATGGAAAATTATATCTTAACTTAAAAAAACAAAACAACTAATGTCATATTTTGTTTATCGAAAGCAAATTTTATCATTTTATTTGAATCCACTTGTGTGTTGAAATGTTCAGTTAATCGATATCAACCTTTTATATGAGCAGCCTGATGGCACCCTTTATTTTCTCTGAGCAGCTGCAGCTTCATGACACCTTTATGTTAGTGAAAACCGAAGTGTTTTCAAGGCCTCGTACTCATCTCATTGGCTCGGCCTCACCCTGTTCATGCTCATCCGACCAAATCCATTTTTAATTAACTCGAAATGAATTGTTTCAACAAAAAAAAGAAAAATATCATGTCTTTCCAAGAGATCCAAAATGAAAAATGTAAGCGATGTTGATTCTGGAGAAAAAGAGTCTAAGAATTCTAACCTAAGAGACCATGAATGATTATTTGGCCCTGCCACCTTGAGAATGCACCTATAGTTCTGCAGCAGTGTTTGTGAGTGAGCGGTGGAGGTCGGAGGCAGTGGCGCCGCTAGAAAATCTGGGCTCCATGAACAGAAATTTCACTGGGCCCCTTACAATTCTTGCCATCAGATTTCACTCATCACTGCACACTCATTGAAAAATACATTTGCTTCTTGCTAAAGCTGCATGTAAAACACGGGGTCATCATGTAGAAGAATTTGAACAAATATCAGATTTTGTGTTATTTAAAGGTCCCATAACATGCAAAATCGACTTTTCAGAGGTTTTAACCTTCCTACAGTGCTATTTGGGCCTCGTATGTTGTGCCCAAAGTGGTTTTTTGATTGATTCCCTCATGCTTTCGCTAGAGAACTGTCTTTTCCGTCCCCCTCGGCTGAGCAGCAGATGGGGGCTCCTCACTAAGATGACGCGCTTCACCAGGATGACTAGGCAGCCTGCTCTCTGTTCGGGGGGGTCAGATCTCAGAGTGAGCCGTTTGCTTTTGCAAGGAGGGGGGCCAGTCCAAGAAATGGGTGTTTTTTGGAAACTGTTATGTTATGGATATTGCACAACGCAAAAATTTATCAACAAAGCCCTTAGAATAGACTGTGTAAAGGGCAAAATAGCAGAATATGGGACCTTTAAGCAGCTCAATACCCTCTTTAGACCTTTATTACATCACACACCTGCAGACAGGGATAGCCCATATTATTGAATAAAATATGACAATGATTTGACATTATCTCTTGAATTAGCACTAAAATCCCATTCTCAAATCGGCCTCTGCAGCTGCACTCAGATCCCATCAATGAGCCTTCACTCTGGATTGCGCTGGAGGAAACACCACAGGCTGCACAGACTCTATGCGACATTTATGGTGAGAATTTAGACTATGGCCTGGAGGCTTGGAAATCACTCTGAAGTAAATGTATAATGTGGTTGACAATATGATTTTGAACTATACACAAATCGTTTTAAACATATAATTTCATTGAGTGCGGCTGGGGTGAATGTTGTTGACGGAGACAAACTGACAGGAGCAGATTTAAGACGTGGAGCCGACACACTGTATTATATTTACAGCTACACAACCTTCAGCTTGAGTTCAGCCAGTGTCGTGTTTTCAGAGGACAGCAGCACTGGTCTGGTCCAGGATGTGTCCCGTGCTCTTAATATCATCTGGACATGAGTCATTATATACTCCATACAGCATGTTATCCCTGACTGTAAGTGGCGCCCAGCTGGTGTTCCTTTGTAGATCTGAATTGATGCTAAATAATGTGACGCTGTCTACAGGCTCATGATGATCATTATTAGCTTGGCTCTAACCAGCTGTTGGGGAAAATGTTCATATTATTTTCAATGAAATTCACTGATGTTTACAAAGACATTGTAATCTGCTTCATAATGGGGAGTGGTGTGGGGATAGGCCATCACTAATAGACTATTAACAAGGCAAAAGACAAGAGGAAAACATCATTAAACAAACAACATTAATTAGTCTTACAGGGATGTTGTCTGTACAATTTAATTTTCCTCAAGGTTGTTTGGTTTGATTATAAATTGTGGTAAATTGAACTGTCTGCAGCATTTTTTTTTTTCCAAATAGAGACACAGTTTACATTTATAGGTAAGTTTTAATATTTGGTGTTGAATAGACTTTAAAGTGCGCAAAACAGGTTTTTATGATTTTCTGGTTTTGACTTTATTAAATAAAATCTGTTGGGTAAATATAAATGATAGTTTGACCTGGAGGTATTTTTGGAGTAATAAGATAAAATTTACAGGAAGTAGAGCAGAGTTCTCAACATGATGACATCACAGTAGGGAGACACTCAAGGGATAATTTAAATTAACAAACACATTTGTCTGACACTTTGAAACATTCATCAAAATAAAGGCGTTCCTACATGTTTTTATTTGTCAAATAATAGATCACCCAGTGTACAACATGGTTTCTAGGCAACAGATACAGGAATTCCCCAGTGTGATGTCATGATTTACAACCAGGAAGTCAAAATTTAAACCTAAAAGCTGCCAAACATGGTAATAAAAATACAATATAAAGTATAAAGTGCACACTCTTATTTACAGTAGGTGGCTGTCTGGGAATAAATAGTAAAAATGGCAAATAAAGTGGCTTAAGTGTATTGTTATATACAGTAAGTGACTATGGTGAGGTAAAAGTGTATTATTAACAATATCTATTTTTTGTGACAAGTGCACTTTCATTTCCCAATATTTTGGCTATTTATACTACGACTTAGCTCACCCAGGCCCACCGCTTTGGAAAAATATCTCTATTTGATGAGAAAATTGAAATAAAAAATATTAAATAAAAAATACTACAGTAAATCCACACAAATTGATAAGTTGCTGAATTTCTCGCACATCCCTGTTTAGACAAACTGCTGTGAATTAAACAGCTGCTTTTGTGATTCTCAAACTTTTGGAAACGATTCAATTCAAACACACTTAAAACAGCGGATCCATTATAGCATGAACGTATCCAGATGGACAAACAGAACAAGTAAACGCTAACTCAGCCAAGAGCCGTGTACGGACATGCGGGCGTCAGATTTTCACACAAAAATCAGCACCATCAACCAAGAGTCTGTTTGATTTGTCGCTTGTTGACTTGACTATTATCTGCCTCATGTGTCCGTCACGCTAACTAGTGGCTTGATTATTGTAACAGTGTGACAAGGACAAGGACAGGAGCAGGGTCAGAAGTAAAAATAGCAAGAGAAGACAGCAAAAATTGGTAAATGGTGGCATTATTACAATATTTTTTCCTCGTTATTCATTTCGTCCAGTGAAGGTTTCAGGGAATTGGACGTGTGTGGCCCGCGTGGCCTGTGTCAAAAACAAACCGCAGTAAACCGGAGCTGGTGTAACAGACAATCTGCAATAACCCACGCGAGTCCCAAATCGCACCCAGGTCGGAGTCAGTGCACATGAGGCGTTACTGTGAGCGGACTGATGCCTTAATGCAGGGGTGTCTAAACTTTTTCCATCGAGGGCCACATATTGAAATATAGACCAAGCGGAGGGCCACAAATCAATCATGAAACGTTAAAAAAAGCTGCATTTATCTGATGTTTTAAGCACCACCACATCTACATTCAGTCTCATTGTCTTAATATCAGGTCTGTGTGGCACCAAAATGTTAGTTATTTAGGTTGGAATTGTAGAAAATCTGAAATGTGCTGTAAAAAGTACTTATCAGGACAGAGTGGGCCAGTTCACCAGGAAGCCTAAGGGCCAAGAAAAATTGGTCTGAGGGCCGCATTTGGACCCCGGGCCTGAGTTTGGACATACCTGCCTTAATGCCTCTGACAAGTTGAAATACACATTTAACTAAAATGCAGTTAAGATAAATATATTCAAATTTCTTCTAAAATCTTTACAAATTTAACCCCAGTTTAGCTGTTTTTTAGGTTTTAAATTTTACTCCCGTTTATATTTTATTTTATTATATTTTATTCATTGTTTTATGTTACACCTCACGCTGAAGCAAGTGCCTATGTTTGTGAATTTTGATCAATGGCAATAAACCGTTTTCTGATTCTGTTTAAAGTTTGACATCACGCTTGGAAATTACCATAGCAACCACACTGTACAGTGACCAAAACTCATCTAATGTCACAGATTTTGTTCATTTGTTCATTTTGTTGAATCAAAGTTTAAAGGGTCAAAAAAGTAGTTTATTTTGTGTAAATTATGCATGACCTTTGTCTCCCCAGTGTGATGTCATCAATTTATTTACTTCCTGTAATTGTCAACAGATTTTTCAAGTTTTCTCCATAAATAACGACTTGATTGGTGTAAAACTATAATTTGTATTTACACAAGGTATTAATACACTGAATAAAGTCAAAATTAGAAAATCATAAAAACCCGTCATACGCACTTTAACGTCCCATGCAGTTCAAAAGTGTGCACGAGTTGTACCCTTTACCATTAAATGAGCACAATTAAAATATGTTAACAAACAACATATTTCAATGATTATGAAATGTTTTTATCTTGTAAAAGAAGACTCTATTTACATTGTTTTGCCATTAATTTTGATATAAACTATGATTTCGCACCAGTATTGAACGATTACAAGCAAAGAACTGGAACTTTAAATGGCCAAATCTCCTGCGTTTGACAGCTGTAAGCGAACCAAGACGAGTCCAACCAGAGAGGATAACACTGGGACACGGCTGGACCAGTCATGTGCGTCAGAAAAGATTAGCAGCCAATATCAGAATGTCCATCACTGTCTGCACCGTGTCCTCTGAGCGGCTCCAACTCCTCAGCGCGTCTGTTTACCTATTCACCACCACACACAAATCCAGACTCTTATAACAGGCAGCTCTGGATAATGTAGGGATAAACGCCTCTAATACTGTGTGAAAGCCAAATCTGTATTCTGAAAACGTGCAGGGGAGGAAGAACACATTTGGAAGATCTGCCTCCGGGTTATTTGTGATGTGTATTGTGCAAATATTAAGGGATTTTTTATTGCTGTTGCTATTACGGCTCGCGAGCTTTCTTTGAAATTCCTAATGATGAATTTAGCTGTTACTGATTAAATCTGCTTTTCATTTGTTTGGCTTGGGAATATTATTTCAGTTTCTTAAATCTTGTTCGAATTATTGAACATGTTACATGTTGTATTCTTAATATTTGCTCTTGGTTTAAATGGGTTAGACTCTCCTTCCCTTTCATCTCCTCCCGTGCAGGACAGACAATGCAAATCGCTGGTATCCTGTGGTGCAGTGTTTTGCTCTGCCCTAAATTGATTGGAAATGGCTACAAGAAAACAATATAACAGTTATAGGAAGTACAAGGTCATTTTTCCAGCTTGAAATTATCCATTTTAAAAGTGCATTATGTCATTTTTATGGAGGGCGATCTGCCACCTGCTGTCTCCATGGAGATGATGTCCTTTTGCCTGGAATGTGCCACACTATTGCCTTTAAACATATATTTTATAGCTCAAAATGCATTGAAAAACACATTCTTGCTGTGAGCGGGGTCGTCTCTCCACAAATCTGACTTGTAACATGATGTGGTGTTGTCACCTGTTGTCTCCATGGAGATAGATAAGTTGAATACCGTGCGGCGGAACATTCCAAGCCATACAGTGACATATCTGTGGAGATGGAGAAGTACCTTTAACTGCAGAATATAATGATTTCTAATAGAGATATTTGCACTTTTTGATTTATCTGATGTCAGCTTTAATTCTCCCGCACAAGCAATGGTTTATTTGTTCTGACCTGCTGCGTAAATAACACATATAGAGCTTTATTTGAATGCTTTAGTGCAGGGGTGTCCAAACTTTTTCCACCGAGGGCCACATACTGAAATGTAGACCAAGGGGAGGGCCACAAATAAATCGTGAAACGTTCAAAAAAGTTGCATTCATCTGATTTTTAAAGTGACACCACACCTAAATTCAGTCTCAGTGCCTTAATATCAGGTCTGTCTCACTCCAAAATGTTAGTTATTTAGGTTATAATAGTAGAAAATCTGAAATTTGCTGTAAAAAGTATGTCTTAGGACAATGTGGGCCAATTCAGGAAGCTTGAGGGCCAAGAAAAATTGGTCTGCGGGTCGCTTTTGGCCCCCGGGCCTTACTTTGGACATGCCTGCTTTAGTGCAAAGAGGGAACTGCACAAAACAAGACTGCACTGCTCTCTTATGGGTTTGTGGATGGTTTGTAGGAAATGATAAAAATCTGCCACATATATCAGCACAAATAAATTGGCAGAGCTCATTCGCATTCGGTTTCTCTGGATTCTAAACCATCTGTATTGAAATTGGCCATTGCAAAACTCATATCTCTAATTTCCAATATAATGCATAAGGCCCAGACACAAAGAAAGAGATTGATCCGGGAATAAAATGTATAAGACCTTCAAAATAACCAATTACTCCATCTGCAAGTATAGCTCCCCGCTGCGTTGGGTTTAATAGCAACTTCCCAAAGATAGTTCTCGTAAAAGTACAGCCAGAAAGTGACTGCATTACGCGGCTGGTCTTCAGGTCATCACTGATCTTTGGCGTTTTTTTTTCTCTTTTGCTAATATCCAACCCTGTGTACAGACCCATGAAAGTGACATTGCTGTAACAGTGTAGAGGGAGCGCTTGGATTGGCACTAAGGCTGCTCCGACTGCTGTGATTAACCTCTGTGTACTTGGCGTAATGGACAGGTACGCACTTAGGCTGTAATATCACACTACGCCTCAAGACGGAATGATCTATTTGCACCGCATGACTTTGATTTAGAAAATAATGAAATAAAACAAAACTAAAAAAATCTACCTTTTGTAATGCCAGACCACCCAGGGGAGATTCAAGGCTGACTGTACTATGTGTTTTAATTAGAGAGGGATTTTGAGGAAAGTGCACTCACAGTTTTAGGCTGAATCAGAAGTAAAACGTTCTAACAAACGGAAGGCTAAATAAAGTTCTAACTATTTTTATTTTCCCCATGAGACTTTAGAAGTTAGTATGTTAAAATGAGCCAGCTCTTGTTAGTTGCCAAATACTGGTTTTGTCCAACTTTGTAAATCGTTTTCAAGTTTCCGCCCACAAGTTTGCATTCTCTGTTTGTGTTGTACAATCTTTGATATGGTGCCTTTCATGCCGGGATGATTGACATTTTTGTAAATCAAAATAAAAAAGAAGAAAACTTGTTTTTGTCACTTTGAAATGACAGACTTGTACTTTCCCACTTCATTTATTTCATTTATTTTTTTGACTTGATTTTCGGTCAAACAACGATAACAACAAATGTGTTCTCCTATGTATTCTGATTATGCATTTAGTCAACAAAGCCACAAGCCAGTGATTTATTTGTCTGGAACACGAGAATATATGAAGACGAAGGGCATCTGACATAAACTCTATAATAGATATAAACTACAAGTCACAAAAAGAACACCAGAGGAGCAGTTCTTCATACTTTTACAGAGATAAACATGAGATGCTTTGAACATGAATAGATGGTGCGTTCCAAGCAACTGGTAACTGGGATATTTTCCACCTCAGACTTGAAAAAACGCCCTGGAATGTCACTCGAACAGGTAAATCCTACTGGGAGCTGGTCGAGCTACTTCCACTTCACAAACGTGATATATAAAATGTGACCATTTAACATAAACCAGGCATGTCCAAACTAAGGCCCGGGGGCCAAAAGCGGCCCACAGAACATTTTTTCTTGGCCTTCAAGCTTCCTGGTGAATTGGCCCACATTGTCCTAAGACATACTTTTTACAGCAAATTTCATATTTTCTACTATTATAACCTAAATAACTAACATTTTGGAGTGAGACAGACCTGATAATTAAGGCATTGAGACTGAATTTAGGTGTGGTGTCACTTTAAAAATCAGATTAATGCAACTTTTTTGAACGTTTCATGATTTAAATGTGGCCCTCCGCTTGGTCTAAATTTCAGTATGTGGCCCTCGGTGGAAAAAGTTTGGACACCCCTGACATAAACCATGGATACGTTTGTTACAGGATACATCCGAAAATAATCAGTTACTTACAGATAGCATTAGCTGAATTGTTTACATACGAGTTTATTCAGCTGGAACGCTCGGGGGTCGGAACTCGTATCTTTTAAGTGGGAAATGAACATAGCAAGAATGAATGCTGTTTAGGTTATGGTACGCTTTATTGTCCCCGTAGTGAAATATGTCCTCTGCAGTTGACCCATCCCTGCAGTTGGGGCAAACTGTCAGGGGCAGTGGGCGGGGCAGGGGCAGATTTTCTTACCACAGATTTTTTGGGTTGACAAAACATTGGAGATGGGATGTCAAGATTAAATGGATTATTGATCATTTTGATTATTCAGGTCACAATTATTATTTTATTTATTTATGCAGCAAGGACACAATACAGCATAAAAACAGCACAAGAAATGTACTAAATCATGTACAATTTTAACAAAGCAAATACAATATAATACAACTAAAAAGAATGAGAATTTCTGAAAATACAATTTTATTGTTGTTTATAGTTCATGCACACGCACACGCACACACACACACACACACACACACGAAAATTTGAAAGCTCCCACTGTCATTTATTTATTTATTTATTTGAACAGGACCATGTACAATGACTTTATGCTCGAGGGCAAAGATGATTGCACCAGATTATAGCTATGCAAGCTAATTTCCATCTGCAGTCCTGGATAAGGGACGGGGGGAAAACACTAACTAAACACTAGTGGGATAGAGATTTAGGAGACTGATGATATAAGGAAACAATATAAAAATTGGTTTACTTTTTCACTACCCAATCATCTGCCTATTTTTCGATTTTCTGTCATGAAGGCGAACATCCATCATCTATCATTTTGTTGTTTACTTGTATTTGATGGACCATGACAAAGTGGGATGAAGTTGTGCCAGAGAATCACTGATCGTCTTCATTTTCCATGCAGTGATATCAGGGCTGAGAGTCTTGGACCCTCTCTCTGCTGGTTTCAAAAATGGTTTTAAACCCAATATAATTTTCCTCAGGGGATTTCAGTCCTTTCCTTCTTTGTATGCTGTTGTGTCATAATTTCTTCTGGATAACGCTCGCATGTTTGACACAATGAAGAAGACAAACTCGACGAAATTCAATGCAATAGAGTCTTTATTGTCCAAAAAATAACTTCATCTTTGGTAAAATGTAAGATCTGGGTGGTTCGCAGACCACGCAAAAACCTCCTCTAACCAGTGTCCCAGATCATGGCTCCAAACCCACAGAGATCCTCACACAAAGAAAAAACCTCCAGAAACCCTGACAAAGAGAATGCAGCCCAATTTATAGCTCTGAATATTCAGGACCATCACCCCCCATGGCTTGGCTCTTATCCTATAGTTTCCTAGTTTTAGGGCACTACTCCTCCCAAGCACGTTATTATTCCTTGAACCCACGTGTAAACTCACTGACCCCCATGATCTCACTACCATGGTACAGGTCCCACACAGCTGTATTTTCTTGCTGCAATAGTTACAAGACATGCCCCTAGTGGCAGCCTCCAGTACTGTCCTAAATGAGCCTCCAGTGCACATGTTGCTCTGGTGACTTTCTCCATGCACTGAGTTTTTCATAACAGTTTTTAATAATAAGTAAAAGTAGAAGAAACATCGTAAACAAAATAATAACTCTACAGGCCTTTGCTTTATCTAAAACTTAAACTTAAACACTGCAAATAAGCCTTTGGTGTTACACTCTTAAATATTGTTATTATAATGTTTCATACATTTGTGAAGCTAAAATATTCTACATCAGTCCCCCCTTGGACCTCTCTAGAGGTCCACACAAAGAATACCAAAAGCTGAACAAATGTAGGTACAAAACCTAGTTACACAGTGAGTAGAAAGTAAAAGAAAATATACATGCAAAGAATGATAAAGAATATAAAAAACAAGACAGATGAAGACATCACAACATTCACCTGCATAAGTCAAATCAAATCACTAATTAACATACACTCCCACTTTTAGGTTCTATCTCCAATTGGTCTTGGACTGATTTTGTTTAACTAATTTGATTTTCTTATACAAATGAAATGTATGACTCCATCCTTGTGATTTAAAACACAAACACATAAAAATCATTCCTATCCTTTCCTGATGAACTTCCAAAACACCACCCAGGAATCCACTTATAATGCAGCAAACATGCTTCAGATCAATTTTCAACCAAGATTTTTCTCCTCTATTTCCCCTTGATTAGAAACCAAAAAAATAAAAAAATAATAAAAAAATAAAAAAAAATTGTGAGGAACTAAAGAAATAAAACAAAAATAAAACAAAATTGTGAGAAACCAAAGAAACAAAACAAAAATACAACAAAATAGTGAGAAACCAAAGAAACAAAACAAAAATAAAAGCAAAATAGGGATTTTTCCCAGTTGGTGTTTCATCCATTCATCACCTTCCCCCCTCACTTGCTTTTGTTCACAAAAACAAGTGTACTTGTCGTCCCCTCTCGACACAAAACAAAACCTACCACTAGTTACAGAGAATCTAACTAAATAAAGAAATAGAAAAAGTAGGAAAAGTAGAAATAAAAAGTAAAATATACTGACACCCAAACTAATCCACCCATTCTTCTTCACACTCCCCTTGACTCTATCAAAGTCCCATCTTCATGATCCTGACCCCAGAGAGCTCTGAGGAGAACCTCCCTCTGCTCGTCCCGATCATCATTGTTCTGTTTTGTTTCGTTCATTGTGGAGGGCCATGTGCACCTGGACCAACACAAGAAGGAAGACAATAGAACTTCTCCTTTTTTATGTTGCATTATAGTTTACCATATTATAACATTTATATTATATATAATATATAACATTTATATTATACATAATATATAATATAACAACACCCAATTGAGGAACCAATTTATAATTTTATGTATGTATTTAATATTACTATTTATGCTTAGTAAAACTCTACCCAGCATTCAGTCCTATCCCATGGTCACTATATTAACCCATGCTCTCTTCCTTAAGTGCTTTTTCCTATGATCCATCTCCCAAAACAAAATACAACTTTGACATCACCATCCCTTAACATTCCCCCAACCATTCTCATTCAACTTAACATTATTTTTCAAATGAACATTTTTCCAACCAAAATGGCATCTTCATGGCTGATTCCCAAACTCAAAACAAAACCCAATCAATTCAATCCAAACACTTCCATGTAACTAAACACCCATATCTAAATGTACTCTAAATTTAGCCCAAATTTAGTCCGTAGATGTGAGTCCTTGTGCCTGCTCAGAGTGCTCCATGTCCTAGATGTTCTTCAGTGAGCCGCCTTAACTTTGTTGACAAAGCAGCCACAGATGCTGGTGTAGCATGAACTCAGTTCAGTTCTGATCCAGTCCAGTCCAACTGAAGTCTCACTCCAGCTGAGATGATGTTCAGATGAATATGATGTAGAAAAACCAAGTCCATAGCAGATGATTGTTCATCACAGCAGTTCCCTCCTCTCTGAGGGTTAAACACAGAGCTTGCCTCTTCCATGAGACAGTGATCACCCTCTCTCTCAGACAGGGCTCACAGCTCCTTCTCTTCACCCTCACGTTCAGGGCACACTTTCACTTGCAGAAACATAAGTTGGATCAGTCCAGCCTGGTTCAGCTCACCCCTTTCACTGCTGTAGCACCACAGATGTTTGGGAGGCTCTGAGGTGAAGGCCATCAGTGACAGTTGGCCTTCAGCAGGTCTCACATCCACTCTGCAGCTCCTCTCATCAGCGAGGAACACCCCAGGCCAATTGATCTTCCATTGATTAGACCCCATCATCATCTGAAATTAAAGTAAATATTAGATTTTGTCCATTTGCAAATCATCATGAAGCACCATTCCAGTCATTCTACCCATGTCATTTAAACCCAAATAAATTTCAAAAAAATACTTTACAACACTTACTTTCCAAATTTTCAAATGTTTGATCATATGTTTTCATAATATCAATGATAAAATACTCCATGTAGAGCATTCAAGATTAAACCTAAGCAATTAACTGCACCTTTAAATTTCACAACTATTGTACCCTTAGAATGAAATGGACCACAGGAAACAGAAAAGAAAATGTCTCATTAGTCTGTTTCAAAATACATATCTATGTAATATTTAAAATATGATTCCTCTCATACATCCACTAATCCAAAACCTGGATATGTTATTTAACTTTTTGTTGTATTTTAATCTGAATGATTTCAGTTTTTAGATGTCCAATAATAATAAAATATTTCAAAACCTTTCAAGAGCTTAAATTTAGATGCAACAAAATTTTGCTTTTCCAGATTTTCCTTTTTTTTTTTTTTTAATCAAAAATTAATTTAGCTTTACTGTCCCTATCCAAATTTCAAAGTATCAACATAATAAAAACAAACAAAACAAAAACAAAAAACATGATATCATGGTTCATCTTAAAAGTATCAAAAAAATAAAAAAAACAATCTGAAGCGCTTAAAAAATAAAAATAAAACAAAAATCAAAAACTGCCATGGCCTGCTCCAAATCCCAACTTCCTCTTTTCACCAGAACGTGGTCACATTCCTAAGAAATGATAGAAAGAAAAACAAAGCAAAAAACACAAAGACACGACCATGCAGCTCAGCATTTATCAGTTATTTTGTCAGTTGGTTAAGGTATAGTTTTTTAGTTGCTAAATTTAGGACTTACATTTTTTCATTTGCTGAGGCCTTCATTATTACTTCATTTGCCTCGTACTTATTTTAATTGTTCGTATCCAATTACTAATACATTTAAAACCCATACAATTAATTTTCTCCATCTTCTACCAACCACAGACTGCAGTTGGTCACGTCCCGTGTGCCTCAAGTCCTGTCCACACTCTGCTCATTCCTTTAAAAAACTTGAAAGAAAATCATTATCACAAAAGCACAATATCACATTTATGCTGATCCACAGGTTTACCCATTTTATCTTAAGAATTAATTTTGTTGCAAGTTTTTCTCCTTCTTGACCATCCCACTTGACTACACCTGTCTTCACTCACTTCTCTCTCTCTGGAGGGCGTCGACCTCCCTGGCTCTGGCTCCACCTTTCCCAAATGACTCAGTGGACCCCGCCCCTTTCAGTTGGGCTTCTCGTAATGTCTGAATTTGCTCTGTTCCTCCTTGGTCTTGGTCCACACACAATAGTCTAACACCAGGTTTTCTCTCTCCTCTCAGTTTTCTGCTCCAGACAGAAATGAGTTTGAACGCCTTGAGTTTCACTCAGTCCATTCACACTATGCTGTACCATACTGTACTCTACTATTCTAATTGCCAAATTGTACATTTATTTTTGAGTAAATGTATTTTCACTTTCCACAAGGGTTTTTCCTACACTAACTTTATTATCATTTTTCTGTCCTCCCACTCTTTGTGTTTCAAATTATGCCTAATATGTATTTATTTATTTTTTGGCCAACAAAACATAGCCGTAAATTGACCACACTCCCTTTTTTCCTCCCTTTTCTCTTTTCTCTTGCCGCGTCTTAATTTTCTTCAATCACACCACACATTCCACTCTTTCATCCAACATTACAACACAAATATATAAAAACAATGAAACACAAGGAGGGAAAAACACACAAACATATAACAAACACATAACACACACATAACTCCCCTTTTATATCGTTTTGGTTCTCCAAAACACCCCTCAATCCCACAGTTCTCTTCACCGCGTTTTGGGTCCCTCAACCTTCCTTCAAAGGTTGTCGACTTTCAGACTCTAACTCCGCCCCTTATCCCCCAATCAATAGCACCTGTATCAGGCTGCCTATGGGTCCATAAGTGACGTTTTCAAAAATCTCCCCTCTTCGTCAAGAGCAGGCCGACTTTTCAGGGATGAGGTTTAGTGTCTTGAGCGCAGAGGCCGGAGCACCAGCAGAGGTGGGCCTGCCTTTGCTCTACGCACAGCACCCCTGTCTTCCAATGAATCAACAAGTGATTAAATTTACGTCGCGGCCTGTGGAATCGCACAGACGAGCAACATCTGTGTACGTTGCCTTTTTCTTTACTCTGTACTGGCAACCTCACGTGCACTTTCACTTTTACACTTTCACACTGACCTTAGTGTGACCCGCGCGCTTAAATCTGTCAAACAGCTGCAGCGTCTATCGCCTCCCCGTCAGGACCACGAGACCTGCTGCTGGAGCCTTTCTCCTCTGTTTGCCCAGTCGTGGCCCTCTGCCCATACAGACAGCTCTAGACATCCAGAACTAGAGTACCTGCACCTTTCTTCACACACTAGTTTTAGTTGCCAATTTACTTGCTTATTTTGTTGCCAATTTTACGCGTTTTCTCTCTATCCCCATCTTTTTCCCCAGAACAACACAAAACATTGAAGACACACACACACCATGGTTCACACACATAACCCATCCAAACACTCATGCACACAGAGGTCGACCTACACTCTCACTTAAAGTTTCAAATCGATTTGTTTCAAATTTGTTTGCCCCCATTTACCATCTTGTGTAGCGCTTCGTACTTCTCTTTTCATTTTTAAATCTTAAGCCAGATTCCCCAGTTGCTGCTCTTGCTGTTTCACTCCCTTTTGTAATTTATTGCCTCCTAAAGAATGTTGCCCTTGAAATTCCACCTGCAGCTTATCCACAATGCAGCGCTACTTGTCCAATTATGCATTGCTTTTATTTTAGTTATTTAGTTTATTTTGAAATTTGCATTGAAATTCTGCGAGTGTCCTCTAAAATTTACAATTTAATTTGGAATTTTTCTGATCAAATTTTGATTTAGCTAAAATTTAATACAAAGTAGAACCTCCCAAAAATAATAACTCATAGCCGTTGCGATCGCCGACCTCGACTCTTGAGCCACTATAATGATTTAAACCCCACTTTTAAAATCACAAACTTTGCCTATTTTCACAAAGTATTACCTGCCTTTTTCTGGCCTATTTCAGATTATTATTTGAATACATCCCTCAAATCACTTTATTAATTTCAAATGTATGCTTCATCTAAACCCATGGCTACTATTTTTCTTCATATTTCCATTTTATTTCATAACCAAATTAATTTCAACTTTTTGTTCTAAATCTAGATTCTTTTGGAGAGGAACTTCAACACTACATCTCCCAAACACGAAAACATCCAGCCCATGCAGAAATTCAATAATAATACCAAAATCTGATTACCTTAGTTATTCTCAGCTCGCCAAGGCTGAATTCCTCCGTGTGTAGGAGCTGCTCGTGCCGTTTTCCTTCATCCTCCTGGCTCGGCTCGCCAAATGTTGTGTCATAATTTCTTGGGGATAACGCTCGCATGTTTGACACAATGAAGAAGACAAACTCGACGAAATTCAATGCAATAGAGTCTTTATTGTCCAAAAAATAACTTCATCTTTGGTAAAATGTAAGATCTGGGTGGTTCGCAGACCACGCAAAAACCTCCTCTAACCAGTGTCCCAGATCATGGCTCCAAACCCACAGAGATCCTCACACAAAGAAAAAACCTCCAGAAACCCTGACAAAGAGAATGCAGCCCAATTTATAGCTCTGAATATTCAGAACCATCACCCCCCATGGCTTGGCTCTTATCCTATAGTTTCCTAGTTTTAGGGCACTACTCCTCCCAAGCACGTTATTATTCCTTGAACCCACGTGTAAACTCACTGACCCCCATGATCTCACTATCATGGTACAGGTCCCACACAGCTGTATTTTCTTGCTGCAATAGTTACAAGACATGCCCCTAGTGGCAGCCTCCAGTACTGTCCTAAATGAGCCTCCAGTGCACATGTTGCTCTGGTGACTTTCTCCATGCACTGAGTTTTTCATAACAGTTTTTAATAATAAGTAAAAGTAGAAGAAACATCGTAAACAAAATAATAACTCTACAGGCCTTTGCTTTATCTAAAACTTAAACTTAAACACTGCAAATAAGCCTTTGGTGTTACACTCTTAAATATTGTTATTATAATGTTTCATACATTTGTGAAGCTAAAATATTCTACATCAATGCGACGTGACAGTGGTCCAGAGAGTACTGTTTATGGGCCTTCATTCAAATGGGCTGAGTAAAACGCAACATTGCAAATAAGCCAGACTTAATGGTCATGATTGGAGCACTGCGTCTGTATGGTCCTCAAAAAGGATGCCGCTTAAGTGTGAGATTATGACGCTGATGTTACGATGATGGTGCTGCTCATTTGCTTAGTCAACCAAAAGAAATAGGTTATAAAGAAAGAGACGACGCCATTCAAAGTCTCTAAGTACCTTTGGTGCTACATTGTGGCATTTCCAGATGGGCTCTTATTGCACATTATACCAATTTCGACTCTAAGCCAGAGACAAATTTGAATGAAACAGCAAACTCTATTTACAATTTCAAATGTAGTTTGTGAAGTTAGTGTAAGTTAGGTTCCAAGTGATGATTAAAACTGCATCCCACATTTGAAGACACCTAGTGTTATTGTTTGGAAACTCAAGCCTTTTTGTTCTTTTGTATAATTTGGATAAAACTCTGAACTCTAAATGTGTTGGGGGAAAAAATCTTTATTGTGTTGTGCGTTGTGTGTCATTAATAGCTCCGAATCTGATTTGTCTTTTAAAGCCAACATACTTGCATCGTAGACCTGCAAGATTCATTGCATAATAAAATCTAGTCACAATCGCAATGCTTGGCAGATATTTTTCCTAATAGTGCAGCTCTGCATAATTCTAATCTTGTTTGAAAGAACTATGTTTACCAGACATTCTCATCAGGTGGTGAATGGTCAAGCAAAAAGTCATCACTGTATGTTGACAATGTTGACATTGTACAATTTCCTGCTTTCCATTATCTCATTGTACTTTGCAGACATAAAGGACTACACATCTTTACTTAGGAGTTTGAATTCTCAAACGCAAGCGTTTTGTTTCGGACATCTTGTCTGACACATCTGCAAAGTTTGCACTCTTCGATTTACTGAGTTTCTCTCCAAAATAGCCCATACAGTCACGTGAACTGTCTCTGTCATTTCCAATTTTCTAATTATTTCTCGTGGTCGATGTCCTCTTCATTCACGTCTTTCATCAAAGTCCATTAACAGGCTGTTCATCACCAGGCCTCACTAAGTCCTACAATGACACACGCGCTGAATAATGCATAATTTCACAGCTACGGGGCCAGTGGCGCTAAATTAGTGGCATTGATTGAGAACTGGGCGCACATTGATTACAGTTAAGCCGCCCAAGCGAGGAGTGAGGCATTTTGCAAACGTTGCTTACTGTTTCGAGCATGAATTATGGATAAAAGACCTGAAAATGAAAAGTAGGGCGTTTATAAAGACAAATTATCAAAGAGGTTAGAAACGTAATCTAGGATTCCACCGGTTTTAAACAGCACAAAGTAGCTGAAATGGATTTGGATAAGGGGAAAGATGCGCAGTAGGACACATCGTTTAGAAATATACCTCCAATAATCTGGTCTGCCGTAGCTCGTGCAATGCCAGCACCAATCGTCAATTAACAGATTAAGCATGCGGTGTGTAGCAAAAGGCAACATAGAGTGACGTTTTGGACAGGAAACAAAAACGACAGACGAAAATTCAATCTCAATTACGAGCGGCATATGGTTTACAGAACTACAGTAGGGGTTGAGACGGGAGACGTTTCTATTTCCCGGTGGTCCCGCTGAGTCAGGAGTGTTACCAAAGGGAGCTGACATCTGCTGCCAAAACTTTAAAAGCAGAGAACACAGTCAGCGACATAAGGATTCTGCAATAGGCATGTAAAAAATGCAAACTGACTGGGACGAGGAAAGAATTTATTGGAATTGGAAATCCACCAGAAAATCTATATTTTATTACAATTGCATCTAATATTATCCTTAAATGTAGGAAATGTGTAGTGGTTATGGGTTGTTACATTAATTTACCGTTAAGTGACAAGACAAGAATAAAAGGTACAAGCAGAGAAATACAGTACAACTTTTGTTAAATCCAGTTGAGCAAAAAGCCCTTTGTTCTGATCCACAAATGCACAAAGCGCCTCTATGTGGAAGTAAAAAAGAAAAGAAAAAATCTATATCTATACTAAAATGGGCCAAATACATCATTTTTTGTCATGTTTCTTTTAGTTTGTTGGGTGCTTGTTCACAACGCTGGACTGTGATTGGTCCAATCCCCACCCCACTGGTGGTTCAGGCTTGATTGCAAAAGCAGGAGCCTAACAAGATGGATTCTCAGGAGATAATAGCAAGAGAATTCATCTTGTTGGCAAGGTTTATAGAAGGTCGCATCTCCGCAGATCTGACCTGTAACTTGGCCTGGTGGTGTCACTTGCTCGTCTCCATGGACATCTGTTTAACATTGTATGTTGTCATTATCATTTGGTCTGTTTTACTCCAGCACAAAGTTAGTTGCTGTATGTGATTTGTTTTAGTTCATTTTATTCACCTTATTCCGGAAGTTGCCGTACGCGCCGCCGTCTTGTTTCCGTTGTATTAGTTTACATGGAGCAGACGAGCTCAACAGAAAATAAGTTCTACATGGACTAAAAAGACGTTTTCAGGCCTCAGGAAATCGTTGCGTTGTGACTTGTTGTTGCTCGTGTTCATTAAACATTTTACACAAATCAACCTACTTTATGTAACATTTTAGCGGCGAGACTTTTCCCTCGTTCGTCATTAGCTTTAACGGAGTTCTCGTCAAACGAAAGTGTGTTTACAACAAAAGTGCAAAAAACTGCAAAAGTGGGCGGGGCAGAATAAGGTCAATAGCAGGGTCATCTCCTCGTCTCCATGGAGATGTTATTCATTTGTCAAAAATGTAATAATCAACACTATCACATGTATGAGTAGATAAATCACCAATACGCCATGATTTAAAGGTTGAATGGAGGATTTCTCGCCGATTTGAAAATCTGCGACTGTTAGTCCTTTTTTTGAAAAAGCGCATGCGCAGGTTCCCCCTCCCTCCCTCCCCCTTTCTCCTGAGTGAACGCCTACCAAACCTCGTGCACGAGCACGCCCAGCAGCACTGCCCATGTGCATTTGTTTACAAGACGATTGGTGTCGCTTTCTCACGACAACCACCGCAAAGAAGATTAGTCCAGTTAGTCTACAATAATACATTACACATACAATGAGCTAAAAAAAGAGTCAGATAAACAGTTACCTGTCCAGCAGAAACTTTGCAACGGAGGCATCAGTTGGAAGCCTGTTTTGCGCTTTCAATGCTCGCCAGCGCGTAAACGATTCCCCCAGAATAACACGCGTTTTGTTTGTTTCCTCTGCAGACTTTCGTCTCCTCTGTGAAAGCTCAAAAACAGTCTTTATCTTTCATCCCTCAGCCATTTCGGTACTTCGCGGATGAAAGTTTAGACCTACAATGACGGAACTCGCCGCTAACCTCCTGCTACATAAACACACTAGCATATCAACCACGCATGCGCGGCCAGGGGAGCGAGCGTTTCCCCTGAATCATTCTCTAGTGCCTGTGGCACTAGAGAATGATTGACACCTGAGCGGACCAGTTATTTGTGCTACCCACGAGGAAATTAGATTCTGATTTGTTGCCCGAAATCCTCCATTCAACCTTCAACACTTAGCAAATTTGTAATATACTGTAGTAAATCTTGAGACTTGAGGGCATTGAGTAAGACTATTATGCAGTAAATGTGGTATGACGGCAGTCCAGTTTGAATAGTATGTGTCCTTTAAACACAAATTTGTTTCAAATATATTTATTGAGAAGCAAATATGAAATATCACATACATATATAAGGAAAATTTAGCTTAATTTAGGTAAAAAACAAAACAAACAAACAAACAAAAAAACTATACAGACATACACATAAAAATAACAAAACACACAAGAAACCCTCCCCACATAACCCCTTGTCCCAGGGTGCTATCACTCAAAACTTAGCTGTCCATATTTTGCAAATATAAGATAAATGGCTTCCACATTTATTCAAAACTGTCTTTAAACACAAATTTAGTTATTTGTTTGCCTACATATTAATTCACACTATTCTTCCTGCGTGGGATCCATACTCAGTCTAAAAGTATAACAGACAATATGCACATTGATGATTAAACAATTAAAAGAGTTTCACCAACAGAGTTATCACAGTACCTTGGTTTGTTTTGAGAACAATTCTTCTTCTTCCCACTGATCTGTGAGTATTCAAATGTTATCCTTGTGTGCACTGCAGTTACTGCAGCCTATTTCTTTCTGCCTCTCCACCTGTGTACAGCTGTCAGGTGCAGCAACAAAAGCCTGAACTCAAGGAAAGATACCGAGGATCATGGCTCCCCTTCGACGCCATCTGTGCCTATTACAGCACAATTACAGTGTGTTGTGGAACAGTGGGGTTCAACTGGGGACAACGGCAGATGAATTTGTATTTTGGGTTTTAAATATGAGCATGTGTGTGTAGGGGGAGTCAAACTGGCAGCTATTAGACGAGCTTGGAGAACGGAAATACTGTATCTCTGTAGGTGTTCTTTATTCAAATGTAGACACCTGGCGAAGGATTCAGCTGCCTCTTTGTTGTCAGAAAGTTATTTATAGAATGGATTGAAATAAGTTTTAGATGTTCATATCCTGCATTATAAAAACAGTACAAACGGTTATGGTGATCAAGTGCAAAAGGGTACAGAATCTCAATGAACTTGGGTATATTTTTTATAAGCTCTCTTTTTATAGTGCGATGGTGGTTCAGACTGTCAAAGCTTTGTGGTTTAATTCACACTCTGACTAGTTGGTACTGACAATGTGTCCTTGTGCAAGACACTCCACCCAAATTGCTTGTTGAGTCGTTGGTGGAGGAGATGCTGGTGCTGATTGCGGGCCACTTTTCCATAATTTAGCCTTGGGACACCATCGATTGTGGACAGGGAATGGATAAGACACTTAAAGGTGCACTATGTTGCTTGTCTCCATGGAGATGGTCACGTGTTGCCTGGAATATAACACACTATGGTATGGGAATGCATTTTGCACTTATGTGTTTATTTATTTTATCAATAAAACTTAATCAGATACATTGAAGATAGATATGCCATTCTTTGGAACATTCCAGACAAAGCAATATCATCATTGTGGATTGTTGTGTATTTTCTTAACAGAACTGAAACGGACCTCTGTCTCTTTCAATAGTACTTTATTTACATGTGCACAGGTAAAATCATCTGTCCCTGACAAAGAGGGCTGAACAATGATAAAACACATCTTAATAAAGGCAATACGTGTAGGCACAAGGCCGACGGGATTAGAGCGATCACAAAGATTAATCTAAAGACGTAACAGTCAAGGGCCATTTTAGCACGACATGATAGATAGAAAGAAAGACAGAAAGACAGAAAGACAGAAAGAAAGAAAGACAGACAGACAGACAGACAGACAGACAGACATAGTACAAACAATACATTAGATTAAATGCTGAAGAAGAGCAATTTAGATTTTAATGATTTTAACAATTACAGACCAGTATCTAACTTACCATTTTTAAGTAAAATTTTAGAAAAACTTGTTTTTACTCAGCTTAACTATTTCTTAAACTCACATGATATTTTTGAGAAATATCAGTCTGGTTTTAGGGTAAACCACAGTACCGAGACAGCCTTAACTAAGATTTTAAATGATTTTAGATTAAATTATGATTCTAAACAGGTGACAGTGTTGGTTCTACTGGATCTAAGCGCTGCCTTCGATACAGTAGACCACACTATTCTTTTAAACAGACTCAAACACCTGGTGGGCCTCTCTGGTACTGCACATAAATGGTTTACTTCCTATCTCACAGACAGAACATTCATGGTAAGTTTAGATACCTGCTCCTCCAAGGTCCATAAAATCGCATGTGGTGTGCCCCAGGGTTCGATTTTAGGTCCTGTGCTTTTTAACCTATACATGCTCCCTCTTGGTGATGTCATCAGGAGACATGGAGTCAACTTCCACAGTTATGCTGATGATACACAGCTTTACATCTCCATGTCTCCTGATGACACCAGGCCAATGGATGCTCTTTTTAACTGCATTTTAGACATCAAATCCTGGATGGCAGAAAACTTTCTCCAGCTTAACCAGGACAAAACTGAGGTTTTAGTCATCGGTCCTGAGGCCCAGAGAGAGAAACTTTTATCCAAACTCCAAGCACAGTCTTTTAATCCATCAGCACAAGTAAAAAACCTGGGCGTTATCTTTGACTCTGAGCTCACTTTTATCCCGCACATCAAGAACGTCACAAAAATAGGTTTTTATCACTTAAAGAACATAGCCAGAGTCCGCCCCATTCTCTCTCGGGCCAACACGGAGACGCTGATGCACGCTTTTATCTCCAGTCGTATAGACTACTGTAATGCCCTGCTCTCTGGTCTTCCCAAAAAGAGTATTGCAGGTTTGCAGTTATTACAAAACTCAGCAGCACGTGTCCTGACTAAGAACAGTGGGCGGGACCACATTACACAGGTTTTAAAATCACTGCATTGGCTCCCCGTGTGTTTCAGGATCGATTTTAAGCTTCTTTTACTGGTTTATAAATGTCTTAATGGTCTTGGGCCTTCTTATCTTTCAGAACTGCTTTTACCATATGAACCCTCGCGGCCCCTGCGCTCCTCCGGCAGCCGGCTCCTAGTCATTCCCAAAGTCAGGACACACACTCACGGCGAGGCGTGCTTCCAGTACCATGGCCCTCGTCTGTGGAACGGCCTGCCGGAGAACCTCAGGGCCGCAGAGAACGTTCAGGTTTTTAAGAACAGGCTCAAGACCCACCTTTTTAGTTTAGCTTTTGACTAATATTTAATTTAATCAGTTCATTTAATATATTTATTTATCCTATTTATTGTGTTTATTTAACTTAGCTCTAGCATTTTAGTTGTATTTATTTATTATTTATTTAGTTTTACTCTATTTCAACCCACTTATTGACTTATTTCTTAATATTTATCTATTGTTTTATTCATTTTAGACTCTCCAGTGTTTCCTCTGAGGGGCCCTCTGCACCAGGAGCGGCGGCCGTCTGTGGCTGTGGGGCCCTGGCTCATGGGCCCCTGGTGGAGGTGTTTGCCTCATCTCTTCCCTGGGCCCTGAGTTTGTGTCCTGTGGCTGTGGCCGACGCTGCTCCTGGTGCAGACGGCTCCTCTGATGGTGCTTGTTCAGCTGGTGTATCTGTACTCAGCCTCATGTCTCTTAGAACGTGTGCGTGTGTGTGCGTGTGCGTGTGTGTGTGTGTGTGTGTGTGTGTGTGTGTGTGTGTGTGTGTGTGTGTGTGCATGTGCGTGTGAATGTACAGGTTTGTATATGTGACTGCCTATGGGGGGGGGTGGTTGAGTGGGCTGGATGGCTGTGGGGGAGGTTGGAAGGGAAACGGGATGTGGGAATGTTTTTAATGCACTGTAAAGCACTTTGTGTTACATTATATGTATGAAAAGCGCTATATAAATAAAGTTTGATTTGATTTGATTTGATTAAATGAGTGTTCGTATACAAACGTTAATAAAAGTAGTATGTTCTATTATTACCCTTGACACTGCAAAGGTGCCTTTTGGAGCTGATCATTATGCAGTAGCTCATATTTGTTCTCATAGTGAAAAGTAGGGGTGATGAATGATGACGTGTTTGGATTAAACTTTGACAAAGTGAGTGAGCTAACAGCTGCCTAGCCTCCTGTTTCCTGCTTACTCTCACCGATTCAAAACAACACGTCAGGCATTTTCATCATATAATTACACCCAAGCCGACCTGGCAACTTATCACGCTTTATTTTAGTCTTCCATATGACTGCACTTTTTCTCTTTTGAGTTTCTGCCATTATGTGCAAGAATAGCCTACTTTTCTAGCGGCGTGATAAACTGCTTGTCGGTCGATGAGAAAAGTAAAACTCGGAAACATATAGTGATAAATGCTGAGATATTGAGGCCATATGGAGATTGTCAGTGAGTTGGAGAAGAGTTAAAGGCATCTCGGAGACTTCACACTCAACAGCTGCATGGAAACACCAGTGGCTTAATGACACTTGGTGCAAAATGAATTGACGCTGAAGTTACAATGAGCAGAAGCTGTTGGTGATAATGAGTCAGACGTTTGAACTCGAATGCATGAAGAAAGACTGGATGTGCTCAAAACACATGATGTTAATTAGACAAACTGAGAGAATGAGATTGTGGCACTGTAAATATTGAGACTTAACAGTTTGTTTCCAAAGCGTTTGTGATAGATATTTTCTTAAGTGACAGTTAGCGTTCTTTAGACATCGAGGGTGCGTTCACACTTTTGGTTTGGTCCTGGTTTGAGTCTGTTTGGTCCAGTTGGAGATTTCACTTGGTCCTGTTCTTACACGTTTGAATGTATACGTTTTCAGCCTATGCAAGATATATATAGTGTAATTATTAGTATTAGTCCAATATCTCATTTGGTAAAGCATCCACCCACTGATCCAAATGTTCAATTCCCACCTGGACTAGTGTGTCTTAACCATGGATGTATTAAATGAACTGGATAAGGTACGTCCCCTCTGGCTGTGTCCGAGATTGATTAGTGGCCGTGCGAGGTACTGCAGCCTCTTGGAACCAGCCTTTTTCTAAAATTGCACATTATAATTGCAGACAGTACTGAATTATTATGGGTATTTAAATAAAATAGAAGGAAATGTTCTTTTCTACCGTTTCTAAAATCACCGATATTACCGTTTTTATATGAAGTGACGTCACCGCAAACATGTGCGAGTCACGTGAACGAGCGTTGGACGATACAAACAGAAGCTCGTGGAAAAGGCTCGACTAGCGATACCCGTAAGTTGTATTTTATTTAATTTCAGATGCTTTCACGTGTGTCTAACATGAAGAATACAATCACACAAGCTAACGTTAACACAAAAACTTAAGTTGTGTGGTCGTTCATGTCACTCAAAGCATCATGGGGGATTGTCGTCACATGGCGCCCTAAAGGAAAAATGGCAGCCTCCGTATCAGGAAGTAAAGCAAAGATGTCAGCGCCATTTTAGATTCATCTTCCAGGTTTTATTATAGTTCTATGGTCTTAACCTGCGCCTTGCCTCCTCGCTATCCGCATACTCACGATAAATGTGCACGATCAGGTGAAGTGTTCCATGCTACAAGTGACCAATGGAGATTAAACCATATCATTTACTTTCTTGACATGATTTGAATACGTTTACTGTTAAGACATAAGGACAGCTGTGTACAGAAAGAGGGAAGAACGCATCTATTGTTGACTTTTGGATGCACTACAAAACATTAGGTTGGCAGTGTTTTAAAAGCATTCTTTTTAAGGCTAGTGGTTCATCCAAAGGACAAACATACTCGTTGATCAATATTCTGTACGTAGTAGGAGGAACTAGGGAGAGGGAAGTCAGGAAATGGATGAAGCTGAAAGATAAAGTATAATTAAAGTTTAAAGTGCGTTGTGTAACTTTTCTAGTGGAGGACTCGCCAAATGCTTCTCTCGTGCAGATGCTATTGGTTTAATATTTTAAGTACTTTTTATTCCCTATATGTGCAAATGTATCAATGAATCGCAAGACAAAAGTTTTAATTTGAGGTTTTCAAACTAGTAATCATGAACACCTCCGTAGAAAGTATGCTCCATTACTCTAAACACGTTTTACCTTTGAAAATCTTAAAAACTGAGACATTCAAAACATCTTAGAACCATAGTTACTCTACTTACATTGCTGAATTTGACGTTCAAAATGTGTTGCAGTTTACTCATCTATCGCTCCTTCTTTTTGGCTTCAACTTGAGGCAATGACTGGTAACACAACATTCATCCAAAGAGCGCGCCTCATTACATTTCAGAGCCAAATAGATGGCAAAATGGAATGTTGGCGTATTGGTTTGCACGGCGGCTGGTCTGGTGTCTCTTAGCTCTGCCCCACTTCCTGCTGGTTTATAATGAGTCTTCCGGGAAAACAGCCAAACTTTGTGGTTCACCAAAACTGATCCAGATCCAACTCCGTTTCCCAGTTCTTCCGTCCCAGGCTGTGCTGACATTGGGCTGCCGTATTTAGCAACCGAACCAAACTGTCACTGGCATCACATGAAGACTGAATCTAAGTCACTCTATTGTCTCTTATTCCGCTGCGCTAATGGCTCGAGTCTGTACGGTTTTATGCCACAGCACATTTATTCAAACTTGGGACAGACAAAAAAGTTGCTTATGTTACTTTTTGGCTGGGTCACTGCAAAACTATTGTGCATTTATATTTCAGGTTTTATCACATTTCTGCACATAATCTTAGTCTGTCTTAGTCTATTCTATTTTATTTCATTCTTAATCTTATGCATGCATCTTTTATATATTTTATTATATTTTATTCATTGTTTTACGTTGCACCTTACGCCGAAGCAAGTTCCTATGTCTGTGAATTTTGATCACTGACAACGACAATAAACCGATTCTGATCCGATTCTGATGTTTTGTGTATGGATCCCTGAGCTGTTCCCCTATTTCTTACTCATAAAAGCAAACGCCGCATCACCGCAGGGATTGTACGGCTGTAAAGGGGGGTTGTGAATATTTCATTTAACATCATAAACATTTAAAACACTAAACTACATACATGTGCATTTAAATGTGCCTGGTCCATGGAGGATATAGCCATAATATGTAATGCTCTCTGAAGATAAAAAACCCAGTATGTTAAGTGCTTCTTCTTTCTTTTCTTTCTTTTCTTTTGTCAGAAACATTTACAAATCCATTCCAATAATTTTGTGTAAGTCTGAGTTTTGTCCATACGTGCACTTCTTGTAAGAATTTCACGCAAAGTTTTATAAATGTACCTGACCTGACCTGTACCTTGGCTTGGTGGCGTTATATGCTTTTCTCCATAGAAATACATTTAATGCCATACAGTGGAACATTCCAGACAAAGCAAAAATATCTACGTTACTGCACGGAGACAACCATATGGCAGACCCTCCATCAGAAAAGTTATACAGTGCAACTAAAACAAATAGAACTCAAATGAAAAACACACATTTCAAACAATATTGTGCATTACATTTTGTTTCTAAATCACCAGCTTTGGTATTTATTCAAAGAAAAATCTTAGCTCAAGATAATTGTCTGTACAATCAGACAAATACAAGCCAACAAGCTGGAGATAAACAATATTGTGAGTCTCAAATAAACATTATAAAACCTTTTTTTTTCAAGCAGACAACACAAGGCATTACAAATTGACAAAACAAAGAGTCTTGCTTGAGAGAGAAAGACACCTAGTTAAAGCAGTAAAACACAGCGAGGTCATGTTAAAGAATGTCAGTTTTCCTCCGGGACAGTGTGCTACATCCCGGACTCATCCTTGTCCCATGCTGGCTCCTCAGATCTGTCGTGCTGGGAATACACTGCAGGTGAACTGGGACACCACGGCCAGCCATTTACAGAACAGCAGACTCAAGCACTTAACACTGAGAGGACAAGTGGAAGAAGTGTTTCAAGGTTACACAGTGATGCGCTTTTGTAAAGTGCAGGAGAAAAAAAACATTTTAAATAATGATTCTTTCAGTGTCACTGCAGGAGACAGTCAAGACAGAAATGTAAAACAAACATTCATATTTGATCTTACTGTATTTCAATGACGAGAAGGAAAACTAGTCGCAAAATGAACCCAGCTTTATAGGATCCAGTCGTTTTCCTAAAATATTGTGGTGTGAATTCCATCTAAAATTATAACATTTTAAAACTATGTCAGAGGAATATAATTTGGCAACCCAAGAAAGCAAGTAAAGCAAAAGAAAAAACATCAATATCTGCATTCTGTGTAGAACCTTGGAATGATCAACATAATTATGTGTTTACTTGTTTTAATCAATGTCAACAATAAATGGATAATAACCTTGCCCTAGAACACACATATTAAGCACTGCCATCAACAAAAAAAGAGGATGATTATTGATAAAATGTCCTACTTTAATTGGCTGCCACGTGCACATTTGTCTGACGATTTAAGACCGATGCAGTTGTATTGATCAAACAGTATCTATCTGTATACCTTTTTGAGCCTGCAGCTTCCTCACTTAATCTCAGGGTACTTACCTCTCAGTCAAGCGTTCCCTTCGATCACTGGAAAGATCTGAAGATTGGACGCATCAATAGCTGTTGTGAGGGTTTTCTTTAAAGTGGTCATTTGAGGTTCGCGATGGACGGATCGAGCCAAAATCCACCTTTCGTTATCCAGTGTTACTCTCTGCAGTTACCCACTTGTCACATCTTTGTAAACAAGAAGCCGACTGGACAATGGACGCCGGCCAAGCACTGGAGGGGATTTTACTCACGCCACGGGGAAAAAAGGAAGGGCCAAGTGCATAGATTTTTTTCATTTACCAGGCAATGAAACGCACATTTTACACATTAGACCTTTCCTGTTTTTGTGAAAGGCTGGTGCCATTCCATACATTGCTGCCAGTGCAATTTCAATGAGAGAGTTAGCGTTAGCCTCCAAAGATCGCAGACTATATGAAAAAAATTAAATAATAAGGCTCGTTTTGGTGAGTTTAGTGACGACCACTAAACCACACTTGACTTTGTGTGCTCTGTCTACAAATAACAAAAGACATGGGTTAGTTTTTTTTAGTTTTGTGTGTTTTTATGTTATTGCCTTTTTTGCAACAATGACACTATTTGTTAACTCCTTGTCTTTAAACCTAGGAAATGTGGTAACAGACACTGACGTCATTCACAAACCTTTTTTCAAACATTATGGGGCTTGTCTTCGTTAGATACTGACTGAGAAATTGAACAGACTCCCATTATTTGAGTGAATAATGCAAATGACTGCTTGCTGCTTTCTAATGCATCTTCAGTTTTATTTGTACAAACAGCTCAGTCGTGTAATGGCTGGTGCAGACAGCAATGAGAGTTCCACTTGCGTTGCCTCGCACCAGAACCTCATTAGGCTGGATTGTATTATTAATATTACAAGTCAGACAATGCCTACCTCATGAACATTTCAAACACTGCTTTGTATGGGTCTCCTGAGGAAGACGATAAACAAAAGACAATTACTTTTAGCATCAGCACTTTTAGGAACATCATGTCCAGTGAATGTGTAGTAAAGTTTGATGTGGAACACATTTGCAGAGTGGTTAGCATTTCTGTGTCCAAGGAAGCAGATTGTTTGAACCTTGGGTGTAATAATGATTTCTAAGTGATTTACTTAGTTTTATTTGTTTTCCTTCATTGTTCAAAGACTGTGACTGATCAAGAACCTGAACCTGATTTTGAATCATGGGTCATGAACATCTTTTCGTTTGAACTGTTTGTTCACTTAGTTCCACAAAACAGAAAGAACTGTGGGATAGTTTTGTGCAGTTGGCCGTAGGGTTTCATCCAAGAGGCTTTCTCAGTTCTGAAGAAAACACTGGTCTGGAAAGTAGATTTAAAGTGCAAAGAGAAGAGGACTTTGGAACTGAAAATGCACCTGTAAAGTTGTTTACTACAAAACTACAAACGGGGTTTCAGGTCGTTCTGGGGCTGTTGTTCTCTGCTGGAGCCAGAGTCGCAGTGTCGTCTAGTGCCTCAGGCCGATTTGTATTTGTAACGATTTCTAATCGCAACTTCCATTATTGCACTATTCTATTTTTTAAAAAATATTGCGAAAAAAATATATATAAATAAATAAAAAATACAGTATATATATATTCTCTACCAGTACATCAGGACATTATGGAGGTAATAATTAGATGATAATCATGATTTCAATCGTAAACCAAATAATTGTGATTATGATTTGTGCCACAATATAGCAGCCCAAATTTGTATAACCAGATGATTTATTTTGAAATAAATGATTATGGAGCACTCTTAGACAACTGACGAACACCAACATGGGGAGCATGATGTATCAATGGGTTTCAGAGTGATGAAAATCAAAAAACAATTAACAATTCAAAACTAAAGACTGTATCTTTGGAATCAGACATTCATAGACATGAAAATCTCTATTTCTGCTCGTTGCTCAGACACCACCACTTTGCCAGAAAAGGTACATAGCGTACCTTTTTCAATCAATTTACTCTTTATGTATACTTTTGTATTTTGTCATGGTTTTGCTGTATTTGGTGACAAGAATAACACTTGCAGACCACAGCTAGTCGTATGTAGCTGAAATGCATGGGCCAACGAGCATTTGGGGAGGCATGAATCTTTTATAAGCGCAGGTCAGCTCATGTATGGCCCGAGCATTGCATCACACAGAGGCCATACAGGATGCTGGTTCAGAGGGCTAAGTGTTTGTGAGAGCTGACAACTACTATTACCAACCGGCTGTAAAAATTGTCCCTCACCGGTACTTGCTCGGATCATGACAAATACAATTGCGGTTTCGTCCCAGGTCTTCAGAGAAAACGGGTAAAAGAAAATACAGGCAAAAGGAACAGTTGTAAGGAGGAGAAATAGTATTACAAGATACTCCATTATGTTGGCAGGGGGAGGTTAAGGAGGTCAGATGACAGATTGAGGAGACAAAAGGGGAGACTGATTGCAAAAAAGGAAAGTAGGTGGGAGGAAAGAGTTGCCAAAGGGAAAATTAGACGCACAGGGTAGTGGAAAAGTCGGGTTCAAAAGAAAAAATACAAAAAAACACCAACTTTATAGTTGGCGGTTCAATCTCAGCTGCAAACTGTGCATGCTGTTGTAACCTGGGCAGTTATTATCTATAAGCTTACATTCGTCTTGTCTGTCCTTACATGTCACTTCTTGCCCAGCTCATTTATGCTCTCCATTCGAGACAATATGGAAAGACTTCTGTCTGTCCGTGTGCATTGTTTTGTCTGTCGTTTGGTCCTATGCATGCCCACAGCAATGGAAGCAGACCTCTGGGGACAATATTGAACACAGCGTAGCAGTGGAAGCTCGAAAGTGACTAGAACATGCTGCAGAACAAATACAATCTTTTCTCAATTCGTTTTTGTTTTTTTTCCGACAAATGTGATCTAAAACCTGCCGTCGGCGCCTCTACGTTTCACACTTTTTTGTCAGTTTTGGTCAGTTCTGGTTGTTATTTACCAGAACACAGCCTTGATTTTAGAAACAGTTGGAAGTCTGAACGAAGAGCGGCAACAATGCAAGAGGTTGAAACGATGCATCTGGTTTGTCCACTGCAATTGCTAGGTCCATATCACATAAATAAAAAAATATACTTGAGATGGTTGGCCTTGTACTCGGTGAACAATGACTATAAGCTAGTCCTCTGCCAAGGCCCTGATCCTGTTTTTGAGGACATACCTGGATTCAGACTTAAGGGGTTAACACATTTTCATTTGAGGACTAAATGAGCCTCTTTGTATAGTTATTATCACAGTGCCCGTTGCAGAGACTTCTTAAAACTCGCGGATCAACCTCAAACGTAAGTGTTTTTGTCTTTTGGTCCAGCATCAAATTTCCACATAATTTAAACACCCAACAAAATCAAAAGTCATGCTGGGACTACCATGTGATGAAGAGCTGTTCGGTTGGCCTTTTAGACCTCTGCGGTATAACCTTGTGGGCCATGTGTTGCAGCAGGTACGTAATGAGGAGCGACACGGTGAGGGAGCGTTGGAGATACTGTCCTGGAGCACTCTGCCGGGTGGAGATAATGGACACCGCATTGTTTGTCGATTACTGCGTGTTTGTTTGTGCTGACATGGGCTGCACATCATTTATCACCGGATGCTGCTTCAGGTAGTCAGTGCAGGAGGGGGAGGGGGAGACATCAGCATTTTGGTCTCACATAACGATTCCATAAATAGGTGGGGAATGGTGGGCAGAAGGGTTTTGCAGTTGGAGACATTTTAGTTTATTGGTTGAATTATAGTACACTGTTTAGCCACATTGCCAAGTAGTTCAGTCGTAGTTTGAATCGGCCATTATTACAGGATTTACAAATGAAGTTATCAAAAATGTACAATTGTGTCAGAAGAAAGTAATATTCAATTTTAACTTAACTTAACCATACATTTAAGGAGAATTACTTCTTGAGTTTTGTGTATAACAAAAGAAAGATTACACTATTTTGACACAAAATACCACCAACTATTTGAAGTTTCTTTGTAGTTCACTTCACACTGCTGGTGGTATTATGGCCATAGCTGCCCTGGGGTAGAGGCGGCCAATCTGTGGCATTAGCCCCTCCTACCATCATCATCAATCACTCAAATGTCTTGCAACAACCACAGCACTGTTGTGAGCAGGGTTTAAACTCAATTGCCTCTCAGAAAGATATAAAAGATTTGTATTTGTTGCTTTAAAATGTTTTCTTTTTCACTTTTCAAATAGATGTTCAAATGGTTATAATGGCTCTTTTCATTTCATATTCTTAGGACTGGGTTTATCAAAATAGATAATAGATAAGCAATACAGCAATCAAACAAATGACTTACAAACAGATATTTTCAGTCGTCCTTTGAGCAGAGCCACATGACAGTGATTCACTCCCATCCATGAACAGGACTGACCAAGATCTATTCACCAACTGAGTTCAAGTGAGGATACAGCTGACCACCATCACATCATAATTGTTCTGTAGATTCTTCCATTGTCAGTGCGTGTCAAGGTGCTTCACAGAATCAGTTGTTTTTATTCAACAATCACTCCGAATCCGAATGAAAAGGGAAATGGCGATTGACTTAAGTGGGACATGCTCTGCCACAAACAAAAAGGACACTTTGAATTTCCCGTTGATTAATAAAAAGCGTGTGCTTAATTTGAAATGCTTAGCGGAACAGCATGCACACTGGTGGCCTGGTGTGGAGGACTAAATGGAGCTTTCCGTTCCATCCTGATGAATGTTTAAGCGAGCCGTCTGTGTCTGATAGCAATTTGTTTGCAGAAGTATTATTAATGAAACCAGGATGATGGAGAGAACTCTTGAAATGAAAAGTTTCTGGGCCTTTGAAGAGGAGGAGGCTTGATTAGTAATCAGCAAACTGGACTGGAGAGGAGAGGAGGACTACCCACATCAGCTCGGGAACTCAGCACAAGTCCCTCATGCTGCAATTAGTCCAAGAGCGTGTAAAGGGAGAGTACAGGAAATGGTTGTATTCACCAGGCGGCTGAGAATATGAAATGAAAATGAATGAAATACTGTTTATAAAAAATAAAAAAGGGGGGAAAAAAGTGGAATTATAAAAAGAGCTCATTGTATACAATAATCATAATCATCCTTTTGCTCTCAGCTCTCTTTCAAGCTTTACACTCTTTTTGTAGATTGTATATTGCAAATTGCCCATAAAAAGTCCATAATGGATACTGTTATTTTGTATATTAATATTCTTTAAACAGTCCTGGCTGGGACTCAAAGGTCATGCTGAATTAATTCTACTGCAGCTGTGATTTTTATGAGACAGTTTGTAAAGCTACATGTTAATGTCTATGCCGTGTGAAGGACATCTAAGTTAGGATTATGGCGAAAATGTGTCTCATTGCTGGACCGCGTCATAATGAGGCAAGAGTGATTAACATTTGTTGTACTCTTTTTTTGTCCAGGAGTGGTTCATGGTAAAAGTCAGAGGAGCTTCAGATCAATAAAAGATGTATAAATTTCAAACATGATTTCCACATGACGGCTATTAATTTTCCATTTTCCTATTCTCCCAACTGAACTGAAAGAGATAAAAAAAAAAGAAAAAGTGATCTGCCTCCTTGCCTCTGTGGTAGTGTTATTGTTTTCAATGTTCCATTATATGGCATTAAACGTCTTCTATTTCCACGGAGACAAGTAACACCACCAGGTAAAGTTACACGAGATTGTTAGAGAGGCAACAACTTTCACGATTTGAATGTTCTCAGTATATTTTTGGTAATTGAAAACTATGTAATTTAACAAATACTAGACATATAGTTTTAATGCCATACTGTGGAACATTCCAGGCAAAGCAATAGCAATTTCCATGGAGAAAAGCAGGTGTACCTTCCACAATAAAAGTCACATAGTGCAACTTTACTTTCAAAACAATTACTGTAAGCGAACAGTGACTATTAAACCAAATAATGCAGAAAAACATAATCTCCTTCACACCAAATATATTCTTGAAGCCAAAATAGAAATCTATAGCAGAACGCAGGCAATAGAGATATATACGAGGGAGTGAGGACACGCCTGAAATAGAATCTCTGTCACTGTACTGTCTCACTCGCAGGAACTAGCACCTGCTATTTGGACAAGCAGATTCACAACGCCACACAATAAATACAGAGCGATAACATGAGAGACGCGTCATAAAAGCGATCGATGATGCACATTTCAGAGCACTTTGTAAGAAACAAATGATGTCGCGTTGGAGAGAAAGTCAGGCAGCACGAGATGGCGGGGGGGAAAGAGGTGTAGGGCACTTTTGTTTTGTGTTGTCCGTTTTGCCAACCTTGCAGATTGCTCAAACCCAACCATGTGCAGAAGAAACAGGGCCCTTTGCATCCTTAATGTGCTGGATTTGATGTCCGACGTCTTTGTTCGAGAGGCCGGGGACAGTTTAATCAATATGTGACCGACCGAACCGCTAAGAGTCCGACAGTTGAGATCTAACGCGCAGGCCTCCAGCTTCACATTCTGCACCCTGCACCATCCATCACGCCACTGTGTCCTTGGGCAAGACACTAAATACCTGCCATACTTAATTGCCGTTCCAGTTCTAAAGCTTTAATTCTGACGTGTTGTTCATCAGTGAGACAAACAATGACAACATGAAAAACATATAAATTGCGTGTCAACACTTAGTAGATTTTTTGCTAAAAGATTGGGTAATAAAAAGGATGATAAAACGCGTTTCCAAATCCAATCCCTTTTTTTCTAAACTGGTAACCATAATCCTCCTTTACTCTTTACACTCTGCTGGCTCCCCTGACAGATACATTGTCAGATTGGATGATTTGAATTTGAACTCTTTCTGAAACTATTTTTGTACATTGCACCATTGCTTGTCTCGCTTTAGTGCAAACTCTGTCTACAGTTATCAGTTTTTATACATACTGTACATGGACAAAGTGTTTTGCTGTAGTTCAGTTCATGAATGTTGATAGCCATAGTAGTTTTAGCAATAGCAGCAAATAAGTTGTAAAAGTAAACGATTTTGAGAGCCTGGAAAAGTGCTATTTGAGACTAGTGCATCATCTTAATTATCATCAGCTTAATAATTATAACTAGCATTATTAAAGGTGTATTTTTTGTCACTTTTATTGCTTTACCTTGAATGTTCCACAAACTGATCTGATTGAAATTGCTTGAAAATACCTTGAAAAACGTGCATTCTCACAGATCTGTCCTTGTCCTTGATACCACCACTCGTATGACATGCTTGTCTTCATGGAGGTGGGTGGTTTACTGTCATACTGGAACATTCCAGGGAAAGCAATAATATCTCCACTGAAACAAGTAGGTGGCAGACCCTCATCCAGAAAAGTAACTTTCAGACACTGCAAGGCACGAGTAAGAATGGTCCCTGCAGAAGAATTCAATTGGTTGAAGGCAAAGATTTTGAGGCACTGCAGTTGATCACTTGGAAGACTTGGTACTTGCGCTTCCTGTGTCTTGGGACTTGACTTGGAAACCTGTAAAGGACTAGATGATTCTTCAACAAAAAGTTGAAATTGTCAGATGTACTTTCAGTGTTTAATTTTAAAGGGGTATGAGTAATCATTTGGTATAATGACTTGAAACTGACTTGAGACTTGACTTCGACCCGAGGCCAAAGACTTGAGACTGACTTCTCATGTATGCGGTCATAACATGCACCATCATCAAATAATTATAGCTACCACTCAACTTTCTACTCAAATGCACACTTTTAACTCTTATCTCGGTCTTGTCAGCCTCCATTCTTACACCACAGTTTTTTTACATAGTAAAAGTATTAAGCCTATAAAGCTAATGGTCTATGTAATAAACAGCGATGTATGTAGCATTTAAAAGTACGCTGTATCAACATTAAGGCTTACAGCAAATGTCCTATGGATTATATTTTATCTTCCAGGCATTACACATAATTAATGCAGGACAGTTATAGTGCTGGCTAATGCAGACAGAATGTACTGAGGGTCTGCTTAACAGCCCAGTACAAGATAAATAGGGATTTCCACACTAAATCATGCAAAGCCATTCAACTATGGAGCTCTCAAATAAAACGCACAAGCTTGAAAATTTGCATAATTGGCCCACTTTGAGCAGGATATTAATCTTCAGCACACAAAATGCTGAAATGCAATTGCTGAGTTGAAATTAAAGTTCCCATTGATCAGAACTAAGTCTCTTTATTTGTGTAGTCGTTATTTTTCACTGGCCCTTGGCTTAGAGAGTCTTAGAGAGGCTCTTCTGTTAGTAAGGGACACAAAGAGCCTGCTTCACCATGAAACTTTTATATGCAATTATCCATAAAGGTGGCATAAAAGCGGCACATTCTAATGCAAATGTAAATTTTTATATTTGGTACAGTTATGGCTCTGCCAGTTGTTATGTATGTGGATCACTTCAATGGGATTTGGCGATTTACATCAAATTGAAAAGTTAAGTTGGCTTCTTACTCATTGCACAACAAAACCACACATAAGTTACACAAGTTCCATTTATTTTACAAATAAAGTCCTTATATAACTTTAGTATTTACAGTATATAGTACCTACTACACTATAACTTATTGTAATTCATGGGTCTCAGCTTCCTTTAAAGGCGCTTTTTGAGCCCTTTTCTTCTTTTTTTCCCCATTCAAACTGTAGAATATTTCAACATTGTATTCTTACTTCATCACTCGGACACCCATTGTAGTTTAAGTGAGTCTTCAGAGGTATAGTTGCAGGACACATTTTAAACTAGTTATATCGAGAATGCAGCTGTGCTGTAATTTATTGATTTTAAATACCAGCCTCTTATTACTGTTTTCCCAAGGTCTATAAAGCTCTATACACAAAGTTAAGAGAAGTAAGTGAAAATCAATACTCCGTAGAAAAACACATGCACATGCAATACTATCAGAGAAACTGTGTAGTAGATCATGACACATTGGACACATTGGAGATCTCATGTGAGCAGACAGGGCTGTGGGCTGATGGATGGAAGAGGTTTGTTTGCTTTGTAGTGCCAACATCACTCATCTGCGGCTCTGAGCAGCCTCCCAGCGCTCGCCGGCTCTATGACAGAAATCAATCACAGGCCAATCGTCCATACACTTCCCCCGATGTGGCACACCATCAATACAGGCATTAAGAGGAGGGTGCAGAGAGGTGCAGGTGTGCCAGGGCCAGAGGTGAGCAGGGCAGACAGGATGAAAGATGATAAGACAGGGAAATGAATTAGAGGTAGGAAAAGAAGAGATGTTAGCTTTGAACTTGAGTTGAGTCTTTTGGAGGACGCAAAAGATGGAGGACTTTAGTGAGGTTAAGGTTGTGTTAAAGGTAGACTTTATTGTCTGTGCAAGGAAATGTGTCCTCTTCATTTGATCCATCCTTCAAGGTCCCTAGTGCATGAGCAGTGGACGACCCCGGCCACAAGAGCCCATTTCCAGATCTTGAGCTATACGTTCATGGTCAGGACAAGGGTGGGCAAACTCTTTCTCTGGAGGACCACATTGGGATGTCGGCATGTTGTGGAGGGCCAGATTTCTTTCAGGGCTGCTGAATGGGATGGTTAGCCTGTTTTGATATCAGATTACAAGCTTGAATACGCGCTCCGCTGAAAAAGGTGGAAGAGGTGGTTTATGGAGGCTGATCTGAGCTCATAAATACAGGACAAATTGGTTTTCTCACGCCCTGATATGTGCAGTGATTGGCTCTCTACAGGCAGCATGCAACTGACCCACAAGTGCAAAATACTTTGAGTGCACCAGCAATGTCCCAGAGAAGCACAAAGTTGTTAACAGAGGGTAAGACTATTTCTACGTTTGCTCAGTAAGGAGCACAGCGTCATTTGGTAGACAAATGTGCGGCTTTTCACACCTAAAAGCTTTCTCTTCACACCTCTGAGATAGGTCTCAGTGCAGGCATGCATGGTGCGTTTTCCTGACCACTGATCGACTTGATTGTGGAAACTGGACTATTTATTTCAGGGTAAAGTGGATATTAAAAACACTGTTGTAAGTGGGATGTAGTCTGTAATCCCAGAAAAGAGTAATAATATGATAATAATTATATCAAACAAGAAACTCACACACACTAGGGCAAGGAATAAAACCAGGGATAATCTTGATGGCTGGTCTCAGATATAGTTTTAATTCTCAAAAAGTCTCATGTATGAAAATACAAAATGTGACAAGGGTGTTGTTCCAACTAGGAGGCGCTGACATAAATGGGCCACTTTACTATAGTTCAGTGCACGGGGAAGTTGGTAGTTGGTTAGTATTATATTATATTGAAATATAGACCAAAGGCCACAAATCAATCGTGAAAGGTTTAAAAAAGCTGCATTTATCTGATGTTTTAAGCACCACCACATCTACATTCAGTCTCAGTGCATTAATATCAGGTCTGTATTGCACCAAAATGTTAGTGTTTTTAGGTTAGAATTGCAGAAAATCTAAAATTTGCTGCAAAAAGTACTTCTCAGGAAAGTGTGGGCCAGTTCACCAGGAAGCTTAGGGGCCAAGTAATTTGGCCCCCGGGCCTTAGTTTGGACATGCCTTGTGTACCATATACATCTGAGCAAGACTTCACTGCTTTACCGGATTGCGCTTGTTTGATTGACAGGCACAGAATTGCAGTTTGCCCCAGGGCATCTACGTGTACAAAAGTCGCTTCAATGTGAGACAAAGTAAATTAGAAATTAAGAAAATTTGGAGCTTTTTGAGAAGCTTATGAGCATCAGACTTACTTAAAAATAATAAGCTGTTTAAGTTTGTACAATCAGTCTCCACAAGCATACTACAGGGAAAAACCACAACACAACGCACAAGGACTGAGTTAAATTCATGTTGTTCAAGTTGAAAAAGGGGTTATGTTGAACCAACAGAGCCAAAACACTGTGTGCATTTTTTGATGGTCTTTTCTTGTTGATAACAGAAGTCAATTGTGTTCTGACCTAAGGTGCTTTAGAATAACTAATAGAGGAGAAAATACAATGTAATCTCAAATGCCTGCTCCAAACCATACGTGCTTTCTAATCAAACAGCCATAAGCGTGTGAAGCTGAAGGCCCCTTCATTTTCTGAGTGGGTCTCATGAGATCCAATGACTGCGTAGAGGGCTGGAGCAATTTGTCCACCTTTATTTTAGAGAGAGAAAATTGTATCTACAGACAAAGTAATATCTGGTCAAAATGGAAGTCTGGTTTGAGGTCATTTCATGTATAACTGTAATTAAGTGCCAATATTTCCTTGTCTCAACTCTCAATTCAACGTTCAACATAAAATCATCATCAAAAATCTAGACATTTCAACTTCCATCTGAAAGTCATTTTCAATCTAAGGAGTTGGTCTGAGAAACTTGACTATATTCTGCTCTGAGCTCACTAAGCCTTTAGTTTCCATTGAAAATAACCTGCCTTTAGGCCTTTACAAACAGCACACGGGTGATCTCTGGGTGCTGTCCTTGTGTCTTCTCTTGCTCTGTGCAGCTCAACAAACTCCGTGGTGCTGCTGTATTTTACATTTGTACACAAGAAGAGCGTGTCTGTGTACCGTGGAGAGAGGAATAAGTCAGCGAGATGACTATCAACTCAAAGTGAACACAGAATTACACGTAGCTTTGCACATGCAGCAATATACACGCCATGTGTCCACGAGCTAATGCACACCTTAAATAAATAAGGAAATGTGAAACAAAAGCATGGTCGATGAATCACTCCAGGACTAATGTGAGATTATACCCACCAAACATACGTTTGTGTTTAGTCCATTGGTGCCTAAACATTTGAAGTCCAGAATTCCAAAGCTACTGACTTCATTGAATGGAATGAATAAGTGTTGCACTTCAGCCTAAACCCTTTCAGTAATTTATTGTATAGAACATTTGTCTTGTGATAAGTCCTGTGTACGTTGAAACTGAATGACAGAAGAAATAAAGTAACTAAATACTTTGCATAAAACCTACAGCTTGGCCAGTCATTCTAATTCATTTTAAACTAGGGCAATGAGTCTGTGTCACTGTGAAGGCAACCAGTGCATTAAACACATTAAATTAAATATCATCTTACCTTAACGTACAGAACAGTGCCCGGGGACTCAACTGCACATCTGTTTTTTACGTATTGTGCATGTTTTAGGTTGGGAAGGAATTTGTACATGTGTTGTCAAAATGGCCTCTTTAGACTTGCACATACTGTATACTCAAATGCTTTGCCAGTTCATGTCCCTGGAATCTTATGACTGACCACTGACCGCTGAAATGTATCAGTTCAGTTGGATTGTATGTATGTGTACATACGTACGTATGTGTATGGACATGTATGTATAATAGCCCTGGTGCTTGTGGTCCCATTTATATTTATCAAGTTGGACTGGACACAACCGTCTACAACAACAGTCTTGTGGAAGTCTCTGCTTTGATCAATACATGAGCATCACTGTCAGGACTCCATGTATCTCTGCCCACATGACAGTGAATGTCCATAATCACATGTGACAACCACTTCAGCATAGCTCACTAGACTGGAAAAGCTGCAAAATTAAAGAGCCACATACTGTACATACGCAGCCGCTGCACAGAGTCAAGTCTGTGTTGTGACTGATGCTGACCAGAGATGCTTTGGGCAGCCCTGACAGGTGCACTGACACGGAGGAAAACCCCACCTGACACCAACCCTCCGGATCCTGCCCCTCAGCATTCAGATAATGGATCCAAGGCCAAAGTCACTCAGTACTGAGGAATGGCCCAGGGCAGCTAACACAACATGTACACGCAGTGCATCATGTAACATGGAGGAGAGAAAGAAGAGAAGCCTGCAGACACTGGACCCAGCCCAGCCTTCACTTATGGTTCATCATCTTATGAGCTACTGTACATGTCCACATGAGCAAGACAATAGCCGTGAGGGAAGTATGACCTTTTAACATGGGGAAAAAATAGAAAATGCAACACAATCCGCCATGCATTTAAGATTCCCCTACATGTTTGCAGCAACAAACATACATATAACATAATAATGCAAAATAACATAATCATTTAATGAATAATAATGATGCCCATAATGTAATAATCGACAGATAATGAAAACGTTTTGGCTGTTATTACATAATCGGTTGCTACATGGTTACAGAGAGGTGTGTAGGTGTTCTTTTTACAGGACAATAGCCTGTGTCTTTATTTTTATTAGTTTTACAGTTATCTAAGGCAGTGCTTTCAACTTTTTTTTTGTCCTGGCACACTTTTTTGTAACAGTAGTATGTTCAGGACCCTCCAAATGTTATATTATTCAATTAATTATCAATTAATGTGTGAATCTGCTAACTCGTTTTTTTCAAGGCACACCTGGCAACAACTCAAGGCACAATATTGTTCTCCAGTTTCCAATTTGGTTCCTTCCACAGTTTCTGCATCAGCCAGGCGCTTGTCACCAGTAAAGCTCTTATTACTCTGAACACAGTTATCTTCATTTCTTTTAGGCAGACAATTTCATTAGTGAGATGCATTTACCTTGACATGTTTCCGCTGCTAGCTTTCAGTTCTGAAGACGGCTCGCAGCCGAAACAAGTCTGTCGAGGAACTGTAAATACATCTCAGAATCAGAATCAGAATCAGAAGCGGTTTATTGCCATTGTCAGTGAAATTCACAAACATAGGAATTTGCTTCGGCGAAGGTGCAAACATAAAGCAATGAGTAAAATATAAAGAATATATAAAAAGGCATGCATAAAAAATTAAGAATAAAATAGACTAAGATAGACTATATACAGAATGTACAGTTGGCAGACAGTGCCATGTGCAAATGTGGTAGTGCAAATAGATTGTCCTTATATAATATATAGTTAAAGTGACGGGTGTTACAAAGTGTTCATGAGTCCAGCGGCAGAGGGAAAGGAAACTGTTCTTGTGGCGGGAGGTTCTGGTCGGATGGACCGTAGCCTCCTGCCGAGGAAGTGGCTCAAATAGTCCGTGTCCAGGGTGAGAAGGGTCAGCTGTGATCCGACCTGCCGTCCCGAGTCCTGGAGGGCGTGCAGGTCCCCTGCACAGATGGAAGGCTGCAGCCGATCACCTTCTCAGCAGGCGCACAATGCGCTGTAGTCTCTGTTTGTCCCTGGCTGTGGCTCCAGCGTACCGCGGTGATGGAGGAGGTGAGGATGGACTCGATGATGGCCGTGTAGAACTGCACCATCATCTGCGCCCGGCAACAGCTTTCCTCAGCTGCGCGGGAAATACATCCTCTGCTGGGCCTTCTTGATGATGGAGCTGATGGTGGCTCCCACTTGAGGTCTGGTGATGGTGGTGCCGAGAAGCGGAAAGAGTCCACGGTGGTGATGGGAGAGTCTGTCAGGGCGAGGGGGCAGGGGGCTGAGACTTTCCTGAAGTCCACGCGATCATCTCCACTGTCTTCTGGGTGTTGAGCTCCAGGTTGTTATCGCTGCACCAGGACACCAGCGGTCCACCTCCCTCCTGTAGACAGACTCATCGCCGTCCGAGATGAGTCTGATGAGGGATGGTGTCGTCTGCAAACTTGATCAGTTTACAGAGTCGTGGCTGGAGTTGCAGCAGTTGGTGTACAGGGAGAAGAGCAGAGGAAAGTACACAGCCCTGTGGAGTTCCTGTGTTGATAGTCCGAGTCTCTGAGACATTCTTCCCCAGCCATACGCACTGCCTCGATCCGTCAGGAAGTCAGTGATCCACCTGCAGATGGAGTCAGGCACGTTGAGCTGAGAGAGCTTGTCCTGGAGCAGAGCAGGGATGATGGTGTTGAATGCAGAGCTGAAGTCTACAAACAGGACCTGGCGTAGGTTCCCGGGGAGTCCAGATGCTGCAGGATGAAGTGGAGGAGCCAGGTTGATGGCGTCGTCAACAGATCTGTTGTTGGCTCTGTAGGCGAACTGCCAGTGGGTCCAGGGCGGAGGAGGTGAAGGACTTGAGATGGGGGCAGGACCAGGCGCTCAAAGGACTTCATGGCGACAGGCGTCGTGCCACAGGCCTAGTCATTAAGTCCAGTGATCCGGGGCTTCTTGGGGACAGGGACGATGATGGATGACTTGAAGCAGGCTGGGACATGGCATGACTCAGGGAGGTGTTGAAAATGTCTGTGAAGACAGGAGTCAGCTCATCTGCACAGTGTCTCAGGGTGGCGGGGAGGCGCCGTCTGGTCAACAGCTTTCCGAGGGTTGGACTTCCGAAACTGTTTCCTTACATTGTCCTGTGTAGTGAAAGGCCAGTGGGGAGGTGGGGGGACCGAGGTGTGAGAGATGTCCATTGTAGTGAGATGGGTGGGGGAGGGGGTTGAGGTTTCGAACCGAGAATAGAAGGAGGCGAGCTGTTCAGCCAGTTTCTGGTCGTCAGCAGCATGGGGGGCTTTGGGCTTGTAGTTGGTGATCTGCCTAAGTCCCCGCCAGACCGCTGACATTGTTTGCAGAGAAAGACTGCTTTAGTAGCGAGTTGAAAAGAGATCTAGCTCTATACACCTCCTTGCTAAATCTGTACTTAGCACCTTTGTAGCTCTCTGTCCCCGGCTCTGAAAGCTTCCTCCTTCTGCTGCCTGAGCTGCCTCAGTTTGGGTGTGAACCAGGGCTTGTCATTGTTATAAATCACCCTGGTGCGTGTGGGGATGATACTGTCCTCACAGGGTGGATGTATGACGTCACAGTGTCCGTGTACTCATCCAAACCATCCGTGGCAGTTTTGAACACATCCCAGTCTGTAATGTCCAAACACGCGCGTAGCTCCTCCACTGCCTCGCTGGTCCACTTCTTAGAAGTCCTCACTACAGGTTTGGAGAGCTTCAGCCTCTGTCTGTACGTGGGGATCAGGTGGATCATGGCGTGATCTGAGAGCCCTAGGGCAGCACGTGGAACCGCACGGAAGGACCCACTCACTGTAGTGTAACAGTGATCAAGCGTGTTCTGCTCTCTGGTCGGGCATTTAATAAACTGTCTGTATTTTGGTAGTTCCTGGCTGAGATTCCCCTTGTTAAAATCCCCGAGGATGATCAACAAGGAGTCCGGAAAGTCCTGCTCCGTATTCAAAACCCTCTCCGCTAACATGCGCTGTGCCTCGTGTACGTTCGCGCATGGCGGGATGTAAACAGCGGCGAAGCACCAAAACGCCAGGGCATCCGTCAGCGGCGCCATCTTGGCGTAGTTTTAAGGATAGTCTGCCTTAAAAAACTGAGATAGTGACTGTTGTAACGGAAGACGAGATGAATGTTATTTAAGAGTCTCTGAACACAGGTTTCCTCAGACATGGCTCTTGTCCCTTGAATCCCAGCAAACACAGCATTGATAACCAGCCCTGTATGAAGAATGGATACGAAATAGACCCAAATTTCATCCTCATTGCATTTGTTTAACTTTCACATTACAAAACTACAGCCCTTTAATTGAGCTACCTTGACTGTAACGTTCACAATAACTGCTTTAAACCAACACTTAAAATAAATCCTCCTACTCAGCAGTTTGATGATTAAACGTTGTGCTTCTGGCAGAAGACAATGCATCCTAATTCCTTTTTTGACCTCTTTATTTTGCAAGTCATTCCACAGCTCACTTACTTCTTATTCAAATCCCATTTACTTTAAGACACACTACAATCTCCAGAGACTCTATGGATAATTATCTTCCAGTCGCTAATAAATTATGATAAGAATGCTTGTTTTGATTAAGATAATTGGTTCTTTTATCTCTTATGCTAAAACACATTGCTGATACTAGAGTAATGGCTTGATATGACTATTGTTTACCATAAGGTTTGTATGTAGAAGGTTGCCTATTCTGAATTTATGGGTGTAGTAAGAGTATATTATAGTAATAAGCTTGCTCAATTTGTGTTCCCTATTTTGAAGCAAGTTCAAAAGGCGTGATATTTCAACACAGAGTTACAGCGATCCGGAGAGTAATATCTGACATCTCGACAGCTGTCAAAACTGATTTATAAAGACGATGTCTAAGCCACAGAGCGAAGATTTTAAAATGAGACAAACGGGGTACAAGCATAGGACTCCTTCATTGCATCATATCACGCTTAGAAATTGAGATAACAGGATTAAATTAAAGCTAGCAGATGAGTTAGTGCAAATACTGTAGAGACAACCATTACCATGTCTTCCAGGCAGTTCATTTGCACTTTTAATTCTAAAGGCTGCGCTGCAGTTTAGGAGACGCTCTCAAGCCGTCATTCAATCACTCAATCCATTTTTCTTCATTTTATCCTCCTTTATAAAACTCAAGGTGACCAAAGTGTGTTCCAATTTGTCAAGATAAATTGGTAAATCAATATTTGGGAATATTAAGAACTTACATAATAACTGTGACTTCAATATACTCCAAAAAAGTGTTTGTTTTGTATGTTTATGCGTATGAATAAATGTACTGTTTCTTCTTGCAATAATAATAAAAATAAAAATTGTGAAAAGTAGAAAAGAATGGGGGGAAAAAACACAACATCAATAAAAATAAATAAAAACACATTTATGTCACATTTTTACATCCAAATATTTAACGGACACTGTTAACAATATCTGAATATTCACATTATTTGCCTTGGATGAACAGATCAATGGAAAAGAGACAAGAATTCATCATTGACAGTAGTTTGTATCAGTCTTGCTCATTTCTTCTTAAATAATCTGATGTAACTCTTTGTTCGGTGTAACTTATGATTTCTCCATAACGAGTCAATGAGTTCTTCATCAACCATTCTTGCAGCTCTTGTTTGCACTCTTTGAGAAAAAGCCGACATTCTTTTGACTGACAGAAGAAGTGGACGCCTTCTCCACAGGACGTCTTTAGAATGAAGTGTACAATGAACCGGGGGCTATTTGTAAAGGACGTCTTTGTGGGGAGCTTTTGTGAATCGGATGGAGAAAATAATCTATAGAATCTTTGTCAATTCTACTCTTGGTTATTTAGTCGTTTCATTTATAAGACAAATGGCTAATCTTTAGTTTTGTTTGGTAATTTTTAAGAAAAAATAGGTTGTTTTTCCACCTAAGACTTAACAAGCAAGAACAAAGACGTTACACTGAAGAGTCTCAACATGAAGAACCCGATTCACACGAAGAGCACGGACAAAATGACAACAAAGGAAAGAAGCAAAAGAAGCAACCTTGTCTTAAAAAAGAACAAACAAATTTCAAAAGAATGGAACGGAAATAACCCAATTAACAGTAGCTTTTATTCCATTGCTATTTGAGCACGTTCACGGTGTTAATACAATTTCAGACGTCTACATAGAAATAGTTCTAGTGCAAACATGGCTGGCTGTGCTGTGAGTGACGCATCGACAGTGCATACTAATGTGTCCGCTAAGAAATGCCAAATGCTAATTGTTTGTGGGGCTACAGATAGCGCACTGCTGCTTCCATTCCACCATCTGACTGTACAGCTTTGAAGCCATCCACAGTGGGGATCGCAATTCAATTAAACACCAAGCAACGTCTATGTGACTCTTGCAGTTACAGCATTTGTTGGGAGAGACAGATTCTACTTGCAAATTGCCCTCGTCACTGGGCTTAAGATCTTAACAGTGAAGCTACTTTAATTACCAAAGTGTAATCAAATTGTCAAAGATCATGACACGTTGAGCACACTGTTTGAACGTCAAGTCAAATTTCAGTATTTTTTTGAGGTTTAAAGATCGTAATGTGTTAATTTGATTTTTGCCAAGTGTGCATTTAACAATCCTTCAGAGTCCGTGGGGCCATTTTTCAAACACCAATTACATTCCTGACTCTCATCAATCACAACGACACTGGTTTACTCAGTGACATAAGTGAAGCTGATATGTTACTGTTTGCAGTGGAGTCTAATGTTGTGTAAAATAAAATCAGCATTAGGTTTGTGACTGTATCGGTGTTTTTACCGTTTGTGTTGATTGGATTGGCGTCCAGCTAAGGCCTTCTACAGGATTTACATATTGACTAAGCCACTTTAATCTTTGCTTTAATGTCAAGTTGTTGTTTTTTTAATGATTAATAAATGTTGATGCTTTAGGTTGCTTACATTAGATTATAACATAACTTAAGACATTGTACCATAAATCTAAACCAATTACAGGTTGATTAAGCAACAGTATTAAGTTACGAGTGATTAAAATTTTTTGCTATTATCATTATTTTAACTTATGCATAGCCAAGATTAAAATAATGACTTAAATAATCACAAACCTTTCAAAACTAATACTGCATGGATTTGCTAATGTGCATTATTTATCCAATGTTCAGACTCCTACAGCTGCAGCTGCCATGACAAAGAAGTGGTTGCATTCTGTGCTTCTCTGATGACTGTGAGTTACGTCAACCCTTGTCAGTCATTTCTATGGTTAATGTAGTAGATTTATCCAAATCTCAGCATTTAGATTCAGCAAGCTATACAAAAATTATTGGATGGTGTGGAGAAAACAAAAACACAAAGCACTACGTCTGCGTGTAAAGACTAAAGAGACTGCATGTGTATGAAACACATCAACAGCATCTGGAACTGAATGCTTGTTGTTGACCAACATTTTAATTAGTTGACGTAGACGATAGATCCCCAAGGATTCAAATGCAGCTGCAGAAACATTTTCCCGGCACTCCTCAGCTGCGTTTGTGTCTCAGACAAAGGCCTCGTGCAGTGTCAGTCCAGTCAGCAGATTGTGTGACAGGATAGTTTGATGATAGTAACAGCCCTCAGGACACAAGACCCCTTTGTGTCCAGCAGCCCAGGCATCACAGTGTCCCTCCTCTGTGTCCTGTATCACAGGCATCACAGTGTCCCTCCTCTGTGTCCAGCAGCCCAGGCATCACAGTGTCCCTCCTCTGTGTCCTGCAGCCCAGGCATCACAGTGTCCCTCCTCTGTGTCCTGCAGCCGAGGCATCACAGTGTCCCTCCTCTGTGTCCTGCAGCCGAGGCATCACAGTGTCCCTCCTCTGTGTCCTGCAGCCCAGGCATCACAGTGTCCCTCCTCTGTGTCCTGCATCACAGGCATCACAGTGTCCCTCCTCTGTGTCCTGCAGCCCAGGCATCACAGTGTCCCTCCTCTGTGTCCTGCAGCCCAGGCATCACAGTGTCCCTCCTCTGTGTCCTGCATCACAGGCATCACAGTGTCCCTCCTCTGTGTCCAGCAGCCCAGGCATCACAGTGTCCCTCCTCTGTGTCCTGCAGCCCAGGCATCACAGTGTCCCTCCTCTGTGTCCTGCATCACAGTGTCCCTCCTCTGTGTCCTGCATCACAGGCATCACAGTGTCCCTCCTCTGTGTCCTGCAGCCCAGGCATCACAGTGTCCCTCCTCTGTGTCCTGCAGCCCAGGCATCACAGTGTCCCTCCTCTGTGTCCTGCATCACAGGCATCACAGTGTCCCTCCTCTGTGTCCTGCAGCCCAGGCATCACAGTGTCCCTCCTCTGTGTCCTGCAGCCCAGGCATCACAGTGTCCCTCCTCTGTGTCCTGCAGCCCAGGCATCACAGTGTCCCTCCTCTGTGTCCAGCAGCCCAGGCATCACAGTGTCCCTCCTCTGTGTCCTGCATCACAGGCATCACAGTGTCCCTCCTCTGTGTCCTGCAGCCCAGGCATCACAGTGTCCCTCCTCTGTGTCCTGCAGCCGAGGCATCACAGTGTCCCTCCTCTGTGTCCTGCAGCCCAGGCATCACAGTGTCCCTCCTCTGTGTCCTGCAGCCCAGGCATCACAGTGTCCCTCCTCTGTGTCCTGCAGCCCAGGCATCACAGTGTCCCTCCTCTGTGTCCTGCAGCCGAGGCATCACAGTGTCCCTCCTCTGTGTCCTGCAGCCCAGGCATCACAGTGTCCCTCCTCTGTGTCCTGCAGCCGAGGCATCACAGTGTCCCTCCTCTGTGTCCTGCAGCCCAGGCATCACAGTGTCCCTCCTCTGTGTCCTGCATCACAGCCAGCGTCCAGGGGGAGCAGATGAACTCTGGAGACTTTGAAAAAGTCTCTTCCAATCATCACTCTTTCTTCAGTCTGTTGGTTTTGTTGGTGATGAGATGGGCCATTCTCTCAATGTATTTCCTCTGAAGGTCTTCTGCAGAGTTTGGTGTAAAGACTTTTTCACACTAAAATGATTATCCCCAGTCCGAACTGGTCAAGCAAGTTTTGGCGACAGGCAGCTGTTAGTGTGAAAGATGCTGTCGGAGTTCAGTGGAGTGCTTGTTTTTGGGAAGATTAGTTCATAGAGTCTATCTCCAGTCACCACAAGAAGAGCGCTCGGATCGACTCCAGGCACTATTCTCAAAATTCTCTCTTCACTCATATTTAGCTCAACTTTAAATCAAACATTCTCAGCAAGTACTTTTATCTGTAACAATAATGTGCTGCAGTTAGCTTTCTTTTATTTTAGCTTTGTGTAAATCCTAAAATAAGTGTCTCCTGCTTTTGCCAAAAACTGTGGTAATCCAGGCCTTTTCATCCTTGTATGCGATATGTATAACTAATTTGTGATAAATGCTGTTTGTTGTTGTGTTTTAACTAGTTTGTTTACAAAGTCCACTCCAAAACCACTTGCGCCACCTGCTGTTGTAGAAAGCTATATGTGTCGTTGATACATATTTGTTGCTGCAGTGGGCATTTACATACAGGAAGCGTAACAACGTATGAGGAGAGATATGAAAAGACAAGCTGTCGTCCTCACTCAGACGGGGTGGGGAGGCAGGATTGATGAGAAAGAGCCTTAAAAAGTTTGTACCCTTTCAGAGGTCCATAGCTCCATGACATATTGGCAATGCGGCAGAAAAGAGAAAATAAAAAGTGAGTTTTGGTGATGAATTGTGAGTTTAATCTTTCCATTTACATGATAAAGACACAGTACTTCCCTGTATTCAAAGTTGTCCTTAGTCAGCCAAGGATTTCTTTAGCCTACTATAGCCTTCCTAACCTTTATAGCGCACATGTACATCAAATAGCAATTAATGCCTACATATATTCCGTGTTCTGTGCATGTGTGAGTGTACAAACATGCAGAGCTGAAGTTGAGTTTCTGCAGACTGGTCTAATTAAAGAGTTCCTTCTCTGGTAGGGGCGAGCCAGTGTTGTGTTCCACTTCTGTCACTGGCTTTGATAGGTGATGTTTATTTCATTACAGCGCTGTGCGAGCCTTACTGCTGCTGCTGCTGCTGCTGTTATAGTGGCTTAACTCAGGCAGTGGGTGGAAACTGTCAAAGCTTATAACGTGCATAACTCAAATGAGCTCCAGACAAGGTAATAGTGATTTATAACTCATCCAGTGTATTATGAATTGGTTTAGTGAGGTACAATTTCCCTCAGTGGTCGCAATTTCAGCTCTCACAAAAACAATCCACGGGCAGCAGACAGCACTTAAATAATTGACAAGGTTAACATGAAATATAAATGGTAGCTTCCTGCTCTTCAGAGGTGCGGTGATCCTCTGACACCGGCTATACAGTATTCTCTTTATTCTGAGTTACACTGATTGGTATCTGGAAATGTGGTCTTATTAAAGTGTGAATGTGTTCTTGACCCAAACCCAGTGACATTAACACACTCTGCTGGTAACAGACAGGTTTAGTAGCAGTTGCTGAAGAAGAGGCTTATTTAAAAGAAGGTCAACGCAATTGGAAATGGCTTAAACGACTGGTGGTACTTCAATTACAAGGACAACAATGTGTTCGGGACAAGTGGAGGATAGAAACTTTTAGACTTGCTCCTCGTTGGAAAGCAATTAAGGGCCAAACTGCTCACATAAAAGTAATCGGAACAAGGGCTGCAAGATTAATCACAATCGAATCGAAACTGCAAGTTGAACGGGTGCAATTAGCGAATCAAAAAGGCTGCAATTTTTGAAGTGCCAAAATTTCCTCCACAGACCATAAAATATTGTGAAATATTTGCTCGCAATTAGATTTTTTTTCCCCAGAGTCAACACTTTTAGAATGCAACCTAATTTATTAGCTCATGATTAGCTTATTGTTAGTGTTAGTTCTATTTAACTTCAGACCTACTGCAGCCTTATTTGTAATCTTTATTTCTTACCTCTCCATTTATAGGTTTCAGTGCCCTATTATATCAGAATCGGAAATCAGGTGTATTGCCATTGTCAGCGAACAAAATTCACAAACTAGGAACTTGCTTTAGCCGTAAGGTGCAGCATATAACAATAAATAAAATAGCATGCAAGCGTGCTTATGTTAAAGAACACATATTTGGCAACAGTGACTTTTTTGAGCTTTTAACCATGTTGTAACAATGTTCTGTCATCAAAAACATACCTGAAGTAGCATTCAATTGCATTCATGCTGTTTTGAGGAATGTTTATTGGAAAATCCTCCCCCCTACAAGCGTCAAACACACGTCCTGTTGAACTTCTGGGATTTTGTGGCATATTTTCAGACTTCATATGTCACGTATCCGCTGTTTTTAGCCCTTAAATCATCGCCAGACTCGTTCTGATGGGTAACTGCTGCAGCAAATCCACACAATGGTGTCTTTTCAGCGCTAACTTCACTAGATTGTATATAGCGCTGCTGCCATCTGCTGCCTGGATGCACTCCGTAAACGTAATTTCATAGTGACTGATAACACAGGTCAGAGAATGAATATTTTTAAACATGAGATGGCAAATTTAAGGCACTCAAGAGCATGTTTAAAGGCTAACAGCAATGTGAAAAATGCAGAATATTTTTACTTTAATTAAGCACTTAAGGCACGAGACAACAAGGAACCAGTAAAATGAGTCTTGACAACTCAACGGCAATAAGCAGGGGGAGGGGCCTGCAAGATACATTCAATAGGAAATAATAGTACACCAATACAATTCTTAAAATGAATGCAATGGACTTTTGTACTATGAGTGGCAGTGCTTTGGTAGAGATATTAACTCCCCTTAGCCCTTGTTATCGGGCAAGACACTTCACACATCTTGCTTGTATGTGCTGTTTTTACTATGTCAGCCACCTTTCACTCACCAAATCTGGTTGAGAAGCGATTGAATTATTCACAAATTTCTGCAACGCAAACAAGATTTTTTGAATATGCACACTAACTGGGAAAACTTCACTCATGCACGCGACACAACATTTTCTATCAAAAAAGTGCACTATGTCACTTTTCTCACCTACTTGAAGATTTGATTTTTGCCTGCTTGACGAGGCCATAAAACATATCATCATATCATCATCATCATTTAAATGCTGGCGTGTTTCTTGCATTAAAAAAAAAAACCTTGAAAAATATGCATTATTACTGTGAATGGACTCGCCTCTACACAGTGACCTGTAACTTTGCCATGTAGTGTCTGTTTCTTGTCTCCATGGAGATAGATTTAATGTCATACTGTGAAAAGCAATGACATCCATGAAGATAAGCAGGACATAGTGCCCCTCTGAAGTTCAGATATAAAACTCTCTGTTTAATCAGCAGCTCTCTCCCTTCCACCACGGGATCCATGCCAGTCCGTCCCTGATGCCGTGTCACTTGCCGATGCTGTTTGGCATGAGCTATCTTTTAGCCTTTGTTCGCCTCTCAGTGCCTCCTCTTTCACCCTCTCCAAGCTGTCATGCTAATTTCTTACCTCCTTTGTGGAACTGTCTCATTCTCTCTCTTTGAATGCACTCGACGAATAAGCCATGCATTGAGGTGTATAAATATAGCTCCAACACAGAGGTGGGAGTAATGAATAAGAAATTGTTTTACAGATGCACTATGTAACTTTCCTGGTTGAAGGGTCCACCACCTGCTTGTCCTGGAGTGTTCTGCTGTATGGCATTAAACGTATTTATCTTACAAAATATTCTTACTGTGAACGAGGTTGTTTCTCCACAGATCTGACCGGCAACTTGGCCTGGTGGTGTCACCTGCTGGTCTCCACGGAGATACATTAATGCCATACTGTGAAACATTCCAGAATGGACACAAGCAAGTGACGGACTTCATTTTGAGGACTCTATTCATGGCTTCCTATTATATCAAACATTATGAGGCCTTTTTTTCCATTTAAAAATATGGTAAAAATGTGATAAGTTGACAATTGTTAATCGCTATGGCAACTGTCTTAATGTATTATCATTCTGAAAACCATGGACTTCAGTTTTGCTTGTAAATTTTAATTTGTAACATGTAATCTGCATTCTACTGAAACTTTCCTACAATACCTGTGTCATTCGTCATTCATCAATAAATGTAATTTAATTTATTCACTTATAGAAACTGCTATTTGCTCTCAGTTGTTAATACAACTCTGTTTACAGTAGGTTTTATGATGTTACTGGTGTTTGTTCGGGCACAGAGATGGAGACAGCTGACATCTGACAGCTACATAAAGATTTCCCATGTCAGAAGTGTTTTTTTATTGACATATCGGACGCATACAATACACTGCAGAAGGCTAATTTTAACATGATTGTTGGAATCATAACTTCACTCTTTTGGTCTTCCGTACCTCTCTCTCTTACCAAAATCCACTGTATATTGATTTTTCAGAATAAATGTTAGTTAGTTGTGGCTGGGGAGTAAATAAATAAGGAACAAAATTATGAAGCAACTGGCAACTGCAGGAGAAAAAAGGTTATTTGAAAGCAAAAATAACTTGCACCCACTCAGAGGCAGTACATAGCGGGTTTTTGATTCTTGGTTGATGTTATTTTTGTGCAGCTATCATGCCTTATTTAGGGCTTCCATTCACAGGCTCTGTCACTTTTTTCTTTTCATGAACCCAGACCACCCTGGTTTATTTTACTTTTGTTAAAAATGTTAGTCCCATTTAAACTGAACCCTCACACTTTGTTCTCCTGTGTCTCTCCCAGGTGGCCCGTCCCGCTGGTCCTCCCCTCCGTGCGACTGCTGCTGTAAGAACCACAAAGGCGACGGAGAGGGCGAGAGTGGGACCTCCATCAATGACCTCTCCACCTCCAGCTCCGAAAGCAACTCTGAGGTCGGCTCCCCGCAGGAAACTGTCATCGGTGGCCCCGTCACGCGCCCCCAGCAGCACCCCCACGCCAACGTCCAAACCCTGGACAGACCTCTCAAAAAAGGTCCCGTGGCTATGCTGCAGAAGTCCGAGCCGCGGAGAAAGAGCGATTTAATCCGAGAATCCGGGAGTTCCAAGAAAAGGCCGGCGAAGGAGAAGCTGACAGTGGAGGAGGAGCTGGAGAGGTGCATCCAAGATTTTCGCAAAATTAAGATTCCAGAAAGGTTCCCCGAGAGGAAGTACAATTGGCAAGCCGACCTGCTGAGAAAGTACCGTCTTTGAGCTTTGGGTGGTTGAGTACAAGTTTACAAAATTTGCATTGTTTTGATTTGAAAATATGGATTTACAAGACCTTGAAAAGCAGCAAAGACAAGCAAAAAGTGACTCACGGAAAGTTATTTAAAATTTCACTTGCCTGGATGTCAAACTCTACAGTGATTGAAAATATTGGACAGCGCAGACTGCCATCTTGTTGACCTTGTGCGTATGTAGTTTAGGATGTCACAAACTGTGTGTTGTGCACCGGTGAATGCTTCACAGCTTTGTATCTCTTTATCACCAATGACAACCACGACATGCCGATGAAACACAAAGAATCAACTAACATGGAAACTTGCCCAAGGAACTGGGTAACTTCATGATTCAAGGGGACATTAGTGTCGTATTCAAGACACATTTGGTTTTAATATTGTTGATCCTATCCTTAATAGTGGGTTTTATATTTTGCAAGTAAAAAAGTTCATTAAGGAAATTTTCTGTAGCAGTCTCTCAACAACTTTATCAACTTCTAAGTCATGGTGACATGTCAAGATGAAGTACTAGTTTTGATGCTGATTATAACTCTAAAATAACACTAAACTACAAAAATCTAATGAGTTGTTGACTTCACTTTGGTGAGCCCTTGATTACGACACTATTTGTCCCCTAAACACACTACCAACATTCATTCATTTTATAGTGAAAAATCTTCGCAAAGAGACATTGTTGATTTGGCATGAATGTGTGTGAGTGCGAGCAGGTGGCCCCCCAGAGGTCACTGATGAATCTGCATCAGGTTTCATTAATAATTGAAGCTGTCCTGAGTGAGCTCTGGCTAAAAATACCCTCCTCTGCCTGCAGCGAGGGCAATGGAACAGCTGATTACTTCACAATAGACCACAGCGAGGAGCTCTGAGACACACAAAACTTTACAAGGTTATCAAACACACAATCTATTTTCATCATCATTTAAATAAAGGTGCAATATGTAGCATTTCTGGTGGAGGGTCTGCGCCTTCCGGAGATGTTATTGCTTCGTCTTTGAATGATATCAAATGTGTTGCATCCAAGAGTTCTTTTATTGTTCAAAAACACCTTGAAAAACATGATTTCTTACTGAGAGAGTGTTGTTTCTTCACAGATCTTACCTGTAACTTAACTGACCTGGTGGCGTCACCTCAAAATTGGGACTAAACCAGGACTAGAACATGGCCAAACCCAAGCTGAAATTGACAAAACAAGTGTGAACACATTGTTAATTCCAAGCAAGTGGCTGACCCCCACCTGAAAATGTACATAGGGTACCATCAAGTTCACTTTTACCCTTAAAATGTTAATATATGATAAATATTACCTTATTTTATTGATATTTTTTTTTCTTGAAATGTCAAAATGTTATAAGACAGTTTCCATATTTGGGTGAAAACCACTAAGAACAAATACTTAAGCCGAGTGTCCACTGCACGATTTTGGACGTCTGTGACATAAGGTTTCTGATCGTGGGAAGAATCTTGAGTCGTGGCTCAAAATCGTGGTTCGTAGATCTCAGAGTGAGACCGGAACAAAGACTAAACTTAGAACCGTCGTACGACCAAAGACGAGCTACGATTGATATCAAACATGTTTGATATTTTGGAATCTTGGTCACAGAGTGAGTCCTCCTGTCACTGCGTCTACCATCAATCTCTGTCATAAATGTAACGCTAACAGGTACAAGTGCGATGACTTTCCCTCACGGAGCCTGATATTTGCTCAGATAAACTTTTGTCGTAGCTACGATTGATCGTGTGATTCATCGCACAATGTGACTGCGTTCTGTCCACGACTTTTAATTCATTAAGTCTTGCAATGTGACATCCATAAATCTTATAAGATGAAAAGAATCGTACAGTGGACACCCGGCTTTACAGATAGCATTCATGCTTCTGCTCTATGTCACATTCAAATGTCATTTTATAGACAGCACAGACAATTGCCTGTTTTGAAACTTTTGGATGAAAAAACAACTGTATTTTTTCTTGTTTTACTGTCATATCTAATGCAATCACATCATCACATCCGTGTAAAGTGTTTCTCGTCGAGCTGCAACAACTTCTTCTCAATCAAGGTGAGTCAATGATAAAATAATCTGAATAACCGATGTAGCTAAACGATCCTTAGTTGCAGCCGTAGTTTCTTGTTGGCACACAAATCACTTAGAGCCACTACATTATAATTCATGCAGTAATTTCAGCCATTTTCAGTATCGCTTGTCATAAATCTGGACAGAGAAGGACAGGACTGCTGTGGTTTGCTGAGCACATACAGACACTGACTGATGCCCGTTGGTCGCACTGTTGACAAGTTAATCAATAGTCTCTGATAATTGCATGTCGTTATGGAGGGGATGGATGCCGCTCTTGTTTACTGTAATAAATGAAGTCCCTGAGTCAATGACAAAGACGGACTAGTAATGTATGCCATGACCATTTGAGTTTAATTACAGTCTATGTTTGGCTGAACACGGGACTAAAATAACACGCTATTATTTTCAAAGGACTGTTGAAGTGGCACTGGGCGTCAGCAATGAATCGAAATGCACAATACCTCTGGTCTACTCTTATTTCTATATTAAAAAAAGAACTTTATATAAATTGATTGGAGCCAAACATAATGTCAACTTCACATAGATTTTATTTAGGTTTATCTATTTACAGGTTTGGAAATAACAACATAACACATAATATCTATCTGTATAGCTAAATTATGAAAATGCATAACTGATGTCCAAATATTGTCTAATAATTTACATAGAGAATATTTATTTAAAGTAGCCTACAATGAGATAAAGTGTTAATTTACAAAACGTCCATATATATTGCAGAGTACAATATCAAAAATACATTAACAAAAAGTTAAATTTGCCTTTAAATGTAGTTTTCAAATAATACACATTACATTACCTTTAAACAAAAGTACTATGAAAATGCATATATTAATATTTATATATGTGACAGTTGAAAGAAAGTTATCCGTTTTGTGACAGTTCGAACAATTTGATGGGTCTATGCTGTTGATGTTTTAACCATAGAATGCACAAAAGATGCACAATACAATATATATGTTAAAAAAAAAAAAAAACAGTTCAAAGAGCCCCTGATTTAATTATATGAATGAACTATGCTTTGCTATATTTATTTATTTTTCTAGAGTGTAGACATTCCTGTAAACGCTTGGGAATTCATTTGTAAAGCTGCATACATTTTTCCCCCTCTATTCCATATTTCTGGCACAACTTTCTTGGGCTGTTATTATCTTGGTTGCAGTCAGTGCCACCTTTTGTCAATATGCTGGTATGACTTATTTTTCTACACGTTCCAACTATCACATTTGCATTTGAAAGTCGTTTATCTTTTGAGCTCAAGGTGAGAAATGCGCATCCACATGACATTGTAAATGTAAATAAATGCCATAAATCACAGCTAGCCAAGATGTGTAATATAGTATGTGTACATAAGAAGCTAATTCTTCTCCTACGGTTCTTCATACTCAACAACAGGCAGTTTGTCGTGTCATTACAGTGCACAGGGCCGAATGAAGCCGTAGAGGGGTTATTTACATCAAGGACAAGTTTTAGTCAGAACATAAAAAGGGAGAGTCTGCAGTTGCCCGAGAAAACAATCAACATTGTTGGACAACGTTGGAGAAAATCTCAATTCTAGTTGTGTTTTTCATTTAATTTCCCTGAAGTCACTAAGCATAAATTCTCATTTGATTTGATTTTGATGTGAATAACAAACGATGTAAGGCTTACTGAAAGTGACAGAAGGTAATTGCAAACCGTGTATTAAATGTTGTCAAGGTGCATTGTGTACATTTGCTCATATTCAGCCTCGATACACAAACAGAAATATTGTTCACTAAAATGTAATAAGAAAGTCACAGGTTCCTGCAGCTGAAGAAAAAGATAGATATTATTGTTTTCCATTTTGTGTTTATTCACCATCTAAGGGCTACCCATGTCAGAGATGCATTGGTCCTTTATTAGTCAACCCTCCTAATTTATCTTTCTTAAGAATTAGGACAAAATACAAATGATAACACTCCCCCTGGTGGAGGATTCTTGGTTCTAGTCGTCCTCTGAGGTCGGATTTTTCAAGTTTCGTCTTGTAAATTCACACTGGGAGATGCTTACATGTCTGAAAATTACACAGTCTGAGTTTGAAAATGCATCATGGCTGTGCTCTGCTTTGCATGTCTCAATAGCCAAACAAATAACTTTTCTTTTAAACCAGAGTGTCTCAGATCTCCTGTTCTTTTTTGCTTAAGTATTTTCTTAAAGACTCACATTTCCTGAACCATCGACGCACCTTTCCCGTTTGTTGCATGTGGCTGCGCCCTGCATTTGGTGCAAGTTGAACATCCGACAGCTTTGTTAATGACAGTTATAGTAAATGTGCTGTGCTAATGCTAATGTTGCTAAAAACTGCATGGAGCTTAAGTCAACAAAAGCAAAAATTGACACTCAACATAGCTTTAAAAAGTGTAAATGGAATGGCCAGGTCAATAAATTATTAAAATAAATGTATTGGATATAAACTTTGGCTGATTTTAGCATTTTTGTTTAGATTTAATACTGAGTCATATCTCTGAGAAAATTACGAATTACGATCTCCGAGGAGGACTGGAACGCATAGGGCTACACAATGCACCTTAAAACTTTTCTTTTCCAGATATCATAACCAACAGTTACATATTCTGAAAACACTACGACCCAAACTTCTCCTATTGCACCTTTTTTGTTCTTTATTATATGTATCCCAAATTTCTGTTGGACTGCTGTATGTAACTGTATGTCCCTACATTTTGTTCAGAAATCGGTCAAATCTGTTTGAAACTTGCCTAAAAAGTGCATGAGAGGAGGATAGAAACCAAGTCACCAGGAGGCCTTTTAGACTAGAACACAGCTGTTTTTGCACAATGTATAAAGTCAACAAAGAGTCACAAAGTATTTAAGTCAGGAATCCAGATTTTTATTCTCACCTCACATGCACAATCCATACATGTGTCCAATATGAGAGGGAAGTTCAATCTTACACCCTTTTCTTACCCTGACGGGCAAAACAGTCAATGTAAAGCTTATTCACTGAAAGGAGTGGCTGCAATTTTGTTTTTGCTCAAAATGTATGAACAATAAGAATGATTGTGATCAAATGTAAGTGTACGAGTTGTTTTCTAAAACTATTGTAACGCCGTCCAACTGAGAACTGCAGGCTTCCCTCTGTATTTCTTTTGCCTTTTTGACAAGCCTGCAAAACACAAAGACATGTTATAGAAGCACCGTGCCGGGCCTCTTCTTCCCGGCAAAATCTCTAATATCAAGGGTATGTATTGATGTATGTTGTTCTGACACTTTTAAAAAATATGAAAAAATGGTGAGCATGTTGGTATACAAAAACGTACAGATCTAACCTAGTCTGTTCTTGTGAAAAAGAATATTGTCCCAAAACTATGTAACAGAAAACATGGATAAAAAGCACAAACGTGTTGATGTGTGTGATGTTTCCTCACAGGTGTATGACAATGAAACTTAAACAATGAGACTGACACCCGTTACACAGTGATTCTCACAAGATACGCCACCGAGTTTCCATTTTAATACATAAAAACTGGTCTGGTGTGTAAACTAGCTTCGAGTTCAATGGGTTGGGTTCATGTAAGATTTTAAACTGCTCATAATTGAGTTGGAGGGCAGGTTTCCGTGGTAGGATTGAACAGACTACAGATGTTTTGACCTGGTTTATGGTTAATATCTCTGTATTTACTGAACAAAAACTGACCCGAAGTTCAACATCTTCTCGGCAAAAATGGTGAACTAACTTTTCACAATAGAGGGTTCTACAGACAACATGACAACGTTTGTAATTTTAGCAGTGAGTGGACAAAATTATATGAGGGATTAATGACATTTTCTCCTGCAAGAGCTCAAAACACATCTAAAATGTATAAGAGCTGCAAATAAAAAGTCTACAAACCTAAAAGAAGAAAATCAAGTAAACAGTTTCAGAAAACCAGATGAACAACATGAACACTTGATTATATTTCTGTTAAATAAGATGTTCCTGAGTCTGTGTTGTGTAGCAGTATGAGTTGAAGTGTCCTTTATCTCCACCAGCCATTAGAAAACAAGCTAACTAAGCTCTGCATAGTCGCAGCAACGGAAAAAATACTTTCGGTCTCCGTTTTACTGTATAAAAATGAATCTGAGTGAAATAACAGCAAAAAAAGAAACACATTTTGTCAGTTGTGCTAAATAATTCTGCATTTCGGAAGTCAGTAAGTGCAAAACATCTTTCTGTTTGTGTATTGCTTTTCAAAAACATATAATTACCCAATTAGCCATTTAGGCCCCTGCCCTCCATCTGAAATTGTGACTTAAAATTAAAGAAAAGTGTGAACACAACTCGTTTAAATGAAATGGTTCGGTAGCAAATTGTCAAACTGTCATTGTGAGAGCCACGGCATGTTCCAGGTGTGAAGTCGGGTTTCTAAGTTTGCCTTTTAGACACTGTTGGAAGCATCTGCAGTCTTTACATACGGATCATGTAGTTCTTTTGGAAATGTATAAGTACAGCCAATAAACAAGAACTTCTCTAACAGGACTCTGCTCTGGTTCTTCAAAACATTCTTCTTTTGCGTGAGTTATGGATGTGTTAAAACTAACATTAAAACTGGGACTAAACTAGGACTAAATCTGCAACTAAACCTGGACTAGGTCAGGACTAAACAAGGACTAGAACAGGACCAAACCAAGTCTACATCAGGACCAAAACAGGCTCAATTTCAGGACCAAAAGATGAAAAGAGAGCACAGAAACACTCAATTATCTAAAGCTCTTGTAACATTTTAGTCAGTTCCATTTTGACAATAGTCCAGATGAGTCCTGTCTACCTTTTATTTCCAAAAAATTTTTTTTCTGACTTCTGTTTGAAAAGGAAGAATAAAAGCCAGTGGTAGCTTGTTGTTTGGCAAACCCATGCTGTCCAACACGTCAAGGTTTTGAGATGACATCTGACAAGTGAAACGGAGCAGATGGATGCCTACCTAACCAAATCTTTTTTTAACCATCACTTCATAAGACAACAAGCACAACACTTACAATCCCCTTCGTTCAATCAGTCTGCGTAACGAGATATATAAATCCGCAGCAGTAACAATAACTCTGAAGCGCTCATAGGTAATAGCAGGTGTTCTCACGCTGGCGCAGCACTGACAGAGCCGCTGTATTAAAGGTCGGACAGCTGCAAATGATCAAAGACAGCAAACAGACGAGTCGCGGCTGAACTCCAGACTCCCGGTAAATAAGAGCCGAGGATGCAGACTGGAGAGAGCAGAGTAAACAGACTGACGGAGCAGGTAGAGCAGGTGTAATGAGACAGTGGACGGGCCGCTGATAAAAGTGGACTTTGCTTGGCTCACAGGCATGACTTCCACCAAACGCAATGTCCAGGCGGTCTTTGGATTTATGAAGGTAGTATTTTAATTAATTAAAGGTAAAATATGTAACTTTGCTAATAGGAAAGGCCATGGAAATTGTATTGCTTTGAATGGAAAGTTCAACAGTATGGCATTAAATATCTACTTTGCTTTTATTCAATCGGACGCATGTTTTTAATGCTCAAAAATACCTTCAATAACATGGATTCTTATAGTGAGTGGGGACGCCGCTCCACAGATCTGGCATTGAAATTGGCCTGGTGGTGCCTGGTGGTGCAACCCATCTGGATAAGTTTAATGTCATACAGTGGAATTTTCCAGGCAAAGGAATGTGAATAAATACATAAATAAATCGATAGATAGAGTAGTTTGAAGTGTGTCCTTTAGATACATTTTCTTAACGTTTTAGATGTGCTTGGTCCTGATTTTTGTCTCGTCTTCGTATACTTGGAAAACCATTTGCTGATTGGTGTGAAAAGAAAACTTCTGAGACAAGCCATGAACTGAACTGTCAACTTTAATCTTTATGGTGGACCCTCACAGTTTAGAGCAGGCATCTCAAATTCGCGCCCCTCAAGACGATTTCTGGTGGCCCCTGAAATGATTTTTCGAAGGTAGTTTGTGGCTTATGAGGTTTTATCTTATCTAAATTCTAAAATATACCAAATAGGCCTTAAAGATGTAAAACTTCTGGGGACTAAAATCTCCTAAATAAAGATTTTGCAGGTAAGGAAAAGTCTGTCTCTGTTGTGGCCCCCGACCAGCTCTGTTTGAATTTGGCCCCCTCTCAAAATAAATGTGAGACCCCTCGTATCGAGACAATGACAAGAATAAAAAGTAATCATTGTTCATCAATTACTAGCATATTTTAACAATGCCATTGCAAAAAGATACAAATCTTCCAGTACTTTTCCAATCTCTTTCTGGACAGTAATTGAGCACTCTCATAAGCATACGTAAAACCAAGACTACTTCTGTGGCACAAATATCTTTATATAACCTTGCAAACACTGTTTCATCCTCTGACAAAAACTTGAGCACAATTAAAGCATCGGGCCTCAGCATATGGAGACGAATCTGCTATTTCTGTCCTCCTCGCTGCCTTCTCCCCTGACAATACGGCTAATTATACTGATTTCAAAGTCACTATCACAAACTGAAACTCAAGATAGGAGCGAAGGATGCCCGTTTCATGTAACCGCTTTATGGTTTGCCAATAGGAAAAAGAGGAGGAGAGTTTGCATGTGGTGGCCTAAAATAGCACCATGGATATGGGATAAGCTTGTGTCGATGGGGGACAGGGGTGTGTGCGCGCCTCTCGGAGATGGTCCGAGCGGGAGATGACTGCTGCGATAAGAGATGACACAGAAGAGGAGGTGAGCAGGAGAGGGCAGAAGATGGAGAGGCGATAGAGCGGGTGAAAAATAGGGGAAGCAGAGCCTGATATGTGCAATATTTTACCTGCAACCCTCGATAAGCATTAAAGATACAGTAGTGCACCTATTATTCCACACATTTTATGATAATAAATGAGCAAAAATTAAGTTTTTCTCTCATCTATGGAATTTATAATTTTGCTGATAAGAGGTAATACATTACTTAAAGGGCCTATGACAGGTTTTTGTGATTTTCAAATTTTGACTTTATTTGGTGTATTGATACCTGTTGTAAATATAAATTATAGTTTTCCACCAATCAGGTCGCTGTTTGTGGAGAAAAGTTGAAAAATCCGCAGAAAGTTACAGGAAGTAAACATATTGATGACATCACACCGTGGAGACAAAGGTTATGTATAATTTACATGAAAGAAACGTATTTTTTTGATGCTTTATACATTAATTTGACAAAAAAGGTGTTCACATGTGTTTTTATTTGTAAAATTTAAAAGATCTGTGACATTGGATGAGTTTAGCCCAGTGTACAGTGTGGTTGCTATGGTAATTTCCTAGCGTGATGTCATCATTTACAACCAGGAAGTAAAACGAAAAACCTAAAAAAATTGCTAAACCAGGGTAAAATTTGTGACGTATTTTAGCAAAATTTGAAATATATTTATCTAAACTGCATTTTTGTGAAATGAGTAGTTCTACCTGTCAGAGGCCCTTTAAGGTGCACCATGCAACTTTTCTCGTCACCATCCTTCACCTGCTTCTCTCCATGAAGATGTTATTGCTTTGCCCAGAATATTCCACAGTATGGCATTACACGCATTTAGTACCTTATTGAATCATAACATGCATTCTGAGTGAGTAGAATCACCTCTCCACAGATCAGATCCATTCTTTGGTCTGTTGGCCTCACCTGCTTGTCTCCATGGAGATAGATGAGCTAACTGGAGTAGCAGTTGTGGTATTTTTCCTATAGACATTCACAGACGCGACTTTGCTGTCTCTCTACAGTCGCTATGATACAAACAGCGCCGCCATATTGGTCCGGTGAATGTGATGACGCAAATCAATTGAATGCGATGGCAAATGTTGCAATTTCATGCATAAAAAGCGCTATAATAAGCAATCCCTGCATAATAAAGGGAAAAAAGGGCCAATTTACTTTTTCCAAGGTAGATATTATGTTGAACTTTCTGCATTTGGAGACTGTTTGTATTGAATCATGTCTAAAAGCGTAACCACCTTTGCATTACTGATACCTTGTGCTGCAGTCAACATGGAGGTTATTGGGTTTTAGCTGAATGTCTTTATAGCTGGATCCATAGACATCTCCATCTCTGTCCAATGCACAGACTTGTACTTGGCTAATGGCTGGCCGATGCTACCCGGAGTTACGTCTGATCGAACGCTCCTTCATTTACAAATTAACTATAAGGCAAAATCCCCATTAAACCATGGGAAATGTTTATTTCATGATATTTATGTCATTTATCTGCTCTCCTCACCAGTAACATGTAAAAAAAACATGTTTTGAGGTCACTAGATTCTTATCTGAAGCGCATAAGATCTGAAATCTCAACTTAAAGTCAGTTTTACACGCTAATTATCATACAAATTTAAACATAAAAAGGTTTACACACTTAACAATGATTCTTAACGAGGCTTTGACTTCACCTGAATGTGATGGGTTGGTAACAACCATAGACCGTACATATCAGTGGACCGTGTTAGCCATAGACTGTACATCAGTGGACTATGGGATTGTGACGTCACCCATAGCGTTTGCCTCCAGCCAAATGAAGCCCATCGTGGCTAGCAGTTATAGCGGCTAAAGCGGAGCCAGACTCCATATTTGAAAATCCGAGTGCGTATCGTGGCAACCACACGGACTAATCAGGAGCGCGGTTGCTAACGGTATCCGCCCCTCGGTGAGAGGAGACGGCGGCAACGTGCGGCGCTAGCTGTCAATCAAACCTGTTGCTAATACGAGCGAAAACGGTCCCTGGAAAAGGAAGCACCTGATTGGTCAGTTATTATTGCTAATAACTTGATTTATGAACAACCTAACGAAAAAAAAAACACCCAATTTATGTAGAGTTTGTCAAAACAGACGTTTTAGTTCCAATGGTGAGCTTTGATTTGATTTGGAATGTGGCGGCTAGCATGCTAACACCATAGACTGTAGATATCAGTGGACCATGTTAGCATGCTAGCCGCCGCGTTCCAAATAGGAAGCAGCTATGGAGGCGCTCCTAGCTCCATAAAGCCGAGCTGCCATTCACTTTCTATTGTGACACTGGTGCCTTTACTCTGTAACTGTTTTGGTCAAACTCACCATCTGGAACTAAAATATCAGTTTTGACACACTCTACATGATCCTGCTGTTTTTTTATCGTTGGTTGTTCATAAATCAAGTTATTAGCAATAATAACTGACCAATCAGGAGCTTCCTTTTCCAGGGGCTGTTTTTGCTCGTGTTAGCAACAGGTTTGATTGACAGCTAGCGCCGCATGTTGCCGCCGTCTCCTTTTAACAACCTCGCTCCTGATTGGTCCGTGTGGTTGCCACAATACGCACTCGGATTTCCAAATATGGAGTCTGGCTCCACTTTAGCTGCTATAACTGCTAGCCACGATGGGCTTCATTTGGCTGGAGCCAAACGCTATGGGTGACGTCACAATCCCATAGTCCACTGATATGTACGGTCTATGGTAACAACTGACACTTTCTGGATCATTGATAATTTGCCGGGGTTTTTTGTGGGCTAATGCTAACAGCTATGGGGAAAATACTGAGATAATGAGACTTCCGCCAGAGTCCTTCAAATCATACCGGACTAGCAGCATCGCTATAGCATGAGCATCAAACGCTGCGTCTACTTATTTATGTCTATGATAGTTCCCCAATTTGAGATATATAATGTTTTGTTTTAAATTGTAAATCATTATCTTGATCATGATTCTGAAATCCATTAATTAGTGACAGGTAGTAAGCTAAACGAGGATTAATGCAAAATTTACCACAACACAATGACCGAAAATGTTTAGACAGAAGTAAATCCCTTTTTTCCTTCTGATTTTTTTTTAAACTTTTGAACATTTATTTTCTTCCGCTGGTCGGTTGCATGTCTGTCACAAAAATAATTTCCCCTTGAGGATGAATAAAAGCAATTTTGATCCTGATTCTGATTAATGTCTCACCGTATTAGCACCAATACACTGTGGAACATTTTAGGCAAAGCAAAAGCACTGAGGAAACAAGCAGGCAGTTACACAGTGCATCTTTAATATTAATTTTTCTATTTCAACGACATAATCTTATCATTACGCTTTGCCATTCTATAAAGCACAGAAGAAACCGTTTTAGAGGAGGCCGACGGAACGAGACCTGGGGGAAGTGCTGAAGATGGAACGCGACAGGACAAGACAACAAGGACAAACAGAAGCTTAAATTCGAAATTGGTTTCTGAGAAAAGAGCAATTAGACACCAGTTCTGCATTATAAAAGGGAAACTGAAACTTAAAAGTGCAAATAAAATACAAGGAGCATTCATTTGCTGTCAGCCTCAATATTTTAGATAAATGTGTTTCCTACAAAGAGCCCCGCTATCAGATCCCCAGCCTGGTTCACTACAGTTTCAGCCAAATGCATGCTTTTCACCGCACGCCAGCCATTGTGGAGCCAACAAAGGGCCAAGGCTAAGTCCACAAAAGACTCCACCGTTCCACTTCTCCCACAGACGCTCTGCCATTGTGTGGAGGAGGAAAACAAGCAACAATAAAAGTGTGTCTTTGTGTAGAGCACTCCAAAACAAATGTAAACCCGTAAATCAAAGGTGCTGTTACATGGACAATAAAAGCTGAGAAATTACAAGCTGTTTAATTGTTTGTAAATTAGTGGGTTATTTAGGGGTATTGTGAGGGCTTTGCACACTTAGGGCTCTTAAAAGGTGCAAAGCAATTGTTTAAAGGATAAATATCATGCACCCATCATTAGCTTATCCAGAGTTGTATGTTGAGTGATTCATGCGTGTTCGAGTAATCTTGCATTGTCCTGCATTTTAAGCTTGAGTGCCCTTTTCACCCACACCCCTGCCCACAACCCTGTACTTACTTAAAGGTCACATATTATGCTTTTTTAAAGATTTTTAGTGTGGACTTATAACATGAATAAATCATAATTTTACATTTTGTTTCTTATAAACCGCACTATTGATCTAAAACAGCTTAATAATAGAAACAGGTCAATTGACTTCCTGTTCAAAACTGCTGAAGTGTTAAGCCCCGCCTCTTCATAGTGACATTTCACTGTAACAAGCAGTGGATTAAGTTATTATGTGACATTTTATTATTCAACATGTATCACTTAAAGACTTCATTTTTCAGATAATCACAACTAAATATAGATAAGTGGGCATATTTTCAGAGCCCTTGAGCCTCAATTGCAGGACAGCACAGGATTATTCAAACATGCATAAATCACTCAAACTACAACTCTGAGTAACTCTGCCCGGTAGTTGAGTGGTCTAAGCAGCAGCACATATGCAGGTGCTGTGTGGCCGGCCCCAGCACTGTGAGATTTATCCCCGAGGTCTCTTTGTAAAAGTTACAAGCCAAGGCCACTGTATGTAGTTCAAGGGAGGGCAAACGACACATCACTGCCCATTTTAGGATTATGTGCTGCAGCGTCACCCGTGGTTTTAATTTAAACCTTGCGCAAATTCACAATAAAGCCCATTAAATGAACAATATCTCTTTAGTTAAAAGCCACATTTTGAAAGCTACAATTAAATTGCATTATTCCAATTATACATTCAACTCTGTAACTCAAGGTGTATTAAAAGCTACATTATGTAAGAGCCAATACATCACCTTTGCTGTATGGTAAAATGGGTATTAGGATCTCTGTTTGCACTGATGGTCTTTTGGAGTGAACATTTATTTTCACTTGTGTCACATATGAAAGCAGTGCAGTATCATGATGTATCAGAGCGAGTGAGAGCCCCACACGCTGCAGGGTCAAGCCCTCAGTCCATTAACAGCTGCTGTTTAGAGAGCTACTGAGCAAATTACAGACTACGGGCACATTAGATGGATCATGATTTTTATGAAGTCACATATCAGTGTTTAACTGTCATTTCAATGTGTTTATCCAGTATTTTCTGTCCTTTTCTGTTTAAATATGTATTTTTTCCCCTCAAACATCTGCTTAGTTTTCTTGGTTACTTGACACTGATGGCGATGATGAATGCAGTGAAAGTATATCGGTATGATCTGTTCTATGGAAGTGGAATTATTTAAAGTTGCACTGTGTAACCTTTCTGGTGGAGGGTGTGTTGCCTGCCTGTCTCCATGGAGATGTTATTGTTTGCTTGGATGTTCCGCTATATAGCATTTGATATTTTTAAGTAATAAAAAACACCTGTAATAGAAAAAGGGCTACTATATTTATTTAGTTTTTTAACTCTAGTACGCCCAGAATGCACTGGGTACAACTGTTTTTCCACAAGTTTACGACGGTAAAAATCAAGTACAGAACCTTTTACCTACAAAACATACATTTCACATATATCTTGCTCGCCCAGACAATTTAGTGATCACGTGGTGAAAAAGACTGGAATAAAAATGAATTGAGTGACTGAACGTGAACCTGGGTTGCCTGAGGTACTTGGAAAGCCCTGTTTCAAGGCCTCACCAGACCAATTATCACATAATATTGGCATTACATTGTAGCTCTGAGTACTGCAAGCAAATAAAAGTGCCAAAAATGATCATACAATTTTGACACAGGCTTTTAACAATTGACATGCTATTTTGTGTAGCGTTGTTGGAAAACCGTGTGCACAATAAAAGCCACTAAATGCGCCATCTGCCACCGGAAACAAAAGCTGGAATGTACGATTTATATACTTTCACGTGCACAACCTAAACTGATTCTGGACCAGAAGTCTAAAAATACTCCTCCGTGTTAAATCTCAAGTTAGACAACAAACCGCTCTATTTATACCCGAGTGTTGATCCGGGCTATTTTTAGATCTGTGGACTGGTTCCGATTTGGCGGCGTGCGCTAACAGACGGAGCAGAGGAGCCAGGGCTGCAGATGAAGACTCCATCATGAGGGAGCAGAGCGTCACTGAGCTGAAGGCTGACAGTGTTTGGACACAGATCCCCAAATCCCCAAATCATTTTCACACTTCACCCTCACTGGCTCATTATAAAGTCTGCATGAGGCCATCTCGTATTAAATGAGGGCAGGAAAGGCACTGTGGTTACATTTGGGGTCGCAAACAGAGTCAGGACAATACAATAAAACAGGTAAACATTATACACATTGGAAGAAATATCAAAATCGCATAAACTTGAAGCAATCTGACCTAGTTTTAAAGTGATGAAGCTGGCATAAGATCATGTATTTTCTTTTTAAGATGAAAATTACATTATATTGTCTGTGTTTTTAATCTTTTGTATTAAAAGTGGGATGGAAATCAAGATTCACCAACCCTAAATATTCAACCTTTTCCTTAGAATCAAAATTGTGTTTGGAATTTTAACATCAAGTATATTTTAAAGATAAAGGGTGGGGTATATTGTAAAAGTATGTTAGCGAGTTGGTCATCCACCTTTATGAATAAATGTAGAAAAGTTAGTTATCTTTAATATGTTTTTCAACTCAAGATTGCCATCTGGTAGCCCTCAACTATGGGTCGGATGTGGTGGAATTTTTACAGCTGAAGGGGAGGAATTTTACCCTGAAACTTGGACTTTTTTACTTGCTGGACTAGTTTCAGTCTCGGCCACCTTGTCCTCACAGCTGTCAAGTACCTGATGAGCATTTGGCTTTGTTAAGAACAAAGTTTGAGGTGGCTTTTGTAAATCCCTATCCAGGTCCAAACACCTTCAGATTGATACTGGCTTTCGGGTGGCAGCTGAAACATCTCAAAAACATTGTCAAGATGACAACCTTTGAAACATTTGTTAACATGGATCACTACTGGACAAATGAGGGATTACAACAAGTCATTAAATCAAACAAAATGTAAACTGTTTATCAAATAAATTGCACTTTCTTTTTTATTTATTCTGCTCGACTAGTTCTTCACTGGGGTGATCAGGCAGGGGCAGTGGGCGACCCTTGTACATTAACCTGGCCCTGCCAAACTCTTGAGAATCCATCTGGACGGTCTTCCGCTGCTGGGGCTGCCCCGGCCACTGTGTACTGGACCAATCAGAGCAGCATTGTGGTTTGGGCAGAAGTCAAATAGACAAACCTAAACAAACATGGCCAGCAGACGTACTTCGGCCTAGTTCAACACATTTACGGACTATTTTGCTTTTGACGACGTGCACGTAGAAGTGTTTTGTGCATTTGAGGACGAGGAAGAGGTCAGTGCTTTTTTCTCAACTGGATTTCGGGATTTCTCGGCTTGTACCGCTTTGTTCGGCTTTTGCGACGCTGCGACCTTCAGTTCAAATGTTCGTCGTGACATTACGAATTTTCCCGATGGCTTTTGGCGAGAGCCTGTCCAGATTGATAATGTGTAGAACTATTGACAGTGATACACATATCAGTCTGGCTTGAGCAGGTTACCTGTACACTGTGAAGGATTCTACTTTGTTACAGGTATTCAAACTGGAGGAATGGACAGCTGTGCATGTTCAGGTTTTTTACTCTAAACACAAAGTACATGCCATGGTATAGAGTAGTGAAGTACAATAGTCTGCTGTCTATGGTGATATTTGTTTTACTTTAAAGTATCACTGCTAAAATTTCAACCTGGATTTCGATTCAAAGCAAAAGGCTTAATACTCGATACCAAAATGATGATTAAAAACACTCTCTGAATACACTAGAATACACTGAATACACTGCCTTTATCACTTTATTTTCCGCAAACAGAGTCAAACATTGGTGGTGCAGTGTCCAGTTGCACAGTTTTATTTAGAATTTGTCATACAACGATGCAATTCAAGTTGTTAGTTACAGTACTTTTAACACAAAATAATTTTACTTTCTTTAAGATGATCATAAGTTAGTTCTGATATAGATGAAGACCAGACTAAAACTATTCAGGAAAGGTCCAGCTTGGTCCTGTTTAAGTCATTTTTTCCCCTGATACTTGTTCTTTTCGTTGGGTATTGATCTGTATGTGGATATTGACAATCCTAGATTATAGCAGCACTTGCATACACAGTATTCATTTATATTTACTTTTGATATCGATCCTTAAATTTTAACATTTTGGGGATCCTATTAATACAATATTTTTACTTCAGTAATGATTCTCAGCCCCTCTTCCACCTCTTATTTGAACAAAACTAAAGTCTAATGAGCAACACTACAGCAGGAGTTGCAATTAGAGTGTTAATTAAAAGGTCTTCGGGGAATAAATGATCTAATCCCCCATTAACGGTACTCTATCCCATTCTAGACTCTGTGTTATGTTTGCTCAATGTTTCTGAGCTCAGTTTGCCTGAAGCTGTTTGAGTCAGACCCAGCTGGATTAATAGGACATTCATTATTACAAGTTTAGTAATTAGGTGAGTGTGCCCTGGCATGAGCTGCAAGAAATGCTTGTAATCACACAGATAAATATGGAATGTAGAACAAACTCTTGATAATTCCGGTAGTAACGCCAGAAAGATAACACTTGCCTTTAAAATATTTGAGTTCTTACCTCAGAGCAAGACATGAAATGAGGGGATTTTGGAAAAACTACAGCTGAAACGTTTTATTTTTTAGTTAAAGCCTTGATAAATAGGTAGAGGATTTGATATCAATACAAAGTTCTGTAAAAAAAAAAGTTCAAATAATATTAAGAGTCCTGAAAATTAGGAGTTAGATTAACTGGAGATGTTTGGGTCGTAGCATAAGAGTAAAAATAGGGACACGGCAACATTACAATTTCCTTCATAAACCTAGGAATGGAAGTTGGTTCAGTAAAATATCTTGTTTAGAGTGGACAATTTATTGAGTTCCAATAAATGAAAATCTATTATGTTATGAAAGCAAATGGACCCAAAAACCTTGTGTGTATAGTGTCTTGCTTCAATGCCAATCTCCAGAGCAAACCGCATCCTCAAAAACAACATTTTAAACACCACATTGGAAACACAAGACCCTGTGTGTTTAGATTACATTCAATTCCAATGTTTACTTCTCTACATTTTTCCTTCAAACACTTTCAAACGTCCCTCCACTTGTGTCACAGTTGAAGAAAGAGCAAAGAAGTGAAAGAAAGTTCAATTTAAAAATAGTAGATTTTCAGCACATAGGCAGAGTGACAGTGACTTCAGACTCAGGCAGAGGCAGTGATTACAAAGTGTACCGTCTGAAAGAAGCTCGGAGCCGCCACAAAGAGGCCGTGGATGTGTGTGAGAATAGCGCCTCATGGAGAAACTGTCAAGTGCTGCCAACATGCGACTGCTGCCCCAGCACCTGCCAGTAAGGTCGCTTTAACCGGAGCCAAGGTGAGAAAAGAAGGGACTTTTTATATAATACAGCACAATTAGAAGTAAAGGTGGGCATCTGACAAGGGTGAAGAAAACGGACTTACTGGCAAAAAACTGGTTATAATTGTGATTCAGAGGAGTAATACATGGTAAAGATATAGAAATGAATACATTCCATAAGATTAGACTCAACTTTATGGTCATTACAGCCGTACACTGCAGTGAAATAGTTTTGCGCCTGATAAGAAGTGCTAGACAAAAATGTGCAATATATAAATTAATGTAGAGTATGCAGTATGGCACAGTATGGACAGTAGTGCTATATAAATAACAAAATAAATACATGTTTAAGGTTAACTGCAATTCAACACACGATAATGCACTGGAAAAATAACATAACACTTAGTTTCCTTAATGGTGCACTATGTAACTTTTATGATAGTTCTGTGAAGTTATTTTGTTTTGCTTTGTTGGAATGTTCCGCAGCATGGCATTAAACTATGTGGAGCTATTCACCTTATTCCGGAAGATGCCGTACGCACCGCCGTCTTGTTTCCGTTGTATTAGTTCACATGGAGCAGACGAGTTCAACAGAAAATAAGTTCTACATGGACTAAAAAGCCGTTTTCAGACTGACCAGGAAATCGATGCGTTGTTGACTTGTTGTTGCTCGTGTTCATTAAACATTTTACACAAATCAATCTACTTTATGTAACATTTTAGCGGCGAGACTTTTTCCTCGTTCGTCATTTTTAACGGAGTTCGTTTACAAACGGAAGTGCAAAAAACAGCAAAAGTGGGCGGGGCAGAATAAGGTCAATAGTGGAGCCGTTAGACCAAGTTACAGGTCAGATCTGTGGAAAGGCAACTCTACTCACAGTGAGAAAGGATATTTTAAGGTATATTTTTTTAGCAATTAAAGAAATCTCTAATTGAATAATTGCAAGATGCATCATTTTACTGCCATTGTGTGTAACGTTACCAGCGAAACAATAAGATCACCATGGAGACAAGCAGGTGATGGATCTTTAATTCTTATTTAAATTAAGGCCAGTGGATTCTTCAGAAAAAAGTGTGTAATTAAAAAAGTAATTAATATAATACCAAACAAAGTATCCACAAGTTAAAAAATTTTAATGCACTATACAGTACACTATTCACTTTATTCTGGAAGTTGCCGTACGCGCCGCCATCTTGTTTCCGTTGTATTAGTTTACATGGAGCAGACGAGCTCAACAGAAAATAAGTTCTACATGGACTAAAAAGCAGTTTTCAAACCGCCCAGGAAATCTGTGCTTTGCTGACTTGTTTTTGCTCGTGTTCATTAAACATTTTACGCAAATCAATCTACTTTTATATAACGTTTTAGAGGCAAGACTTTTCCCTCGTTCGCCATTAGCTTTATCGGAGTTCTCGTCAAACGGAAGTGCGTATCTGTGGCAAAAAGAGGCAAAAGTAGGCGGAATAAGGTGAATAGTATACAGACTTTAGTGATGTTTGTTTACGTTTTGCTTTTTTTGCGTACTTACACTGCAGCAGTTACTTCTCTCAATTGAAGCAACTCAGAGCCTACACCAGACAATCACGTCGAATAAAAGTACAATTAACTCAAGCAGTACAAGCAGCAGAAGTCTGACTCACCTTCCCCCACCTGAAGCTTGACGTGTGGGTCTGCAGGCGGTCCAGGGCCAGCGAGGTTGTGGAGGTGAGCGCTGTCGAGGTTTAGAGACCCGCGACGTCCCAGAGCAACAGAACCAGGTCGGGAGTCAGGACGACGGGCTGAAGAGCGAGGAACTGTTGTAAAAAGGAGAACTGTTAGTCATGCTTGATATGTCACTTGTACTACTGCGGTGTAAAAGAGCCAAGTTCATGTCTACTTAGTGTCAGAAGAGAAAGTAGGATTTCGAAATAGCTCTGAAAATGTAGGAAATGTGGGTGTGCAAAGGAACATAACATTTACTGGAATGTCATAGGAGCTTGATGTCTATATTTCTCAGTGATTAATTGCTCTGTGTCATTCAAGCTGAAATAAACAAACAAAAATGAATGATGCATTAACCGAATAGCTTTGCTGACATTTAACACATTCTCATTTTGGCATTTCAGCTCGGAAGAAAACAATATGACAATTCAGTCCGGCTAAAATTCACAGTAATTCCCAACAGAAGTCTGACAATGTTGCTTTTTGTCTCTGAGCCGGAGTTGTTTTTATTTGCAAACAATGTATACAGATTTCATGTTTGCTAAAGTTCATTTGAATGTCTAACAGCCATTTTGTGAGTCGAGTTTGTTTCGTGGTGAATATTTAAAAGTGCACTAAGTAACTTTTTAGTTTGGGGATCCGCTACATGCTTTTCTTTATGGAGATGCCATCACTTTGCTTCACAGTATGGCATTAAACATCTATTTCACATGTTTTATTGCACAAAAATACTTTGTTATGGCGTTATGGAGATAGCAATAAGCCACATTCTGGCTTATTGCTATCTCCATTACATGTTACATAAAGTAGGTTGATTTGTGTAAAATGTTTAATGAACGCGAGCAACAACAAGTCAACAACGCAACGATTTCCTGAGGCCTGAAAACTGCTTTTTAGTCCATGTAGAACTTATTTTCTGTTGAGCTCGTCTGCTCCGTGTAAACTAATACAACGGAAACAAGATGACAACGCATACGGCAACTTCCGGAATAAGGTGAATACTGGACATTATAATAATCTGAGCAAAGCAATAACCGTCACCTGTTTGTCTCCATGGAGACAAACAGGTGACGGACCATTAAAGGTTCCATAGTGCACCTTTAAAAAACAACTTGTGAGTATGGATCGTAGAAAGGGTTTCAGGGGTTGTCATCCGGACGCTGGTATTTGAACTCGGGCTTATATGCTACTCTAAGTAGAGAGAGTCCTGCCCCCAGGGAGGAGTCACTGAATGCCTGTCTTTGTTTGGAAAATTGTTTGTCTAGTGTCACCTGAAACTTGATAATTAGTTAGTTAGTTTAATAGTTGGCACTACCCAGTTTCACCTGTGGCTAAGATCTATTATTGTCTTAGATCTATTGTTCTATTGATAGCTGGCTGTTGCTCCCTCATCACTGCTGATGATGTGAGTATGGAGTTGTAATGTCTTTTGTCCAGAATCTCTAGTTATGATGGAGATACATTTGTTGAAAAATAATGTTAAAACAGGACCCATGTCAAAAAATGTACAGTTGATTACAGACCTTTGCTGAAAAATGTCACCAAAATACATCAATTTGTTTTGACAGACAAACAAAAATTTATTTCAAGACCTTTTCTTGTACATTACTCAATACTTCTGGCAAATGTGTTTCCTGTCATAGATCATGTGACTTTTTAAAGGTCCCATATCTCACAAAATTGACTGTTATGAGCGTTTAACCGTCTAGTTGAGTTAATTGTACTTCAAAACAACCCGCAAAGAGGTTATTTCCTTCATCTGTGCATTCATTAGCTTTAATCGTTCGAAACGGGGGACAGGGTTTTTGGCCAGTCGTCAACATCTGCTCCCACTGTGTCGACAAATGTGATGCTGCTGTGGTGACCCTCCTCGTCCACTGCTCCCGTCTCAGACACGCCCCGGGGTACGCTGAGTGGAACACGGAATGAGCTGACGCCGCAGTCATTTCACTTTGCTTTGCTTTGAACAAGTTATTTTTCCCAACATTGCTTGCTGATACCACAACTGCTTGGATTTAACTTTGGCGGGGGGGAAATGAGTTGGGTATCGGCGGGAGACGGGCAAAACATGCCGAGACACTAAGCTGAAGCCAGTTGTTTTGTACTTCTGGGTAAGAGCGCTGATTCAAAAGATGGGCAGCTTTTTGAGAGAATAACTAAAACAAGGAGAAAAGTGTTTGTTTTGTATCGGAGCAATCCCCCAAATTCTCCAAAGTGTCTTCAGCTCCGTCAGAGTGACAGATCGGACATTACAGCCCTGACTGTGAGGCCTCGGGCTTTGGTTCCTCTCTTGTAATTGGACCTGTTGTTAGAGAAATTAGATGTTCTGTGAGAGAGGCTTCACCAAAACCATTCACTTTTAATTTATTCACTGATTCGCTATACAGCAACAGAGAAGGGTCAGTTGGGGTGTTTGTAGAGCTCAGAAATACATAAGCTTTATTCTTACGATGAGCCTCTCCACAGATCAGACCCTTTTTGACCATGGCTCATCTCCATGTAGATTGCTATGTTTAATGCAGTTTTTTATAGTCAATAACATTATCATGGAGATAAGCATGAGGCAAAAAATCCACCGGAAAAGTTACGTAAGGTAATCAGTTTAATTTAGGACATATCTTTTATGAACTTTGCTGAAAGATGCTGCTCTATAGAAATACTGTCGATTCGAAGCTCACCATCTTGATCAGATCTGGCTTGGTCTGTGACTGTCACAGCTTTGACTCCATTTCAAACCATCACATTGGAAGTGCCTATCTTTCTGCTTCAGCAAATCTACTTCTTTCTCCCACCATTGTGAACGGCTAATGCACCATGCCGCCTGGAGAATAGTCCCCTCGCTCACACACGTCTATAAATAGCTTTCTGCTTAATCTATTTGAGATTTCTGAGGTTATTTCAGACAGATCTTTCTATCGGCTGATTTACGTCGAACGCGGTGAAAGGAGGCAGACGGTTCCTCACTCAGGCTTAGGCAGAGACGCAATGAAGTTCTGGCATCTGTCACAATTTAGACTAAACTTTGTGTGAAAGAAGGATAAAAACTTTGATAATTGCACTCTTGCCTGATTGGTTGGATTCAGTCACATAAAATTAATAAAGTAAAAATAGTAAATTAGTACATCCTACGTGTTAATGACTGTGATGTGAGAATATAGAGATTGTTTTGTCGTTACAAAGCAGTGATGCATGCAAGTCAAAAGGAGTCTGACACGATAAATGTGTTTAAAAAAGTGACCTGGCAGTTTCTCATGTTGCTCCAAATCTCTTTTGTTTACCTTTTTACAGTAAATCGTTTTGGCTAATGGATCTCTTTGGATGTTTTGCATGTTTTTTTTTGTGGAGCTAGGGTTTCAAAGTAGCTGCTGATTGTTGGTCATATATTACAATAGCAGTTTGTTTAAAGTTTGAACGAAATCTGCCCATGAGGTTTTCCATTTCGGTTCGTATTGCTATTAATTGCATCACGCTGTTTTTCTGTTTTTGCCAGAACGCTTTGTTATTATATTGCCCAATTTCAGGCGCATTCGGCTACAGCAACACAGCCGAATGGACCCCTCTCTGGATCTTTAGTTCATGGTCATAAATCCCTGGAGGAATAGCCCACTGTGGTTGATGCATGCATTTTGGACTTTTCAGAATACAAATAGAATGCAGCGGTGTCCTTAATGTCTTGTTCCCTCTCCACAGAACTGATTCTGTACCCCTGTATTTTTTGTGCTTGTCGTGAAAAACCGGGACATATTTTTGCTTTGTTGTACAGAAAAGGGAACCACAAAAGATGAACGGCGGCGTGTATGGCATTTGGCAGTAGCTGACAAACACATTATTGGTTTTTACACAGCAGCAAGCAATCTGGGAAAAAGAGCTGTCACCTTCCCAACGACCAGACAAGATCGCACTATAAATATCAATAAAATAGAGAAAGTGCTATGTCCCAGGGGAGGGAGTGGAGAGGTGCATGAATTAGATATGTCACCAATAAGTTTTGAGGGAAAAAAGGGGGAGCCAGATTGTATAGGACGTGGTGTTCCATTGATTCTTCAGTAAAGCAAATCTCACCTGGAGGAAGATAACATCAGATGATCGTGTTTTTATCTCCTGGTGGTGGTAAAGGAAACAGCGGGATAAGCATCTATCAAAGGCTTGTGTAGAGGGGGCCCAATAAATAAAGACAAAGACAGGTTTGTTAGCAGGTGTGGAGAGAATGAGGTTTGGGTGTAGAGAAGTGGGACCATCAAAACTGCTACTCAATCGTTTCAGTTAAAATAACCATGGATGTATTAAAAGAACTGGATAAGGTACGCCCCCTCTGTCTGTGGTCCCAGATTGATTAGTGGCCGTGCGAGGTACTGCAGCCTCTTGGAACCAGCCTTTTTCTAAAATTGCTCATTATAATTGCAGACAGGACTGAATTATTATCGGTATTTAAATAAAATAGAAGGAAATGTTCTTTTCTACCGTTTCTAAAATCACTGTTTTTATATGAAGTGGGGGATTGTCGTCACGTGGCGCCCTAAAGCAAAGATGGCAGCCTCCGTTTCAGGAAATAAAACAAAGATGGCAGCCTTCATATCAGGAAGTAAAACAAAGATGTCAGCCTCCGTATCAGGAAGTAAATGCGGAAGTAAGAAACTTTTTTGGGGTCATGCGCCAATGAGCACACTCCATAGGGATAAACAGGGTGGCCATCTTGGATTCATCTTCCAGGTTTTATCATAGTTCTATGAAAATAACCCATTGGTGGATCCCTGACTTCCTGATGGACAGGAGGCAGTGCATGCAGCTGGGGAAGAATGTCTCGGACAGTACCCTGTACACTGCTGGATCTCCAGCCATGAGACTGTAAAACTCAACAGACTCATCTCGGACGGCGATGAATCTGCCTACAGGAGGGAGATGGACCGGCTGGTGTCCTGGTGCAGCAACAACCTGGAGCTCAACGCCCAGAAGACAGTGGAGATGATCAGGGACTTCAGGAAAGTCTCAGCCCCCCTTCACCCTGACAGACTCTCCCATCACCTCCGTGGACTCTTTCCGCTTCCTCGGCACCACCGTCACTCAGGACCTCAAGTGGGAGCCGACCATCAGCTCCATCAGGCCCAGCAGTGGATGTACTTCCTGCGGCAGCTGAGGAAAGCCAAGCTGCCGGCGCAGATAATGGTTCAGTTCTACACGGCCATTATCGAGTCCATCCTCACCTCCTCTTCCCCTCTGCCATTGGACTCATGAACACTTTATAACGTCTGTCATTTATATAAGAAATATATATAATACATCATATCAACATGCATTGTTGTTCTGCCCATATTGTAAATTTAGTATATATATATAATTTTATTTTACTTTATTGAACACCTATTCTTTTATGCATGTCTTATGTTATCGTAGTTTTTATTTCTCCGTAATATTAGTTTTTGTTACACCCACCGCCAAAACAGGTCCTATCGTCATCTTGTTTGTCTCCAATACTTTACAAAGACGTGGCGTTAGAACACTGTTTTTATCTCCCCAAGTTCAGATGGACGTGATTGACAAATTAGTCAGAGACACACATGGTCCGTCTATGACAACGTGGCAGCTAACAAGGAAAAAGAAATGGAGAGAAAAATGTTACAGGGAACTGAAAAATATTGAGGGATTTATACGAAATCCATGACTGAAGCAGTAAACGCTGTTAATATGAAGTGAGAGGAGTTTGATTTTGTTCTGAAGTATTGATATGTCTTATTTGAGCAGAATAAGGTTAAGGCAAATCATGCACAAATACGTCATCCATGTATTCATTGACTCCTAATTAATATTCAATCTGGAATTAATGTTTAGACTCTCAAAACCTGCTTGAACTATTCGGTCTGATCAATTAGCCCTGCTTTTCCTTTGGGCCTGAAATGAAGACATATTTTAGAGGCACCTGGTGGGACAGATGTGGGGTGATAGTGGCTAAATGGAGTTGGTTCCCATCAGGACACTTAACCTCTGAGAGAAAAGATCAGACAGAGTGAGGGGTCAGGACTCAGTCATCTGCTGCAGAAGACTGTGATGAATGGACATGTAGCTGTGCAGACAGGACAGGGACAGTTTGTCAATGACTAATGCAGGCAGATACCATATTAAAACATGTCTGTCTATTATACAGGTTGGGAATTTGTGCCATTTGTCCATAAAAATGTTAATAAAAAGCGCACATACACACTCACGCACGCATTCACACACAAAAATAGTAAATAAATAAGACTAAGAATAAATAAAATAGACTCAGACAGAGTATATACACAAAATGTAGTTGGCGAGACAATAGTGCAAATTTGGCTAGACTAGACATGTCCAGGATGAGAAGGGTCAGCTTGTCGTATCATTTCAGGCAACTTGTGCACAACTTTTGAGTAACAAAAAAGAAAAATAAGTTTCATCTGATGTTTTTGTTAAAACTGAATTATTCACATTCTTGTTTCAGAATTCTTATGTAAAAGTATAACGATTTTGTAGGATTTTGTGCTTCATTCATTCATTGTCTACTGCTTGTTCCTGTTAGGGGTCGTGGGTGACTGGAGCCTATCCCAGTGACTTTGGGACTTAGGCATCGTACACGAACTAGTTCATCGCAGAGCTAACAGAGACATAGACACACAGACAATGATTCACTCTCACATTCATTCACTAGAGCCAATTCAGAGTTGCCACCAACACATGCATGTCTTTGGCCGGTGGAGGGAGGAGGAAGCCAGACCCAGAGAGAACCCACACAGGGAGGACATGCAGACTCCATCCAGAGATCCATCTCCTTATTGAGAGGCGTTTTTATGTCGAACAAATACCCATTTCTCTGTTCCATTGTGCGTAATGAGTGGTCAGAACTTCAAACCTACCAATTTCAGAATGCAGATATAACCCTATTACTCTGGTTATGTCTTAAGACCACTGGCCTTCCTTCTTTCATTTTGTCTGTAGTGTATAATTTATTAGCAATAAGTCCAGCACAAAGCCCTGATCTTTGCACTAAGGCAGTCAACTTTCACAACAACAGCCTTACTCTTTTTAATGATACTTGGGAAACATCTTGACATGCACCTCATCTGTTTCACACCAACAAAACTCTCATATGGAGCCCTTACTGACCTCCCACCGAGAGTGATCCTTCGAAACACATTTTAAAAAGGAAGTGTCCAAACTACTTAATATGAAAAATAGCCATGGCTTTTGTTTTGATTGGAGAAATCAGGAGGGAGTAGTGCTCTTCTATAGACATGTTTTTCATGGCTGCATTTGTCCTGTAGTGGTCTATCGCACAGTCTGGCAGTCCAATCTTTCTCCTGTTCCCTGCGGCTGAGGACTGCAAATGCTGCTTGTATTGAAGGTCTCCGAGTCTGACCCCTGCTGCTTAATATATGGAGGAATCGCATTTACGACAAAATGGGTTATAATGGGATCAAGGCATAGTTATGTTGTAAATTGCAACCAACATAAAAAGATAGGAATGTCAGGAGGTTTCATTTTGATTCAACTTGCCACCCTCCCCATGCCCCACAAGTCAAAGAGCAAAAGAGAGCGTGCAGACAAGTAGAACGTCTATGGCATAAGACCAACCTTCAAGTTCATCATAACATGTATGAGGAGAGTCTACAAACCTATAATACTGTGCTGAAACGAGCTACAGTCTTTTTTGCAGAGGCCATTTGCAGAAACAGTAATAATCCTTGAAAATTGTTTCCTATTGTTGACAGATTAACTAACCCCGTTATACCAGTTCAACCTGAATTTTTATCAAACAAGTCATGTGATGAATTTGCATCTGATTTTACAAATACAATCCTGAAAATAAGACAAACTGTAAATAGTAGCCACCCTCTGTCATTGCCTTTACGTGGACCATCTTCACAAGTTAGATACGAACATTTTAATGCGTTTTTAACTATATTGCTCCAAATATTTAGAGATAGTAAATGCCTCACTTCAATCTGGACAGTTTCCTCAGGCTTTTAAAACTGCGTTATAATACCTTCCAATTTAGATTCTCTAACAATAAGTAATTACAGACCCATTTCTAATCTTCCATTTCTAGGAAAAATCTTGGAAAAAACAGGAACAATCCATAATCACATGTTGCAGAACAACCTTTACATTAAAATTCAGTCTGGATTTCAACCATCGTACTCTACCAAGACTGCATTAATTAAAATATTTTAAAATTACATACACTTAAATAATGATGCCTCCAGAATCACAGTGCTGTAGATCTTAGCGCTGCATTTGATACGGTAGATCATAGAATATTGATTCAGAGATTAAAACAGTGGGTTGAGTTCACTGGCAATGTGCTTAAATGCCAATAACATTTGTCTATTGGAGTCTGAGAGAACACAGGTCACATGTGGGGTCCCACTCTTGTTTAACATATTTATGCTGCCCCTGGCTCAGATTATGGAATGCATACATACGCAGATGATACACTACTGCATATTTCTTTATCATCCCACGACCTGAGTCCTCTACAAACACTGACTAAATGCATCCGCCATGTCAGAGAGTGGACATGTAAACATTTTTCTTCAACTAAATCCAGATAAGACAGAGATAATTGTCTTTGGACCAAAATGAAAAGACAAAAGTCAGTACTTACCATAACTCTATCTCACTAACAAACAAGTTCAAGAATCTTGGTGTAACAGTCAACTTGATTTAAACTTCTCTAGCCACATAAACTCCACTACCATCTTAAAAATACAGCCCGAATTAAACATTTTCTAACTAAACAAGGATGGAATGGAAAAACTTGCATATGCTTTTGTGTTTATTTTTACTGGTCTCAACAAATATCCATAAAACAGTTGCAGCTCATCCAAAATGCAGCAGCTAGAATACTTACAGATGCAAGGAAAATGGATCACATTACACCAGCTTTGCAATTTCTTCACTGGCTTCCAACGAGCTGCAGGATCGACTTTAAAATACTACTTATACTACACAAAGCGTTAAATGGTCAGGCCCCAAAATATATACAATATATGCTCATTCCAGATGACATAGAAAGGGTTCTTAGGTCCTCCGAGACGGGTTTGTTGTGTGTCCCAATAGTTAAGACCAAGCAACACGAGGCAGCGTTTAGTTTCGATGTCTCTGGAAAACTCTGCCTCAGCAAATACGATTGGCCCCAGTGTTGAGTGCTTTTAAATCTGGGTTAAAAACATTACTGTTTACCTCTGCATTTACATGAATCGGTCATTTTAAACCGTCTACTACTATGCATTGTGTTTCTATCTATTATTGTCTTGTGTGATGAATTGTTGTAACTTATTTAATCTATTGTATTCTCTTTGTGAAGCATTTTGGGTTTCTCGTGCATGAATTGTGCTCTATGAATAAATTTGCCTTGCCTCTTACCTCCATCACAGATTGTTGTGGTTTTCTTTTTTACCAAAGAATATTTTTATCATTGGTTTTGTAGAATCTAGTCTAATCTTGCATAATCTACAGAGAACAAGTTGAGCGAACAGGTTGTGCTTGGGGATAATTAACAAATTTGTAACATAATATGATTTATGTTAAATAAATAAATAAAAACAGTGGAATATGCCGTTTATACACCTTTTAATTCCAAATTATCTAACTATCTGGCCCACTCTGGGATTCCACTGGTTCTCAACTGGGCCCATTTAAATTAGACCTATTGTGCTTTTGTCTGCCAGATAGTTCTAATTACATGTCAACCGTGGATCATTGTGTTATATTTTAGACATCTGCAATTGCAACATATCGATCTAAAACATCATCAAACGATAGTAAAGAAACAAGTGCTCGGACTTCTGGATTGACCGCCGCGCTGATTCCCGCCTGCCCCTTTACGGCGCATCACTGTAAACGTCATCACAACAAAGTGCCGCCTGCTGTCGGTCCAACTGTGGAGAGCTGCGGTTCACGATGACAAGCAGCAGATTAGTTTTTATTTGTGCCAAAAGGGCTACACGACACTGACGAATCCTATAAAAAGTGTCGGCACAATGGCGTGTTGTCTGCGGGAGAATAAAGATTACTCAAACGTGCATGAATCACTCGAAATACAGCTTCGAGTGGTTAAACGAGAAGGGAAAACTATCATAATATCGTTCTTCCATGCTCCTGAAAGTCAATTTTGTTTCCAATGTGGATCGTCAGTCTTATAATCAATATTTGAATCAACAATCTCTGAGGTCCTAACCCTAACTCTAATGTGAGCCAAATTGGAGAATGTTTATTAAATTGTTTATTACATGGAAATTTATATGTGTGTTTGTGGTACCGTGTAACTAGGTCCCAAAACTTAGCTACATCATTTAAGAACCTGCATGCTAGGCTTTCCGCATTGTGGGATATTGTCTTCACAAAAGCTAACTCGGATAAACTGAAGAAAATATGATGTTATTGCTATACCAAGCAGTTCTGTATTATGTGGTGTTTGTCTATATTTTGAGCCAAATTCTTCCAACTACTGTGTGAAATCAGACTACATCTTGGCAGCAAACACTAAAACAAGATCCTGTTTACTCCAGACCACATATATTTTACACCTTGTTTAATGTACATCCAGCAAAGATCTCGGAGACGGTCCCACTCCCCCTCTTTTAACTGCGCCATGTGTAGCAGCAACAACACCAAGTTCTTTTTCTGGCAGTAAGGTGTGTAATTATCTATTTTATAACCGCGAGTGAAGACAGCACCAGCGCAAGCCATCTGGACGTGTAAGATCTCCGGTCTCTTCTGGCTCCAAAACAACTAACACGCTGCTAGCATCTCAACTCCCTCCCACCAAAAGCAGACCTGCCGCGTCCTTGTTAAGCAGATTGAGGCGTTTGTCACGGGCACTTGATTGTCAAAATGGTGCTGTGCTGTTTTTTTTTTTTTTTCCAGCTGCCAATCAAGTGGCCGATGTGCTTTGTCTCACACCTTCCTGGCCTAGCGATGAGCGTTCGAGCGTCTCTGTAATTTGCAGATAAAAGTGGGACTGGTTTGAAATATTCACAGTTCTCGAAGCGGGCGTGCTCTTTGAAGTGCGATGGGGAATTTGAATGATGGAAAAAGACTGTGAATGTTTTCTGTCATGACAAATGTGACGGAAAAAATGGGACTTGGCATGTGTGAGGTCCCAACTGTAACAATGGGACTAATACAGTTTGTCACTCAGACCTGATAAGCCACGTGCGTTTTAAGTTACACGGAAATTTGCTGTGTTTAATTAAAACAGGGACAAGGTTTAGGGTCTGTATCGTCCTCTTTGCGTTCGGTTTGGTCTGACATTTTCACTCAGTGTCAATTAAAGCTTAAAGGTGCTCTATGAAACTTTCTGCTTCCCAATCAGCTTCCCATACTTAATGTTTCTGCTGGATAATTTTGACACAAATATAATAAAAACAAGAAATAAAAAACGTGATACGGGTAATATTTTGTTAAACAGATTTATAATTACTAATTGAAATGCCGGTACACCATACAGGATGTAATTAAATCTGTGAAGAGGCAGTAAATGTTTTTCAACGTATTTTTGAGTGATAAAAACACATGAAGGAAAGCAGCAAGAAACAGCTTGATGTGGTTAATGTCATAGTGTGGAACAATTCAGGCCAAATGATAATATCTCAGAGAAACAAATAGATAGCTACATAGTTGTTGGAGTTACGGAGACACTCATGCTACCTGAGCGACCTGCGACTCTGAAGTTGTATACAAAATGGCATAAAGAGCCACTTTTGGCCTTGGCCATGTTTTTGGAGTGGACACAGGATGAACACGGGGGAGAGAACATGCAAACTCCACACAGAAAGTCCAGAAATTGAACCCTAGACCAAGAGTCCTGTAACCACTGCACTGGGCTGTCATTGATATGTTCAGTATTTGATTTAAAATTGCCATTGTGAACAGTGTCAACAGCTCTGTGAGGGAGGTGTCTTCTGTGAGTTGAGTTTATGCTTAGGGCTGTACAATTTATCGCAATGGAATCATAATCGTGATTTTAATTGGCACAGTGCTAATTATTATCAAATTGCAAAGGCTGTCGTTATTTAGATAAGAATGTCAACTAGAAAGAATTGTTTTTTTATTTTTATTTTATCTTATACCTTTATTTTATACCTATAAACTAGTGTTGAGATCTTCAGGTCATATTTCAGTCTTCTCTTAAGAATGCTCCTGGAGTTGTTTACTCTGAACAGAATCCTATTTTGTGAACATGTATCGTAAATGCAATTGCTATTGCTATGCATTTGCGTTTCAAAACAGCCTGCTGCTGTTTCCTTTTGCAAACTGTCTCACACAATAAAAGACAACACGAAATGTTTACATGAATGAAATGGAGGAACTAAATATTTTGTCACTCCATACCAAACTATTTACTCAGCCTAGTTATCTATGCTTAGCACTGATTACATTGCATTAGGAGAGGAGGATCATGGGTATTCTGGAGTTCCCTCCCAGCTGCAAGAGCTGAAGCTATTCCTGCTTGTCGCTGGTCATTGTCCAGTCATCAGTTCACTATTGTGCAATATCACCTTCATTAAACTGATCATGATCATGTAAATATGCAAATAGATTGTGAGCTATATGAGAAAACTGTAAATTGTTTGTTCATACTGGTGTTTAGTAAATAAAACATATATCTATAAGTCAAGCTAAAATGTAAATTCTTTGTTCAGACGGAATTGATAAAAGTTAACAAAAAACATTTCCATTTTGTTTTATCTTTTATACCTTATTTTAAAACTTTCTTTCTTCTACTGATTGTAAAACAACAAAACATTTTCTCCATGAGGATGAATAAAAGTAACTCTGATAAGACAACACTGATAAGCCCCAGTGTGACCCAAGAACAAAGCTCAATCAGCTGCTCTGCTTCACCCGCCCACAATACACCACGAGTAAACATGGGTCATTGTTGTAATCAATTCTGTTTAAGAAAGAAAGAAGATGAGTTTAATTTGTTCTCTTGGCAAATCAGCTGTTTTAGAGTCTGCTATATCCACTGCTCTGAACTCTGAAAATAACAATGGAAATGGCATAGATTCTGATTCTGAAAGCTCAGAGTACTGTAGTAGAAGTCAGACCATCAGATGTGTCTTGAAAAAATGTACATATGGAAACAAAAAAAGGGTGACTAATAAAACAGAATTCTCACTTTGAAGTTCACTATTACACAGCCATCTTGAATATATTGGCTGCAGGCGGCTCTCTGCTCCTGGTGAAGATGGCTTCTCTGATGGCGATTCCTCAACTGGTTCATCTGTACTCAGCCTCACGGATCTTAGTGCATGCTAGTGTGTGACTGTGGGACCTCTTTCAAACCACCCGTTTACCCTTTAAAGGACACATATTCTGCTACAGTGACTTTTTTTTTAGCTTTTAACCATGTTCTAACAATGTTCCGAAATCAAAAACATACCCAAAGTTGTATCCATGCTGTTTTTAGGAATGTTCATTACAAAATCCTCTCCCCTTCAACCGTCACAAACACTTCCTGTGAACTCCCTCGATCCATGAAGTTTTTCCCGATCATCTACATCATTTATCCAAGAATCTTTTGGTGTTTTAAGTGCTTAAATCATCGCCAGACCCGTCCTGAGCATTTCTAAATAACTGCTATTGCCAACCGCATCATAGCGTCTCTTAAGTGCACCATAACTAAATTGTGTGTAGCACTAGTCGCCATCTGCTGCACTCAATAAGCATCATTGCACACAGCAGATAAATCCTTTCATTTAATCCATAATAAACTTTGGTACTCAAGAGCATGTTAATAACAATATGGAATGTATAATATTTTTATTTTAAGGTGAAGGTAGATGGCCGATTGCAATCCAGAACTTTAAACGGCAAAGCAATGATTACAAATGTTTAGACAAGTGACCTGCACTATTTTTTTTATCTTATTAATTTTAGCTGCCACACAAAGATTTCCCATATTGTATTACTATTACTATTGTACTACTACATCATAAACATTGTTTATGTTGCACTAAACAACAACGACCAAGGACAAAATTGTTGTGCTGAAAATACAGAGCTATATCTGCAGAGATTTTAAAAACACTCTGGCCTTACTGTTTAAAATGCTGACTCATGCTTCCAATTTGAACTCTAAGTCATCTATTAAAATGCCATCCAGGTGGGACCACCACTTGTAAGTCCACCGTTTCTGCCCATCCATTCTCTGCGTGCTCTGTACTCCTCCCTGACCTTTCCATTCACTCTTACTTGACTTTCTGCACCAAAAGCATGGCTCCTTTATTAATTCGTGGCCACCAAAGCTGCACCGGTATCGATCCCCATCTCTGCACCTCATGATGGATTATGGATCGCATGGATTTTAGCCCTGGGACCGGCCCGGACATGACAAGCTATTCTGTTAGCACAAAGAAATCCATACCTACATTCAATTGGTCACTCTGCAAGCTCCCTATCTGTTTTCCACTGTTCATCCATCAACCTGTTAACACCTGGGGGTCACTCATTTTTAACTTCCATTTGGCGACACATCTTCAGCCTTCCCATCACCATTTAATTTATATTTTATTTCATGTCTTTTTAACTTGCACATGCTGGTATACTTGCTTATCTTGTCTTGGTTTGCCTCCTTCTGCATGAAAGGAGCTCCACTGTAATCTGGTGTGAAGCAAATGGACCTGGCCTGTTTCATGTGTGAGACAGTGCATTTACGTGCCGTATACCTTAACGTAACTCTTATGTATTATTGCATAGTTATGTCTAAAGTAGCTACATTTCTTCTCCCAACTCCCAACTGAAGTTTGCAAATAAATCTGAGAACTGCAAGCACTGAGCAAAATTATAGGACATAAGTGAAATGAAATGTATCACCTGATAATGTCATAATCTTCCATTTCAATTTTACTTTCAGGGACATACAGAATATTTGAGAATGAATTATGAAGTGGTGGATTTGTCACAGTTACATGTGTGATTTGAATCAACAGGGGGTATGGTTCACTTCCACTTGCACTATACATTCAAAGCTAATGGTAGTGCTGGGCCACCCTGCAATCATCTGCAATTATAATCAGGGGTGGATTTTCTAAACGTATAGTCAAGAGCTGCCCTTCATCAATAGTCGATGCAAATTCATACACTGTATTTTATAGTCCTATTATCCCTTAAGCTCCTTCCGTCAGTGCTCTATATTTTAAGGCAAGACACTGCAGGTGAATAAGAAAAAAAATCTTAAATGTAAAGATATCAATTTTAAACTTCTCCTGTAGTTTTCTCACATAAATGTAAGAAAAAAAAGTATGTTTTTCATAATGTCAAGTTTTCACAAAGAAATAAGACATTTTAGTTTTTAAGTAAACTAGATTCAAAATTCTAAAAATTCAAATTCATTCTTTCTTTTTTTTTTAACTTAAAACTTCAATAAATCAGTTTTAGAATTAGATATTTAAAAAATCCTTCTGTACGTTTCATCAAAATCTTGTTGAGTCCAAGATTGTACAGTTTGGTGTAGGATCTACTTTAAGGCTGATCTTTATGTCCCGAGGGAGAAAAATGCATTTTAAGAAAACGACCTTTGAAGTTACAATGTCCCAGAGAAAATCTATGGATGAAGTGGATTAAATGGAAAACAAAACATCTGTAACAGCTGATTGGACCAGTTTGTTGTTTCCACATGAAAGCCGATATGTTGAGAGCAAACTAACCAAAAACAAAAAATTGAAAAAATGTGTTTTGCTTGTAGTGTCTCGCATTAAATGAATACATTCTTTAAAAATTGAGTGTTATATGAACTAAGAAAAAAACACGTTGACCAAGTCGTCACTGTTCCTTCCTTGTATGGACCACCCTTCAACACTGAACTGATCTATAGTAAATCCAAAAGCTTCAGGAATATTTTAAACTCAAGCTCAAGCGCTTATCTGTTAAACCCACATGTATGACCACTTGTTTTTATTGTTGGGTCACCACACAGTGCACACACTTAGCTTTGTGTTAATGTGTTAGATTTGGGACATGTGCATTTGATTACACGGGACGTCCTTCCATTTCAAGGCTTCAACAGCAGCAAATAGCATCTCTCCACACAACAGGAGCTTGTTTGTTATCCCCACAGGTCCTTCAGTGACCGCACACATGCACTGGGCTAATGCAGATATTTACCAAAATCATGGTTTACAATTTGGAAAGGGTCCCTGGGTGCTGCACTGCGGTCACCCACTTTGGAAGGTTTCTAGCTTGTGTTTGGAGGAAAACGCCTTTTGGAAAGTAATATATTTTATCATCCATTCACATTAACGCCATTAAATAAGATTCTACCAACAATTACAAGTTAATTAATTGATATAATTATGTATCTTTTATTGCTATTTTTTTATTTAGCAAATTCACTTTCACCATGATAATTGCAACAATAAATTCTCTATCCTTTGAGTTATAAGAGTCCAAAATGCATACATTTTACACATGGGCAAACACCTTAACATTATGTATTTATTTATTTAAATGTTTAGTAAATTTAATCTCATACAAACTCTGGAAACAACAAAAATGTCCCATTAAGGATGTTTGAAAACTCAAACAAAACTATGTTCTCTCAAGTTGCATTTTTCATAGACGACAGAGAGCTTAAGTAGCACCTAGAGACCCAATTTTTCACTCTACAATCATTTTTAAGTTTATAGCAGAGGGATATACACTTTTTCCCAGTGGAAGTTTTGTATTCCCATGGTGTACCTGGATGAGGCCAGAGGTCAGGGAGCACGGAGGTTCTGCGCAGTATCTTAGCTGTTCCTATAATATATATAATTATTCTATTTTGCCACCTGCAGTGTCTCGCCTCACATTAATAAGTAAAAACTGGGGACAACAAAGCTTGTTTTAGCAGGAGTCCAGTCTAATAAGTTTCTATAGTGGTTTGTATAATTCCCCATTATTCCTCGTGGCTTTGGCTGTTATTAGTCTTTCAGAGGGAAATAATTTGCGACAGTCCAGTGACACACCATTTTCTCGGGGTCAAATGAGTCCCTGTAATTATGTAAATGGAGCTGGTGTGTGGCTGCGGCGCGAAATGTAAGAAGTGGGATGTCCTGGGGTCAGAAGAAACACTGGGGTTCAAGGTGCTGTCAATGTTAGTGTTGTGCATTCACTGTAAGCCCCGTTTCCACCAGAATTACCTGAAAAGAAACAGAACCCCAGTCAAGCTTGTATGTGAAAAAATACTATACATACTAAACATCTCTTATGGGCGTAAATCCCATAGAGTAGAGTATGGCCGTTGAAAATGGGGCTTATTAAGTCTACAATGCCAAAATTTTGAGAAATATGAGTGCAACCGACTGAATAAAGCGGTGTACTAAGCTCTATCGAACAGCACCTCAGTGTCACTGAAGAATGAATACACAATATTTTGCTGCATATTGATTAGGTGTGTTCATATTAACAGAGGAAAGGGATAGAATGAGAATAATGGAATGGAATGATGGTAGAATAATTTACTCTGAAAACTATAGATCTTTGAATTTCTCAATGTGAGGATAAAATACAATAATACTATTTCTTTTTCTCCTATCAAAATAAGTTTAGGGCGCCATTCATTTGACTCAAAAGAGAACTCTCTCTCTTTCCCACTATGACTGAGCTTATGACTGCATCTTTTCATTAAACACCATTAGCAACAGCAACCTCAGTGACAGGGATCACACAGGGTCATGTCATTTGACCCATAATGAAGTGCTGAAGAGGCCAGCAGTCAAACGTGTATCCTGCAGCTTATTGCCATATTAGACAACTATGGGTTAGGTATGTTGTTCAGACTTTTTAAACTGTCACAGCCATCTCAAGCACCACCAGCTGTAGTTTTATAGTCATAGTAGCTGCCACTCCATTCCTGCACTGGTTCTGTCATTGAGGCTTCATAGCAGAGGGGGCTGTCACTGAAACTAATGTTTTATTTCACTCGGCTATTGTCAGCTTTGAAGAAAGTTAGGAATGACAGATGGAAATGTCAAGCTGGAATAAGAACAGGTAGCAAATGATATGACAGTTGTTTACCAGTATTTAAAGTTAAGATTACGGTAGACTTTGTTGTTCCCGTAGGGACATTTGCCCTCCACATTTCCTTCCACAGCACAGCGCCCGAGGACTCTTCTCCAGATCGTGAGCTTGACCTGGTCAGAACTGTCTTAGCTGGAGTATTTTACATTTGGTGCATGTTTTTGGGTTGATGGGAGAAACCTGCTCAGACACAAGGAGAAACATGTCCTGCACAGAAAGGCCCATGAGTTGAACCCAGAACCTTCTTGCTGTGAGGCAGGAGTCATAGCCACTCTGCTATTTGGGTGTTTATGTTTCCCTTCAGTATGTTGTACAGATTTACTTACAGCTGACACGTAACCTCAAACACAGATGGACGAAGCAGCAGGGGGTACAATTACTCACCAACGTTTCAAGGAAAGTGAACTAATTAAGAGAAGCCTTATTTACTGTTAACTTAAAGGTCCCATAACATGCAAAATCGACTTTTCAGAGGTTTTAACCTTCCTACAGTGCTATCTGGGCCTCGTATGTTGTGCCCAAAGTGGTTTTTTGATTGATTCCCACATGCTTTCGCTAGAGAACTGTCTTTTCCGTCCCCCTCGGCTGAGCAGCAGACGGGGGCTCCTCACAAGGATGACGCACTTCACAAGGATGACGCGGTGTTTAAGCCATGCCTCCGGGAAGCGCGCAGCCGCAAGAATAAAAACAGCTAATGCTAATGCTACACAGTAATCACACGATGGATACGACAGATCGAAGAGTTAGCTTGTTATTTACCAAACGGTAACGTCTGTCGTTGAGGCCCTGGAGCACGTCAAACTCCAGGTCAGATCCAGGACGTAGGACTCAGCACGACGCACCGTCAGGACGGATAAAAGGTTTAATCCCGTGTTTGTGTATCGCTGTTTACCGGAGCACACGGCGCATGCACCATCTCCGCTCTAGGCTTCGTCACGGGTTGGGTGGGGGAGGCGCGCGAGTTGGGCGGGGGAGGCAGTCTGCTCTCTGTTGGGGGGGGTCAGATCTCAGAGTGAGCCGTTTGCTTTTGCAAGGAGGGGGGCCAGTCCAAGAAATGGGTGTTTTTTGGAAACTGTTATGTTATGGATATTGCACAACGCAAAAATGTATCAACAAAGCCCTTAGAATAGACTGTGTGAAGGGCAAAATAGCAGAATATGGGACCTTTAAAGACCTTTTTGACTTACCAAACAAAACTGAATGCAAAATGCTGAACTGAAGAGTCAGCAATGATCTCTGCCTCACAAAAAACTTTGGGAGAATAAATGACTTGTGCTTCCAGACTTGCAAAGGTGAAAGTTGAGGTTGACATCGAACCAGCAAATGTCTAGCGGTACTGTCTGTGGAGTGTTTTATCGTGTTATCATTTTTATTTATGCTAATACAGTCTCCATGGAGACAAGCAGCTGACACCACCAGCAAGTTACAGGTCAGATCTGTGAAGAGGTGCGTCCGTTAACAGTAAAATGCATGTTGGCATGGTATGGGTGCCTTGCCACACTGTGAAACATTTCAGGAAGAGTAATAATAAGTTTCCAAGGAGCCTCCACCAGAAAATTCAACTATAATAGATAAATAGATTGTTATATAAGTAAAAAAAAAAAAAATGAATAATACATTTCTGGTATTTCCTGATAACACTGTAGGCTCACCAGTAGATAACATCACTCCTCTACATCATTTCGCTGTAAGAACTGGTCCAGTCTAATCTTTTCCCCAGATGTGACGTGGTTGATTCAGCGTTGGCGACGGAAATTTCACAGGGAGAATAAATGGAGATTGAATTATATCATTACTACATTTTATGGCATTATTACATGAACTAGCAGAACAAATACAATATTTAATAGTGTCCATTTCATTTTCCTGCGGCCGATAAGATGTCTCCTGATATTAGAGTCTACATAATGTAATGGTTTCAGGCAGTGCTGTAATTGGTTCCTCGTGTAATGGAAATGCCAAAGGAGTATTAAAAATGTGCCGGAGAACAAAAGAACATGCATTTTAAGTGCGGTTTTACAGTAGCAATCTCAAACTCAAAAGAGAAACAAATGATTTCAAAATCGGTTTGAAGATCTGAAATTATGTCATGATAATCCCCAAAACAAGAACCCAAAACAAGAGATGATTTATGAAAAAAAGAAAAAAAACAAATGAGTCTTTTCTTTGTTATTAATGCAATAACAAAGAAAATGATCTATGGATGATCTATGTGCCACCCGCCTGGAGGAAAATCCCTCAACCCTGGATTAGCCGTACCTCGTCTGCCTGGACGAACTCCCTCTTGAGTGGTTCTGGCTCCACAGTCCAAGTGGATGTCAGTCCTAGTTCATCTGCAGCCTGTCCGTCCGTGGGAGTAGGATCTGTCCTTCACTGTGGTTCTCCTCGAGGTTTCTACTTTTTCCCATGGGGTTTTTTGTAGTTTTTCCTCACCGCGAAGGAGGGTCAAAGGACAGGGGCATTCTGGGACAGTTATCTGAACTACTTTTACCTGTGGCCCATCGAGGCAACTGTTGTTGTGATTTTGGGCATTATAAAAATAAATGATTTGATTTGAATGTGTAAAAGATGGTATCAAAAACAAACTACTTAATGACAAATTTTCAAAACGGAGATTTCTGTTGTTGTTTTTTTAATCCAGGTCAAAGCCAGTAGTATCTTGATTTAGATTACCAACTGTAGCAGGAGGATAACCATTATATTTCAGGTTGACGTGGAGCCTGGAAGTAACCCATCTGGATACAAAAACAACAATACAAAACCGTCACACAGTCTTCAAATGAAACCTTCTTTCTGTGAGGTGTTTTTTTGCGGGAGAACTGACAAACGTGTACTTTTTAGGATTGTAAATATTATTCTCTATCTTTCAAACTGTCTGGTTTTGGCAGTGAAGGAGTCTTTGAGGCAATGATCTGTGAAAGCTTCCACCCAATGATAGCAGTGTTTTAGTAGGAGCAGTGAGGTCGTAAAAAGGCATCTGTCCCAGAAAGTCAAGGCAGATGTTTCCATTTGTTTTAGGCCCAGGTGCATTTTATATCACTGAAAGGGAGATTAAACACAAGGCAGCTGAGATAAAACACCACGAGATTTTTTTTCTCTCTCAATTCTACATCTGAAAGGCATTTTACCTCAAGCAACTGTGATAAAAGTATCAGAGGAACGGCATGAGACGTCCAATCAAATGCTTTACAATTGTCCAAAAGCATCTGTCTTTTATTGTTAAGTCCTCTGCCACCAGCTACAGGCCCTCACACTTCTCACACTGAAGAGTTAACGGAAACATGACAGAAAAGTCCAAATAATCATTTTAGACCTGTAATCCAATGTCTAAAAAAGAATAATCTGCCATGTGAAAGGGGTGGTTTATACAGATCTACAGATATTATGGCGGGGATCACACAACACAACTCTGAGGGGGAAACAAAATGTTAAAGAAGACATATTATGTTTTTTCTGATTTTCAGTTTTAAATTATAATTTACGTAGATCATCACTTTACATTTTATTCATTGTGCATGGTAATAATACTCTAAAATGGCTTGATAACAACTTCCTGTTGAAACCCATAGAACTGAAATACCGTGCCTATTCACATTTCACAATAGTAAGCATTTTCCTTTTTATGTATTTTTATTATTGAACTCCTAGTTCAATAGTTTTTTGTTTTTTTTTATAACTGCAGTAAGTACAAAGAAGGGGTGGGAATAGGGGGCAGGTGGAAACAGAAATACAAGACGATACAGAATTACTCACACATGCATGAATCAAACTATACAACTCTGAGTAAGTTAATGATGGGAAAACAAAAATGTATAGAAGTCCATTTGACATAATGTGTCTGTTAAACCACTACATCATGAGCACTGCACCAAACATTTTGCAGCCGACTTACACATTTATAAAGCACCGACACTAAAGAATGTTTAGAAAACACAGTTTTGAAGCAATCTCAACCTCAAGTTCACTTTTGTTTGAAAACACAAATAATTTATGTCCTCACTCTCCTGAGCTCTTGGAGGACAGTGAGTGCCCCACAGTATCAACAAAGAATCTAGACATTTGCTACACAGCAGCTACATTCTACCTCTATTTTGTTCATAAATATGAAGTTCTATTGTTATGTTTCTTAACATCGTCTTGCAATAAAGTCTGACATATTCAAACATTTGCAAGTTCATTTTAATACCAATTAATTTTAGATAGCATTTAGGGGATAGAAACAAGAATCATGCATACACCACTGCAGAGCATAATTGTAATAATTGAGTTTGACCAAGCTTTATGGCAGGATTACCACGGAACTGTGTCGTGTTGACTCGGTGTGAGCGGAGCCATGAAATGAAAGTCCAAATGAACACCACAGAATCAGCTACTGTCTCATTACTGCTATTTTTTGTACTAAATTCTATTCAGGATTCTAGATTAGATGCCATATTACAGAACGAGTGCAGAGGCATGTAAAACTCTGGCGAGTCACTGTTTCTGAAAGAAATTATCACACTGAAATTCCTTTTTTTTTTTTTTTTTTTTACTGGAATCTCAAAAAAATATTAACCATATGTGTTAGTGCGTGCATTAACCTTAGGTCCTTAAAGAATCTCTAGACTCGTTCTGAGCATTTCTGCCGTCTAAACACAATAACTGCTACAGCAAACCCGCACCATAGTGTCTTTTCAGCACTAACGTCACTAGATTGTATATAGCGTTGGCGCCATCTACTGGCTGGATGCACTCAGTGCAGTAAGTGTCATTTCATACAGGCTGATAATTCATTTAATGAATAAGAAACATTTTTGTTTTGTTTCAAAAGAAACAAAAAACAACAAGAGATTCCAAACTTAATGTACTCAAGAGCATGTTTAAAGGCTGATAACAACATGAAAAATTAATCCTATTGTTCCTTTAAGGCTTCGCAGGCCCTCCATCAGTGTGGTCTATGCCTTTGGTTCTGCTTAACGCGCCCCATTCATTAACCATAAAAGCCCTGGACTGTGCACTGTTGTGTCCTTGTATACGTGTTGACAAAACTACTCCTCACTTTGGGTAGACTAACTAAAATTCTGGTCTCTGGTGGTTCTGTTCTCCTGCAGTGGCTCTGTGGCACGACAGATCTATCTCTGCTGCTTTGTTTTGTTTTATGATTAGATTCTTTAGAAGTTTCTTTAGAAGATTAGAAGTTTTCTTATCCACCTTATACCGCCTCGCCCACTTTTGCCACAGGTCTGCGCTCCTGTTGTAAACGCACTTCCAGTTGACGAGAGCCCTGTTCACGCAAATGACGAATGAGGGAAAAGTCTTGCTGCTAAAACATTATATAAAGTAGACCGAATTGAGTAAAATGTTTTAAGTACACGGGCAACAAGTCAGCATCAATTTCCTGGAGCCTGAAAACAGCTTTGTAGTCCATTCAGAACTTATTTTCTGTTGAGCCCGTCTGCCCCGTGTGAACTATAACGGAAAAAAAGATGGCGGCGCACACAGCAACTTCCGGAATAAGGTGAACACTGCGCAAAGCCTGTGCGCTCTGTCACTGACGCCCTGGGTTTTGGCTGGCAGGCAACACGTGGCGTACTGTTTTAACTGTATGAATGGAGACTAAAGTGAGTTAATTATTGTTACTGTAAATGAAATGCTCTAAACAAACCACTAATTTAATTGAAAGAAAATGCTAAGAGAAATAGTTTGTAAATAACAGCAATGTAATTATTATGGACCGTTGTCTGTTTTATCAATAACTTACCTGTGTGACCTTAAAGTGGGGTAAATTCTTATTGGTTCCCTGGACCTTTTCAAAACAGGGTAGCGTTGTTCAACAATTTTGGTGCAGGTCAGTTGGTTAATTTATCCGTTTAACCCCTTCAGTAACTACTCGTATAATAAACCATTGTAAACTATGGTTAGTTTACAATGGACTGACTTGAATCCAGCCTATTGTTTTCTGTCAAACGCACTGTGTGAAAATGTTCCTGAAAACCCTAAGACGGTCGGGTTGGACAAAGTTACCTCCGCTCACCTCTCCAACCTCCATCATCTTTTCACAGTTAAAGAGTTCCTCAAAACCTTCATAAACTTTGATCAAATGCCTGGCCGGTGTTTTTGACAGCTTGCGTACAGAGTGAATTACCATCCGTTTGCCCAAGTGCTCGTTTCTCTAACTTATGGCCCAGATATGGAGCCCAGAAGGCAGCCGAATGGAGATGGATGTGGAGGTAATGGTCTATCAGGTAGCGCCTCACATTAAGGAGTGCTTAAAGGGGAATATATCTACTCTACACAGCCAATCGGGAGGTCACGCCAAGGCAAAATGAAGATATGTTAAGGTCGAAGTTGTCTCTTACTACTTATATATTCCACTGTTGCCAAAAACTTGAGCGTTGATGGATTTGCCTCATTTAAGCCTCTTATTTACCCTATAAGTTAGTCCAATATATGGTAGCACTTTACATTACGGCATCAATAGGGAATCATAGTTGAAAAAAGAAAGAGTGTTTGCATTTACACACACGTCATCCATGTTACAAACCAGATCGATCTGGAGGAAAGAAAAGTAACACAACCAAGATTTTAAATGAAATACAGTACAAACGGCTATTTCTTTACAATATATTAAAAAAAAATTAATGGACAAATACATCAGTTCCACTTTATGATAACTAGACCTTAATTAGCCTTAAAAAATGCAAGAACAAAGGCTTAATTATGTAATAATGAGCAAACAGAGAATTAAGAATGATTCATGCTTAGTAGCTAATTAGGGTTAAGGCATCAGTGAAGTAGTTACTAAGCCTTAGTTCTTAATTCTCATTCTTAATAAACTATTTTTCTTTATTATGAATGAAGTCTTTGTTCAAGCTTGATTAAGGTTTCAATGTGTGGTTATTATAAAGTATTACCAATACGTCTCCTTCTCTTCACCAACACTGTCTACAGCTCAACAGGACAACATACAGTATATCCCCGACATGGTGAAAAGAATGATTAAATAATAATGACAGATGTTGAACCGTCCACCAGAAAAGTTACAAAGTGCACCTTTAAGGACTGATGTCTATACCAGTGGTTCTTAAACTAGGGGTCAGGACCCCAATGGGGGTCACGAAATGATTTCCAAGGGTCCCCAGATGATGGGGAAAATGTATACAACAGTGTTAAACAAAGCTTGACACCTTCAAATGCAGTGGATTCCTATTTGTTTTGTCATTTTTCTAGGTCTATATTCTCAAAATAAAGTCAAACATTAGATATAAGGCAAGTGAAAAAGAAAAAGAGAACCACTGGTCTATACTATCAATGGTCAAACTAATTTTGAATCGATTCAATAAACTACTCATTGTCTGTCCCTCTTAAAATTCTTTGGCATTTATCACAAACTAACCTTGACAATACGACAAATCATTTACGTCTTTGTTGGTTTGTTAATGTTTGTTCAGACTGTGTCATCTCATCATCAGAATAGTATCAGCATTAACAAACGTGTCCTGACACCAAAGACACAAATGACAGTTAACTGGACATGTATGACACTTTTATCACAACACAAGCCCTGAAAATACCCACTCTTTGGATTTAATCAGATGTTAATTACAAAAATACTACCAAATGATGCAATCAAATCCTTTCATATTGTTTATCAGCCTGGCAGTTTCCCCATCATTAATCTTACAGTTAAATCAGCAATTATCTGAGTCATATTGGAACATTTGAATACAGTAATTTGCAAATAAATTAAAAGGCTTCATGAATACGATCATTTATTTTGAAGAATAAAGAGTGTTTACTGTCATTAATGCATACTATGTGTGGCTTTTACATGTTTTTAAAGCAGTGAGTGAAATAATGAATTCAAGGCACTGCCAAAAATGAAAGTAAGATTGAAAAAACATAACATTTCAATACATTTCCAAAAGGTTTATGAGTTGTACATGGAATAATTTGGATTTATACTAGGCTAAAACCCATTCACTCTCAAATGAATTCATTCATTCATTGTTTCCACTTTGACCCACAGTTAAAATGTACTACCTCCAGGGCTGTTTACCTTTAGTCGTTTGGTCGATTAATCAGTCGATGGTGTCTTGGTCGACCAGCATTTTTATTAGTCGACTAATTATTTTATTTAGATTTGAAGGATTTATATGTCAGAAACAGCAAAAACAAGGAAATATGCAGTGAGTTTGCTGAATATTTTAGTCCATAAATACACAGTTTCCTTGCACTTATCTGTATAAATAGTTGTTTTTGCATGAAATTCTGTGCAGTTGTGGTCTTCTGAGTGCAGTTTGGGTCAGATACATGGAGATACTTCATAGTTTTGATATATTTTTGCCACACCCCCTTTTAGTCGAGTAATTGGTCTTTAGTCAACCAAGAATTTCTTTAGTCGACTACAGCCCTAGCGACCTCTGTCTAATATAATTTTTAACACTGGCAATATTTAGATGTTGCTTGTCATTTGTCAGTTTAGGTTTCCTTGATGACAAAAAGCGTCACTGTTAATTTTGTGACTATTAGATTGTGTCATAGATTTTGTCCATGTAAGATTTTGTAACAAACTAAACTAAATACAAAGAAATAACTAAAACAAAAATGAACAAAAGAGACAGAAAGCTCCCGATGAAACAGTTAACTTTTCTGTATGACAGTCCCCCATCTGCTTGAATGTTCCACAGTATGGCATGGAATTTATCCATTGCCATAGAGACAAGCAGGCGACACCACCAGGCCAAGTTACGGGTCAGATGTGTGGAAAAGTGAGCCCATTTACAGTAGGGCTGGGCGATATGGTGATAAAAATCTAATCGTGAGTTCGCCCCTGTGACAATCGTTTATTTTTTGTGAAATCGTCAAATCATGATTCACTGTTTGTCTCTTTAATACAGCTGTCTGTTCAAACACACTTTTCTCCTGTTGTTTAGCCTCTGAAGTCTCTGAGCAGATGACTTTATTCACCTCTTATAGACCAGAGCTGCACAATTAAACCAAATCCACACAAAAGTGCAATAATTTCTTCCACAAACCACAAAATTTCTCACTTTTATTTGAATAAAAACTGCTAACACTGTAGTTTGGATTTGTACAAACATGTTCTGAAACAAGCGACAAAAGCGTGACCAAAAGCAGTAAATATGCATTCAAAACAAAAGCGACAAAAACGCGCCCACAAACAACAAAACGCGACTCAATGCACCAAAACATGACTAAATTGTGTTTAAAGTGTGAATTTAAACTCAATCGTATTATTAAAACATCAATCGCAAATCTAATCACAATCACACTGGTCAGAAAAATAATAATTGGATTTTTTTCCCTAAATCATGCAGCTCTGTTAAAGACAGTAGAAAAATAAAAAGTGAACCCGAACTGTAATAAAATTGGAATCATGATCTGGCCCCAAGATAATCATTTTTTGCCATATCGTCCAGCCCTAATTTATAGTAAGAATGCATGCTTTTCAATGAAGACACTGAGTAGCATAGATACACTTAATGCAGTGTTTCCCAACCAGGGGTATGGGGACCCCAAGGGGTACTTGAGGAATTACCAGGGGGCACTTGGAATGGTTTTAGCTTTTGAAATAAGATGAAATGTACTTTTATCTGTAAAAATGTGTGATTAGTTGTAAATTTAGCATCTCTTTGGTGTATCTTGGACCATAAATCTAATTAAAACATTACATATAATAGTAATAACTGACTGTATTCAACTAGTAAACCCATTTATTTGCCTGAAACTCAAATTAAGGGGGACCCAGAGTGTAAAACAAAACTTAGGGGGTACTCGAGACAAAAAATGTTGGGAATCACTGACTTAATGCCACAAGAGGCATTCTAGGCAATCCAATAACATAGCGATTTTTTCATGTACTTGATATTCAACTATATTTTGTTCATTTGTTCACATTTTCTTCATTGTAACCCACAATATTGATCTAAAACGGCTTACTAATAGAAACAGGTCCATTGATTTCCTGTTCGAAACAAATTTTACTGCAACAAACATTTGATTGTCATGATACTTTTTTGGAAAATAATTAAAACCAAGTATAGGGATGTGAGCAGGGACAGGGAGTAGATGAAAACAGAAATTGTTGGTAACGCTTTAGATTAAGGTTCCTTAGTAAACTATTTATAATGCATTAATTAGCACTTGTTATGTGTTTATAAGCGCTGATAAGGCATTTACAAGCATTTATTAGCGTGATAATTGAAAATAATGTAATATGCAGCTCATTGATGCTTGGTACATGTGGTTTATTCACTCAAACATGTTTTGGCTGATGGATTATAAACATGTATAAGGCGTTATAAGTGCATAAATAAACTATTAGTGCTTATTAACATCTTATAAATAGTTTACTAAGGAACCTTAATCTAAAGCGTTACCAAATTGTCTGAGCAGTCGAGCCTCAGTTGCAGGACAATACAAGTTTACTGAAAGATGCAAGAATCAATCAAAATACAACAATACAACTTTGTGTAAACGGATGACGAGAAAACAATATCAAAAGCTCATTAAAGTGTATTTTTCATCATTTGTGCACTTTAAACATGCTGTGTCATTTTCAGTTTTCACAACTCACTACTGAGGTTTCACACAGTTTGTTGACCTCCTGTTCGTACAGAGGCCTTGCTTTACACACTTTCTCACGAACAGCTGCTCACCATTCACACAGTCGCTCACCTCAAGGCACCTACAACTACCAAAGAGAAACAAACCGCTCAGATCTTTAACCTCGTACTTACGTCTGTAAATCCAGCCAGTGATGTCCGCCCACTGACTATTAACCTCTGCATTTGACGGAGGGCACGGTGTGGGAGGAAACTCTCCGACTAAACTAGCGGGCCTTAAGTCGGTTTCTCTTCATGAACTCAAGATAGAGAGTTTTATTGATTTTGCAATAAGTGAGCGAGGGATGGACAGATTGATCGAAAGGGTTGAATGAAGAAAATATTGCGCTGTGTTGGTTGCATATTGGATCTGTGTGTGCCGACCTTTGGCGTGTATAGGAGTATAATATTTCTGCAAAGATGGAATTGCGGCTGTACTTGTTATGTGCTTGTTAATATTATCCAATTAACAAGGTTTGCATTGGCTCTATATTGATTTACAAGGCCCCAGAGCTAGCCAATTAGCAGAGCTCGTTAGCAAGAATGTCCAATAGGTCTGACATTACCTATATATATGGTACCAACTGCTGCTGGACGATTTTCATATTCAAACAGATGAATAATGGAAAAATTCATGGACATAAAGAAGACAATGACCGTTTAAAACAAAAAAAGTCAATAGTTCTTTCTTCCAAATCTGAACTCTGCTCCACATGCAGCGGGTTGGCTGTGGATCTCGTGATTAAAAAAGCCCCAAGCTTATCATTGATGATTTGAAATGATTGGTTGGATGTCCGTTCAAATGTGATTCATCGTACAGCCTTCTTACCAACTGTGTTAAGGTGAGGAAGCTCTGGCTGCGAGGGAATTGTCTGGGAGTTGTTATTGTGAATGCTGCGAAAACAGGAGATACAGCGAGATTAGGGACATACACCTGTGAGGATTAATTATGGAATGTCCGGCTAGCCTGGCCTCAGACTGTGTTGTTTTTTGTTGAATCTTGATCATTTTGACATGAGATTTTGACGGACGGGATTCCTGTTGTGGTGCAGAAACTCTGAGCTTTTCCTGGATAATGTTTCAGCCTGAGGAGAGTCTGTTAGTCGAATGGTAGCGTTTGATTAATAGAAATAAGGTTTAGTCAGTAGCAGAGTACGTTTCTGAAATGAAAATTAGCTTGAAAGACAGTGGTTACCAACCGTTTTTGTCTCGAGTACACTTCAAGCTGTGTCTCACGCTCCAAGTACCCTGTGACTCGTGATTCTGGTAATAAATCTGTCTGTTTATTGTCAATAGTAACTGATATTTCTTGTTTTAATGAGATCGCTCAACATAAACATTCTCTAGGACTTAAAATTTGCAACAAAAATGTATGAAAACACTACCCAAATGCATATTCTTTAATCTGAACCATTCTAAATACCCCATGTTCAGTTCTCGAAGACCCAAATAGCCTTGTTTGGGAAACGCTGACGAAAAAGACAAAACAAGCAATTCTCAGTGATAGACCATAGCCTTGTTAAAATAAAATACATTTCTTGTTTGTGGCATATTAAGCTTGTGCTTCCGGAAACCCTTCAGAAATCAGATGGAAATTCGTTTAACTAGGTATAAGGAAGGGCCACTGTCGCAGCAGGAGGATCATTTCCTGTGAAGGCCTATAGATTAAACCCTTATTTTAAATTAATTTATTCAAACAAGAAACTACACTTGTATCTTTCACTTGAATTGAACTCCATTTTAGCCTGAACTGCCGGATCCAAACACCATTTGCAGTCTGCTCTTGCACATTACTAGCGGAGAACCATTAGCATTCCCCTTAGCCTTAATAACCTCACACCGTTCCAGAGCAGAGGAGGTGCGAGGTCTCTGTTAAATGTGCAAAAGCAGGTGTTAGCATGGTAGCATTTAGCTGCTATACCATCTGCATCACACCTCCCAGTGTGCACACCAGGAGCCTCAGCTGGACTCCCTCAGGCCACGGCCGGGGGCTGCTTTTCCTGGAACATGGCTCGAAGAGTCACATGTTTAAAGGAAGGGGTCGTGGATGTCACACTTCCAACGTGTTAATTGGGTTTTTGACATTAGCTGACCTGAATCGTTAAAGATGGATGCTTGTTTTACTTTGACAGAAAATCTGTGACGTGGAGAAGAGACATTCATGCCCTTCAGGGGTTATGTAGACTAGATATTTCACTGCTCACTGTGGTTAAATTGATCTTTGGGGGTAAATAAATGTACAGTATATTGATTATTCCTAATAATGTTTGTTTGTTTAAATCATTCATTCATTTTCTACCGCTTATTCCTTTTCCCGGGGTTGCGGGTGACTGGAGCCAATCCCAGTGACTTTGGGCCTTAGGCGGGGTACACCCTGGACAGTGGCCAACTCATCACAGCAAACACAGAGACAGACAAGGACAGACAACCATTCACTCTCACATTCATACACTATGGGCAATTTAGAGTTTCCAATTAACCTCCACAGTCATGTCTTTGGACGGTGGGAGGAGCCGGAGAACCTGGAGAGAACCCACGGTAACACGGGGAGGACATGCAGACTCCACCCAGAGAGAGCGTGTGATGTTGGAGTGGCCTGGGATTCAAACCCACGATCTCCTTATTGGGAGGGAGAAGCTCTAGCCGCTCTGCCACCGTGCATGTTTAAATCATGGGTAGGCAATATTGACAAATAATGTATATCTCAATATTTTAGGGGGCATCAAAAATATATTATTGTGTCAATCTAACAGAAATGTGTTAAATTTTGTCTTTAAACATATAAGTTGACATTTAGACAAATGGGAAATGTCTGTAAAACTAATCACAAAAGTGCAGCAATATCACCATGTATCGTTATTTTAAAAGTTTATAACATCACTTTTCACATTTATATATTTAATCAGGTCTTTTTGTAGCATGCTTTTCTACAAATGATATGCTCAATATTCAAATTCTGCATATCTTCAAAACAATATTCACGGTATAATCTAAAAGTTGATGCATTGTTCACACCTTTTTCCAATGTAGGCTAGTGTTTTCTACTTCATTTCTTTCTGTTAAATTATTTGCATGTGTGAATGTCCATTACTCATTGACACATAAATGCATATAAATGTATGAAGAGAACAGAACGTCCTCAAAGACACAAGAAGACATTTTGAAAAAGATAAACAAACTTTGCAGCTGAAAAAACATAAAGTGAGTTGTGATGATATTTAGGCTTATATTTCTAAAAAAAAAAAAAAGCTTGAAAACAAATCCATGCATTGTAAGGGAACAGTTATTGATGAGTGAAAATCTCAGCATCATAAGAATATGGCATAAAACAAAATGCAATTTAAAGTGAGCAATAGATCAAAATGTGGATAATATTGTGAATGTTGTTTTGAAAATGTGCTGAGTTTGAATATTGAGAATATCGTGGATAAATAAAAATGCTACAGTTTCTCATGGACTAAATGAAAGGATTGCTCTGCTGTCTGCAGCGACACATACTGAGTGCATCCAGCCAGCAGATAAAGACATAGAGACGCCTTGCGCTATACGCAATTTAGTTATGTCAGCACTTTAAGACACATAATGTTCAGGTTAGCAGCAGCAGTGATTGTGCTTCGACTGGAGAAATGCTCGAGTTGAGTCTGGCGATGATTTAAGGACATAAACAGCAGAAGATTCTCGGATAGATGACATATGAAGAGAGTTCAGCAGGAAGTGTTTTTGACGCTTGGAGGGAGGAGAATTTTCTAATGAACATTCCTCAAAACAGTGAATGTAGCTGAATACAACTCCAAGTATGTTTTTGACATCAACATTGTCAATGATTGAAATGATGGTTAAAAGTCCAAAAGGGCAGAATATGTGTCCTTTAAATCAGTGTTTCCCAACCAGGGGTATGGGGACCCCAAGGGGTACGCGAGCAATTACCAAGGGGTACTTAGAATGGTTTCAGGTTTTAAGAGAAGATGAAATGTACTTTTATCTCAATTAAAAAGTGTCATTAGTTGTCAATTTACCATGTTTTTGAAGTATATTGGACCATAAATCAAATAAAAATATAGAGATAATAGTAATAATTGACAACATGTGACTATTAAACTCATTTACTTGCCTGAAACTCAAGTTAAGGGGTGTGAACTAAACCTTAGGGGGTACTCGAGACAAAAAAGGTTGGGAATCACTGCTTTAAATCAACAAAATAAAGGTGTTTCATATATTTTTATTTGTCAAAAAAAATATTTCTGTGACATTAAAGGAGCCCAGTGTACAACATGGCTGCTCTGTAACAATTGCAGAATTCCCTTGTGTGACGTCATGATTTACAACTAGGAAATACAATTATAAATCTAAAAAATAAAATCAATAAATCTTTAATTATCTTTATTTTTTGGCTAAATCTTAAATATAACGATTTTAAATGTGTAAAATGAGTAATTCAACCCATCATACTGCAACTTTAAATTGGTGGAAATAATTAATATTACAGTTTTCATCCCGTTATCTGAATGTTATGAGAGCCTGACTGTGCACAGTGTAATGTTCTGGCTGAATGTGGTGAGGCCAGAGAAGCACTTGCACTCTTAAATGTACATCGTTTTGCAGTTTCCTGGGGTCAAATGCATTTATGTTATAATGAGACAACTATTAAACACAATACGCTTTGCTGACATAAAGGGGTTACGTGTTCAAAATGGGTCAATCGCATTTCTTGTGAGTGTGGGCTGAGTTTAGGGTGAAAGCAGCACATTTTCCCACACTGTTAATTAAAGCTTTGGCTATTTTTACAATAATAACATCTGAGTCTTTCTACGCCTCCGCTGAGTGAGAGAGAGTTGTCAAGATTCAGTAGCAACAAGAATAGTGCGTGTGAACTAAATGAGAGTAATTTCCAAAGCATAATAAACCAATTAGCAATGGAAAACCACACTCATGATGTGTATACACTGCAAAGCAACCATGATGGCAGCTAAAAGTGGATATTTTTGTGCCATTTTTGAAGCCAGAGACTAAGCATGCCTTCTTCAATATTATTCTAGGCTGTGGCAGAGTGTTTGCATATCCTGTTTTAATGAGTAGATGTTATACTATTTGAACTAGTGTCAAATTACTCAAACTTTTGATTTTAATAGTAAATTATCAGCTTGGGTCTTTTTAATTAGATATACAATCTAAAAGTGTTTTCACCAGAACCTTTTTGCATTATTTTTTAAAGAAATCAACAGCTAATCTTGTGTCAGGAAAAGCATGTTGTTTGGAGCAATGTTCAGACTTCGGTTTTGTGCTAAATGGCAAGGATTAAAAGTCTGTATTGTTTGTGTTCAAGGAATTGATGAATTGATGATGAAAGCTATTTTTTGTATTTGTTTTTAATAAGGCAAATTAGAATTGACTTGAAAATTGTGATAAATAAATACAGGGAAAAACTAAATAAAAACATTATTTTGCATATTGCCCTGTATTAGTGTTAATGTTAGTTAGTGTTAACCCTAACCAAGAGATGTTGGTCAGCAAGGAAACAAAAAGCAACGTGTCATTAACATTGGTGAAATAAAGCAGTAACTTATTTAAGAAAAATGTAAAAAAAAAACAAAAACAAAAAAAAAAACATAATGGACATATAATAATCTAAAATATTTATGCAAAAAGGGTATTCAAAAAGGTCTAAACAAAGAAACAAAAGAGTAAGGGTTGAACAATGAACTAAACAGTGCTTCAAAATCTCAAATCACTAATCTAGCTAATCTAAACTAATCTAATCAATCCATAGACAAAATAAGAAGTGGCACATAAAGTCTCAAACATGAGGATCACCAAACTACACAACACACAGACACATCAGCCCTGCTCGGGTGGACAACACTCCTAACCTCTAAAAGCTCCGTATCTATGAGAATCACATTTGTCAATGTTAGAGTACATTTCCCTGGGCGTAGTTGCTTGGACTGGCTCGCTCCTATCAGAAACACATTCAGTTAAGGATGATTCAAAAATAGTTTTATATTACAATGTTGAGGCTTTATTGGAAAGCCACTTTAGGGAACACTGGTAATCCGCACCACCGACTAACAGCCTGTCAGGTTTTATTTCTCATGGTTCAGAGAGAAGAAACATAATACTTTATCTTTTGTATCAGTTTAAATGCACTTTATAGCAGGAGATACCTCTTATCTGCCTTCCATTTTGCAGGAAATGGAACCTAAGTGGGACACAACAGAGTAACTCGAAATGTGATTTTAAGAAGTGAGTTTCAAGCTTTACACCTGCTATTTTTATTTTATTTTTTTAAGAGAGGTTTTAACTTTAAGATTTTGAATAAAAAGGTGTTGAAGATCATTGCTTGAGCATGTATTTATTTATGTATTTTATTTCATTTACCAAGCTTTATCTAAATGTCATTGTCAGACACCAGAGCAGCACCTGAACAAATGTGACATAAGGCCAAAACGGATGCAATTTACATAAAAGGTTAAGTCTGGTGAGCCGATTCAACATTTTAACTACAAAGAAATCAAGCATGAATATACATTTGAGAATTATCTGTTGTGTGAAAATGAAGGGTGTAGAAAAACCATCTGCAATTTAACCACAGATAATACACAACATTTTGGAAAACAGTGAAAAATGTCTGCGTTGTTTATGAAGTATGTGGCCAACTATAAACATATATCTTTATTTCAGTCACAAAATACTACAATAATTGGTTGACTGAGAACCTTTTTGAATTGAGTCCTTACTCTTTATCAATGAACATGCCCACATTATGACCGGATAACATATATCTGCCTTAGCCTTATAGCGTAAGCCGTATGTTAAAATATGACTGTAACTGTAAAAGTGATTCAATTTAAATTGTAGAACATTGATTTTCTCTCTTGTTAAAGTAAAACATACACTAAATTGAACCCAAAGTTTGATCCAAGTAAAATACAGCGTGCGCTCAATCTAAGTCAGAAAACCATTTAATCATAACGTTATCATAACGAAATCCCTGCCCTTGTTTCTTGGCCATACGTTCACTCTCGGATGGATGATAGTATAGAGTGGACTCTTGTTCTCATTAAAGTTTCAGGCTCTTCCATGAGCTCTGTCCACTGCAGCAGAGACAGAGATGGCCAGAGGACAGCGCAGTCCGACTGTGTCTGTCACTTCATCTGATTCATTGTGGAATGCAGGACACTTCAGAGTCACTGACTTTACATTCAATTAAACCAGGCCTTTATCAACATCTGCAGAACTGAACCAGAACTAAACCAGGATTAAACCAATAACAAGAGATAAAATGTTTATATTTTTGGAATCTGGGTTGAGGGCCAGATCATATGGGCCTGATTAGGCCCCCAGGCCTTAAGTTGAATAGCCCTGAATGAGACATTAGCTTACACCATGTTAATGTACCTTGCTTGCTCACGCTGCATTACTCATGCAGATGAATCTTGGTAATTGCATGTACTTTTTCCAGTGATTTCCTCTTCCTGCTTGTTTCCATGGAGATGTTATTGCTTTGTCTTACTTTACCTGTATTGATTTTATGTGCTCTCGTGTGCAAAACAAAAAGGTTTTTCTTCATTTGCCTGTAATGTTCAGTTCACCATTTAACTTTTCTATCTTGCATACAAGAACAGATTCTTAATATGAGCAGGCTTATGGAGATAAAGGAGGTACATTTAATGCCATGCCATACTCTACATTGTAAACAAACCCTCTGAAAAGTTCTGTATATGTTGCACTTTTAAATATGCTTAAAATGGATAAGACTTTACCACATTTATTTTGTTCTTGTGTGTCCCATTGACATGTTCTCCTTCCATTTGAACTTCAGTGGCTCTGTGCCTCACATCTGCATGTCCAGGAATAACAAACATGATCGCTGTTGATTGAAGGGCAGCTCACCTGCTCCACACAGTCCCCACAGTGTCTGCAGAGGTACTTTGTATGCACCTCTGTCCTCGTTTGGAAAATTAAAACAACAAAATGTCATTTAGGAAGCATATAAGCAAAGGTGAAAACAATATTAAGTTTGCTGTGATTTAATATGATCTGTTTACCTTGTAGGAACCTAAGTTTTTTTCTTATAAAACTTTAAAGGTATTAAGTCAAAGTGTTGTAAATTCTTATGTCCTAAACAATACAATTAGCCTATACTGTGACTCAGTGCAAATAAAATGCAATTATAATTAGAGGCTGAAGTTCAGTGTTTAGCAAAGCAATTATCTCGCTGCCACAATGCTTCACATTACTACATTCCTTTTTTTCAAATGCACCTTAAAAGAACTAATTGCAGTTTAATGCTTGATCTAACAGGAACAAAGGGCAACTGTAGGCTAAAAAACGAAGGGCCCTCGAGTACCAGGCAGCAGGACTGAACGATTTAAGTTTCTATTAATGGGACAGAATGAGGAAACAAATCTTGAAATTTCATTTAAAGGACAAATGATGCATTATTTGTATTGTTATTAGCCTTTAAACATGCTGTTGAGTACCTTTAATTTGGCATAAGATGTGTTAGAATAATAATAAAACAAATAAATAAATAAAGCTCTCTGGCTTTACCCACACGAGGACCTGAGCTTCTGCCATCTACTGGAAGCAGAGGGAATTGCATACTTGAGAGAAAAACATATTGGCTTGCTTCCGCCTTGTTGATGAAGCTACACTTGTGATCTGAACGGGCTGGCTCCTTCTTATCTCCGAGCTTCTGTGTGTCTAAGGTCCAAGTAGAGCGTTGAGATCAAACCCCATGATCTTAGACATCCCGAGATCACCAGGACCGGCTTTCAGAACATTTGTATTGTATTATTTTATTTTAGCTTGTTTTTGCATGCTCTGTTTTATATTGCATATTACATTGCCTTTGTATAGCATTTTGGGCAATTGTGGTTGTTTTAAATGTGCTTTTTAAATAAACTTGACTAGTTATCGTGATTTGACAGCCGAAATGTCCCGACCGAGTCTGGCAATGATTTATAGATTTATGGAAAAACAGTAGATGATTCTTGAAGCCACGTCACACTGAAAAAACATAGAGAAAAGTGTGTTTGTCAATCAGAGGGGAGATAACTTTCTAACCAGGATTTATCAAACTAACATGAATGAAGCCAAATGCAACTCCAGGTATGTTTTTGATGATGGAACAATATTGTGAAAAGGTCAAAAAAGTCAATTTAGCACAATTTAGTTAACTTTTAAGTCATTTAAGTTTTGGGGGTAGGGGATTATGTGAGCAGAATTGTCCTGTAATGTCTGACTTTGTGTTCTATGTTATGTCTTTTGTTGTAAGGTGTTTAATTGTCCTTCTTTTATAATGTTGCTGTTGCATGTGTTTGGTCCCCCTTGAAAACGAGATGATGCATCTCAAGGGGCTCTCCATAAATAAATTCTAAATAAATTTAAATTTCTTTTGAGGAATTTATTTCTAACACCACCCGTCCCATTACCCAAAGTCTGATTGAAAAGTTACAGGTACAACGTACAAAACCTGAATTATTGTAATTTGGATGTCAGTCTCCACTCTGGTTCTAAATATTTATGTTGTGCAGTAAGTTATCTTTCACTCGCACACATACACCGCAGTTTAGGGGCACCTGTTCTTAAATGACCCAAACATAACCCAGATGCTCATTCCCAATTCCCTCTGAATGATTTATACTTTGACCGAACCCAAAACATTTGAGTAAGTGCTTCTCCTGTGTTTCTGCAGTCTTCGGTCGGTTTACGGCTGTCAGTTCTCTCAGCCTCAGCACCCAAACAGCCCTCACCTGGGGTTTCTCACCCTCATGTCAGCACCTTCACAATCTGCACCTTATGCACACCATCCCAAGATTCCTGACTAAAAACTGTTGTAGTGAAGCACACGCTGAGCTGATTTGTCACTGTCTTATTACACTTTTCATAAACACTTTTTCTTCCCAGTATTCAAGGGTAATGTTCCTTTAAATAATACTCATTTAATTCACTTACAAAAGTACAGTATATCATCCACAAACCATACTATGATTTGTTTTGCAGAAGACGAGGAATTTCTTGTTACATTAAGTCTCTTTAAACAACCCACAATGCTGGAAGAGGAGGTCGCTAGAGGCTGTGGAATCCTCAACAAAAGTACTCGACTAACAACTGTGTAAAAACAAGAAGTGATTTAATGGCAGGCTAGCTGTTGGCTGAAGGTAACGGAAATAAAGCCCGAGTAAAGAGAAGTAGCTGCACAGTAAAGCGCACGATTGGTAAGAAAACAAAGACATAGGCTCATGCTTTCTTGATGAAAAATGCAATCCCCTGGACATATAAAACACATTCAAAATACAAATGCATTGCTAATCCAAACTATAACACTGTACATTGGTGCCTCTAAACTTTGTCAGTGGTTTTCTAATGCCTTAATTTTCAACCAGTGCGCCGGGGAACACTAGTGTGCCTTGAGGTTTTGCCAGATGTGCCTTGAGAAAATGTCCAGATTGAGTTAACAGATTCACAAATGCGGATTTAGTGAACTAATTGACATTTTGTTTTTGAGTGTCCAGAGCAACATTTGCACCAAAAAAGAACGCAAAACCATCACTATTACCAAATTTAAAGAACTGGACAGTGCCACAGACATTTTTTACCTCATTATATACAATATTTTTACCTAAATGCCGTGATTTGGTAATGTTTTAGTGGTAGGTGGCGTGCTGTGGTAATTTTTAAACCCAAAACATGTGCCACACCTCAAAAAAGGTTGAAAAACATTGTTGTGCCACAATGTAAAAAATGTAAAACTGTCAATTTTCTTATACAATATTGCCTTCACCTAAAATGTTATAACTATTTTACACTGGATTGGTTTTATTAAACTGTCAAATATTCATGCAAAAACACTTCATATTGCGTTATTTTATGTTATCAGTTTGAAAATAAAGAACTGCATACATACAAATGCATAAAAATACCACGATTCTGGGCTGCTCAACAAAAGACCAGTGGTAGTTCATCTCTGGCTGAATATATGTTCAATTACTGTGACAATCCCATTCATTATGATTTACTTTGAATGAACTAATTACATGATCGCTTCTGCTTCACTGGGGTCCCTCAGTGCCCATTGAAAATCCTGTCTTTTTCATTTATTCTCCACTCTGGACTGTCGCATCATGACTTTAATTGATTAGTGGGGGATTTATGTCTGATCTATGTGTGATATGTGCACTGAAAAGCCCAAGATTCATTCTGGTGTATTTAACACAGCAGAATAATTTATTCATGTAACACACACAGGTTAAATGCCATTTGTCTGTGTTTTCCAGTTGAAGTTTTGATCGATATCAAACACGGCACTCGTGTGGAACATTTTGGTAGGAGTCGCCACCTGATTGTTTCCATGGAAATGTTACAGATTTGCCAGGATTGTTCCGTATGGCATGAAACATATTTATCGTGAATTTATTTCATCACGTCAAATCAAATCAAATCAATTTATTTTTATAATGCCCAAAATCACAACAACAGTTGCCTCGATGGGCCACAGGTAACACGTGTTTCCATTACGAATGATGAAGCTGTTCCGCCCCGCCTACTTTTGCCACAGGTCTGCGCTCCTGTTGTAAACGCACTTCCGGTTTACGAGAATCTCGTTCACGCAAATGACGAACGAGGGAAAAGTCTTGTCGCTAAAATGTCACATAAATTAGATTGATTTGAGTAAAATGTTTAATGAACACGAGCAACAACAAGCCAAAAACGCACTGATTTAGAACATGTAGAACTTATTTTCTGTTGAGCTCGTCTGCCCCGTGTAAACTATTACAACAACAAAAAAAAGATGACGGCGCCTATGGCAACATCTGGTATAAGGTCAATAGTGAAGTTTCGACCTGGAAGACCACGCCTCCTGCCAAGTTGAGCCTATCACCGCTCAGCTTCGTTTGTTTTTCAGTTTGGTTCACACAGCCCCCCTCCACCCCAGCTCCAAAAAATAAAAGTAAAAATAAACACGTTAAAAGCTCATTTAGTGCTGGCAAATCCATTGAATCCACTTAAATCGTGAGGTCTAGAGTAAACTGTGTGCTAAAGTCATGTTTGTTTTACCATCCCACTGTTGTATCTACCCCACTGTAAAACCAGATGGAAATGACTTGCTAATTTCACCCACTTCAGCACACAACAGACAACCACAACATGTTCTCCCCTCCCCAGACACAACCCTATTCTCCAGCTTCACCTCCACTCACTATTTTCCTATTTTCACACCTCCATATTCTCAAATTAATCGTCCCCACAGGCATGTAACGAAGCAGGAAATATGCATGAGTTTAACTTGATCACTAATAAACATCCTCAAAATGGCACAGGCCCGCAAACACAACAATAAAAGAATGAGGGAGCGGTATGACGGAGGGCGATAAAGAAAGGAGAGAAAAACAGAGAAAAAAATCAGTGAAGGGGAGAATTTCCATTAAACCATCATCAAGAAGAAAATAAGGCAATTTTGTGCTAGGACTGAAAACTAGCATTCACCTGGGCCAGAAAGAGCGCAGTGGAATGGACCGGTAATAATCAACGTCGAGTCAGGTGTAACTACAGCGGAAGAGAATTGACTTTACTGCATAATTTATGTAGAACAGGGGACCTATTAGTGATGCAAGGATAATATTATAGGAATAGTAGAATTGGCTTTAGCAGCATGTACAACCCAGTGTGTCACAGTAAAATATTATAATGGATCAAACAGGAAATCAATCATTATTCCTCAAACTGTGCCGTAATATTATTTTAATTGAGTGACATAGGAACTTCTGACCAAAAATGCCTGAATGGGGTTAATTCTTAGTTATTTGTTTACTGTAATGAACTGTAATGAAAAAAAAAAAACAGCAAAATAGACATGATAAAGAAAAGCATCATTAAACACGTGACTTTCCCAGGGGTCTACAACCTGCACCAGAAGTTCTCCATCCATCCCAGTAGCTCCCAAAGGAATATGAGATTTTACATATCACACTGAATAATTTCAAATTTGATTCATCACAACAGTGTAAATATAGATGTCTAACTTTTTTGCAATAATAAATGGATAATGGTTTGTTTTTTGGCATCAGATTGTATTCCATAAGGTCGGCAGTCACTATTATATTGACTCAATTTCTTGCAACTGCTCGTAGCTCTCTGCCAGTGGAGACCCCTGACATGTCCAGAGAAGTTATTTATCAATGGGACTGTCAAGTTATATACTGTACTCACTCAGACTTGGGGTGGAAAAAAAAAACAAACAAAAAAACAACCCAGATCCTATCTGAGACTGAAACTAGTGTAGAAACTAGACACTCCTTTTTTTTTTTTTTTATGTTTTGATCAATATCAGATAGTATAAGACACAATTACTATTTAAAACATTTTATTTTATGTTGAATATTACATTTTATTGTCTAAAAAAGAGGGTGTATGTTTTTTTTTTTATTATTAGTATCATTGTGATATCAAAATTGAGCCTTTTACTTAATATTGAAATGGACTGACAAATCTTATTTTTCAGCATTTGACGACTGAACACAGAACTTTCACATTATGTTACATTCTCTATCATCTTTTTAAAGCTGCATGTTAGTTTCTTACACACTTTTTGAGCCAGTGCTGCAGAGTGCATCTCCAAATGTGACTTTGCAGTTTTAAGGAGCACAGCCGCCTCACAGCTGGGGTTCCATACACCCCTCCACTGTACACAGTCTGCTCTGTCTGTGCTGCTGAAGCTAATTAAGTGACTCCTCAATTACTGCACTTCTGCCTCTGCTGAGACAGTTCACGAGGGGCAGAAAACTCACTGTGAACATATTGTTGCAAGAAACTTTTGTGCCATCACCAATTTCACCAACAATGACAAGATTCAGGTTTGACAAGCATGCTGGTAGGTAACATTGAAGCTCCCATATTTTGTTCCTTTTTCATAGTCCACCCTAAGAACGTTTATGGTAATATTTTGCACAGTGCACATCATCATCAGAATAGCTATTGAATACACCCATCTCTTGAATCAGTGCACTTACCCAGTCCAAATCCAGGTGCCTTTGTATCATCGAGCAATGTAGGGAAAATGAAAGTAAAAAACCTGAATTACTGTGATGTCGGCAGGTTCAGCTTTTCATTCCGGTGGGGGCATGTCTCTTATACTTTTTTTCCTTTTTACTACATACATATGGATCTCACCAGTCCATCCTGCCAACATGTAAACCGCAGTTCCAGAAGTAAATTTATCATTCATTTTTGCCATACGGATTTAGAAAAATGTAAACATTACGAGTGTAACGGAATGACGGAGGCTAACCAGCCTTGTGGAAACTAGCCCAAAAAAACATAAACACATAAAACTTAAAATTCGGCATAATGATTTGATAACTTAATGGTTTAAATGTTTCAGAAACAGATTTTAAATAAAACTATTGGTCTTATGCTCATTACTGGCTAAATAGCTGATTAGCTTTGAGCAAGCTTTCAAACTTTATTTTTTTTTTTTTTTTTTCGGAATCCCTATGAGAAAAATGAATGGATAATGACATACTTCCAGAACCAAGGGGTGGGCGGTCACTAGTGAGCTCCATTGTACAAAACTCTTGATGAGAGTCACAAGTTCATCTATGAAGTCACTTTCAGAATTTCTGTAAATCAGTTTTCTTGTCATGCTGCTCCCTTCTCTCTGACAACATTGTTTTGCCTGGAACGTTACACAGTATAACATTAAACGTCTATTTTCAGAGACAGAAGCTGATGGTACCAGCAGACCAAGTTACAGGTGTGGAGAGGCGAGCTAGCTAACAGTAACAATGCACTTGACTCATTTGTCCCAATGATTTTCTCCAACAGCATGCATTTCCCTTACAGTGAGAGTGCACTTTAAAATGGTGTCTTAAAACGGTCTTAAAAACACAGATCTTCACTTCCCATTCCATTCATTCTATGTTGTTCGTGAATTAGTCTTGCTAATTTCTAAACAAATCTGCTAAAACGACTTATGTCAGAAGTGTTCATCTATGCTATCATGCAAAATCATCAAAAATGTATTGTGTCAAACGAAACACATTCCCGGATCTCATGTATAAAAAAGAATTGCCACCATTGGTAGCACAAAGTTCAGATCATTTCTGTGATCTTTAGCAAAAAGAAGACTTAATGTGTGCATGTCTGTTTATTTCCTTTTTATTTATTTATTTTTTTTACTGTTTTAGTCAATAGAAAGTAGTAAATACAGTAGAAGTACTATCAAAACAACAATACACCCAAACCTGATAATGTAATTTGCAACTGAAACACCATCTTGGAACACTTCATATTGCAGTGATTTTAACACCGATAGAAACCGTTAGAAACAGCTTTAATATTGTAGTAAAAAGTGCAGAGGTGAGGATCTTCAGAGCGGGTTTGGAGGAGCAGACAGGAGCAGCCTTTTGAGACTAAACGTGCTCTGGGCCCACACAGTGTATGCCTGCTGGAGCAGAACATTCCTCCATGGACCAGCTCACTCACTCACTTCTGTCTGAGGTACTTTGTGTCACTGCCACCTCCGCCATCATGAGAACCAGTGTAGGCCGGTGCCATGGTCTGTAACTGTCAAATCTGGAGCGACTCATGAGGCTGTCTCTGTTATCACTAAAGCAATGCCACAATATTGAATACAAAAAATATATATATTCAAATACACTGAGAAAACTGGATCATTTTAAACGCTTTATTAGAGGTGTAACGAGACAGAATTTTTCATATTGTTATTAGCCTAGAAACATGATCTTGAGTGAAACAAAGAAAAGTTTATTATAGATTAAATAACAGGATTTATCAGCTTGTGTGAAATTACACTTACTGGGTGCATCCAGCCAGTAGATGGCCCCTTGGCGATTACACAATTCACTGAAGTTAGTGCTGAACAGACGCTATGCTACAGATTAGCAGGAGCGGCGAACATGTTTAGACGGCAGAAATACTCAGAGCGAGTCTGGCGATGATTTAAGTACTTAAAACAGCAGAATATTCTCGGAAAAGTAACGTTTGCAATCCAAAAATATGTCCCAGAACCAGGGAGTTCAGCAGGAAGTGTTTTGAACGGTCGTAGACGGGCGTATTTTCCAATGAACATTCCTCAAAACAGCGTAAATGCAGCTGAATGCAACTTCAGGAATGTTTTTGATGATGGAACATTGTTAGAACAGGGTTAAAAGCTCAAAAAAGTCACTGTAGCAGAATATGTGTCCTTTAAGTTGTTTAACTTGTTAAAGTAACCCTACTAAACCGCTTTCCTTTGGTAAGTTTTCTGTATTAAAAATGAAATATGGCATTATAAGACAATAAAGAACAAGAGTGGTTTTAAAACTGGATATTCTCTTAAATAATAATTCTTCCAGGAAGGTTATGCACTCTTCAATAGTTCCACTGCATAAAACAATGTATTATATAATTGTCACAAGATTACTCCGAGGGTGCTCGCACAGTCTTGAGGCATTTCAATCACACGAGATCTCGAAACACGAGCCACCTCTACCCTTTAGGTAATGTTTTGATGAGCTGTGCCACAGAAAATCTTTGGTACAATCCTTTTCCATTCAGGTCATGATTTCATTCTTCCTCTCCCTGCCCCAACCCTATTTATACCACCCACTCTCTTCCTCTCTGTCTTTTCCTTTAAGTGACCCCCCTCTTTTCTAGTTCTTTATGGGGGGATTCAAAGCCTGAGAGTCGGCTTTGGATCTCAGCTCGTCTACAGCATTCTTCGTTGTCATGTTTAATACATTTATATTTACACCATTTTCTGTGGTCATGGTATTTTCCAGGTCGAAGACCAGTTATTCAACTGAGATGACGTTTAGGCTACAACTGTTTCAAAAATGTTATAATTGGCCCAAGAAAATGCCAGAGAGCCACAGAGCTCCAAGAAGCATAGTCATATATTATTGTGCATGAATTGGCATTTCTGTCCATAGAATGACCAGCAAGTTGAACTAATATGGCCATGTTACATTCCAATAGATCTACACACAGTACAGCATGCAATTAATGTTTGTTTAGATTGATAGTGATCCAGGTTTTCATAATCAATCGATTTATTTAAATCATGTGCAGAGGTTCTGAGATGCAACATTCTTACAACATCTGAATTCATCAGAAAGGTGTAATATCAAGGGCAATGTTCTTGCATAATGAAATCAATTTAATTATGAAATAAAAAGGATTATATATATATATATATATATATATATATACATATATATATATATATATACATACATATAAAATAATCCTTTTCCCAACAACAGCCCATTGTGTTATTCTATTCGGTGAGCATGGTTTATGCACGTAGCTGGTATAACACCGTCTGATGCTGTTTCTTTTTTGGGCGAGATTATTAGCCCTCTCTCCCATCTGAGACACTCTGCCCCAGAAAAACAATGTGAAAAGGCCAGAGCATATCTCCGCTGGGGTAAACAAGCCGCTAATTACACCCATTGATTACGCACACACCTGGGCCGCTCGTCCTGAGATAACTCCAGGGGGCGCCACAGTGTCAAAGCTTTCAGGAGATTGTGTGTGATGCAACGTCTGCAAGAGCAAGGGCTAGACAGCAGCTGGAGAGTCGAGAGAAATGTGTTACTCAAATGCACTTTGATCACAAAACTAGTCATCCTCCCATGATAAGTGAAAGAGAAGAGCGGCAGTTATCAGTGCAAATGCATTACACCAGTGAGTGTCCCGATGGGGACTTTTCCAGAATACTTTATTCATGACAGCTTCATAAGTTGTAGCCCCAGTGAGTTGAAGAAAGAACGCTGGAAAAATTGAGACAACAAGCTATTCTGTCAAAACAAAATTGAAATATATGGTATCAGCTTCTTGTTAATAGGCACCATTCTGAATATTTTCATAATTCAAAAGATACAATATTTTGTTTTTAATTGTTAACAACTATGGCAACAGTGATAATTTATCATCATTCTGAAACAAGATGGCAGGTTAGATTTTTATGGTGGAATATATTGCAAATGTTTTGACTCGTTTGATGGTCAACATATCTATAATTACTGGCACTAACAGCACTAGCAAAAACATCTCCATGAGACAAGCAGTGCATCTTTGAACAGAAGAGGATGTTTTTATTTTTGTTGGAATCCATTAACCATTAAGTAATTAGTGAACTAAAGGTCCCAGTAGCAAATCAAAATGTGTACACTAATCATACATGAATATATGCAAACGACAAGGCAACGGCACGAGCAGCAGGATGTAATTAGCCTTCACAAAGACTCTGGTACGAAGTGTAAAGGCCAAAGCTCTGAAAAGTAAAGTTGGTAAATCTTATAGAATGTGGCGTTTTATCAAATAAAAGATTTACAGCATTATGTTAGTAACAGAACATGTACTAGTCTGCAACAAAACTTCCTCTAAATGTATCAGCTACACAATATCTCTACCTATTATTTCTTATTTTATCAAAAGACAAGTTTACAGGTGAATACTTGTGACATTTTCGCTTTAATGGAGAGAAACTGAAATCCTAACAGGCTCGATGTGGGCATACAGACTGTACAACCCATTGTTTTGCTCATGTCAATCATCTCTGGCCTGTGTAGTGCGAGTTACCTATAGGAAGGTAATTTACTCACCACATCACTGTGTAGGGAACATCACAGCAGGGAGAGATTACCCACCGTGCAGCGCAGTTATATCCGGATAAATGAGTAAACAACAAAGAACTTTATATATTTTTCCCACAAAGTCAACTGATCGCATTTACAAGGATGGTGTGGTTTTGTCTAATTGTGATTCAGAGGCGTGCTCTCTCTCTGCGATATCACCCAGGCCTGTCTTACTGTAACTGTATTATCCATAGCTGCAAGGTAAAGTCGAATTTCAAGGAAGAATATGGAAATATGAAGGGATATTGCAGGCATATATCAATACACAGCTCCAGTTATGTTGTCAAGGAAATGATTGTTTAACATTTAAAGTACCTATACATACTATAGGATCGAGAGACATAAAGCATAGACCGCTGGCTGTTAATTGTAAAGGATTATAAACAGAAGGTATTGGTCAATTGTTTTTGCGTTTTATTTGTTTTTAGATTTAACTGAAGCCAGCAACTTCTTCAACAACAAATCAATCTGACAGAAAACACTGAAAAATTGACTTAAGCCAGGTGTCCACAGTATGATTTTTTCCGTCTTATAAGATTTATGGATGTCACACTGCAAGACTTAATGAATTAAAAGTCGTAGACAGAACACAGTCACATTGTGCAATGAATCACACGATCAATCAAGCTACGACAACAGTTTATCTGAGCAAATATCAGGCTCCATGTGGGAAAGTCATCGCAGTTGTACCTGTTAGCGGAGGCTAGCAGAAGCTAGCGCAACATGCTAGCGGTGTTTTCGCATTTTCAAAAGTTGCTAAATGAAAGAGAAATTAGAAGATAAGGTCCCGTTTGTGGCGGAGCTCCTGCCGTTAGTTTGCGGTGTGCTTTACATTTTTAACAGATTGATAGACGCAGTGACAGGAGGACTCACTCTGTGACCATGATTCCAAAATATCAAACATGTTTGATATGAATCGTAGATCGTCTTTGGTCGTATGACGGTTCTATGTTTGGTCTTTGTCCCCGTCACACTCTGAGATCTACGAGCCATGATTTTGAGCCATGACTCATGAGTCTTCCCACGGTCAGAAATCTTACATCGCACACGACCAAAATCGTGGAGTGGACACTCGGCTTTAAAGAAGATGATGCAGGTTTGTAAGCATCCTGTTCAGAAACTACAGAACAGATAGACACATAGCAAGCTACTCTTAAAAGAGTGGTAGACTTATATGCATCACTTGGAGTGTAGTACAGGGATGTGGGCAAGGATAGGGGGAAGGTGAAAACAATTTTCTGTGCACTCAAGCTTCAAATGCAGGACAATACATGCAGGAATCAATCGAAATACAACTTTGAATACATTAATGAGGGAATAGCATGGTAGCATTCTAATTATTTCCAGAAAACAAAACTAAACAATATATGATTGCTATGAGTTCACTGTAAGTGTTATTATTCCCAGGGAGGTTTGAATACAGCTCTGACACTTGGCTGCTGCATGGTGCAAATCTGCCACGTTATATTATTATGGCTTTGTCTTTTCACCATGGCAACACAAACAGTACATTTTGTCTAATATTATCAACGTCAGCAATGAATTGTTCCAAGATTGTTGCATCTTAATTCATAAATGCGTTGAAGGTTTCTATAAAGTAACAAAATTAGAGCATTATCCACTGTAACTACTGAACATATTGAAATCATTTTAGAAAATTGTGAGGAGTAGCATAAGCTCCGGCCAACTGCACTTCTCCAGTTGGATTGTGTGGGTCGTTCCCGTTGGAGTGAACCATTTGACTCACACACAGCCTCAGAGGGAGCAGCAGTATTGACCCCTCTGAAGCACTTGTATTCACTCCATTGATTCTGTGATTGGCCGCTGGTCCACAAGAGCGACAGGGAGTTCGGTTACACAGCCCAGATTAACTCCATCGATAGATACATAAACATGTAAGATTAGATGGTGCAATAGTATGCGATACTATGAATAGATTTGTTTATTTAAAGTGCCCATGACAGGTTGGACTGCTTATTTCACTAAAATGCAGTTACGATAAATATATTTCCACTTCTACTAAAATCTTTACACATTTTACCGCTGTTTAGCTGTTCTTTTAGGTTTTTAATTTTACTTCCTGGTTGTAAAGTATGACATCACACTAGGAAATAACCATAGCAACAACACTGTACACTGGCCAAAACCCATCTAATGTCACAGATTTTGTTAATTTGACAGAAATACATGTGAACACCTTTATTGTGTTGAATCAATGTTTAAAGGGTCAAAAAAGTAGTTTATTTTGTGTAAATTATGCATGACCTTTGTCTCCCAGTGTGATGTCATCAGTTTGTTTACTTCCTGTAATTTTCAACAGATTTTCAACTTCTCCACAAATAGCGACCTGATTGGTGTAAAACTATAATTTATATTTCAAGAGGTATTAATACACTGAATAAATACTTTTTCCTATTTATAAAATATGCTATATAAATAAAGTTTATTTTGATTTATATTTTGGTTTATTACAGCTACTGTACTATATGCTGAACAATGTATGACGAAGATTGCAAACTATTCACCTTATTCCAGAAGTTGCCGTAGGCGCCTTTTTTTTTTTTGTAGTTTACATGGAGCGGTCGAGCTCTACAGAAAATAAGTTCTACACGGGCTCAAAAGCCGCTTTCAGGCCGCCCAGAAAATCGGTGCGTTGTGACTTGTTTTTGCTCTTGTACATGAAACATTTTTAGACAAAGCAATCTACTTTATATAATGTTTTAGCGAGAGACTTTTCCCTTGCTAGCCATTTGCGCAAACACCGTCAGCGTCAAACCGAAAGTCCCTTTACTGTACTACAAAAGTGCAGATCATAAACATAAAAAGAAGCAAAAGTGGACGGGGCAGAATAAGGTGAATATACAAAACATCTCTCATATTCTTTACGACAGCTGTTGAATTACCCCTTTTAAACTCCTTTATAACATCTTCAGGTGGCTTTTCTTAACATTCCTAGCATTGTCCACTGGTACAACTCTAAAACACCAGACCCAGGCCCGCACACTCTCCAGCTCCTCTCAGTCGTCTTATTACCAAAGCCAAATTAACCATGGCACATAGATTCAGGCCGCACAGGCTTACTACACTGCTATATATCGGTCTCGCCTCACAAAATGCTCTATCATAATTGAAAACCTCGCTTATGGGTGCCTTGGTGCAACATACTGTCCCTATGACTACAAGCATATGGCCTAAACACGTTACATATGCAGCGCTCGTATCATGAGAAGATTACCTTGTTTTCGCCCGGTATCGTCCCACAGGCTGGAGATGGCTGTGTGAAGCATGTGGTTATAATCTATCTATCTATCTATCTATATACCTGGGCTGTGTCCCACCAAAGTGGGGTAGCCACTATAATAGCGTTGGTAATAAGAGCTTTGGGGCTGCGGAGTGTGATGCCAAAAGAGAGAATCAGTGTAAATGCAAACAACAGATGGAACGGTATAGCCAGAGGTAATGCTGCTTCATTGATTTGGTTTTGTGTAACATAATATTATCTTTCAACAGGGCTGTATCATCATCAGGTAGATGGATACTTTATTGATCCTGAAGGAAATTTAGCCTGCCCTTCTCAATCACCTTTGTGTCTCAGTCAACGGTCTCAGTGTGGCTTTAGCAGAAGGATTTTTCAGCTAGCAGATCGTGTGTCAGGAGTGGTTTGAGGAGAGTAACAGCCCTCATGACAAAAGACTCCTCAGTGTCCAGCAGCCTGAGCATCTCAGCCAGCGTCCGGGTGGAGCAAGTAAACTCTGGAGGCACAACGGGAAAGCCCTCAACCTAAAGCCCTCAAGCTCACTCTCGCTCTTTTGTTTCAGTCGGTGATGAGTCATTCCCTCAAGGTCTTCTACTGCATTTGGTCTAAAAAGTCTGTAGCATTTCAGTTGTCCATAGATAGCTCCTTGCATAGTCTCCAAGGTTACAAGAAAAACAAACTGCTCATTTAAACAGTGCTTAACTTCTGTTCTTTGAACTGCACAAGCCGCATTTCCAAGTTTGTTAAAATCCCCATATGGCATGTTAAAAACTCAAAAATCTCTAAAAGTCTCAAAAAGTGGTAAGTGTGCCAGCCAGGTAGCCACAAGACCAAACAACCACTCTGTTGCCACAACACTTATCTTTGTGTGTGTATATGTGTGTCATATAGAAATGTCATAAAAAATTACATACAAGATCAATTCACAGCTGCGGGAAAAAACACTTAACCTAAACAGAACGCCTGCATTCTTAATAGAGACAAACAGTATTAATCCTAGTTGTGATGCATATACTGCATATATGAAACATACATCTTTATTTTACCGTTTTTGTGCGATTATGGCATTGCACAAAATATGATTACACTGTGCCATTAAAGGTAAAAAGTGAAATAGGGTTGTGTATGTCCAAAAATAACTATTCACATTATTTTTAATATCTGTTCATATTATTTTTCCTTATTACACTTTTAACGTACAGAGAAATGCTGCGTATGTACAGTAGTTGAGTTTGTAGTAATTTCAAATCAAATATTTTGGAGGAAATTATGAAAATCTGTCCTGTATTGAGTTTATCGGCCATCGGTTGCTCTGGGCTCTAAAACAAATCAGTATTGGCATCAGCTAGAAAACCTATATTGGTCTCAGTCTAAAGGCTGGTACTGTTCCATACACCATGTAATGCATTTTCAATGGGAGAGTTAGCATTAGCCTTAAAGCTATGAAAAACCAGGGATGTTTTGCTATCTGAAAACCACTACCCCTAATTATGACCTAAGCAGAAGAATGCTGTTCAATTGAGGTTTGATGAAAAAAAAAAAAGAATAAAAAGGTAAAATACAACCACATTTAACCATTGTGTTTTTATGGCTACCTAACCCTAACCCTAACCCATTCCATAAGAAAATGTACAATTGTTTACATCAAGGAACGTTTTTTTTTTTTTTTGACTGTAACAATAACATATAAACATAACTTTGTAAGAAGAAATGCTCTCAATACAACCTTTCCATTTCTTGATGTGCATAAATTCTAAATGTGTCTCTCCTCAGGCCACTGCACCCAAGCAGCTGTAATAGTTGGCTATAAAACTCCCTCACAGACACCGCATTTCACCCCAGGCTACACTTGCATAAAATACTCGAATATGCTTGGTGTGAATCGTCCTGAGCAAATAATCCTGATGTCCACGTTTTGTTTAAACTTTGCCGACACGTTTGCAGTATCTGAGCGTCATCTTGTATTGAATGTCAGCCTCTTACATTTATATGCATTACTGCTCCCCTGCCCAGCTGTATTGACACAACTCTATTTGTCTGGGAGTTGTTTATAGCATAAAAATCTGGGCCTCTATTGGGGCTCGCTCAGATGCTCCTTACATTTACGCTTCTAAGTGGAATTACTTTGCCATTTTGCTGTGAGCTGTAGATTTTCCAACCCCTCTAAACTCAGGTTTTCGTCTGGCTCAAGTGCCTCAAAGCCTCCCTTGCTAACCGCTGCCCCCTATGCCCCGCCTCCAGTAATGCAGTGCCCAGCCAGCTGTGGGGTAATTAATTTCTCATTAGCGTTGGCAATAAGGACTATCTCACAATCAAGCCTGGCCTGTCTATGCGTCATTATAACCCCCTAGTCCTTACCCACAACGCTTTGCCAGAGGGAAGCTTTCACATCTTTAAAACGATACGCAAACAAATAACAATTAGCTTCCTGTCGGTGTGGAGAATTGGAGGCTCATCTCGTGGAAATTACCCCTCACTGAGCAATGGGCAACAGGGATGTTATTTCTGGGCGGCGCTAACGAACGGGCTACGCTGGGAGTGAAAGTTAAAATTGTAAACACAGCAAATTTTATGTGTGTTCCCTTTTTATTTGCGTGATTTAAGATTTGAGTACTTAGATTATTGATGTTGGTATGTCAGCGATATTTACTTACAAATGATTGAACATAAGACTTGAATTGAATTGTGATCCTAGCCTACCAACAAATAAAGGTTAAGTAATATATTAACAATATATGGGCGTGTTTATCTTTCTTTTTTTTGTGATTTGTAAAAGGTGTCTGCTCAAAAGAATATTTGCGCAAAAATTTGAAATGTGAACTTAGCAAATATGTGTCCCCCTCAATTGAATAAAGAGAAGTTAGCAAATATTATTTCTATACATCAGTGGTTCTCAAACTTTTTCAGTCGTGACCCCGAAAATAAAAATAGTTCACATTTGCGACCCTCAAACACAAAAAATAGGTGACATGTAAAGTGATAAATTAGCCTTATATATATTGTTTGATTTTATTTTGAGAATATAGACCTAGAAAAATGACTTTGAAGGGTGTCCAGCCTTGTTTAAAACTATTGTATACATTTTTCTCCATCATCTGGGGAGCCCCGGAAATCATTTCGCGACCCCCATTGGGGTCCCGACCCCTAGTTTGAGAACCACTGCTATACATAACATATATACAAATTATATGAAGGATTCACTGTTTTTAATTCATCCGCTCATCTTTTTCCTCTTCTTCCAACCGTGAGAGTAATGTAGCTTGACCAGAGACCTTTGCATTTCGACGCATTGTTTTAAAATACGCAATTAAATATCTGGTTATCATCTTGGTTCGCATCCATAGCATTGTGAATAATTAAATGGTAAATGCAGTATTTTCTTGCTATTTTGTGAAATACCCTATGTGGCAGGCAGCAGACTTTGAAGCTTGAAAGCATATAATCTTGTTCATCCCATAATCTCTAATGCAGCAGACTTTTCTCACTGTGCAGTCCCCATCTCCTGCATCTTTTATCTGCCGTCTGCCCCTCAAAATTACCCACAGCCCTCCTCTTTCTCCGTCCTCGCTCTCTCGCTCTCTCTCCTGCTCTCTCGGCCACTGACGCGTAACAGAAAACTTCCTCTTTGATCACTTTTGACTGCGAGCACAACTCCACTTTCTGTTGCGGGGATTCAGTGAGATCTGGTGGAGCTGCAATGACGGACTGCAAATATCCCATGCGTTTTTATGTTCACTGCTCTCACTTAAACTTGTGAGACGAATATTTTATGTCATGCCATTTTTGCCTTACTGTAAGTGCATTGTGATCAGGAACAAACTCAAAGAATCAGGAGATTTTTCAAGGTAAAGTTTAGTTTTTTCTCTTTTTTTTATCCATTTGGTACAGATTTGCATAATGAGCATCCTGTTAACTATTAAGTCTACTCTTTTATGACCATATTGTTATTTTAAACAGTGTAGCTATAGCCCATACAGTAAATAAGCTCTTGATATTTGTGATGGCAACATGGCGGCACCGACAGATGTACTTTCTAGGCAGATTTACAGACCATTTTGTTTTGAAAAACCTGCACATCGAAGAACTTTGTGCATTTGAGTCTGTGCTTTCCTCTCACCTGGATTTGACAACAGTTTGATTTCTCGGCTTGTTTTGCTGCGTGTCGACCAATCAGTGTCAAATGTTCGTCATGATGTTTCGGCTTTTCCTGACTGCTTTCAGCGAGACACATTCCAGATTGATAAATGTGTGGAACTCACTTCAGATACACATTTCAATCTGGCGTGATCCAGGTTAACCTTTGCCAACATCAGAAATCAATATTCAAAGCCACATTTGAGAACTTTGAAAATGTCGCAGATAACTTTTATCCAACTCATGAAAAGCTCAAGTTTACAGTTGAAAGAAGGGATTGTTAAGGTGCACTTTAAAGAAATCTGTTCTGCATTCAAATTGTGTTAGAATGATGATGTTAGTGTCAAGTATTAGAGCTTTACTGTAGCTCAAAATAGGTATTTACCATAAAGGCAAAAGCCAAAAAAAAAAAGTATTATATAATTTACCTTTAGGAGACTCCCAGAGATTCAGAATCTCTTATTCAAGGGAGTCTTGACCCCAGAGACATGTGTACATGTTTTTAGCAGGATGTAGCTGTCAATGCATTGTCTGCACTCTCCAAAAATATACATATTTTTTTCTTATAATGATTCATCTTGGATTTGAATATAATAATACTTTACTAGCATTTTAGAATGACTTTTCATATTTATATTGCACTCATGTTGTAAAGCCACAGTTTTGCCATTAATTTACTTTTATTCCAGCCATTAAACATTATCGCATACTGCTAATTAGGCCGATACTGAAAGCAGCCATTTTAAGACCACTAGACAGGGAGAACTCAACGCATTAAATATACACAGTACAGTCATTTATTACCCTTATGTGACTTGCAAAATTCAAGTCTAAGATGTCTCCAAATCTTTTAGAGAAGTAGAAACTGCAGTAGAGCTAAAGCAGCCGAGTCTGAATGATGTATGATACAATTAAACCTGGTGGAAGCGCGCAATGCAAGTCCCTGCAAAGTGTTAGGGCGGAATAATTTAACATTTGCCCTATTATGAATCATTCATTGATTTCAGCCATCCACTTCTTAATATTGATGTTAGGGAGAGACTTTCAATCACAGTGTGCTCTTGCTAATTGGCTAAACAACATAGAGCATATTATGGAGAAAGATCAAGCTATTAGACCCAATAGGAACTCCACATGCGAACACTATGTTAGTTCTAATTTCCATCAGCTTGTGAAAGTAATGATCTGGTAAATTTGGGCAATTTCAGAGGAGTAGGAAAAGAGAAAGAGTCAAGATTTGTGTTTCTGTTGCGTCTGCAAAAGCAAGGATGCATTAGGGATAGTCTAGGTGAGTCCCAGAATGTAATTTTGAGCCTGTGTGTGGGTCAGCACACAGTGGGATTTAACCAAATCAAGCGCAGAATCTTATCCCCTCACAGAGACTGGAAACGGGGAGAAGTCCTGACTCAGAAAGACAAGACAACCTGATAAGAGGAAGGATCTGTTTTGTTTTCTTTTATATGATTTGGTCGGGAGAGTGTACGTTCATAAACATACACGAGACAAAAGCATGTGAATGTGCCATGGGGTCATTTCCATTCATAACCAGTGCACCAGAGTCTGGCCTGAGAAGAGTGCAAACTACCCACCTTTGGGTTAGCTGCTCCACAACAGCACAGCAGGTTTGCAGCGCTCTCAAGGGAAGTTACTTTTAAATAATGTAATTAGTTACATTACTTAGTTACTGCCTCAAGAAAGTAACTAAGTTACATTACTTTGGGATTACTTTAGTTGTAATATTGTATAAATTAATAAAATGTGTTTTTTCATTTGATTAATTATTAATAAATTAAACACAGGAAAACAACAAATAAGTTGTTTAAATTGTCTCAAACACCAACAACAGAAACACATAACACGCTGCTATGAGCTGGTGACCTCTGACCCCGATGTGTTTTTCTGACAGTGTGATTCATGCTGATGAGTTTTTCACTTTGAGAACATTAACACACTCCTAGTTCATGCTGCTTCCTGCAGAAGGTTATATTCTCTTCCTAAACAGTGTTGTTGGTGTTGAAAGTAACTGAGTATTTTGTTTGTATTTTTTTGTACATATTTATTTAGTTTTGTAAGTATTTTCAAAGTAATGCATTACATTACTAATGTACTACAATTGGAATTTAATTACAGTAACTAAGTAAAAGTAACTTAGTTACACCCTACACTGCTAGGGATGTCAAGATTTTTCAGTTTTATATTTGTGATTATTCAGGTCACATTATTGTACAACAATTGTATAAACAAAACAAAAAAATACTTGTGAGCATTGTGGTGGTGCTTAAAACATCAGATAAATGCAGCTTTTTTTCACGTTTCGCGATTGATTTGTGGCCCTCCGCTTGGTCTATATTTCAATATGTGGCCCTCGATGGAAAAAGTTTGGACACCCCTGATCTAGATCATTAGCAGCCATTCAACAGGTTGTAATCATCAATCAACAACAATCTCTGACGTTTGTATTTTTCAAAATCTGTAAAAACTAAAAGTCCACATACAGCGCAGTCTACTACCTGCTCCTCTGAACGTGTGTGTTTGCTTCCTGAGTATTTTCCTTGTAAATCTGCTGTGATTACCTGCTCTCTCTGACAGGAGGCCGGAGATGAAAAATAACAATGCTCTTCCTCATCATATTTGGGAAAGTGCTTTTTGTGCACTCCACCTACTCACTGAAGACCCCAGGGACAGCAGCAAACACTGAGCACAGTCTCTTTGAACGATACTTTCAAGGCTATTTCCTTTAGCCGTTGCCTTAATGTAACATCTATTGGTCTTGTTATTATAAATATATGTTGTTTTGCTTAAATTGCCATCCATATACACAACAATTGACTCAGCAGGTCCACTTTTTTTCTGCTGGAGATGTTTTTTTTAGGTTTTTTTTTTTTTTTTTTTAGGAGAATGCTCTTCAGTACAACATTAAACTTATCCATCTCGCATTTATTCAATTACACATATTTTTATTGCTCAAAAACCTTAAAAACACACATGATCTCTCCACAGATCTGACCTGTATCTCTGCTTGATAGATTCACTTCCCTGTCTCCATGGAGATCGACACGTTTAATGCCTATTGTGTAACATTCCAGGCAAAACAATCTCCATGGAGACAAGCAGATGGCAAACCCTTCACCAGAAAAGTTACATATTCTAAATCCCTTTTATCTTTTTGCTCTTCATCAAGGTGTCTTTTTATCACTTCTCAGCTCTGTTCTCTGCAGCGTTTCTTATTGGATGTCACTTAATAAAATGGCATTAGTATAATTTATAGCGTTTCTTTATGACTTTCTTTATGTTTCAAACTTCCATGGAGTTCATTAAGTGCGTTACTGTGCGTCATCTCCGCACACTGACACACATTCATGAATAAAAATGTACAGATTTCCATACATTTGTGCTCAAAACATGTGTCATTGTAAAATAAAAGCGCGAAGTGTGCTCGGTTGCCAGTGCTGGTTTTCCGTAATGGTTTTCTTGTAAATTACAATCAATCACAGCCAGAGGCAATATTGCTTTATCGATGGCGCTTCATGATCCGTCACGCTCAGTAATAGGTTACACTCACAGGCGTCACAACATTCTCAACTGTCCATAGATTAACGAAGAGCTGAGAAGTGTGGGGCGAGTTTGACTTGTAACGGTCAAAAATGCAGATGTTTGACTTGGTTTATGGTTGATATCTATCTCACAATTCACCTTATTCCAGAAGTTGCCGTGTGCGCCGCCATCTTGTTTCCGTTGTATTCGTTTACATGGAGCAGACGAGCTCAACTGAAAATAAGTTCTACATGGACTAAAAAGCCGTTTTCAGACTGACCAGGAAATCGTTGCGTTGTTGACTTGTTTTTGCTCGTGTTCATTAAACATTTTACACAAATCAATCTACTTTATGTAACATTTTAGCGGTGAGACTTTTCCCTCGTTCGTCATTAGCTTTAACAGAGTTCTCGTGCGTTTACAACAAAAGTGCGTATCTGTGGTAAAAAGAGGCAAAAGTGGGCGGGGCAGAATAGGGTGAATAGTTTCAAAAACTAGGGGCATTACTCAAAGACAAACGTGTGATTGTTGCCGGTTGTAAGGACGTTGTTCCATAAAAGTTTAATATGGCAAGTTTATGTTCCCAAATCTCTAACAAATAGTACCATAATTCAACCCATCTGATGAAGACACTGGAGAGGCTGGTCCTGGACCACCTCCGCTCCGCCGTGAGCTCAGCCATGGATCCGCTGCAGTTTGCGTACCGGCCTGGCATTGGAGTGGAGGATGCCGTCATCTTCCTGCTGCACCGCTCTCTCTCTCACCTCGAGAACCCTGGCAGCGCTGTGAGAATTCTGTTCTTTGATTTCTCCAGCGCCTTCAACACCATCCAGCCGCTGCTGCTGAGGGACAAGCTGGAGACGGCTGGTGTGGACTGTGACCTGGCAAAGTGGATCCTGGACTACCTCACGAACCGACCCCAGTTTGTGAGAGCCCGGGATTGTGTGTCTGACACTCTGACCTGCAGTGTGGGGGCGCCGCAGGGCACTGTCCTCGCGCCCTTCCTCTTCAGCCTCTACACCTCGGACTTCAGACACAACACGGACAGCTGTGTTCTGCAGAAGTTCTCTGACGACTCTGCCATCATCGGACTCATCACGGACGACGATGATGCAGAGTACAGAGGACTAACGCAGACTTTGTGGACTGGTGTCAGCAGAACCACCTCCTCATCAACGCAGGAAAGACCAAGGAGATGCTGGTGGACTTCCGCAGACGCCACTCCACTGCCCCCTCACCAGTGAACATCCAGGGAAGGGACATTGAGAGAGTGGACTCATACAAGTACCTGGGTGTTCACCTGAACCACAAACTGGACTGGACTCATAACACAGACGCACTGTACAGGAAGAGTCAGAGTCGGCTCTACCTCCTGAGGAGACTCAGGTCTTTGGAGTGTCAGGCCGCTCCTGAGGACCTTCTACGACTCTGTGGTGGCATCAGCCGTCCCTGTACGGTGTGGTCTGCTGGAGCAGCAGCATCACAGAGAGGGAGAGGAAGAAGCTGGACAAGGTCATCAAGAAGTCCAGCTCCGTCCTGGGCTGTACTCTGGACTCAGTGCGCGAGGTGGGGGACAGAAGGGTCCTGGCTAAACTCACGTCTATGCTGGACCATGAGTCCCACCCCCTGCAGGACGCTCTGTCTGTTCTGGAGAGCAGCTTCAGTGAAAGACTGATTCACCTCGCTGTGTGAAGGAGAGGTTTCGCAGGTCTTTCCTTCCTGCTGCTGTCAGACTTTACAATGAACACTGTTAGCCCTGAACATGTGTCAGTCACCCGCTATAATCATGTGCAATACTGTAACATGTGTCATTCACCTGTTATAATCATGTGCAATATAATTTAACATACCATTAATAGACTCTTACCTCACCATATCCACTACTGTATATAACATACACTTAAGCCACTTTAGTTACCATTTTTACTGTAAATAAGAGTGTGCACTTTATACTTTATATTGTATTTTTTTTTTTTTTATGACCATGTTTATTTATCCTGTTTTTTTTTTTTTTGCATGCACCTATTTCTTTCATTCCTGTCCTAAACTGTGTGTTGCAACAGTGGAATTTCCCCATTGTGGGACAAATAAAGGATCTCTTATCTTATCTTATCTTATCTTTTAGGATTTTCAATTTGGTTATTTGTTTCAAAAACGGTCAATTTCCCATAGAATCCCCATTAGAGCTGGACCATATCATGATTTATCGTCATTTGCTTTCAGGACAATATGAAATCCAGAACATCGTGATATAATTCTGCGTACACTGCAGCAGATTTTCCACGTAGTTGCGAAGTGAATCTGATATTGCAACAAATTGCAAATGCTAAAGGCTAGAGACACATTAAAATCAATGTTGAGGTGAAGAATGGAAGTAAAAGATTATATCATGTCAAAACCCACAACTACACCTAAACTAGACAAGAACCAAACCAAACCAGGACAAAACCAAGTCTATATCTGAACTAAAATGGGATCAAACCAGGACCAAATCGGTGTGAATCTAACCTAAGTTTGAAAGCTAGAAGATCAAGTCAAATTTATTTATAAAGCACATTTAAAAACAACCACAATGGCCCAAAGTGCTGTACAGACACAATATAAAATACAATAAGACAAAACAGAACATGCAGACACAAGCTAAAATAAAATGCAATACAAATGTTCTGCTCAGCTTGAGTTAAAAGCCCGTGCAAACAAATGGGTTTTCAACAAAGTCTTAAAAATATTCAAAGATTGGGCTGTTCTAATGCTCAAAGGAAGACTGTTCCAGAGTCTGGGACCTGCCACAGAGAAAGCCCCGCCCCCTCGGGTTTTTAACCGCGATCTCGGGACGTCTAAGATCATGAGGTTTGCTGATCTCAACGCTCTACATGGAGCATGAACAGACAGAAGCTCCGAGAGATAAGGAGGAGCCAACCCATTCAAACATTTAAAAACCATTAGTACAATCTTAAAACCAATCCTGTAGCCGACAGGGAGCCAGTGCAAAGAGGCCAGCACGGGAGAAATATGCTCATATTTCCTAGTGCCTGTGAGCAAACGAGCAGCAGCATTCTGGACCAACTGCAGGCGGTGGATGGAGGCCTGGTCCAACCCGGTGTACAGGGAGTTGCAGTAGTCTAAGCGGCTGGAAATAAATGCGTGAATAACGCACTCTAGATCTGAACGGGGCAGGTATGGTTTCACCTTACTGAGCAAGCGCAACTGATAAAAAGCTGATTTAACAACTTGACTTATTTGTTTGTCAAACTTGAAGGAACCATCTAAAATCACACCGAGAAGATGGGGTCCTGCTCCTGATGCCAAACAAACACATTATTGAAAGTAGGGCTGGGCGATACGGTGATAAAAAATCGAAATCATGAGCTCATCCCTGTGACAGTCTGTTGCATTGTGATTCACGGTTTGTCTCTTTAATGCGAGCACACTTTTTCTCCTGTTGTTTAGCCTCTGAAGCCTCAGAGCAGATGACTTTTTTTCCTCTTAAAGGCCACGGCTGTATAATTAAACCAAATCGACACAAAATCGCACTTTGAATGGATGAAATTAGCGAGTCACAAAGGCTAATTTCTTCCACAAACAACAAAATGTCTTGCTTTGAATGAAAACTGCTAATACTCTAGTGTAGATTTGTACAAACATGCTCCGAAACAAGCGGCCAAAAGCGATAAAAATGCGTTCAAAAGCAACAAAATGCGACTAAAAACGACAAAGGCGCGACTAAATATGACAACTACAACTGAACGTGAGAAAAAGCGCAACTAAAAGCGACAAAATTATGTTTAAAATGTGAATTTGAACAGAATCCTATTATTAAAACATATATTGCGAATCTAGTCTTAATCACACTGGTCAGAAAAATCACAATTGGATATTTTTCCTAAATCGGGCAGCTCTATTTATACACAGTGAACAGGAATCGTGATAAAATCAAGATGATATTTTTTTGCCATATCGCCCAGCCCTAATTGAAAGGTTGTCTGGGTAAACAAAAAGGTTATAAACAATGGGAATCCTACACTGATTGTGCGATATCTTCAATAAACAAGAACAGTGCCAGTAGAAGACACCACTACAGGGGCATAAACTGTGAAAACTTTTAAGAAATTGATTTTAGTGAAAGGACAGACTCTGGAGATTTTACAACAAACTTTTTTCACCCATTTAAGCACCCACCAGTCTGCAGAGGCACAAAGCTATAAGGGCTAATGTTATTTCTTTATTTTGTAGTTGACATTTCACTTTGTTGCAGCAGACCTCCATGAAGTGAAAAGGTCCCAAAGAAAGTGTACTACAATTTACTCAGTCTGCTCTGGACCTGCAGGAAATGTACATTTACTGCAATTTATGGCTGTGACCTAAGAAAGTTTCAAGTAGTAGAATAATAGCAATAAGTATCCTTCATGTTAGCATTTAGCATTAATGTTTATTTAATGGGATTTTTAAAAGGAGACATTAATCTTCAAACTGTATTACTGTAATTCCAATAAATGTGTAAAATATAGATTAATGTAACAGTACACATCTCATCCCTCTTTGAAAATGGCTCAGCGAAAAAGCTGTAATGAACAACTAATTATGAACTAAGTGTGCATGACTTGCCCAAAAAGACAATTTGTTAAAGTAGATTGTAATATTCATCACACGTACGGAGCCAATTCAAGCTTTTAAATTGTTTGGTAAAACTGAATATGGAGTCTGCAGATAAAGTGCATGACAGGTTAGTAACACAAACATACTGTAAACAAGAAACAAGTACCACAGCTCATCTAATTTACACACTAGTTATTATTGGACAAGTAAATAAGGCTGGGGCCAGATCATGATTTCGATTTTATCACGATTCATGTTCACTTTGTATTTTTTTATTGTCAATAATAGAGCTGCACGATTTAGGAAAAATATCTAATTGTGATAAATTTGTAATTATAGGATTCTGTTCAAATTCATATTTTTAAAACAATTCAGTTGTGTTTGTCACATTTAAACGTGTCTTTGTCACTTTTAGTCATGTCTTTGTCATTTTTAGTCGCAATTTGGTCGTTTTTATTTGCGTCTTGGTGCATTGTGTCATGTTTGTTGTTTGTAGGCACAGTTTTGTTGCTTTTGAACACAGTTTTATCAATCGGTCAATCAATTGTATTTGTACAAATCCAAACTACAGTGTTAGCAGTTTATATTTAAATCAAAGCAAGACATTTTGTTGTTTGTGGAAGAAATGATTGCACTTAAAAATTGCATTGTGTCGATTTTGTTTAATTGTGCAGTCCTGGTCTATAAGAGGTGAATAAAGTCATCTGCAGGAGAAAAAGAACAGAACAGACAGCTGCATTAAAGAGAAAAACAGTGATCACGATATGATTTCACAAAAACAGTAGATTGTTACAGGGACGAGCTCACGATTAGACTTTTATCTCCATATCACCCAGCCCCACAAGTAAATATACATGACAAAGTCTTTATCTTCTTAATTGAATATTGGATATTTCATAAATTCAAAATGTGCGTCTTTTCATGTAAATTGCATTTTGGATGGAATTTTGTAATTGATGACACATGATTACTATTGCAACAACACATCATCAGTAGGGTAAAACTAACCTGTCTCACGACGGTCTAATCCCAGCTCACGTTCCCTATTAGTGGGTGAACAATCCAACGCTTGGTGAATTCTGCTTGATCATCATAACACATGATAAAAATATGATAAACATTAAAGGACAAATATTATACATTATTTGTGGTCCTACTGACCTTTAAACATGCTCTTGGGTTTTTTTTTTTTTTTACAAAAGAACTAAATAACTTTATCACAGCCTTGAGATGCCAGAGTAACTAAGCTGTGGCTCCATCTACTGGCTGCAGGGGGAATTACACACATTTTAAAAACTGCTCGTTCTGCTAGCCGTGTTATTGAGCAATCACGCTGTTGTAATAATCACAATTAGAGTCTGATGATGATTTATGGACGTAAAAATAACAGAGGATTATCTGAGCCACGTCACTTATTGAAAAAACGTCACTTATTAAGGAAATTCAGAATGGAGCATTTTTTATGCCTCGGAGGAGAGAGAATTTTCAAACCAGGATCCCTCAAACAGCATAAAGGAAGCTAAACGCAAATCCAGGTGTGTTTCTGATGATGGAACAATGTTTGAACATTGTTAAAAGCTCAAAAAAGTAAATTTTGCATAATATTTGTCCTTTAACCACAGTCATAAATAGAACAAATTTAAGGTAAATAATCTTAAAAATAATCCCCAGTGTTTAGAGGTTAAAGTACCTTTGACAGGTTGAACTACTCATTTGACAAAAATGCAGATAAAATATATATATTTCAAATTTTCTTAAAATATTTCACACATTTTATACAGTTTAGCATTTTTTTTAGGTTTTTTGTTTTACTTCCTGGTTGAAAATGATGACATCACACTAGGAAATCACCTAGCAACCATCTGTACATGGGGCCAAAACTCATTCAGTGTCAGATTTTTTTAATTTTACGAATAAAAATGCATGCAGACGCCTTTATTTTGTCGAATCAGTGTTTAAAGGAGCAAAAAAAGTTGTTTCTTTTGTGTAAACTATGCATAAACTTTGTCTCCCCAGTGTGATGTCATCAGTCTGTTTACTTCCTGTTATTTTCAACATATTTTTCAACTTTTCTCCACAAATGGCTGCTTGATTGGTGCAAATCTAAAATGTATGTGTACAACTGGTATTAACACACCAAATAAAGTCAAAATTAGAAAATCATGAATACGTCATACGCACTTTAATCAGGCAAATGGTCAAGGCAATATTTTTGATGACATTTCAAGTAAAGCTCCTACCATCCATCCATAATGTATCTAAGGGCGACTAGAGGTTTTACAACTAACAAAAGAAACATAATCCTGTGTCGACTAAAATGATTGTTTGAATGCACAAAGATAAATGTGCTAAGAAACATGCTGTTTTACTTTAGAGGGAAAGTGAAACCAGCATTCATCATTGTCTGAGTGTAATGCAGCCATAATTATGTGCTCAATAATTTAAATCTGTTTAATTAAGACACAGCTGCTTAATTAAATATAATTCTAGAGAGCAGAGTCACAGCCACAGGACACGCGCTTAAGTCTATTTTGGGGAAGGTGATTTCATTGGACCCCTGTGAAACACATTTGAGGTCAGGTTAATATTGGGATCAAGCCAGGTTTTCTGTTCTGTCTAGTGAAGTGATTTATTTGTTTTTTATCTTCTTGGATTAGGCTAATTTCAGATACACGGAAAACTTTATTCTCTGACTCATTACCAAACTGACTGTGACTTTTAAACAGTTTTTTCTTTTCTTTTGTTCAAGGGGGGAAAAAGTATATTTAAATTAATTTCATTTTGCAAAGTAATTCTGACTTAAGACAATTTCGGCTTATTGAGCTCAATTTAGGAGCACATTGAAAAGCATATACCAATTTAGAAAGCTGAAATGTTATGATTGTGTGAACTTGACTTAGAAGTTATCCCAAACTGTTATATTTTCCATATTGTATTTATTTGAAAATAATTTGTATTATCTGGATCTCCCAGCCAGTGCAATGATTTGATTGCAAATTACATGTTTAAGTTTGACACTATGTACTCAGATATTGTATGTGCCTCCTCCAACATTTCCTTCAAGTGCGTCGGAGTATGCAGCAGATCATCAAAAGTCTCAGGGAATACAAAAACTTGTTGTCTATAGAATTCCATCTGTTATTTCACTGGGGGCTACAGTCAGTGCAATGTCCAGTTCAATGGGATCAAAGCTCACAATTCCACGCAATACCAGGGCGGCAGTAGTTCAGTTGGCAGAGAGATTGTCTTCTGATCCGAAGGTCAGTGGTTCGAATCCCGCTCCTGACAAAAACATCCTCTGTTGAGCAGGTCAGATCCACTGACCCACAGGTTGGCGGTGCAATTGCTCCCGCAGGTGAATACTGCCGTTGTGTCCTTGGGCAAGACACTTAACCCGCCTCGCCCTCAGTGTCTGTGTACTCTGGTGTGTGAATGTGTGAGTGAATGGGTGAATGGTTCCTTGATGTAAAGAGCTTTGAGTGCCTCGAAGGTGGAAAAGCGCTGTATAAATATGTGACCATTTACCATTTAACCCACTAGATGGCATACACACATATGAATAAAAATCAGAAGAATAATCAAATATAATTTCATGATATTTATGTCATTTATCTTTTCTCCTCGCATAACATACATAAAAGAGGATATTTTATGGCCACTAGTCTTACAACATAAGGTTTGTTAGCCTTTAGCTCGGATGCCAGTTTTACACATTAATCATCATCTATATTAAAACACCAAACGGTTTATACACTCAACAATGATTCTTAACGTCGCTTTGACTTCCTTAATGTGGTGATGAGATGGTACCAGCTGACACTCTCTGATTTTTCATAACATGTGTGTTTTGCGGGCTAATGCTAACATACATCAGACTGCCACCGAGTCCCTCAAACTACACCAGACTAGACGAGTAGCTAACGTTAAGTGATCGATAACATGAGCATGAACTTCACGTCTGCTTATTTCTGTCATTGAGCAGTGCCACCGCTGCCAAACAAGAGACAGGGGCAGAAAAAGAAGGCGTGGGTTACGTCACGCTAGCTAGGATTAGCACCTGACCAGCTCCGTAAAAATACACGGTTTTATAACTTACCACATTTTGATGAAACTTGCTTGAAACTTGCTTCCTTCGAGCGTCGATTAAAAGGAACTTTCTTTCAAAGATAAAAAGTTTTCAGAACATATAATCCATCCGTGTCCATGTTCAGAAAAGTAGCCATAATGACGATGGATGAACGTGGCTTGCGTAATCACCCACACGTACATGACGACAGCACGTCGGTGCGAGCACCCAAGGGTCCTGTTATATTAAATTGATTGAGGGCGGCTGGTGCGATTTTAGACCAGTCAGAGATCGCACCTCCACCTTTTTTGCTGGAGGTGCGTCGCACCTGTCACGACGAGCCGCCTCTGCCTCAAAAATGCGACAAAAAGACTTTGTCATATTTTTGTGAAACATAATGTAAAATACAACAATACATGTGTTTGAAGCAGCTCTGGTGTCACTCACATCTGTCTGAGTAGTTTTCATTTTCCAAAATCACTTTATATTTTGTGAAATTCTGAGTTTAAATCCCAGTTTCTGTGGTGAAATCCCATTATGTTCTGCTTCACTTTTGCCTCCATTCTAGAACTTAGAATGTTTTTGTTTACAAACGTTTAAAGGGTCTATATGTATGTTACATTACACATTTGAGAACTGGAACCTTATTTAGTTTTTGAGTGAACTAGATACTAAATTGGCCTAAAAATTCAAATTTTGCCTCATTTTTTTAAACTTAAAACTTTAATAAATCACTTTTATGTGATATTTTTTAAAAATCCATTAGTATATTTTATCAAAATCTTGCTAAGTCCAAGATTGTAAAGTTTGGTGTGTGTGGGTGCTACTTTAAAGAACACATATTCTGCTACAGTGACTTTTTTGAGCATTAAACCATGTCCTAACAATGTTCCGTCATCAAAAACATACCTGAAGTTGTATTCAGCTGCATTCACACTGATTTGAAGAATGTTCATCAGAAAATCTTCTTCCTCCGATTTCGTACATCACTTCTTAGATTTCGTACATCACTTCTTAGATTTCGTACATCACTTCTTAGATTTCGTACATCACTTCTTAGATTTCGTACATCACTTCTTAGATTTTAGTACATCACTTCTTAGATTTCAGACATCACTTCTTAGATTTCGTACATCACTTCTTAGATTTCGTACATCACTTCTTAGATTTCGTACATCACTTCTTAGATTTCGTACATCACTTCTTAGATTTCGTACATCACTTCTTAGATTTCGTACATCACTTCTTAGATTTCGTATGTCACTTCTTAGATCTAGTAGATGCCATCATCTGGCTGGATGCACTCATTGCACACATCCGTTTATTAAGGCCATAATACACTTTTTTTTTTTTTTTTTCAAAACATGAGATGACAAATTTAAGGTAATCAAGGGCATGTTTAAAGGCTAATAATAATATAAAAAAGTTTGAATATTTTTTCCTTTCTGTATGTCCAACAGAAGAAAAATACCTTTTAAGAAAATGGCCTTAGAAGTTACAATGTCCCAGAGAATTGGATGAAGTGGAAGTAGATTAAATTAAGTAATAAAACATCTTTAGGAGATGATTGGACAGTTTGTTGTTTCCACATGAAAGTCTATATGTTGAGAGAGAAAACTGACGGAAAAAAAAAAGAGTTTTGCCTTTTGTGCCTTGCCTTAAGTAAAATTCTTCAAATTCATGGTTTTCTCTTTATATTACTGCCATGTCCACCAGCTGTTATATATAATCCCGTATTGTCACTGCATGTACTAATCACAGGTGCCTCCTCTCTGCACCACGGAGGGAGCAGATTTCAGATGTATGCTCAGCACGGATCTACAAACAGCTCGTTAATCACCCGCGGACCAGCATCCCCCGCACTCTCACCTCCACACAGCCAGAGCGGCGCCAAAGAGAGCAACACGGGCCTGGATCAGACTCTGCTTCCACAGATTCATAGTCCGCGATGCAGTTTTGGGTGACAATCAGCTCACAGGGAACATTTTTTGTTTGTTTTTAGGTATTTTCTATCAGTTATAAAGACAGACGTACAAGACAAAACATACAATGACAGAAAACAACAACAAAAACAGAAAGGATTAAAAGGAAGGGGGTGCTTTCTTATAAAGAAGAGATTTTGAAAGGCAATTAAGGAATGCAATATTCTGTATTCTGATATATTTTGATGTAAATTAGACCTGAAACAATTCAATCGATCAATTGCAATCAATCATTAAATAATCATCAACCAATTCAGCAGTTCATAAATATTTTTTTCTGAACTACACAGAAATTTTAAAACCTAGCAGATGCTGAGAGAAGAGACTTCACGCTCCAGATAAAGCAAAAGACTCTCACAAAAATGACAAAAGGAATGTTCAAAACAAGCATTTTTAAATGATTTTTTAATTAATATTATCAAGTTCTCTTGTGCACCTTAATTTTGATCAAATCTTGTAAAAATATCTCATGCTTGCTGCAATCCAAACAACTCATCTCCAACTATAATTGATGAATTAAAAGATCAATTGATTCACCTATATATAACATTGATCTTTGTTGAGTAAACAACTGATATCCTTTTTAAATACATTGTAATTACATCATTTTTAATCCACAGTAATATGAATCAATGGTGAAATGAAACATTTATCTCTTTTTATTGTTGTTGTTAAATCAACACGAGACTTGATGAAGGCTGCTGTGTTATCTCAAGCTCATTACACTGTTGTAGACACAAACACGTGAGGCACATTCAGTTTTAAATTAATCCATAAAACCTGTTTGTCTTTGCAACAGGGCGCTCAAGTGGCATTAAGAGAAATGTATCGTGGGGTTGTTTTGCTGCCCAGTCTGCAGTGGGATAATATATGAGACCTTTGAGTACTCACTGGATATAAATCATGCAGCAAAGCAAAGGGATGTTGTCCAAAATGCTAATTTAAGTGACAAGGAAAAACAAGCTGAAGTTCAAATAAACAACATCTGGGAGTTTACAAGAGACTGGCTCTGTGTGCACTGGGAAGCTTTAAATATACATACCAAACCTACAATGTATTGAACTGAGCCTTGTCCTGTGATTTACAACATACACATTCATTAATTCATGTTCATATCTGTTGAAAGTATATCAACATTTACAAAAACATCTTCTCTTTGCTATATTTACCCCCATGTCATAATCTTAACGCCTGAGAGCACTTACTGTACGTTGTTTTTAAGTAGTTCATTCACTTTTGGGTCTCGGCTGAGGATCACGTCTTTGTTCAAATGGCTTGTTCAACACTTGCTCTTGCATTCAGGGCATTGTTATAGAATGATGATATAGTGATTTAGGACAATGACCTTTTTTACGGATTTTAAGTTTTATAGGACAGTGCTGTAAAGAAAAGTCAAATGAGAACAAAGGACACTGAGGTGGAGGCTTGGAAAGCGAAATAGGCTCGAATGTAATTGTGTTAATGTGAATGTTTTGGTTTTTTGGAGGTTGTAAGGGTCCTGAGAAAAAAACTGCCTCAATTTGGATACTATCTTTGGTTAATATCAGCTCAAAATAATGGGGCCGCTAATCTTGTGCACTTCATAAAGCTGAAAGTAATCTTGAAACAACAATCTGTCTCCAAATGTTTGCTCATCGTTGTAAATTAGAAGAAGCCGTTGCGATGTGGCAGCCGTTTCAGCAGCCGTAAATTTCCAACGATGATGGAAAGTAGTAAAGAATATGCTTTGGAAACCGTGTCCAAAAGTAAGGCCATTCACGAGAAACAGCCGACAAGGCCAAACCATTTGATTGAGGTGATTTAAGTTCAGCTCAGAGATGCACCTGAGCCCTGTCTCCTGATAACACGCCTCAATACAAATGCATTATTAATGTTTGGATTAAACCGGAACCAATCGATGTCCACGCAAACTGAGTCAGACCATTAAACTGAGAACACTCATAAAACTTGATTAAAACCTGATTACTGTGATCTCAAACTTCTTTTGTACCAATTTTTTTATTTTTTTTTTTATTTTTTTTTTTTTTTACCTCAAAAACTCTCAATGTTTGGGATTTAGTTTCATTTTCCATCTCTCTCTCTCTCTTTGGCGCCTGTCAGTGCGAGGTTGAGGTGAGGCTTGTGATTGTTAAAAGATTAGGGATCTTTCGGAGTTTTCGCAGTTTGTCCCAAGGATAAATGACTGATGTAAACTTGGGTTGGTCTCCTTATTCAAGAGGAAAGAGCTGTGCAGATGTGGGGAAACGTCCCTCCATCTGCAGATAAAAGAGCACTATCTGACTAATATGTTGCTTAAAGTGCGTATGACAGGTTTTTATGATTTTCTAATTTTGACTTTCTTCAGTGTATTAATACCACTCGTAAATACAAATTGTAGTTTCACACCAATTAGGTTGCTATTTGTGGAGGAAACTTGAAAAATCTGTTGACAATTACAGGGAGTAAACAAACTGATGACATCACACTGGGGAGACAAAGGTTATTCATAAATTACACAAAATAAACTACTTTTTTGAGCCTTTAAACATAAATTCAACAAAATAAAAGTGTTCACATGTGTTTCTCTTTGTCAAATGAACAAAATCTGTGACGTTAGATGAGTTTTGGCCAATGTACAGTGTGGTTGCTATGGTAACTTCCTAGTGTGATGTCATACTTTATAACCAGGAAGTAAAATTTAGAACCTAAAAAATAGCTAAACTGGGGTAAAATTTTTAAAGATTTTAATAGAACTCAGAATATATTTATCTTAAGTGCGTTTTAGTTAAATGCATATTTCAACCTGTCAGAGGCACTTTAAGCATTTACGTCGCTCCTTTTTGACGTGTTTTAGGGGCTGTGAGTCATCCTCAATGGCTAAGTTAGTGGCAGAATGAATCAAGTAAAATAAAAACACTTCCTCCTGTGGACACTGTCCCTGCAGCAGACAGAACAGGAGAGGTGAGAGCGACTGTCAGGCTCAGATTTTTGCTGGTTCTGCTGGTTCGTGCTCTTATGGACCTCAAAGCCAATTTTCATTCATGTTCCTTGTTATCACGCTTGCGTCAAAAGCCTAATTCTTTATATTATATTTGTGTATGAGAAAAGAGGCAAAGGAATAACATTTAAAAAATAGGCTGACTCACAAAAAGTGACTGGACTGGACCACACGCTTCATATTTATTGCTGGTGGTGAAAGCAGTGGACTTGTCAAGCAAAAGTGTAAACATATACGTTTGTCTTCTGATTGTGATCTGTTAGCAGCACTAACCACTCAGCCTGTTAAAGTAAGCACCAACACATGGAATTAAAACCCGTGTTGTCTTCATTTGAGCTATGCACCTTTGACAAATGAGCAATACACTCTCTGAAAAATAAACTTATTTTACAGGTGAAAATGATGCAAAGATAACACGGTGTGCGGTACGGCTCCGCTTCGCGCTGCAGAACAAACCAAAGTCACAGCAGAAATGTCGAGTTAAACACTGCACGGACAGAGAGGAAAATAAATGTTTTAGTTTTTAATATTTGTTGTAAAAGCATCATGCAAATTACTTCAGATTAATCCGATTTTTTTTAAATGGTTGGCAGCACTAATTGCCAGTAAAACATATGACAAATTCTTACAGCTTATACCTTTATCTAACTAACATTATAAGAGGCAGGAGTGGAATGGGAAGAGGCCTTTTTGTATAACTACAACCAATCTCTCAAATAATGGTTTTGAAAGTCTTCAAAACAATGTTTGGATTCACTGCTGATTCCTTAGAAGCAATAAGTTGTTTGAAACCTTAAAAGTGTCTGACAGACAAACTGTTGGGCCTAATAAAAATAAATGTCCTTTATACGACTGCACAGCCCTGAGTGAGTCTCACTAACTCCCAAAAGAGTTGTTAGGGACAGAAAGAAGTCGACAGTCCTGCAGATAACTGTGTAAACAGGTCTGTGTCACTTCTGCTTAAGGATTCACTTTATTCTATCAAGGATGTCCGTTCAAATCCTCTTCAGCCCACACAGATGCAGGCTTCTATCACTGCAATGTTTACCTTAAATGAGCCGGTCCAATCAACACCGTAGAGAAAGTCCAGCTAGCAACACAAAGCGAGTTAAAAGAAGGATTCACCGGCCTCACAGAGTTTGCTCAGAGAAATGCTGTAATTATACCAAAGGTGTGACTGACCAGAAGAATTTCATTTGATTTCTGTTTCAAATCTGCTAAGAAGTTTGCTCCACTTCTGAGTCCTGATTTGGGTTGATTATAGTCAGATAGATAGTGTTCATTATGACTCGCACTATCGCCTCACGGCAAGAAGGTTGCGTGTTTTATTCCTGGGGAATACCAGACCCTTCTGTGCAGAGTTTGCATGCTTCTCGGTGGGTTTCCTTTGTGCGCTCCTCTTTCCCCCATCAACCCAAAACATGCACAACTGGTAAAATCCTCTAAGGTCCTAACTAAGTCCAGCTCAAGATCTGGAGTTGGGTCCCCAAACACGAAGGATGGGTCAAATGCAGAGAACAAATTTCCCCATGAGGATGATAAAGTGTGAGGTCCGATGTCAATTAAACAGACAATACAAGTTATAACTTACCAAGGGTTGTGTTATGATTTATGAGAAATCCATCTGCTTGTGTTTTTAGCCTCAGTGAAACTAAGACTGGGGGGTCTAAAGTTGTTTTCTAAATACACACTTTAGGTTTGGTTTTAGGTGTTTTTTAAACACTGTATTTATTGTAAAGCACTTTGCGCTTTTTTGTATTGGTTCAGTGTATATAATAATATTTATTCATGCTAATGTTAATTATTCACTGTTTTATTGTAATTATTCATATCGTTTCCCTCCGTGTCTTGTGACTTAAACACGTGTAAACCTGCTTCAGTGATAATGAGAAGGTGTAGCACTGACAGACTCGTGTCTGTCTGTTTGGGACGGTTCATTCATTGATGCTGTAAGTTTTTCTTCTCCGTTACTTGTATCCAAAAATTATCACATTTTAACTATCTACACTACAGTTGTCTTTTGTTTTAGTTTCACCAGGGCTTTTCTTCATTACGCCAGTTGATTCACTCATGTACACTAAATAAATTGACTAAAAAGGAGCTACTCTCTTGTCGTCATTTGAAGTGTGCAAAACGTGCTTAAAATTACAAGACCAAGCTGTCCAGATTGTTTTGTAAAGCACTCTTTCACTAAACCTGGTTCTTGTTTTGAACTAGTTTTTTTGATATATATTTTTAGCCTTGGTTTATGTTTTGTCCTCCTGATTTTGGCCTTGTCTGAACCAATGCAATTGCAGTTTGGTCATGGATAATTCAATGATAATTTATAATCTTTCAAATGCTAGTGCGCCAACATTTTTTACATTTCTTGCTGTGAAAAGTTTATGAACCACTAAACTAATGCACACTCAGAGTTTAACTCACCCCTGTCACCATTACTGTTCAAGCGTTCATAATATGCCATTTTCAGTGACTATATTTGGACCTGAAGGCAGGGCCAGCAGGCAGCAAAGCAGGAACAGAAGCCTCACTGCCTCCATCTGCTTGGAACGAGACAACAAATTACCAGCAAATAAATCACTTAAGTGTGCCACGGAGGGAAGGCGCAGAGGGAGGACGGGCTGGGGATCAAAAGAACTGGCAGGCACACAATAATTACTTTGCTTAAGTTTAGCACTGCAAGGATTTCTCATTTGCAGCATTTGTTTGGCCTGCAAGAACAGCTCTCACAAAAGACTGGAGTTAAATGTCCAGAGTGAGGTGATTGTGCTGTGATTGGTCTGTTGAAAAGTGAACAGTGTGAAAAGTGTAGTCTTCTATCTGGGCCATCGCTTCACTGTGCGGTTAATGCCCAGGGATCTAGGGAAATAAAATAAAATGTAATGCAAATCCAAAACATTTAAAGATAGAGAACAAGAGATGGGGACAGCAGCATGGTTCGTGTACGGCTCGATTGGCCCAGAAGATAATCAGCGAGGAAGCCAGATTGGAAAAAAACACTGAAAATACAACGATAGCTAAAGCAAACTTGAATTTATTGAGAACAACATCATGAGTCTGGTACTAGCGGAGACTATATGACCACAACACCGTCGCTGGCTATCCATCCACAGCGCATCACTTTAAGATGGTCCTCTTCCATACCTCACTGAACAGCTCGCCCCACTGCCTCCGCTCAGCACGCTCAAACCTCCTCCAGAGTCCTCACTAAATGGAAACACTGGACATTGTGAGACCGATTCTTTGTCAACAGTATACCCCAACTCTCTGAAATGTCCTCCCCAAAACACACAGGAAACATTTTGATACTGTGCATTATTCATTGATTCATTGTTGGTGGTGGCCACAGCTGTCTTTGTTTTCATTTATCGTTTTGTTGTTCTTTCTTTCTTTCTTTCTTTCTTTCTTTCTTTCTTTCTTTCTTTCTTTCTTTCTTTCTTTCTTTCGTTTTGTTCTTTCGCAGTCACTTTGCATTCTCGTCAATGTCAGGTTATGAGAAGACTTAGCAAATTTGAATTACAGTCATATAATTGTTGCATAATCTTCACATGAAAAAGATCCTAAAATGGTTGTGGGTTTGATTCCTGGTCCATAGGTACACATGATAAAGCCACAGCTGTCTTTATTTTCATTTATCGTTTTGTTCTTTCTTTCTTTCTTTCTTTCTTTCTTTCTTTCTTTCTTTCTTTCTTTCTTTCATTCAATCAGTCGTTTTTGAGTAATACCTCATTCTTTCGTTTTGTTCAAACATCCAATCATAGTTTTGAAAGTTTGATCAGTGTGTTGTTTCTTCTGTCTTTTTCTTGTTGATTAATCTTAATTTTTTTTTCTAAAGAACGTAAAGATAGAAAGAGGAAAAAAATTCTTAAGTTAAAAAAAAATTACCTATCAATCATGCTTTTATCGACATATTCTGCATGTCTTAAGAAGTTAAATGTGCAGTTTTTTTTATAGAATAATAATAGTTACAAGGGTTACTAGCCATCAATATGTTAATAGTGTAATTATCCCTCTATAAATATTAATTCCATCTTTATCAAAACATTTGCATATTCTTTAATGACAGAACAGTAACGATAGAGCATGCAATTTTGAAGCTCCAGTGTTAGAAGACCTAATTTACTTTCTTTTTTCACAAGTGGATAAGTTAAATCATGACAACTTGGAGTGTTTAAGATGACAGCGGAACTTATACCGGGCCTGATTAAATATAAAATCCTTGTCTTTCAATTAACACATAAAAGAGAAAGATGGTTAAGCCCCACATAATCTTCAGACAGTGAGTGGGAGAAAGACTCATCTCTGAATCACAAACCAGTCACATCATTAATGACTAAAAACTGTTTACTAATCAGCTCATAACTCTCACCCTGACTGACTTCACTCCAAACTCCCTCTTTCCCATTACCATATATGCTTTATGTGCCCCATACTTCAGGATTATGGGTCTTTGGGGGTTTCCCAATGTGTCCCAATGCGAATTACTGCTCCCCTCACGAACCACATGCCTTCTGCTTCTCAGATAGATTGGTTTGGGAAGCACTTTTAGAAGTAGTGTGAATAAAGATCCATTATTTTAAATGATAAATGCTCCGAATCTCCTCTGAAGCGTCTGACAGTCTGACAAATGTGGAATAGACAGCCCCAGTTTAAAATCCCAAGTTGCGTTCATAAAAGTTTGAGCAGGTTTCGCAGTCACTTTGCATTTTCGTCAATGTCAGGTTATGAGAAGACTTAGCAAATTTGAATTACAATCATATAATTGTTGCATAATCTCCACATGAAAAAGATCCTAAAATGGTTGTGGGTTTGATTCCTGGACTATAGGTACACATTATAAATACACGCTGCATGTCCTCTCTTCCTGTCCCAGAAATAGTTAGTATGCATACACAAAATAGATGTCAGACGACGTTAACCATACAGATAACTTCTGAGCCAGTTTTCTTTGTGCTGCGTTCAAGCCTGGATAAAATGAAAACGCACCCACACAACAAAAAATGCCAAACAAATGACGTACTCCGCCTGCATGATTCCAAGTGTGGCATGACGAGCTGCAGACAGTACGTAAATGTGGCACCGTAGTGTTTAAAAGGCACGCTTCACCTGTTAAATCCTCTTTGACTTTGCCCACTTCACCTCTCCAGTTTTCAGCTCCTTCTGGGTCGAGTGTGCGCGTGTCATGTCAGCACAGGTAAATTGCATTTTAATTAATTCAAAATTCCTGATATAGTATTCTGTTTGCCGCTACAGCTGTGACATGACTGCACCTCCCGATGCACTGACAGTTGTCCTCTTCGGTGCCTTCGGTGTTTGACTTGGAGGTGAGGGCTGTCGACGCTCAGCTGTTTAACGCCAGAGAAACAAACGGTCTATTATTTTACACTGAGAGCGTTTCCCTCTGTGTCTGTGCTGTGCCATTGTGGTTCTCCATGTGATCAGCATATGTTTGAGACAGTTAGCATTTTTTTATTTAGCAAATATGTCTCTGAAATCTAGTTTATGTCAAAGATGTTTAAGCTGCTGCTGAAGAAATGGTTGAGTAAGAGTGATGTTAAATGGGTAAAGGCGTGCTTTTTTGTTGTTGTTTTGTGAGTACAAAACCAATTACCACATACATTTCCATTCTGAGCTAATTCCTGACTATATTTAAAGGTGCACTATGTAACTTTCCTGGTGGAGGATCCCCGCCTGCTTGTTTCCGTTGAGATGACATTGCTTTCCCGAGAATGTTCCACCTATAGCATTAAATGTATCGTATTTCCCTGGAGACAAGCAGGACAAGTTACGGGTCAGATCTATGATGAAGCAATAAAAACATAATTATAAAAGCTACACAGTTACGTTTAATGCCATACTGTAAAATATTCCAGGCAACGCAGGCAAACATCTCCATGGAGACAGTCGGGTGACAGCTTCCCTAAAGTTACATAAAGCACTACTGAAATATTATTACACACTAACTAATTCCAGAGGAGTATGATAAACCTTCTTCAGAAATTCAATTGCAGTGACACTTTTTGCCTAGAGACGGCTCCTTGGCCTTTGATACATTAAGTTTGCCCTTTAGATTCCGCCCTTTTTCTCACGGCGCCAAAAAAATTCTGCATTATTTAATCTGGTAATGAGTGTGAAATGACTTATGCAAATGTTAATACAGAATATGTTGATGTTGTGACGGCTCCAGGGTGCGCTTCATTTGATACAGCTCTGAGTTCAGTGCGCCGATTCTCCACAAATAATCCTTTAAGATGCACCGCGGTGCACAATACAGTTACAAGGACTCCGCTCAAGAGGATTACTTTGGAAGTGAAATAGAGATTAGGTAGATTTATGTCTGGCATAAACAGCATTTTTGTGTTTCCAAAGCGACAAAATGGATAGCAACAAATGTAAGACACAATAGAATGTTAAATGTTTGTCATCCGTTTTTCTTTTTCTTTTCATACCAATCAAAGCCTTTTGTCTTGAATATGTGTATTCTCCAACACCACAATGAGTTTGAAATGCAGGTTGAAACTGTGAGATCAATATCCAAAGTTCTGAGTCATTCACAGAGGTCGGTTCTTTTTAACTAAATAGAAGTTATGCAGGGGACACAACACTGTGAATGTTTGCAGCAAAAACACATGAGAGTCAATGTGACTAATGACATTTTCTCCTGTAAGATCTCAAAACACACATAAAATATGACAGAGCTACAGTCTAATGAAAATACAGTACAAACTATTAACTGTTAATTATTTTGTATCTGACATCTTGAAAAACAAAAGTAAAGTTGAACAGTTGTAGAAAACCTGGTAAACAACAGGAACTCTGCAGCTACACTCACATTTATCACTGGAACAGAGTTTGTGATCACACACAGTTGAACTGACCTTTCTTTCCTTAAATAAAATGTCTCTGAGTCTGTTTGTTGAGGAAATGAATGTTGTGCAGCAGTTGAAGTGTCCTAAATCTCCAACTGCCATTACAACTACATTTTTCAAATAATTTGTATGCATAACCTCCTTAGTACTGTAGTACCTTTACTCCAGAGTAACATATTCTACAGTATTACTTTTCACAATGAATAACTCTACAAGTAACAACCGATTCTTGAAATATGAATCTGTTTTTCTCATTGTTATGTGTTTGTTTTTTGTTTTTATAGCAGTAATATTTGATGTTCTGTTTGTCCACTTACAGCACAAAAATAACCTAACCCCAAATCAGATGTTGAGCCGAGACAGTTTCCCCAATACATTTTAGTCTTACTGGAGTTTCTCTGACCACTACTTGTACTTCTACTATTTGTATTTGGCCATTCATAGAAAAACTGGTAGCATTTTACCAGTAAGAGCACTGTGAAAGAATGGAACGTGATTATGGTAATTACATGATTCAAGGAAACTGGACACACCTGTCATACTTTCCACACTATCATTAGGTAACATGGTTGGCATTTCTTGTTATTAATATCAAAATAGTAGCAAAGGCATTTTCTTCCATCACATCCCTATAAATTAAAATGCGAAAATTGTTGAAACGTCTCTTTGATGCTTAAATTGTAACTACTTCTGCTTGCTCAAGTAAGATTTCATTCTGCTTATAAGCGCTTAACATTTTTGTCCAAATAAGAAAAATGCTGCAGTCTGATTTTGCTCATGTTTGTGTATATGCAAATCTTCAGAAAATGCTCCATTTAGCAACAGCAGCAGCAGAAACTTGAACTCAGTGATGTCTTCTCTCAGCAGGAGAACGGCTGAAAACAGGAAACTCTTTATCAGTTTTATGAAAGACGACAGACAAGTATTTTACCATTTACTGGGTTCACTCGGTTCTGCTACATATTCTGTTTCTGAACTAGTGGTTAGTCACACTTTCAGAGGAATAATGCACATAAAATACATTTCATACTTTAAAGTTATAGCAAGGGAAACTGCACCAAATTTTTAATAACGGGACCAAAATCTCCTTTCTTCAGTATCTCGGGTTTCAGGATGGCAAGTCATATTTCCAATGTTTATGTTGGTATCATGGTGTTAGCTGTATTACTACTTTATCTATCAGCACGACACGGATTACATGCAGAGGAAAGTGTTCCAACAAGGACAACAAATCATACACTCAACCTTTTTGATGACCTGATCCAATTAAATGTATTTTTTATGGCCCGAAGTCACAGCAGCAGTCGCGTCACATGGTCTCAGAAAACTGTTGATACGGTCAATAGAAACAGTCTGGGCTGGCCCATGGCATAAACAATTTAAGCCAATGCAAGTGCACTAAAAGCAAAAGACTCTGAGAGAAGTTATCATTCTCTTTTTCATGTGTCCACTGGGGGTGGATGATATTGACAAAAATGAATCTCTCAGTTTTGTTTTGCAGTATCTCTATAACAATATTCACACAATATTTTCACAATGCATCAAGAATGTGCTAAAATGTGAATGTCTTGGTTGAAGTTCAAGTCCAACTCAAAAAATGAATGGACCACAAAATGAACCACTAGTGATCAAAAATTCACAAACATAGGAACTTGCTTCGGCGTAAGGTGCAACATAAAGCAATGAATAAAGAATAAAATAGACTAAGATAGAAGACTATATACAGAAATGTACAGTTGGCAATTGTGCAAATGTGGCAGTGCAAATAGATAGTTCCTATATAATATATTGTTAAAGTGGCAGGTGTTATAAAGTGTTCATGAGTCCAACGGGAGAGGGAAAGAAACTGTTCTTGTGGCGGGACATTCTGGTCTGGATGGACCGTAGCCTCCTGCCCGAGGGGAGGGGCTCAAATAGTCCATGTCCAGGTGAGAAGGGTCCGCTGTGATCTGACCTGCTCGTCCCCGAGTCCTGGAGACGTACAGGTCCTGGACAGATGGAAGGCTGCAGCCGATCACCTTCTCAGCAGAGGCACAATGCGCTGTAGTCTGTGTTTGTCCCTGGCTGTGGCTCCAGCACCACAAGGTGATGGAGGAGGTGAGGATGGACCACACGGTGATGGAGGAGGTTAGGATGGACCACACGGTGATGGAGGAGGTGAGGATGGACCACACAGTGATGGAGGAGGTGAGGATGGACTCGATGATGGAGGAGGTGAGGATGGACCACACAGTGATGGAGGAGGTGAGGATGGACTCGATGATGGAGGAGGTGAGGATGGACCACACAGTGATGGAGGAGGTGAGGATGGACCACACGGTGATGGAGGAGGTGAGGATGGACCACACGGTGATGGAGGAGGTGAGGATGGACTCGATGATGGAGGAGGTGAGGATGGACCACACGGTGATGGAGGAGGTGAGGATGGACTCGATGATGGAGGAGGTGAGGATGGACCACACGGTGATGGAGGAGGTGAGGATGGACCACACAGTGATGGAGGAGGTGAGGATGGACTCGATGATGGCCGTGTAGAACTGCACCATCATCTGCACCATCACCCCCAAATATATTTGGAAAGTTCATTCTGTCTTCTTGTAATTATTAACTTGTGAGTTTCTTCTAATAACAACAAACTCCCTCAACAGAGACGAGGGAGCATTTACTTTGGCTCACACGCCCCAAATCGTGTCAAATGTGGTGGCGCGTTGTACACCTCTGACCCAAAGCTCAATGCCCTGAGAAATCTGATCATCAGGAAAATTAGGCTGAATAGTCCTGCTTTATCCCTTGTTTTGGCAATAGATGTTTCTGTAGATGTTCTAACAGTTTTAGTTATAGAAATACTCAATTTTCCTATTCAGCATATGTCCAAAATAACAAGATTGTTGTTGTTAACATGTCAACAAATCCCTCCAAAATGAATCTACAGTGCATTCTGAAAACAGTGTCTCATAAATGTACTTTTTTGACCCACTTGTATCTTGTTTGCACAGCTTTATAAACTCGAACTGGCAGTGGGTTGCTTCTTTCACGAAACCCTATAAAACCAATGGTGTGGAGTTAAGCAGACAGCATGATGAGTGGGATCCAAACGAAGAAAGTTGCTGTTTTTTCTTCTCTCCTTTGCCTGTGCTCAGAGTAATAATATTCTTATGTACAAGCACATGATGAATGGACACAGTCTATTGCAGCCTGCTCCGTGTCGCACCGAGCCACCGGGTTGGGAGAGATCACAGATAGATTTCTAATGCATCATAAATTAGCGCCAGGCGAACGTCTCCAGTGTGCTCATATCCAGCCATTGTTTGCCATCTGCTGTGATTTAACAACGCATTATGTATTTCATAATGGGAATCTAAAACAAATGACTGCTTTGTGCAATGTTTTATTATAGGTCGTAGGTTTGGATGGGGCTGAAACGCTGGGACAAATATAAAAGAAAGATAAAGCTACAAAATGTGGAGTCAAGTCAGTGGTTTCGTGCCGTTGGAGATAATGTGATATTAATAGGAAGCAATCATTCGCCTTCAGATGGTTCTCACAGTTTTTCACATTAAGAGACTGATTTTGTTGCTGAGGTGACGAAACAGCTAAAGTAAATAACTGCAGTGCTTTATTTTACAGCACAGTAATGACATGGAAATGGGATGGAAAAAGGTGGAATTATACAAACCGGACATGCTATCATATGTTTTTTCATGGCGTATGACCAGTCTTAAAGCTAAAGTAGAAGGATACATGATAATACAGTGTGCCATTCTTTTGAAAACAATACAAACATGGCTGCAAATTGCATCCAACTCTCTTTGATCCATTTTCCAAAACAATTCCCACCCAATTATAAGTGCTATTAGACTGCGATGAAGTATCACGGTTGTGCTTCTGTTAAATTTGCTCAAGATTAAAAGGTACCAGAACTCAGACAGTGCTTTGGTTTTCCATTTTGTTGCATGAAGCTTAAACCATTCAGTAGCCATGTTTACATGCGCAAAATGTCTTTAATCTGATCATGAATCGGATTAGAATTTTACTGTGTACATGGACCCTGAAAAAAAAAATCTGATTACGACACTCGTTTACATCTGTTATACATTTGATCGGAATAAATTATTTTGACATGCGCAGAATTGGCTAACATACCGGAAAAAAGTAGAAGAACAAACTTCCTTTGTAAACAAACATGGCTGCGTACGTTTTGGCTTGCTCGTAACATTTTTCTTCGTTGATTTCACCTCCCGTTCGTACAATTTTCATTTCTTTTAACAGTTGTAACAACATAGTGGTGTCCGAAGCTGACCCGTTCTGCCTCACGCTCGCCATTACCCTCGCTTCCGCATTAGCTGACGTAACAGACATGCGCAGAGAGGATTCCTTCAACCAAAACATCGGAAGAAGCGTGTACATGCGATCGGAACAATAATCGGCATAACCCACCCGTCTCAATCGGAATGAATTTTTTTTTATTCCGATCAGGCTTTTAATCCGATTACATGTGTCCATATAAACGTGGCTAGTGATGGAAGAAGTACTCGATTATGTTACTGTAGTAAAAGTGCAGGCACATGTATGAAAAATACTCAATTGAAAGCAAATGTAGCGAATACAAAATCTAAGTAATTGAAATTCCTGTTTAAAAAAAGTACTTTAAGTGTAAAAAGTAAAGATATTTCATAGATTTTGAGAAATGCTACAGTGTTAATTTGATAAAGAATTGTATGTATCTTTGGTCAACAGCAGAAATTCCAAGCAATTTCTAGTAAATTTTAAATATATCTTTTTGTTAGTTTGTTTCGTTTGATAGTCTGAAGTCAGATGCCTTTCCCAATATCTTGATCATGGTTTGGGATTGGCTAAAACACTTCGTAGTCTTGACTCAGTTTATTCTTATTTTCTGGCACCAAGCTCAGTCATGTGTTGTTGACCGTCTTCCACAGCGGCCCGTGTTATCTTCATGACTCACTGATTATTATTATTTTGTTTTTCTCACACACTCACTTCACCTGAGCAAACATTTTTCTGGCCTACACTTCTTTGTATTCAACTGTATGCTTATCATTTTAACTTTGGTGTGCAAAAAGCAGGCCAGCGGTTCTGTGACCTAATTCTGCAACACTTTGCCTCCCCAGAGAAAAGAGAACGAGTGAGAATGGGTCTATGTCAATGTTAAAAAAGCAAAGCTGGGAGCAAAGTAAGAAAGTGGACCACTCAAAAAGATCGGGATTGTCTGGAGAATTAACGGTTGCGTTTCATCATTGACCAAAAATAACACAGATTTGATCATTAGACAGCTGGCTGGGCTCCTGATTAGACAAGAGTCCTACTATTTAAATAGCGTTAGAGAGGGAGAAGTTAAGTACTGTACTCAAACAGAATAATAATTAATTTGTGTATTGATTTGTGCAAAATGTTCAATGCTCATGTGACCAATAAGGGCGGCCTGAAAGCAGCTTTGTCGTCCGTGTAGGATTTGTTTAGCTGTTGAGATCGCCTGCCCCGTGTAAACTAGTCAAGTCAAATTTATTTATAAAGCACATTTAAAAACAACCACAATGGCCCAAAGTGCTGTACAGACACAATATAAAATACAATAAGACAAAAACAGAACATGCAGAAACGAGCTAAAATAAAAATGCAATACAAATGTTCTGCTCAGCTTGTGTTAAAAGCCTGTGCAAACAAATGGGTTTTCAACAAAGTCTTAAAAATATTCAAAGATAGTGCTGTTCTAATGTCCAGAGGAAGACTCTTCCAGAGTCTGGGACCTGCCACAGAGAAAGCCCCGTCCCCTCGGGTTTTTAACCGTGATCTCGGGACGTCTAAGATCATGAGGTTTGCTGTTCTTAACGCTCTACATGGAGCATGAACAGACAGAAGCTCCGAGAGATAAGGAGGAGCCAACCCATTTAAACATTTAAAAACCATCAGTAAAATCTTAAAATCAATCCTGTAGCCGACAGGGAGCCAGTGCAAAGAGGCCAACACGGGAGAAATATGCTCATATTTCCTGGTGCCGGTGAGCAAACAAGCAGCAGCATTCTGGACCAACTACAGGCGGTAACTAATATAACCAGAAGGATCATTCCACCGGATGGCGGCCCCCACGGCAACTTGTGGAATAAGGTGAAGTCAATGGCAAGATCCACATACTGAAGTAAAGTTGCAGAAAAGTTCACAAAAGAGCTCATTTCTGTCAAACTAATAATAAACCTGATATCTGATATAATGTATTGTTCTTTCATTATGTTTATGTCCTCTTCTATTTCCATTTAAAGTCACTAGGAACAGATGCAACATTTACTTAAGTACGTATGACAGGTTTTCATGATTTTCTCATTTTGTCTTTGTTGTGTGTGTTAATACTTATATTAACACACACAACAAAAATTATAAATTAAAATGATAGTTTTATACCAGCCAAGTAGCCGTTTGTGGAGAAAAGTTGAAAAATCTGTAGAAAGTTATAGGAAGTAAACAAATAGATGACATCACACTGGGGAGACAAAGGTTATGCATAATTTACACAAAATAAACTACTTTTTTGACCCTTTATACATTAATTCAACAAAAAAGGTGTTCACATCTATTTTTATGTGTAAAAATATGCAATTAGATGAGTTTTGGTCCAGTTTACAGGATGTTGCTATGGTAATTTCCTAGTGTGATGTCATCATTTACAACCACGACGTGAAATTAAAAATCTAAAAAATTGCTAAACCGGAATAAAATGTGTAATGGATCTTGACAAAATGTGAAATATATTTATCTAAACTACATTTTAGTGAAATGAGTAGCTTAACCTTTCATGGGCACTTTAATAAAATTGTTTTCCCTTTCCCTCTCGAAGTGGTGTTTGGAGTGATTGGTGCATGTTTGAGTAGTGAGTAGTTTATTCTCCTGCATTCAAGACGCAATTGCTCCAAATATCCTTTCTTTGTTTCTTTTAAGGTGAGACACTACAGGTGAATAGGAAAAAATCTTAAATTTAAATATATAAACTGTAAACTTCTCCTGTAGTTTACTCACATAAATGTAAGAAAAAAAAATTACAAGTTTTTCATCCTGTCATGTTTTCAAGTAGAAATAAGGCACTTTATGTGTAAAAATGACACATATTTGGGACATATTGACCTTCTTCTGCCCCGCCCACTTTTGCCGTTTTTTGCATTTTTGTTGTAAACGCACTTCCGTTTGACGAGAACTCCGTTAAAGCTAATGATGAACGAGGGAAATGTCTCGCGGCTAAAATGTTACATAAAGTAGGTTGATTTGTGTAAAATGTTTAATGAACACGAGCAACAACAAGTCACAACGCACCGATTTCCTGGTCAGTCTGAAAACGTCTTTTTAGTCCATGTAGAACTTATTTTCTGTTGAGCTCGTCTGCTCCATGTAAACTACAACGGAAACAAGACGGCGGTGCGTACGGCAACTTCCGGAATAAGGTGAATAAAACCTGGTTTAAATGTGGTTCATTTTGTAACATATTAGTAACAATAAAATTTACAGAGGGGATTTTGGATTTCTTATTTAGTTTTTGAGTAAACTACATTGGACTGAAAATTGTCCTAAAAAGTCAAATTTTGCCTCATTTTTTTAAACTTAAAACTTCAATAAATCAGTTTTAGAATTAGATATCAACAAATCCTTCTGTACATTTTGTCAAAATCTTTTTGAGTCCAATGTTGTAAAGTTTGGTGTAGAATCTACTAAGTGGTGATCCTTATGGCCCTAGTGAAGAAAAACACATTTTAAGAAAACAGCCTTTGAAGTTACAATGTCCCAGAGAAATCTGTGGATGAAGTGGATTCAATTGAAGAATAAAACATCTTTAGGAGCAGATTGGACACGTTTGTCGTTAACACATGAAAGCCGATATGTTAAGAAAACAAAATTACCAAAAAACTGCTATTGTGATTTAAAATGTCCAAAATATAAAATAAGCGTTTATTCACAAAAGAGTGGACAAATTGGAAATGAATGGCACACAGAGAATGGAGCTGCTTTCGTAAATTATTGGATAATTCTTCCCTTGATGTTGCTGTTAGAACCGATACAGTAACGTCCATCTCCATTCAACGAGCCCACGGAAAAATCTGAATCTCCAAGTTGAGCCACACTGAGCTGAACGGTGCAGAGGTTGTGGACGCTGCCCTCCGAGGGGCCGAGGGGGTGGTCCGTGCTCGTACAGCCAGGTTTTGATGGATCATCGTTGCCTGCAGTGTACGGTTTGTGTGGAGAAAAATGCCACTTCAGCAGCTCCACAAAACAGGCTCGGTGAGGTTTATTTGATCTCACTCCAGATAAACATAATATAGGGCCGGACTGAGTGCATCCTTTTGGGCACGTACTGAAGCGATAAACACCACCACAGTGTTATATACAGTCGGCGTTTATTTTTATGTTGTCGCCGGAAAACACTAAATATGTTGAAACGAAACCATTTTATTTACCCTTTCGATGATGTCTGTGTTGTTCATTGTCACTGTAATAACTTTGAATTGGCTGTACTACAGAATATCATAAAAGGTATCAAATGTATTGACATATTTTGAAAGTGTCTTGTCGAGAAAAGAAAAAATAAACATTATGGAAACAATTATTAATACAACATTGTGTCAACTGGAACATGCTGAATCAATAATTTCTTTGCCTGAATTAATGGAGATACAAAATAAACAGCAGCCATTCTTTCATCTTTGACTTGCCAGAGGGGTATTATATGTTTGTTGTAGTATTTGGTGAAAGTTATTTATTTATTTTGCTTGTTTGGAGACATGGAGCTAGTTATGACATTTAATACACTTAAACATTCAACACATTTCTCAAAAAAGTACATATTACGAAGTTTTAATACTGAAAGTTCACAGAAAACCATGCGGTGTATATTATTAGTGTCATGAGTCGTGAAGTTTAATACTGGCAGATACCTGTTTATGCACAAAATTAGGAAAGAAAATTAGAAACTGGTTAAAAGTTATTATTTATTATAGACCAAGCATTTTTTTTTTAAATATTTGCAACAGCATGGCAATTCCTGAGAGATAAGTACAAACGTATTCATCATTATCTTCATCATTCAACCTGTCTTTGCTATGACTCAACTCATCACAGAAAACATTATTATTTTGTTCCTAATAATAACAAAAACTGCTTCAGCTTGGTCTTATCTACAGTTTTTATAACACATCTTTTACGCACGCTCTTGTGTCCATTTCCTGTCGTTCTGATAACGTAAAGGTGCACCAATTATGCTGAACATTAAGTTGGATAATTGGTGATATGAATTATTATAAAAGGATAACCAGAACGATTTATTTTTCACCAGAAATAATGTCACAACAAAGAACTAATTAGGCCGGTTGGTCTTATCTCCAGCCTGTTCACTGCAGCCTGTAATTATGTTTTATTTATGCTACAAAGTCCCAAATCCTTTTTTTTTTTTCAGTGATTGCTTATGTTCCCTTGGAGTGCTCTATGGCCTTTGTGAGAGATTATAAGATTGTGTTATGGGACTGCAAGTGGTACAATTGTTTATTTATTTTTGGTAACACTTTATAATAACTACACTTATTCCTGCCTCAGCAAAGCATGAATAAAGACTTAATTAATAGTGAACAAGAATTTATTAAGATTGATTCAGGCTTATTAACTACTTAACTAATATTCTAACCCAAATTCCTGGCCTTAACCCTAACAATAACCTTAATTAAGTGGTAACTAATCCTGAATCAGGCTTAATAAACTATTTGTTCAGTATTAAATAAGTCTTTGTTCATGCTTTGTTGAGGCAAAATAAGGTGTAGTTATTATAAAGTGATACCTTGTTTTTTGTCGGAAAAACAAAGCTCTCATGTTACAGGCCAATTATTCAGCCCCTTCAGTCTGACCAAAGGAGTTCAGATTCCTCATCACAGGGAGGCTGCTGAGAGCTTTCTAAGAGACAAAATGGGGAGCTTGGATTAGAGACACTACTCCTCCTACTACTTTTTCACTCTTTTTTTCATTTTTTATCATTATATATATAGGCCTCCTGCTGGTGCCAGAGTCAGGACTAAACATGGACCGGCCTCCTGCTGGTGCCAGAGTCAGGACTAAACATGGACCGGCCTCCTGCTGGTGCCCAGAGTCAGGACTAAACATGGACCGGCCTCCTGCAGGTGCCCAGAGTCAGGACTAAACATGGACCGGCCTCCTGCAGGTGCCCAGAATCAGGACTAAACATGGGGAATCAGCATTTCAGTTTTTTGCAGCTTAAATCTGGAACCGTCTCCCTGAAGATGTGAGACAGGCCTCCACTCTAATAATGTTTGAATCCACGTGTTAAAACTGAAAAATTGTATCTGCACGCTTCTCTTTTTGTATATTTTGTGATTATAAGCACTTTGAATTGCCTTGTGTACAAATTGTGCTCTAAAATAAACTTGCCTTACCATTGGTTTAGTCCTGGATTTAGATTTTACTCAATCAATAAAAAACAGTTTATGCAGATTTCTACAATAAAGCGCTTATGATTAACTATATTTTAAGGACAGCCTATATTGTTCACCACCTTATTCTCTCCATAGAGACACTATTTCCACAGTATAGCATTAAACTGTTAGTTTTGCATTTATTCTATTATGAGTGTTTCTTTTTCTTTGCTGTCTTGTTTCATGGAGATCGATATGTTTAATGTCATACAGCACTGAAGGCAAAGCAATAACACTGGTACCACTTTATAATAACTGCACTTAATAAGAATGAACAAAGACTTAATTCATAATGAACAAATAGTTTACTAATAAATATTGTATAGAGTATTAAGCCTGAATAATTATTAATCAAGTGTTCACTATGAATTAAGTATTTATTCACGTTTTATTAAGGTAAAAAAAAAGTGTAAGTGTGTTTTCTTTTTCTTTTTAAGTAGTTGTGCTTAAGGGTTATAGTATATATACCATAACTAGTATCGAAACGTCATTAGAGGAAGTATCGATACTAAAAACATCACATTAACCGGATAAATAAGTACCTTTCCTGAACAGTTTTAAAATAATCTTGATCTTTATCAGAACTAGTATAAATTCACCATTTTGATTAAGAAAGAACCATAACTTTTATATTGAAAATGTCTCAATCCTTGACTGAAGAAAGAGCATTTTTAATTATCATTGTGGTATCAAAACTGCTATGGAGAATCAAACATATTCCTTTTTAAATGTCATAGTAAGAACACTACACTGGGACACTCTCTCTCCCCCACTTCTTCACTCAATCCCCCTCCTTCCCCGTCCTCATCAGTCTCCAGGACGTGCTACTTTGCGGCGCAGGACTGGCACCTCTCCAGGCCGTGCGGGTAGCAGGCCTGGCAGCGCAGGTCGCTGATGGACTCGTTGAAGCGGTTGGCCAACATGGAGAGCTTACTGCCGTGACACAGGGAGCAGGGAGCGCAGCCCGAGCCCCCACACTGCTGACAGCCGTCTGGCTCCTGCACACAGACCGGAGAGCGCCGTTATCAAGGGGACAGGAGCGGCGGAAACGAGTAAAGATTAGGATGTGAAGTTTAAAGGAGCAAGACTGTGTGTGACGAGCAGAGGTGGAAGAAGGACTATAATAACTGCACTTGTTCATGCCTTAATAAAGTGTGAACAAAGACTTCATAATCAACAAATAGTTTATTAAGAATGAATCAGGCTTAGTAACTATTTAACAAATATTCCAACCATAATTTCTAACCCTAACCTTAATTAAGTAGTTGCTAAGCCTGAATCATGTTCAATAAACTACAGATTCATTATTAATTAAGTCTTTGTTAAGGCTTTATTAAGGCAAAATAAGATGAACACTTTAGATTAAGGTTCCTTAGTAAACTATATATAATGCATTAATAAGCACTTGTTATGTGTTTAGAAGCACTTATAAGGCATTTACAAGCATTTATTAGCGTCATAATTGAAAATAATGTAATATGCAGCTCATTGATGCTCTGTATATGTGGTTTATTAACTCAAACATGTATTGGCTGATGGATTATAAACCTGTATAAGTGCATAAACAAACCATTAGTGCTTATTAACATCTTATAAATAGTTAATTAAGGAACCTTAATCTAAAGCGTTACCTTGAACAGTACAGATACAGGAGCAAAGAAATGGCTGAAGTGAAAGTAAAAGTATGACATGAAAAAATCTATTTAAGTAAAGGTTATGATGTACCAAAATAAATATTAAAAGCATTTCAGATACATTTGAGGACTGTATCAAAGAGTCAAAAGTAGGGTTCTAGATTGAAAAAAAGTGATGATTTTTGTTCAACAGAAATAACTGAATTGATTTGACTGATTTAGTTCCAATATAACTTTAATTATTGTGTCAAAAAGTATAGTAAAATACTGCAATAAGATCGATATCGCAGAAAGCCATATTGCTATATTGGTGATTGGTTATTTACTTAAATCGTTGAGCACACATAAGGCACACAAGGCAAGTTAAATGTCTTGCCCAAGGACAGGGAACAGGAATCAAAACACAGACTGCAAAATGTACAACACAGACAAAAGCAAACCATAACTAGTGTATATTCAACTTAAAGTGCGCATGACAGGTTTTTAGGATTTTCTAATTTTGACTTTATTCAGTGTATTAATACCTCTTGTAAATATATATTGTAGTTTTACACCAATCAGGTGACTGTTTGTGGAGAAAAGTTGAAAAATCTGTTGAAAATTACAGGAAGTAAACAAATGTATGACACTGAGGAGACAAAGGTTATGCATAATTTACACAAAAGAAACGACTTTTTTGACATTGATGCAACAAAATAAAGGTGTTCACATGTATTTCTCTCGCAAAATCTGTGACAATAGATGAGTTTTGGCCAGTGTACAGTGTGGTTGCTATGGTGATATCATATTTTACAACCAGGAAGTACAATAAAAACCTAAAAGAATAGCTTAACTGCGGTAAAATTTGTAAAGATGTGAGTAGAAATTGAAATATATTTAGCTTAAGTGCATTGTAGTTAAATGAGCAGTTCAACCTGTCAGAGGCTTTAAATACCTGGCTCAAACAAAGACGGTATATGTTGGGTTTGGATATTATCAAGTTCAAATATACAGTATATATATTTTCCCCAACATCTTAATTGAATCACAGACTGTACCTTGTTGTACTGTCCTCACTTGGTTCAGTAGAGCGAAAATAGCATGACCATTAAATGTATTGTGTAGGATGTGTTCAGGCAGCAACATCCCGTTCACATTTGCTGCACCAGCTTTGGCACCTTTGACCTACAGGCAATAAAACACGCTTTACGGGACCAGGACAATGTGGCCCTTATGAGGAGTTAATTTAGGGCGGTGTATGGCAGGTTAATGCAGAGCTGGACAGCCATTTTTACTGCCATCCGCTCATTACGTACAGATTTACAATGGGAACAGCTGACTGGACATTCATTCTACAGGACAAGGAGCTGGCTGACAATGGAGGAGCGAGGTGTGTATGGATCTTGTTTTCGGGCTTGTGTGGTACCATATTGAGGTGAAGTTTTATGCAAATACATTTCATCCAAACCTATGTATGTAAGTGGCCTCGTTGACAGTAATTTATTTAAAGAGGACAACTTTTTTTCATTCTGACCCTGCTATATGAATCCATCTGGGCGTGTGCCGCTGTCAGGGCTGCACCGGCCGCTGTGTGCTGGATCAATCACAGCGCAGCATTGTGGTTTGGGCTGGACCGATCACAGCACGGCATTGTGGTTTGTGCTGGACCAATCACAACGCAACATTGTGGTTTGGGCTGGACCAATCACAGCGCAGCATTGTGGTTTGGGCTGGACCAATCACAACGCTGCATTGTGGTTCATGCTGGACCAATCACAGCGCAGCATTGTGGTTTGGGCTGGACCAATCACAGCGCAGCATTGTGGTTTGTGCTGGACCAATCACAACGCTGCATTGTGGTTCATGCTGGACCAATCACAGCGCAGCATTGTGGTTCATGCTGGACCAATCACAGCGCAGCATTGTGGTTCATGCTGGACCAATCACAACGCTGCATTATGGTTCATGCTGGACCAATCACAGCGCTGCATTGTGGTTTGTGCTGGACCAATCACAGCGCAGCAAATACTTAGAAGCTTTTATACATTATAAGTACTTTTTACTGCAAATAATTCTACTACTAAAACTTAAGTACCTTCACACTACATTGTACAAACCTGCAATTACTGTCCCAAGCCTTATAAAAGGTACATTTCTCAATGAAAGCTTTGAATGACGCACAACCGTTATGGCCCTCTGCTTTCGAACATGTTTCATTATATGGCCTTGGTGAAAACTGTTTACATCCGAGACTCAAATGCATATTATTACTGTAAATACTAACAATACAGAGTTGCCAAAGACGTGTACTTTTCTGAAAAAACACAATGTAAATCCTAGAAATTTGAGTGAAATGGGTTAGGGAACTGCAGCTTTGCCACGTTGCCTTGATTGACTGACAACATTTAACCGCGTTGGCACTCAATCCACCCTGCAGCAAAAAATGTAAATCTGTAAAGTCTAAAATGGCTTGAATTGATCATTTTTATCTGGATTTGAGAAGTTTTGACTCGTTGAGATTTAATTGCTGATGTGATGCAGAATATTTCACTGGTTTCAAAGTATTTCTGGCTGATAATGCTCATAATTTTGCTTAAAATAAGAAAATACATTTGTCAGTGGGGTAAGTAAAATGATCTTAACCTACTGACAGATAATTTGGATTGAAGCAAGAAATAATGTGTTGAAACAAGTCAGAAACGGTTTGAAGCAAGTCAAATAATCTAGTTCCATCAAATAAAAAGTCTTAACTCATCTTAACGAGTCAAAACGTCTGAAATTCAGATTAATATCCTGAAATCAAGACATTTAACTCATCTAGAAATTCAGTTTTTGCATCCTTCCTGAGAAACCTGGACAATAAACCTTCAAATCAGATCTCCTGTTGCATTTTATCTCTTTGACCCGAGAGGTGGCCATTCCAGTAAACTTACAATTCAAAACATTTCATAAATACGTTTGAGGAAAACTTTCTACAACGATCCAAACTGATAAAAGGAGCAATTCTCATTCCTGATACCATCCCACCTTCTCAGACGGTTGGTATCTACTATATTTATCAACTAATGTTTCGTGGCTGCAATACAGGAACTCACATAATCCGATTTGTACCTACCATAATGCAAAGTAATGTGGCGTGAATGCAGTGCAGGAACAGATAGTTTTAAAGAGATTAGACTTGAGCAAATATGAATCCAACTAAATTATATAAACAACAGTAAAGTCAATTGCCGTGAAAGAACAATAAAAGCTTAACGAAGAGCAATGAGGAGATATAATGAAAAAGGCTTGAGTTTTCTGCCGTGAGACATAAGAAAATGGCACAATAAGAGACTGCGGGACACTGGGGGCCTATAATCAGCAAAGGGAGGAGTGTGGGAGGAGGAGGCAGTATTAGCAGAGTATATTCTTGCAGGACAGTGTAAGTGCTGCGGGAGTAAGCTGCAAGGACAATGTGGAAAAAGTGTGGACTCATCAGGAGAGTTGGCAGATAACACATGGACAATGGCTCTGCGGTGTTGTCCACTGAGGAGAAACATGCTGTGGTCTTTGTGCGGCACAGGACGGAAGGGCATTGTGGGAAATACGTATCCTTATGTGTCTGTGGTTTGTGATTTTAATGCAATTTTTCCTGTTTTGTAAAGCACTTTGAATTGCCTTGAATTGTGCTCTATACACTGCAAATAATGAAGTTCTAGATGAGTTAAAATGTCTTGATTTGAGGATATTAATCTGGATTTCAGACGTTTTGACTCGTTAAGATCAGTGGAGATGATTTATTTGATGGAACTAGATTATTTGACTTGTTTCAAACCGTTTCTGACTTGTTTCTATACATTATTTCTTACTTCAATCCAAATTATCTGTCAGTGGGTTAAGATCATTTTACTTACTCCACTGACAAATGTATTTTCTTATTTTAAGTCAAATTAGGATCGCAGGATCAGTCAGAAATACCTTGAAACCAGTGAAATATTCTGCATCACATCAGCAATTACATCTCATGTAGTCAAATCTACTGAAATCCAGATCAAAATCATGCCATTTTAAGATTGGATAGATTGAAATTTTTTGCAGTGTACAGATAAACGTGCCTTGCCTAAAGATGATCTGTTCTCTTCTTGTACTTCATCTTCTCTTCTATGCACAGTATAAATGTATTATGGATGAGGTGATGGGAATAATACTTGAAGAGTTCAATGGCAAAAACAGAACATCTCCGTTTTGAAAAATGATCAAAAAGTATTTACATTTTTGTTATCATCTACATATATAATTAATTAAAATAATGTGTATTTGATTTTATCAAGGATGGGTGGAATACATTTTTATAGCAGTAAATTGTGCTTTTGAAAACATTACTTTACAAAGACTTTTACTGCAACCCTTGATTGACCGATGATTTATTAAAATGGCAAATGAACTCTTCACTGGTATTTATAATGTACAGTATCTCACTACAGAACATATAATATGTATAAAATTGTATTTAAATGTATTTTCCAGTATATTCTGATGCATGGTCCAGTCAAAATACGTTTTTTTGTTTTTGTTCTTGTAAATGGGACACTTTTGTTTAAAATATAAACACAATCATCAGATTTATAAACTAAATCAGATTTATAAATTCAATCCATCATCCATACAGAGAATGCTGACACACTTATAGTGAGCTGTGAGAGCTCGAGGACCAATATATCACATGTTTTTGTTGGTTTGAGACTGAGGTATTTACTGCAAATGTATCAAATATTACAAAGAAAATTTATGTGACACAAAAAGCCGATTTTCAATATTTTTACTTTTTAGCATCAGATATTAGAACTGTTTCAGACTTGGACAATGGAGTCTGGATCTAAACTTGTTTCAGCGTTGACTGTCACTCTCTTTACACTGGGCTTTCGTCTATGCTCTGACTATAAAACATCTTCATATTCTGAGTTGTGAGTCCAGTTGTGTCCTCCGTGTCTTTGTGGGCCTGGATCAGAGTGTGCGGCATTTGCAATCTGTCTTTAAAGAGTTGATCGTTGTGTTTAGGTTCTGCAAAGAGTGTTTTGTAGTTTGGATTTGAGAGTTCAGGCTTGAAAACAGACATAAGGTTGTGTTAAAATTAGTTAATTGTCTACTACCCAAGTCACAAGCTTTGGAATTTGTACCAAAATACAGACATTAGCGTTAAAGCAATTGAAAAAACAAACAAACTATATAAATACTTACACAATTGGTTGCATTATTTGACAATATAAAACACAAAATATGATTAAAAACAGCTTAAAAATTGCACCTATTACACCTGTTTATAATTAATACCAGTTTTACGCTTGATTTTTAAGCTTGTTTGACCCAGTACTGTTATGTATTCCTTTGGTTTAAATAAATACGAGTGAAAATTAGTCTTATTGGTCCATGTGTCTAATACTTCTCAAACCTGTGAATGTAAAACTGCATGTGTTTTAATGATCGAAAAGTCAGTCTGTGTTGCAGTGTTGCAGTGAATAAAATCAATGGATTATGTAAATGAATCCTAATCAGAATTGAGCCCCAGAGGAAATCATTCCGTTGCTGCTGTTCAAATATTGAACGAATTGTACATTAATCAAAGTCGAATACTTATAAAATTAGCGGGAACACTTTTCAGAATCACGTCACGACATCAGAAAACGGTGCTGTGTCATTGTGTTTGCCTCGGTTTGTTGTCGAAGCGGGTGAGTTTAAGACCCGCAGAAGGACGTGGCGATATTGTGATGGTCAGTGGAGATGCGCGCTGGACATAAAACCCATCCACACTCCGGAGGTCCATTAGGCCAGGGCCCATTACCTTGCCCTCTGCGTGTTTCTGCTCTCGCTCCTCTCTGTCCTCGGATGGCCGGGTGCTGGCTGCTCGTCTCCTCCTGCTGCCCCTCTCTTTGGCCTTCGGGTGCCCGTCCTGCTCCACGGCGGCCGCCCCGTGCTGCCTCTCCGACTCGAGCTTTCGCTGTGGAGCTCGAATTATGCGCAGGTTGCTGGTGTAAATGATGATTTTGCCAAAGTCCAGCACTGTGTTCTGAAAGACACAAAGAAAAATATGTGGCTTGGTTAGTGGTGCAGTAGTTATTATTACGGACAAAGTGACAACCGTTCCAGGCTGAGAAGAACTAAAGCTAATATTTTACACCAGAATATTGCTAAAAATAAATAAATGACTCTGACGCTACAATTAGGAGATGTGCAACTGTCTTTACATCAGTTGTCAAGTAAGTGGTAGGTGAGAAACTGTAGGTGAATAGGAAAAAAATCTCAAATTTAAAGATATCAAATTGAAACTTCTCGTGTAGTTTACTCACATAAATGTAAGAAAAAAGTATTAAAAGTTTTTCATCATGTCTTGTTTTCATGTAGAAATAAGACATTTTGTGTGTAAAAATTGCCAAAAATGCACATATTTGAGACATTTCAGTCTGAAAAACTGACAGAACCAGGTTTGAATTTCTTGGTTCATTTTGTAACATATTATTTACAAAAATATTTACAGAGGGGATTTTGGATTTCTTACTTAGTTTTTAAGTAAACTTGATTGGATTGAAAATTGGACTGAAAATTGTCCTAAAAACTTCAAATTTCATCAAATTTTTTTTAACTTAAAACTTCAATAAATCAATTTTAGAATCAAACTCAAAAAATCCTTCCGTACGTTTCGTCAAAATCTTATTTAGTCCAACATTGTAAAGTTTGGTGCGTGTGAGAGCTACTTTTAGCAGTGATCCTTATGTCTTTAGGGGAGAAAAGAAGAAAAGATGAAGAAGAACACGGCCTTCAAAGTTAAAAGTTACAGTTTCCCATTGAACTCTATGGATGAAGGGGATTCAGTGGAAGAATAAAACATCTTTAGGAGCAGATTGGGCATGTTTGTTGTTGTTGTTTCCACATGAAAGTCGATATGCTAAGAGAGCAAACAGACCAAAAAACAAAAACAAAACAAAAATTAGATATTGCCTGTAGTGTCTTGTCTTAAGTAAAAGTAGCACATACAGAAATACTCAAGTAAAAGTTACGTATTTCACACTTTTTTCATAAAGAATTGTGCTGATTTTTGGTCGACACTACCAATTCAAATCAAATTTCCAAAATGTTGTCTTTAATTTTCAGGATGTTTTTGCCCAGGACTTGAACTTGAGAATAGGCTGCTGGAGGCTGCTGGAGGCAAAATCAGCAACTACAGGAACAACAAACACTCTGCAAACCTTTTACTTTGAAACTCTCAACTTTCACAACTTCACCTCGGTCACCACCTTTGATGAACAGCACACATTCGCTGTATTTCATTCCGGTGTTGCATACATTTCTCACCAAGATCTTGTTTTGACGATGAAGAGTGTGACCATCGCACAAAGCCATCTCCAGCACGTCCCAAAGATTCTCTGTTCTGGACTCATCCGACCACATCCCCTTCTTCCATCACTTCGGTACAATCTTTATGCTCCCAAACTAATTGAAGCCGTTTTTGTTTTTCAGTCCCAGTCCCTTGAGTTCCCTTTGCACTGTTGTTGTGGAAATGCTCTTACAACGATCAGACAAACGATCATTCAGGATTTTTTTTTCCTTCCAGCTTTTGCGTCGGACAGTCCCAGTTTTAGTTTGGTTTTTTTTTAGTTTCTGCAATCTCCTTAAATGTATTCTGTGCTTGATGCATGCCAATGATTTGACCTACATACTAACATCTTTTCCACAACCTCGGGATTAGTCTTTGACATGGTTGTCTCCGCCACTGAGAAGCCACTCTGCATCAGTTGGGTAGAAAGACACCCAAGCAGCAATTATCGGTACAACTTTAAAATAACTACACCTTATTTTGCCTTAACAAAGCATGAATGGAGGCGAGACACTACAGGCAAATGTCATTTTTTCCAATTTTTTGTTTTTTGGTCAGTTTGTTCTGTCAACATATCGGCTTTCATGTGGAAACAACAAACTTGTCCAATCAGCTCTTAAAGATGTTTTATTGTTCCTTTTAATCCACTTCATCCATAGATTTCTCTGGGAGATTGAACTTCAAAGGCTGTTTTCTTAAAATGCAAGGGATATAAAGATCACCACTTAAAGTAGATTTTCACACACCAAACAGTACATCTGGACTGAGCCAGATTTTGAGAAAACACATAGATGGATTTGTTGATATCTGATTCTAAAACTGATTTATTGAAGTTGAAGAAGAAAAAATGAGCCGAAAATTGAATTTTTAGGACAAATTTCAGTCCAATCTAGTTCACTTAAAAACCAAATAAGAAATCGAAAATCCCCTCTGTTATTTTTTTTTTTTTGTATCTGATATGAGTACTAAAAAAACCAAGAAATGTTCACCTGGTTCTGTCCATTTTTCAAATTTAAATGTCCCAAATATGTGTATTTTTAGTCATTTTTACACATAAAATGCCTTATTTCTAAATGAAAACATGACATGATGAAAAAGTTATAATACATTTTTTTCTTACATTTATGTGAGTAAACTACAGGAGAAGTTTACAATTGATATCTTTAAATTTAAGATTTTTTCCTATTCACTTGTAGTGTCTCACTTTAATAATGAACAAGTTGTTTATTACGCCTGATTCAGGCTTAGTCACTACTCAATAGGGTTAAGGTTAGAAATTAGGGTTAGATTATTAGTTACGTAGTTATTGAGCCTAAATAATTCTTAATAAACCATCTGTTCATTATAAAAAGTCTTTGTTCTTGCTTTTTTAAGGCAGGAATAAGTGTAATTATTATTAAGTGTTACCCAATTATCAAATAAGAGGCTCGTATCTTTGTTTAGCTGAATCTGGGAGACAAGTTTTTTTGTTTTTTTTTTGACCAGGCAGTGTATAAAAAAACAAAACCAAAAGAATGCATTTAATAACATCCAGAAGAAAAGAGACATTATACGGCAGAGAGTCAGACTTGATGAATACTATTGTGCACTGAGCTGCTCTCTCCTTCTCTTTGGAACGGAGGCAGAAGTCAGAGCCTGGAGTTGTGTTTCTTACTTTGGCGTCTCCCTCGTCGGCTCCGCTCTGGCCCGCAGCCGCCTTGTAGCTCCCCACTCCGCGGTACACGTTTATCCTGTGTGCGATGAGGCCCGTGGGGGGGAGGGCACCTGCCGTCACAAAACAACAGCCTGTCAAAGCACGCAGAGAGCTGACAATAACCAAGACGCATCAGCGGAATCAAACGGCATATTTGAAAGGAATCGCAGTATTGATGAGCAGCTCTGAGTGTAGTCTCGAGCTGTATATATTGCACTGTCAGAGGTGGGTAGGAAGTTACATTCAGTTTCATTCACTTGAGTAACTTTTTAGAGAATCAATACTTCTTGGAGTAGTTTTCCGGCCTCATACTTTAACTCTTTCTTGAGTAATGTATCCTTCAATGTAACAGTAGTTTTATTTGTAAAAGTTTTGGTTATTCTTTTTGTGAGCAAGTCCTATAAAAGGAGTTGAGTATTTGTGTTTCTCGCACAGCCCTTTATGATATGACTTCGTTTTTGAAATGTTTGTGTAAATCCTTTGAAAATACAGGGTTTTGACCTTGAACTAAATCAGCTTCAAAGTATAAATTAGATATTTTAAGACACCTGTTTGACTAGTTTATCCGAATACTATTTTTACTCTTACTTAAGTATTTTTGGTACAAAAATTTTGGTCTGATGATGATATATAGACTTTTAAAAGCGAAAAAAATGTATGGTGAAAAAAATGAATGTCAAAGGCAAAGCATTTACTCTTCGTCTGATGATGATATATAGACTTTTAAAAGCGAAGAAGATCTCAGAGTTCTACGTTTCACCGCACAAAACTGAGACATTTTGGAGTGCTTTCTGAGGCTCAGAGGGGAGAGGACTTGCTAAACAAACTTAAAACTTGTGTGTGTTACTTAAGTATTTTTGGTACAATTTTATAATAACTACATCTTATTTTGTCTTAATAAAGCATTAACAAATAATTAATAATGAATATATAGTTTATTCAACATGATTCAGGCTTAATTAACTACTTAACTACTAATTAACTACTAATTAACTACTTAATTAAGGTTAAGGTTAAGGTTAGGGTTAGGGTTAGGGTTAGAAATTAGGGTTAGAATATATAGTTACTGAGCCTGACTCATTCTTGATAAACTATTTGTTGATTATGAACTAAGTCTTTGTTCATGAATAAGTGTAGTTATTATAAAGTGTTACCAGTATTTTTACTACTTTGTGCTTCTATTTGAGGAATATTATTTTTGAAGTAATGTTACTCTCACTTGAATACATTTTCTGGCGTCTCTATCCACCCCTGTGTATAGCATGGATTATAAAGTTAGAAAACTACATAGAAAACAGCTCAAACCCCAATTTACTGGAGCAGTGTTTCCCAACCAGGGGTACGGGAACCATGAGGGGTACATGAGGAATTAGCAGGGGATACTTAGAATGGTGTCAGGTTTTAAGAAAACAATGAAATTGACTTATATCTGAGTAAAAAGTCTCATTAGTTGTAAATGTAGCGTCTTTTTGGAGTATCTTGGACCATAAATATAATTAAAACATAAAACATATTTGTAATAGTTGACAATATGTGCCTAGTAAACCCATTTATTTGCCTGAAACTCAAGTTAAGGGGTACTGTGTGTGTGATGCAAAGCTTAAAGGTCCCATATTCTGCTATTTTCCCCTTTACACAGTCTATTCTAAGGGCTTTGTTGATACATTTTTGCGTTGTACAATATCCATAACATAACAGTTTCCAAAAAACACCCATTTCTTGGACTGGCCCCCCTCCTTGCAAAAGCAAACGGCTCACTCTGAGATCTGACCCCCCGAACAGAGAGCTGGCTGCCTCCCCCTCCCAACTCGTGCCGAAGCCTAGAGCGGAGATGGTGCATGCGCCGTGTGCTCCGGCAAACAGCGATACACAAACACGGGAATAAACATTTTATCCGTCCTGACGGTGCGTCGTGCTGAGTCCTACGTCCTGGATCTGACCTGGAGTTTGACCTGCTCCAGTACCTCGACGACGGACGTTGCCATTTGGTAAATAACAAGCTAACTCTTCTGTCTGTCGTATCCATCGTGTAATTACTGTGTAGCATTAGCATTAGCTGTTTTTATTCTTGCGGCTGCGCTCTTCCTGGAGGCGTGGCTTAAACACCGCGTCATCCTGGTGAAGCCGCGTCATCTTAGTGAGGAGCCCCCGTCTGCTGCTCAGCCGAGGGGGACGGAAAAGACAGTTCTCTAGCGAAAGCATGAGGGAATCAATCAAAAAACCACTTTGGGCACAACATACGAGGCCCAAATAGCACTGTAGGAAGGTTAAAACCTCTGAAAAGTCGATTTTGCATGTTATGGGACCTTTAAGGGGTACTCAAGACAAAAAAGGTTGGGAACCACTGTCCTAGAGGCTACCTTCATGAAGCAGTGCGCGATTGCAGAGTTCATGGAGTAGCAGGAGGATATAGTGCATGCATTATGACGACAATATGAGAAACGTATTTAGACAAACACGAGAAAAGCTCATACAACGCACAATCTTTCTGCTGTGAAGTGTATATAAGTATAAGTACGCTGTATAAGTGTATGTGTAGTATATTCCCTACAGCAGTGAAAATGAATCGGCATGACGTTTCCTCGTTTCGATATTTTTCTTTGTCGTTTTTTCCAGAGGATAAAATAGCACATTGAACAGGCCTCTCCAAGACCCAATCTTCATCATCATAGTTACGTGTCTGTTGTTCAAGCACCACAACCGCTCGTTTCATAATCACATCCACATTCATCATGCTCTGAACAAACACTTGTCGCTCACAGAGAGGTGTAATTTCACGAACACATGTAGAGCCAATCATGGATATCGTTTTATGGAAACTCTCTTGCACGCCCAGGCTCTTTTACTATAGAAGATTGTATCGCCGTGCTTTGTCTCTCTCCCACCTAAACCCACACAAACTGGAGAAGCGTGAACCACAGCGCACCCTGGTGGTCTCCTCCAGACCCGTCCTCGAAGCCGCAGTACTGGTCCATTTCCAGGTGGCTGGGTGGGATCTTCCTGTGGACAAAACTGTGGGGATACTTCTCCGCCGGACTGTCCAGCTCCTGGCCATCCTCGTACACGTGTTTGAGGACGCGGCCGCTGTACGACGACGCCAACTTGAACCGCACCTACAGTTTGGAAGTAAAGAAAGAGAAAACAACAAGAGATACTCATTATGTAGAGGCAACTATCTGTATTTGATTAAAAATGTATGGTGAAAAATGAATGTCAAAGGCTAAGCATTTACTCTTTGTCTGATGATGATATATAGACTTTTAAAAGTGAAGAATATCTCAGAGCTCTACGTTTCACCACACAAAACTGAGACATTTTGGAGTGCTTTCTGAGGCTCAGAGGGGAGAGGACTTGCTAAACAAACTTCAAACTTGTGTGAATGAAGCAAAAATATAACTCCAGGTGTGTTTGATGAGGAAACAATGTTTACCTCCATAAAAACAAACAGGCAGTGCCAGAAGGCTTGGTTACAGGTCAGGGGTCTCATTTATAAAATGTATACGTACAAAACATTTAAGAAACATTCGCAAGAGTGGCTGGTGAACACATTTACATGCACACACTAAAACCTGTCTAATTGGCCGCTCACTGTTGTAAATATTGTATTATATTTTGTGTTGATTGTGTTTTATTAACAATATCTGTTTTTGTCCGTTTCCGGGGGACTACAGATGAAAAATAGCCTCTTTGGCTAATTCTGGCTGTTTTAGTCATGTTGTATTCATATGTTTTATGAAATTGCAGTGTCCCCTTTTGGAAAAAATAAACAAAACTAAAATTGTGACGTTTCATGTAAAGTTTGTGATCTGTTAAAAGACCACTTTGCATAGAAATGTGCTCTGGTCCTCACTTAAATGAGCGAGTTTTTGAAGAAGTTTGTTTTGTCCGTAAAAGAATTCCATGTAAAGTTTTATTTTATTTCATTCTTTCTCTTAGCAACTTGTTACATAATACAGTATAACGTGTTTGAGAGCCGCTCTGCAAATACAGCTTAGCCACATTTTATTAGATGGGTCCCAAAAACGCAACCGCTTTTATTCCCAAGGTGTGAAATATATGTGAATGAAACATATTTATTTATATGTACAGTCACGCTACCTTCCTGGGGCTCGTGTTCTCGTAGCGTTGGTCTAGTTTCCTCTGTAGCTCCTCCATGGCCGACTCTGACTCAGAAGTGAGAGACTAAAGAAAATACTTCAATCCATCAGATGCACTTGGACTGGACTCGTGGCTCCCGCTGCGATCAAAGTACCTCCAGATGGTAAAAATACACAGAAAAATCCCTGATCCTGCTCCCTCAGTACCACATGAAGCACATCATACACTTCGGAGTGCACTGCCTTGACGCTGGGACTGACCTGCAGTTTTGGGCTCCCACCTCTCCATCTCCACACTTAATTATTCACAGCAGGATCGTATTTACAAAGACAGAGGCAGGGGAAACCAGAAGCTCTGTCATCAAATAATAATGCGTGCAGGGGAGGGTGACTGTGCAGTGGACGGCGAGGTGCTAAAAGTCACTGTGACGTTTGATACTTGTTGTTTTACAGCTTCGGTCCCCTCCACGTCATGTGATCGGTGCCAGACGCTCACGTTCTGCCACAGGGTTTTGTCAAAGAATAGAAAAAAAATAAACTGCTGAAACAGATATTAAAGGGCCTATGACAGGTTGAACTACTCTTTTCACTAAAATGCCGTTAAGATAAAGATATTTCAATTTCTTATAGAATCTTCACAAATTTTACCCCACTTTAGCTATTTTAATTTTAAATTTTTTGGTTTAAATTTTTACTTCCTGGTTGTAAAGTATGACATCACACTAGGAAATTACCATAGCAACCACACTGTACATTGGTCAAAACTCATCTAATGTCACAGATTTTGTTCATTTGACAAAGAGAAACACATGTGAACATCTTTATTTTGTTGAATCAATGGTTAAAGGGTCAAAAAAGTAGTTCATTTGGTGTAAATTATGCATAACCATTGTCTCCCTGATGTGACGTCATCAATTTGTTTACTTCCTGTAATTGTCAACAGATTTTTCAACTTTTCTCCACAAATAGTGACCTGATTGGTGTAAAACTACCATTTATAATTACAAGCGGTATTAATACACTGAAGAAAGTCAAAATTAGAAATTCATAAAAACCCGTCATACGCACTTTAAGTAAGTCATGTCATTTCTTATTTATTTTTTTGGCCCGAACGCTTTATTGGACTGGACAGCTGTTGCAGAAAGTGGGTTGAGAGAGTTTATAGACATTTGGCAAATGGATGAAGCCGGGAAGCGAACCCATGACGTCATGGCTCAACGCCCTTAACCACAGCTGAGCACACGGGGCTCTATTTTATTTTTATTTTTTTTACATTTACAATACAATATTATTAATTTTGTAATTTTCTCCCATCGAGACAGAAGTAGAACATGCTAACTTTATTAAGAAAAGCCTTACCAAACATAAAGTATCACATTCTTGATGGTAAGTCTTTAGTATAATCTATCTCTGGAAAAAAAAAAAAAAAAAAAAAAAAAAAACATACATAAAAGTAACTTGAAAAAATAAAACAAACAATCAATGAAATTAGGGTGAGAATCTACAGGTGAATAGGAAAAAATCTTAAATTGTAAACTTCTCCTGTACTTTACTCACATAAATGTAAGAAAAAAAATATATTACAAGTTTTTCATCATGTCATGTTTTCATGTAGAAATAAGGCATTTTATGTGAAAAAACTGCCAAAAATACATTTATTCGGGACATTTAAATCTGAAAAATGGACAGAACCAGGTTTTAATTTCTTGGTTCATTTTGCACACATATTAGATACAAAAAAAATGTACAGAGGGGAATTTGGATTTGGACTTCTATAAATCAGATTTAGAATTACATATTTAAAAATCCTTCAGTACGTTTCGTCAAAATCTTCTTGAGTCCAAGATTGTAATGTTTGGATCTACTTTAAGTGGTGATCCTTATGGCCCTATAGTGAAAAAAAATGCATTTTAAGAAAACGGCCCTTTACAATGTCCCAGAGAAATCTATGGATCAAGTGGATTAAATGGAAGAATAAAACATTGAGAGCAGATTGGACAAGTTTGTTGTTTCCACTTGAAAGCCAATATGTTGAGAGAGTAAACTAACCAAAAAACAAAAAAAAAAGTGAAAAAAAAAAAGAGTTTTGCCTGTAGTGTCTGGCCTTAAAGTGCATATGACGGGTTTTTATGATTTTGTAATTTTGACTTTATTCAGCGTATTAATACCTCTTGTAAATACAAATTGTAGTTTTACACCAACCAGGTCACTATTTGTGAAGAAAAATCGAAACATCTGTTGAAAATTACAGGAAGTAAACAAACTGATGACATCACACTAGGGAGACAAAGGTCATGCATAAGTTACACAAAATAAACTACTTTTTTGACATTTTAAACATTGATTCAACAAAATAAAGGTGTTCACATGTATTTCTCTTTGTCAAATAAACAAAATCTGTGACATTAGATGAGTTTTGGCCAGTGCACCATATGGTTACTATGGTAATTTCCTAGTGTGATGTCATACTTTACTACCAGGAAGTAAAATAAAAAACCTAAAAGAATAGCTAAACTGGGGTAAAATTTGTGAAGATTCTTGCAGAAATTGAAATATATTTATCTGAACTGCATTTTAGTGAAATGAGTAGTTCATCTGTCCAGGACCTGTGCGTCTCCAGGACTCGGGGACGAGCAGGTCGGATCACAGCTGACCCTTCTCACCTGGACACGGACTATTTGAGCCACTCCCCTCGGGCAGGAGGCTACGGGCCATTCGGAACAGAACCTCCCGCCACAAGAACAGTTTCTTTCCCTCTGCCGTTGGACTCATGAACACTTTATAACACCTGCCACTTTAACAATATATTATATAAGAACTATCTATTTGCACTGCTACATTTGCACATTGCACTACCTGCCAACTGTACATTCTGTATATAGTCTCAGTCTATCTTAGTCTATTTTATTCAAATTTTATTTTATGCATGCCTTTTATATATATTTTATTTTATCCATTGCTTTATGTTGCACCTACGCCGAAGCAAATTCCTATGTTTGTGAATTTCACTTACAATGGCAATAAACCGCTTTCTGATCTTCTAATCTTCTGAAAAAAACCTGTCGGAGGCCCTTTAACTAATAATAATAATTGGGGCACAAAGACAGGCTACAGTTTACGACGCTCTGAATAACAGTCTGTGCCAATCAATCCCCAAATAACCTTAACAAACAAGTTCCACCAGTGGGACTGAAGACGGTCTGTGTGGAACAGAGTGGCTGAAATAGAGTGAACACGTCCCGCAGGAGCCCATTCCTCCTGTCTCCCGCGCTGACCGAGGCTGGAGTTAATCAGATTGCAGAACAAGCAACTGGATTCAGCCGAGCGAGAAATTGTTTTGGGCTCGACGCGGTGGAGAAGCCTCTTAGTGAGCGGGGCATCTTCACTGCTTCCACTTTAAACGAGCCCGTGTTCATATTAGCGCCACGTGTACATTTGATTACAGCATTAGCTCCACTAAACACGCCACAAAACACGTACGCAACGTCAAGCAGAGTCCCAAAATGTCCATTGCACAATTATCAATATCATGCTGACAATGGTAATAATTTGTAAAGTATATATTGCATTAGGAACATCAAATCAGCTCTTAATGTGCCTATGACAGTTTGGACTGCTAATTTGAAAAAATGCAGTTAAGATAAATATATTTCAAATTTTGTTAAAATACTCAACACATTTTATCAAAATTTTGCTATTTTTTTAGGTTTTTTGTTTTACTTCCTGGTTGTAAATGATAACATCACACTAGGAAATGACCTAGTAACCATCCTGTACATGGGGCCAAAACTCTAATCTAATGTCACAGATTTTTTAATTTTACGAATAAGAATACCTCCGAACAACTTAGTTTTGTTGAATCGATGTTTAAATAGTCAAAAAGAGTTGTTTGTTTTGTGTAAATTATGCGTAACCTTTGTCTCCCCAGTGTGATGTCATCAAATCAAATCAAATCAAATCAATTTATTTTTATAATGCCCAAAATCACAACAACAGTTGCCTCGATGGGCCACAGGTAAAAGCAGTTCAGATAACTGTCCCAGAATGCCCCTGTCCTTTGACCCTCCTTCATGGCGGCAGGAAAAACTACAAAAAACCCCATGGGAAAAAGTAGAAACCTCGGGGAGAACCACAGTGAAGGAGAGATCCTACTCCCACGGACGGACAGGCTGCAGATGAACTAGGACTGACATCCACTTGGACTGTGGAGCCAGAACCACTCAAGAGGGAGGTGGCTTTAAAGAGTTCCTCCAGGACGACGAGGAGCAGTCCACCAGTGTAGAGAGATCCTCCAGCAGGAGATGAGGAACAGTTAATCTAAGTAGATGGAGTTCGTCCAGGCAGACGAGGTGTGGCTAATCCAGGGTTGAGGGAGTTCCTCCAGGCGGGTGGCGCATAGATCGTCCAGTGTAGAGATCGATCCTCCAGACAGATGGGGGTGGGGGGGTCGTCACTGGAGCAGCCGCCGCAGTGCCTGAAACAGTCTCCACTCCCCGGGGGAAGTGGAGAGAAAGAGAAACATGTGAACAGCAATGAACAGACTACAGTTGAAGTAATATTAAATATTGTTGATAGGTAAAGTAGGAAGAACCAGAGGATAGTGTTCAAGCTGCCATACTTCCCCCAGCAGAATTGCTCCAAGGGCAGCGTAGCTAAAACTGTAGGTTTTTATTTCTGTTCCTAACTGGCCTGACCATAAGCTATTTCAAAGAGGAACGTTTTGAGCCTGGTCTTAAATGTAGAGACTGTGTCGGCCTCTTTTACATGAACAGGGAGCTGGTTCCATAACATAGGAAGTTTGTTTACTTCATTTATTTTCAACATATTTTTCAATTTTTCTCCACAAATGGCTCCTTGATTGGTGTAAAACTAAAATTTATATTTACAACTAGTATTAGTGCACCAAATAAAGTAAAAATTAGACAATCACGAAAACCTGTCATACGCACTTTAATGAGAATTTGATTTAAACCAGTGTTTTTCAATCTTTTTAGAGTTGTGGCACACCCTTTCGGTTTAAAAAGATATTACAGCACACCACTTAACCACCACACCCAAACCTCTAATAAAAGAAATGTGGTGTATATTGTAGCGAATAATGTCCATGTCGTTATGGATGCATTGGTACAGATGTGAAGGTAAAGTAGCCCACTGAGCTCGGGACGGTGACGTCACACGTAACAGAAAGTACAGTTAGCCCAATGTTAAATCAATGGAGATTTTGGAGATGCTGAATACTAAGCTTAACGTTAATTCAAAAGGATTTTAACACTATATACTGATAAATATATTTACCAGAAGTGACCCAGCAGTTCATCAGGTTCTTCCATGGATTTTTTGTTCCCTTTTTTTTTTACATCGTTTTGACAAATGTTTCTCTTTGTAAGTTTAGCACATCAGCTGCAAACATGGCAGATTTCCATGGTAACGGCTGTTTTTTGATGTTCTATCCTGAACTCAATTCAATTAAATCCCCGTGAATATGTCAAGTGAAATTGGATGTTTTTTTCAAGGCACACTAGTGTTCCCCAACACATTTGTTGAAAATGAAAGATTTAACCATGTGCCGCTCGGACCTGTTTAACTAAAACGAGCCTCATTTCAAACTGAAGCTGTTTCTGATCCTTTGGACACAAACTATTGTCTGGACTCTTTGTGAAGCTCAGACTCTGGAGTTTTGGCCTCTGGGTCTGATTTACTCTGATTCCACTGAAACAAGCTGCAAAGAGGAATATCAGACTTTAAAGTCCGCCTACATTTTCTTTGTGAAATAAATGAAGAAGTGAAGCTGTGTCTGTAGATTTTGTCTGATTAACACTTTTGGCTTTTGTTGGTTTTGACAATTCCTCTTTCAAAGCTGAAACTAATTTAACTCAAAATTAGTTTTAGGGACTTGTAATAAAGTTGAAAAAAAAAAAAGTCCAGGCAGAATCCATATAAAAGTCCTATTAAATGTTTTTTTTTTTTTTTTTTCATTTCATTGTAATTTTTAAATTTGTGCTTTCGGAGTATAAACTGACTCTAATTCATTCCAGAATGTTTGATTTGACTGAAAATAAGTGGATTACAGCTTTCTTTTCATATTGAACACGTCCAGCAGCTTGATTCCTTCCTCATATCAGATGTGGATAAAAAGGAATAAATTAATAAAAAATCTAGCGTCCCGTCGGTGGGACAGCACAATAGCACAATATAAAAACTATAGATGGTTGTAATTGCACTTAATGTTGTCATACATGAACCCAACTCGCTCTAATTTAACAGCATTTTGAGGTTCGGTTGCTTGAGGATAAATTGCTTGTGTGGAATTTATTGTCTCCCTTTGGCTTATTTCAAACTTGTTAAATGTATTACAACTGCCTAATAATAAGTATTCCTTTTTACTGATAAGAATAGATGATTATCAACTTGTGATTGCTTATATACACTTAAGCCTGATTGTTGTAACATCTGTTGGCGAATATCTACAAATTACATTATACATGCGTACTAATTAATAACTAAACATTGACATCCAGGTGTTATCTTGTTGTTTTGTCTTGCACACATTACCATATTTATTATTTATGCCCCCGAGCCCTCAGTTACTGTATCACAGTTTGCCCAGGCATAGCTCAAAGTGGTAAGTTTAATTGCTTTCCTCTGGGGTCTGGTAGTTTAAGCGAGAACATAAAAATATTTAACTTCAAATGCCTGGGGTGAACATGTGCCATTGCCACATCTTGGGCTGCATGTTTTGACGGTCTTTTGAGGAGTCGTCTCTCTTCTGTCCTTGGATATATTTTACAATCAGACAACTGGAGCTCAGGGAACCCAATAATTAGAGCTGATTATTCGTGTGTGTAAGTGTAAACATGAGAAATCTGATCACAGTCCACAATTGTTTTACTTCTCTACTTACATTTTGACTGTGATCTTTATCTCTTGCACATTCATTTGCATTTTGCTGTGTTTATGATCTGAAAGACGATGACATGCTTCTATTCAAAGTGGTGCATCTAAGTGAATAACTGTCAGTCATTGTTTCTGGGGAAAAAAATACGTATTGAAAAGTGTCAGACCAAGCAACAATTTCACATGTAAGACAATGTCAATTCATAATTAGTGCAGTAGCTAATGAGGCAGTTATATGCACAGAGTAATGTCAGTAAATCTTCATAGAGAAAGGGTTCAGTTCAGTTCTGATGGGCTGTCGCTACTTTTGTCACTTAAACATTAAAAGCCCCAGCGTGTAGGATTTCAGCCAAAAATAAACTTAAAAAATGCACTGTAATGTACTTCATTACAGGTGTTTTTATTGTTCTAAAAAATGCTTTGCTGCGTTGTTCGTCTGATTAGTTTTTCTGCCATGTCTGTCACAGTGGAGCTCAACAGTCCCGCCCACTTCCAAGTTGCTTACGGAAGTGAAAGGGTTATTCATTTTTGCCTTAGAATCTATTAAACATTACAATTTAAACTCTTTAAAAGGCATGCTAAAGGCTAACTAGCTACGTATTAACCATAGAACTATAATAAAACCTGGAAGATGAATCCAAAATGGCTGCCCTGTTTATCCCTATGGAGTGAGCTCATTGGCGCATGACCCCAAAAAAGTTTCTTACTTCCGCATTTACTTCCTGATACGGAGGCTGCCATCTTTGCTTTACTTCCTGATACGGAGGCTGCCATCTTTGCTTTACTTCCTGATACGGAGGCTGCCATCTTTGCTTTACTTCCTGATACGGAGGCTGCCATCTTTTGTTTTACTTCCTGATACGAAGGCTGCCATCTTTGTTTTACTTCCTGATACGAAGGCTGCCATCTTTGTTTTACTTCCTGATACGAAGGCTGACATCTTTATTTTACTTCCTGATACAGAGGCTGCCATCTTTGCTTTAGGGCGCCACGTGACGACAATCCCCCACTTCATATAAAATTTAATTTCGGTGATTTTAGAAACGGTAGAAATGAACATTTCCTTCTATTTTATTTAAATACTGATAATAATTCAGTCCTGTCTGCAATTATAATGTGCAATTTTAGAAAAAGGCTAGTTCCAAGAGGCTGCAGTACCTCGCACGGCCACAAATCAATCTGGGACACAGACAGAGGAGGCGTACCTTTTCCAGTTCTTTTAATACATCCATGGTATTAACTAATGGTCGTGATGTGGTTGTTTTCAGTCCCAAAAACATTTAAAAAAAGGTTTTTTAACTGAGCATTTTATCACGTTTCAGGAACAGATTTTTAACTAAATTAAAGGCCTTGTGCTCATTACTTACCACATTCACGCCTTCCACATTTGTTTTTTTTTCCAGCATCCCTCCAGAACTAAGCAGTCAGCAGTCAGTGTTGAGCTCCATATGGTTCCAGACCCAAACGTCCTTGTAAAGTGTTTTCAAAGCGTGCAGTCTTGTCTGGCCGCTCAATTTGTTTTCTGCCCTGAAATGATAATTATTTGTATGATTTGCTTGCAATTCAGAAAACGATTCCCTAAAGAATCATTGGACATCTGTTTCTGGGGACAAACAAAACACAGATCAATCAGAAAATTCTCATCTTTGAACAATGTGTCTCCAAAATGAAATTGAAATGCCCAACAGGACCAATATGACCTGCCTCTCTCAATCTGCTCTAAACTTTACCATAAGAAATTGTTTTAAAATAAAACCATTAACGCACCAGTCTCTGTATTTCTTTATTCCCGTGCAGGTGCAGATGTGATTTGTACGTTTTTGCTGCGCCTTGGGGCAACTGACAGGCCATCGGGAGGAGCGCGGTGACTGGAGAGATGGATGGCGCTCTGAAACTGAAGCAAATAGGATTCAAAAAGGTGGAATAGGAATATGAAGACCAATTTATCTACTGGTCTGTCAGAAGCTAGCACGGTGTCACTCTATTTAAAGGTCATGAGAAATACCTGTGTTTTGTCTCCGAGGAGTGAAGGAACGGGACAGAGAAGGCCACCTCAAAACACTGTACACGTGTGAGGCATCCTCGCTGACCAGAAGTCATCTCAAAAGGCTGAAAAAAGTGTGCACTGATAGTTGGGGTACAAAGATTTTTTCCAAAGGACACGGACAAAAACAGGACTGGACCAACCTTCAGATAAGTGGGCTAATTTTCCACTTTTAGCTCAACAGTCCCTCCGATGTTGGTTGTTTTCTGTCCAAAAAACCAACCAAACAAACAAAAAAAAAAACTATAATTATGTTAATACAATTTTAAAACTGATTTTTTCATCTTGTGGTCATTAGTTACCAGAGTACAGATTAGCTCCAAGCGAGCTTTTAACACTGCCGTCACATTTTAGGATGTCATATGAGAAATGTATTGATTTTGATAGAAATATTCAAAATACTATGGTAATACTTTATAATAACTACACTTATTCATGCCTTAATAAAGCATGAACAAAGACTTAATTCATTATCAACAAATAGTTTATTAAGAATGATTCAGGCTTAGTAACTAATTAACAAATATTCTAACCCTAATTTCTAACCCTAACTCTAACCTTAACCTTAATTAAGTAGTTACTAAGCCTGAATCATGTTTAATAAACTATATGTTCATTATTAATTAAGTCTTTGTTAATGCTTTATTAAGGCAAAATAAGATGTAGTTATTATAAAGTGGTACCAATACAAATGTTGAATTTGTTTGGGATTGGCTCCACAAACCTCCAGTATTATTCTTTGGAGTTCTGAGGTTATTGTGAAAAAAAAGAAAAAAGGATTACACTTCTTTTTATTTACATTGACAGAGAAGACGTTGAACTTTGTGCCAGTTGCTGCTTCATGTGGATAGGCCCAGTAATTACAGAGATATGAACCATAAACCAGGTCAACAAATCTACAATCTGACAGCTAAACAGCTAATTTGATCCTAGAAATCCTTTTTGTGACTTTGCTATTATATAATGTACAAATGCAATATGAGTAAACTAAAGACTTAAGTTAATGTATATATGGGCTCTACATGTATGTGCATATACTATATGGATATTATTATTATTATGGATATGTATAATATGCCAACGTATGTATCCTTCTTTTCAACTTTGTATAACTTTGGGACTCTGTACTGTATCCCCACCCCCATCCCATCCCATTCCCATTTTGTTTTATAAATTCTATTAGTTATTATTATTATCACTATTCCTTAAAAAAAAATATATATTATTTATTTATTTATTTATTTATTTATTTATTTATTTATTTATTTATTTATTTATTTATTTATTTATTTATTTTTGCCTGTCTGGTGTAATGTTGTGGGAAAACTGGAATAAAATCTAAAAAAAAAAAAAAAAGAAATCCTTTTTAATGGGAAAAATGTACGGACAATTTACTTCCAGAACATTGTAGTTGGCGATCAGTTTATGCTCCTTTTCCATGGGTTTGAGTCCAGACCATGATGTGAGACGATTTTTTGCTAAACTCCATGAAAAAGGGTGATACAAATGCCAAAGGTGGGCAACAGTTCAAAAAAAAAATACATAAAAATACAATAAAACATCAGCGCCATGAATACCTGAGAAAATTTGAACGATCTCGTGTGACATTGACGCCGTGCTTAAGCTCGTGTGAAACGATGACATGGCAGAAAACTTGCTCTTCCTGTCATTAATAAAAGCGCATGTTTTAAATAGAGCCTCTAATGCATTTACACTTCATTACCTTAATTACCCTGTCCATCTGATGAACGACGTCCACTGTGTCTCGCGTGCATTTTTCATCATTTGCTGGGAGCGTGGTTGTGTGTGTTTTATTAGCCGTACACCGGGACCATAAGCTCAAAAGATTCCGTCGGTGCTGCGAACTCTGGCCCCCTATAATAAAAACTATTTCATCTTCACTGGGAAAAGTCACACAAAAGCATGCTTGAGTATTTATGCAGCTGGGCCAAGGCTGGATCCAGGACACGTAAGTCAGCACTTTCTCCACCTGACCTCAATTTGCTCCGTGGATGAGACTTTTCAGGAGTCTTCAGACGCTCTGTAAAGTCAAAGAGGAGACAGTTGTCAAGGATGGAGGATGAGCCCTGGGAGATTCGATGTTGAAATATGTAACGCTTCTGGGCAGGGTTTTTCACTTGTTTGTCTAGATTTATCTCTGTGGAGAGAAGGAGCTGACATCCCCAAGCTAAGTTAAGACATATCTGTGAAGATAACCACGCATACCAATATTTTTCACACATAAAATACCCGCTGAATGAAGGCAAGATTGATGTTTGCAGAAAAATGACATGGTGCGCCTTTAGGATGAGAGACTTTATATCACTGACATAAAAAATACATACGTTGGAATGCTATGGTAAGTGAGGATCGTTGCCGTAGCTTGACACCATAAATAGTGCTTCATCTTTAGATTTTTGTATTTGAATTTAATAATCTCAGTTGCAGTACTTTTGCATCATTAGCTTGGATGTCATTATGTCATTACTTCATCAAAGTAAGTGCCTGCACTGCACACAGTAAACCTAACAGCTGGGCTTCGTCAACTCCACACACATCAATACTCAACATCTATCAGGGGACATTTAAGTACCAGACCCAACTACTGTATGCGTGTGGTCAATAAGATTAAATCCATACAAACTTAAAGCGATTGGAAACAGTTTAGTCTGATAGAAGGAGTCGTACGCGGACTGGGACAAAGCCGACTGGGATTATGACTTCAGTCGGCTCAAAAGTGTTATTGATTCAGGACTTTATTGAGCCGTAAGAGCAAATGTACCACACTGATTGTATTATGAAGTATTGTTAAGAAAATAGTCCAGTTTAGGGAAAGTGGGAATTGGCTCTGGCTGTTTGTCTTCTTCATATGGTCGTTCTGGGTGTTTCCACAATCCAAAGCCAGACATAGTGCCCCATTAGAAGCATCCAAAGTGGCCCTTGTGAGGCAGGACCTACTCTCCAAATGGATCTGTAGCACACTTAAGCAAAAACAACACGTTTAAAAACAAGTAATAAACAGAAAGTCATGATTTCTAACCAAACACTTTCTTGTTCTTTAGACAATAAGGTGGTGGGAGTGCTCTGCCGTATCATAGAGGCTAAATCTGAAAACAGGAGCTCATGAAGGTCCTTGAGGATAAACAAATTGTTAAAGGACAAGGTTCTTGTTCCAGAGACGATAACTTAAATGTAGAGCAAAACAAAGCAAGCGAGATCAAAGACATTGGATTTCCGGTGAAGACAGCATTAAACACATGTGAAACTCAATGACCCGTTAAAGCTGAGTGAAGAGCGCAGAGAGGAGAAATAAATGTAGAAGATGATTATCAGTAGTTTATCCGTTCATTGTAGCTTTAACCACATCTCACACACAAAAAAACTTGAAATTACTTGTGTTTTCGATCATTTCGAAGACTCCTTTGTCAAAATCCTATGGAAAAAAGGAACTACACTAATGGTGTGGCTAAAATCAGATTTCCTTTAGTGAACACGTCAATGGATACAAAATCTAAAAAGGTCATGCAGCATCACTGAAATCCTCAAGTAACTATTCATTTATTTATTTATGTGCATCTATTATTCATTCATAATATTGTATGCTCATAGCTTACATTAATAAAGAGAGAAATAGTATAAAATCAAGCAGGAAATTGCCCACTTTTTCTATACTCTTCACAAAAGTCGATTTTCTGTGATGGTTAGTTTATTCCTGGGAAACACAAATCGGCTTAACATTTCCTGGTTGGCTTGGCCTGCGCCGTCCGTGTCCTGAAGCTTGTTCGATAAGCTCAAAAACAGGAGATCATCAGCGCACAAACAGGAATTACCACGTGTACAAACAGTATGGAATCAACTGATAACATGGAGCTCTGAAGTAGTGCAACAACTGTGAAATGCATTTGAACTTTGTCCATGTGAGTGTTTTCAATAAGAACACGTGCAATAATGTACATATTTGTCACAGGTTTGTATTCTTAAGACTCAAGCAAACTGAATCACACTCTTCTAATTTGTGCAAACACTTATTATTTGCATTCTACTGTAATATGGGCACCTTTTGCACCAGGCAGTTGGGAGAGGCAATAGAAATACACTTTGATAGACTGACTGATCAAAGTACTGTTCTACCTTAAAGTCTATAAGACAGTTAGACGACACTCTTGACTAAAACATAGTGAGCGTGATTATATTTAAGATTTTACTAAAATTTTTGGCCATTTATCTCCAATTTGTCTGTTTTGGTAATGTTTATAATGTCACTTCCTGGTTGGACATGGGCAGCAAATATGACATAGTTAGAGGTAATTCTACAGCTATTACCTAGCAACCATTTTCAAAATAAGGGCCAAAACCCACATAAATGACACAATAGTTATGATATTACAAATAATAATACCCAGATACAATTTTATTTTGTTGAATGACACATTAAAGTATCAAAAAGTTGTGTGTAAATTGTATTTGTATTTTTCATGACACATATCTTTTTGATGACATCACAGAGGGAAGGATTCCATTTTAGAACTCAATCACTTCTTGTAATTTTAAACATTTATTTTTCTAAATTTCTTCACAAATTGCAACTTCACAGATGCAAAACTATAGTAAATAATTGCCACCAGTGCCCTCCCACCAAACTAAGGTATAAATTAAAACATTTTGAGAACCTGTAATTTAGACTTAAACTGCCTTAAAGTCTGTATGACAGGTTCTCATTTTTCTCTAATTCTGACTTACTTTGGTGGGAGGGCACTTGCATTAAATATTTATCATAGTTGACATCTGTGAAGTAGCAGTTTGAGAAGAAGAAAATGTGAAAAATAAAAGTTTAAAATGACAGGAAGTAGTGCTGAGTTCTAAAATGGAATCCCTCTGTGATGTCATCAAAAAGCGACATACAGTTGAGAATAAAGAGACAATTAACACTAAACTGAACCGTCTTTCTGACAGTTTAAACGGTCATTCAACAGAATAAAGGTGTAATCAGGTATTGTAATTTGTCAAACCATAACTATTGAGTAATTTATATGGATTTTGGCCCTTGTTTTCAAAATGGTTGCTATGGTTACAGTTGTGGAATTATTTGCTGCCCATGTCCAACCAGGAAGTGACATTATAAACTTTACGAAAATAGTCGAACTGGGGGCAAGCGGGAAAAAGGTTTAGCAAAATCTTAAATATTATCACCTTTTATTTTAGTGACGTCTAACCTGTCATATAGACTTTAACCTGTAGTGTTATCATTTTAAAATCTACTTTGTATACTGCAGCACATCATTTTAAAAACTGGAAGTAACCGAAGCGGAAAAATGACTCTGCATTCATTATAATGTGTGATAAATGCATTTGAAATCCACACATCTTATTCTTATTTTACTCCTTGGGGTCGTGCAATGAGACAAATGCCTCGTGCTTCACATGCCGTGCTTTACATTCAGACGGCGTATAGATCATATATTTGACGGTATGTCCACACTTTCTGCACCTGTGAGGCCCCTGGTTGGTCCTAGATCACACAACCCAGTGATGGATTACATTATACAAAAACAGCTCATCATATTGTTGACCTCGGTGCACAGAATGAATATCCAGCTCTGTCATCACCAGAACTTTAGATTTAACACCGTACTCTGTGCTTTGTTGCCGAGCATAGGGAGCCATTCTGGATTTGCATTTAAATACAGGAGGGAATGGCTTTGTGTGTGGCTTTGATTCTATGTCTATGTCTAAAGAAAGGAAGGAAGGAAGGAAGAAAGGAAGGAAGGAAGGAAGGAAGAAAGAAAGAAAGAAAGAAAGAAAGAAAGAAAGAAAGAAAGAAAGAAAGAAAGAAAGAAAGAAAGAAAGAAAGAAAGAAAGAAAGAAAGAAAGAAAGAAAGAAAGACAGACAGACAGAAAGAAAGAAAGAAAGAAAGAAAGAAAGGAACAAAGGAAGAAAGGAAGGAAGGAAGGAAGGAAGGAAGGAAAGAAAAGGAGAAGGAAAAAGAAGAAAAGAAAAAGAAAGAGAAATAAATAAATAAAGAAAGAAAGAAAGAAAGAAAGAAAGAAAGAAAGAAAGAAAGAAAGAAAGAAAGAAAGAAAGAAAAAGAAAGAAAGAAAGAAAAAAAATGTTGGTGATAAGTGAATATAATCATGTTTTCCAATGTTATGTATGAATGTTATAAATGAACACAGGCTATATTTTAAATTGACAATCTGGTAACACTTTATAATAACTACACTTATTCCTGACTTAATAAAGCATGAACAAAGACTCAATTCATAATCAACAAATAGTTTATTAAAAATCATTCAGACTTTGTAACTATTTAACAAATATTTGTAACTATTTAACAAATATTCTAGCCCTAATTTCTAACCCTAACCTTAACCTTAATTAAGTAGTTACTAATCCTGAATCATGCAAAATAAGGTGTAGTTATTACAAAGTGGTACCTACAATCTTAAAACAACATATTTGCTTTGAATCAGTGCGCAATAATGAAATGTAAGATATGTATTTTGGGTCAACAGTTAGTTTTTTGAGGGTAGCTGGACGTTGACATTTTAATTCATCCCATTGACCTTTGGCTGAATTAGTTCTTCACAGAGTGCTGATGTACAGGGCTAGTTCATGGTTTTGCAGGTTAATAAATGGAAAGTGTGTTGTAAATGTTTGTAGAGTCTGGTTTGCTGGTTGTTTTGTGCATCTGTTTGGTCTTATTTCCATATTTCCTCTGGTCCACCTTTCTTTCCACATTCAGCCAGCATTGGATTAAAAGCAGCCTTCTGGGTGCAAAGCTTATTCTTGCTCCACAGGCTGTCGCTTTCTTTTTTTTTTTTTGGGCCAGCATTGTTGTCACTATTCAATGCTGGTCTGGGTCTACAGTATACCTGCTGACTTGAGTTAAGGGGTAAGCTGAGGGTACAGTAAATTATTTTCCTTTTTTAAATTTTGTTTATTATTTATTTATTTATTTGGAGTGTGCTTTTTCATTTTCTTTCACAATGGGATATAAAAACATATAATTGTGGACAAACATGAATAAAATCTTTGTTGTTGTCAGAGCTGTCATACCAACAGCATTGACAACTGTCATATGCTAATCACTCCTGCCCAAAAAGGAGCACGAGGAAAATGTATTTAATGCCACTCCTCTTTCTCATGAATAACATAATGTGGTTTCTTTTTCTTTCTTCAGACATACAACAAACCATGTCAACTATTACACTGCAGATGATAAAACTGAAATACTTATGAGAGTAAAAAACAATGTTTAAATGGAACAACGCAGTTAACGCAATACAAAAGCCACTCCTAAGTAAAACAAATAAGATAACATTTAATTTCCGTTATTCTATGATAAAGTTCTACACAAATCTAACTCTTACACTGATTAAATGAACTCGATCACACTTCATCTTCCATTCCCCGCCAACTATCTAAATATTCTATAAAGAAATGGCAACAGGCAACATTTAAAGGTGCACCATGTAACTTTTCCAGTGCAGGGTTCGTCACCTGCTTTTCTCCATGGAGATGGACTATACTTTTAATAGACTTAATAATGCATGAACAAATACTTCATTCATAACGAACACATTGTTTCTTAAGAATGATTCAGGCTTAATAATGACTTCACAGCCTAACCCCATAATTACTTACCAAGCCTGAATAATTCTTGATAAACATTTTGTTCATCATGAGTCTTTATTCATGCTTTACTAAGTCTAATTAAGTTGAAGTTATTATATACCGTCACATTTATTCAGTTGCAGGGGTTTTTATTGCCAATAACACAGGAAAAGCTGCATAGTTCTTCTTCAAAATGAAAGGTTAGTGTCACCAATTATTTCTTTTTTACAAATTTAAATTTCCCCTCTACAAGCGCAAGTAACTTTCCTTTTCACTGACTCAGCATGAAAACACACTACAAGAAACTTTGCCCTAGTTATCTGTGGCTGAGGTGACTGTGGCCGTGGGCGAAACCTGCAAAAACAACTGAAAAGTACACAAAGCCAGGAGAACTCCCCCTGTATATCAATCACACTGTGTAGTACTGCCAACAGCTATGCATATTTAACACTACGTAAGGGGCGTATACACTGCAGGAGCCCACAAACCCACCTTTTCTGAAACGAGGCAGATGAGAACGAAGCCACCATATGCTTCAGATTCTCTTGAGGTTCTTAAATTTGGAGAAAAAAAAGGTGCAGGAAGTCATCATTTCAAAACTCGACACCTGCAGAAGTGTATGTTTAAAGTGATGGGGAGATGACATAGACAGGTGGAGGAGGCACAGAGAGAAAATCAAATCTAGGAAAACAAGTGACAGCAGAGAAAGTGGGGCTCTTTAGATGTAGAAGAACAGACAGGGAGGCGAGAGCGGCGGGGGACTTTTGTATTTAAGATGTGATATTGTTAGATTTAGTCAACTCGCTGCTTCTGCTGCACACTCAGAGATATAAAAGTGCTTCAGAGAGAACGGCGTGTCTATAGAAAAAAATGATGGTTTAATTAGAGAATACAAGGCGTGAATATGACAAGGTTGGTGCTATTTAGTCTGCTGTGATCGGTCATTCGAAGTGGTGGAGTATACACAGCAAAAAATGTAAATTGATCCAAGCTTAAAATGGTTTGAGTTTATCAATTTTGATCTGGATTTGAGTAGATGAGATGAGATTTAATTGTTGATGTGATACAGAGTGTTTCACTGGTTTCAAGGTATTTCTGACTGATCGTACGATAAATTTGCTTAAAATAAGAAAATAAATTTGTCAGTGAGGTAAGTAAAATGATCTTAATCCACTGACAGATAATTTGGATTGAAATAAGAAATAATGTATAGAAACAAGTCAGAAACGGTTTGAAACAAGTAAAATAATCTAGTTCCATCAAATAAATCGTCTCCACTGATCTTAACGAGTCAAAACGTCTGAAATTCAGATTAATATCCTGAAATCAAGACATTTTAACTCATCTAGAACTTCATTATTTGCAGTGTAAGAACATGAAGGCAAAACCACCACTAATGCCAAATTTAAAGCACCAAACAGTGGCACAAACATGATTTGGCTCATTATATACCATATTTTATTAACTAAATGGTCTGATTTGGTCATGTTTTTGTTATATGTGGTGTGCTGTGGCATTTTTCAAACCTTAAAAAGTGTGCCGCAACTAGAAAAAGTCTGATTTAGTCTGTGCACTGAGGTCAAGAATATGATGAACTTTGTGTGATCTCACAGGAGCAGAAAGTGTGGACATACAGTCAAATATATTATCTATATGCCATCCAGCTAATGTGGAAAGTTTTGCCTCTACCTAGCCTGTCCCATGTTATTATGCAGGTGAAATTATTATGTCTCCAATTATATTACTTACAAGTTTGTAATTCTCTCTGTAGCCCCACTTCCTGTTACACGGCAGCAGTGCTGACCTTTAAGACTCATTTTAGGATTTGACAGGTTTTCAAACTGCTAGACTTGGTATTTTGTTTATCATCAAAAGCTTGCTGTCGGAAATGATGATGCCAGCAATATAGGTCAGGTTCGTCAGTGTAGTCAACAAAATATCTGAGTGAAGACTCAATAAGGGCGCGTTCACATTCATTCCCCGCATCAAAACAGGACTAAACCCAATTAAACTTGGACTAGATCAGCACGTCAGGACCAAAATGGGCTCAATTTTACTGGAAAATGATGTGTGTTTCTATTTTATTTAACGTTTGGAATATCTAAATTAGCAAAAGTAGCCAGTTTAGTGGTAAAATGGGCAAAAGTGAACATGGCAAAAGTATTCAAAGTATTTAATATTGGAGCAGTAATCAGTGTTTGAAGGAAGGCTATGAAAATGAAAATACTTAATAGTTGTAAGAACAAAGGATTAGCACTAGTACATAATTACACTGTACCGCTTTTTATCTGTATTTTATTTTAATTACAATAAATGTACTGAACCTACTTGAACTGTTAATTGCTCTGGCAACAGCACTATTTTTGAATCCTTCTGAAACCCATGGACTGCAATGCTTCTTCCACTTCTCGAAACAAAGTACTTTCGCCGCTATTTCCCAATTCATTTTTTGTGTATTAGACTTACAGGACTTTTCTAACTCTGTGACAAATGCATCGGAGTAAAGAGAGTGCCGAGGTACCATTTTAAGGTCTATTTTCCGCCGAGATAACCATGCCAAAAATATGGATTTTCCACTGCACTGTGAGTCATTTCAGACTAGTGCCCCCCGTGAAAGCCTTGTGCAGTTATTTATTACAGAGAGGCACCGTTCTCCTCCACACCACGGTCACATACAGCAGAGAAGAGAAGAGCAACGGCGGAAAGGAAGGTCAATGGATGATGAGGAGCAATACCTGTGTTTTCAGTCGTTTAATGCTTCTACTGTGAGAAAAGATTGATGATTTGACATGGAGCTATTCGGACAAAAGCACATTTAAACTATAAACTAAACAATGAACTAAATGAAAACCACCATAGAAAGAAAAAAATGTGTGCATGTGACACAGAAACTGCAGTGCAAAAAAAATCAAGGATTAAAGTGCGTATGACAGGTTTGAACAATTTTCTCATTTTGATTTCATTTGGTGTATTAATACGTAATGTACATAAAAATGATTGCTTTACACCAATCAAGTCACGGTTTGAGGAGAAAAGTTGAAAAATCTCATGACATCACACTAGAGAGACTCTTTCCATCCAAAGGTTTTGCATAATTTACCCAAAAGAAGCAACTTATCTTACCCTTAAAACATGAATTCAACAAAATAAAGGTGTTCATATATATTTTGATTTGTCGGACAAAAAAATCTCTGACATTAACCGAGCCCAGTGTACAGAGTAATATCCTAGTGTGATGTCATCGTTTACAACCAGGAAGTGATATTAAAAAACTGGAAAAAAAAGGCTAAAATGATGAAATGTATAATTATTTTTAGCAAAACTTCAAATATATGTATCTGACCTGTATTTTAGTTACACGAGTAGTTTAACCTGTCATAGGCACTTTAACTTAAAATGAGTAGATGAGGTGGTGACAATCTTTTAATTAATTTGTCTTAAAGGTGCATACTTAACATTTCTGGAGGAGGGTTCACAGTTTCTTGTCTCCATGGAGATGTTATTTATTTATTTATTTATTTTTTTATTAATTCAAACGTACAAAGGTATAAACAATAACATTGCAAGAGTCTTAATGAAATATAAAACATGTGCAGTTTCAGCTTGGTTATATACAAAATAAACAAACACTATATAGATTACATTCAGTTTACAATTCAAATTCAGTGCATAGGATTTTGGTCTTCACAGCTTTTAGGTTTGTGCAATGGTTTAAAGAATTTATATAAGAGTGCAAAAGAGATTGGAATACCACAAATTTAGGTTTCTGGCTAGAAAATTTACAGCAATGGATATGATATTTTGACAGCATAAGGATTAAGTTTAACAAATACTCCATGGAGATGTTATTGCTTTACCTGGATTTTAGCAACAAAAACACCTATAATTAAGTAAAAGCAAACAGATATATTTGTGGAACATTTCGGTCAAAGACAAGCTGGTTGCGGACACCAGAAAAGCTACAAAGTGCACCTTAAAGTGCCTCTGACAGGTTGAACTACTCATTTAACTAAAATGCAGTTAAGATAAAAATATTTAAATTTCTGCAAGAATCTTCACAAATTTTACCCCAGTTTAGCTGTTCTTTTAGGTTTTTAATTTCACTTCCTGGTTGTAAAGTATGACATCACACTAGGAAATTTCCATAGCAACCACACTGTACACTGGGCCAAAACTCAGCTAATGTCAAAGATTTTGTTCATTTGACAAAGAGAAACGCATGTGAACACCTTTATTTTGTTGAATCAATGTTTAAAGGGTCAAAAAGGTTGTTTATTTTGTGTAAATTAGGCATAACCTTCGTCTCCCCAGCGTGATGTCATCGATTTGTTTACTTCCTGTAATTTTCAACAGATTTTTCGACTTTTCTCCAGAAATAGCGACCTGATTGGTGTAAAACTACAATTTATATTTACAAGAAGTATTAATGCACTGAATAAAGTCAAAATTAGAAAATCATAAAAACCCGTCATACGCACTTTAACATCTGTGCTGTTTTTGGTTTCCGTCGTTTCCTTTTCAAAACACTTTTAATCCAGTGTTGCCTCTGTCTCTTGGCTACCTTCCTTGCATTGTTCCTGTTGGTTTGTGTGACTGACAGCTCATCCTCTGTAGATTCTGCACCTCTGCTTCCAGATTGAACGCACACCTCGGGGTCCAAACATCTGCAGAGGAGACAGACGACTGCTCCAGAGTTATTTTTACCTTGTTGCGCCGGTTCTCTCTTTTCATCGCATGTTTCTCACAAATTATCCCGCAATAAAGACTCGAATTCCCAGTTTTGCTCCTAAACCATCTGCCGCCTGCTGCCAGCCAATCACAGCCTGTTGTTTTGTCACATAAACGCACTCCCTGTCCCGTCCCTCATCCTGCATCAGCGACATTAACCGGTGCCACTTTCGGATGCACGGCGGTCACTTCAGGCGGAAGATTTGTTCGAGGGCGGCGCTCGTTCATGCATTCGGTGTGCATTGATGTGCTTTTGGTCACAACACTCTGTTTGTGACTCAATATTTTCACCAGAAACAATTTTAGAAGTTGCCTACATCAGTTCTCCCAAGCTTAAAGGGCCTATGACAGGTTGAAGTACTCATTTCACTAAAACACAGTTAAGATAATTATATTCAAGATTCTGCTGAAAACGAAGCTATTTTTATCCCAGTTTGGCAGTTTTTTAGGTTTAAATTTTTACTTCCTGGTTGTAAATCATGACTTCACGCTGGGGAATTCTGTAACTGTTGCCTAGAAACCATGTCGTACACTCTAATGTCACAGAAATTATTATTTGACAAATAAAAACATATAGAAACACCTTTATTTTGATGAATTAATGTTTAAAAGTGTGAGACAAATGTGTTTGTTAATTTAAATTGTCCCTGGTGTGTCTCCCTAGTGTGACGTCATCATGTTTTGGAACTCTGCTCTACTTCCTGTAAATTTCAACATATTTTTAAACTTTTCTTCACAAACTGGCACCTGATTGGTGTAAAACTATCATTTATATTCACAACAGGTTTTATTCCACCAAATAAAGTCAAAACTAGAAAAACATAAAAACCTGTCATACACACTTTAATGTTCACATCAGCCAAAATATCTGACAATCTAACGTTAGAAGTCAGATTGTTTGTGCGACTTCCCGGATTTCTCTGACTTGAGCAAACGACTTGTTGCGGTTTTCATCTGCAACTTCCACTCGAAAAGTCATATTTACGATTTATCCAACACCACCTTTGTCAGTTCATCTCCCTCTTTGCTGCGAACGTTCGGAGCTTGAGGAAACAGTTCCACATTGACACATTAGTCCCGGTGTGCTCAGGCAGTTGAATTTTCTTCTACTATCCTGCATGTTTAATTAATTTTCTTTGGATACATTGTTAGTTCTAGTGGGTGTTTTTAATGGAACATGGGTGAGGTTGAAGTAAGTATTTGCTTTTTTCTTTAATTTGAAGCTACACTACACATTCCTTGAGAAGCAGTTAAAGCAGAGATAGACAAGCATGCACGGGACCACCGGCTCGTGAAAACCCCTGCTTGTATCTGTGATAAGAAAATACATTTAGTCTGGAGCTATGGAGCATAAACCTGTATCTACCTGTACTTTCAGCGAGGACACGTTCAAGAACAGAATGTTACCATATGTATCCACTTGTTCTATATTCATTTAATCATGCTCAAAAGGGCGCTAGGTTTTCTGGTATAGGGGTCCAAAATCTTTTGCCTTTTGCCTGGAATGTTCTAAATAATATTCCTTACAGTGTGCAAAGTTTTTCCTTCTATTCACCTTATTGCGGAAGTTGCCGTACGCGCCGCCGTCTTGTTTCTGTTGTATTAGTTTACACGGAGCAGACGAGCTCAACAGAAAATAAGTTCTACATGGACTAAAAAGCCGTTTTCAGACGCCCAGGAAATCGTTGCGTTGTTGACTTGTTGTTGCTCGTGTTCATTAAACATTTTACACAAATCAATCTACTTTATGTAACATTTTAGCGGCAAGACTTTTCCCTCGTTCGTCATTAGCTTTAACGGAGTTCTCGTCAAATGGAAGTGCGTTTACAACAAAAGTGCAAAAAATGGCAAAAGTGGGCGGGGCAGAATAAGGTGAATAGGGGTCCAAAATCTTCTTTTGCCTGGAATGTTCTAAATAATATTCCTTACAGTGTGCAAAGTTTTTCCTTCTATAACTTAAATGTAAAATATGCAGAGGAGACAAACAAAAAAAGAAAAACATGACTTGATATCACCATTTTTGCTTGCATTAATTCAACATTTATTCATAAATCCCTACGCTGGATTCACTCAATTAGAACCTTTGCAACCCGTCTTTAATTTTGTGTAGGATATTATCACCATTATCATCAATTACTTTATACAAATGTAATTGTGTGACAATTGGACATGATGTGTGATAGGGGGAGCTCAAACGTTATTGATTTATATTGTTTATTATATCCCATTGGTTTACCTGTGAGAATGTATTTGTTTTTTGTTTTTAATGTTTTTTTTTGGGAGGGGCTGGGGGCTGTTGTACTTCTTGTTGCTGACACAGTGCTTTATATATGTACAACTAAAAATTAAAACTAAATTTAAAAAAAAACAATCACAAAAAAGGATATTATCACCAAGACTTCATGTGTGTCTGCGATAGTTTCTTATATAACAAGCTCCACAGAGCCAAATATATAATACATTCTTTTCTACCCATTTCCTGAATCTGGCACAGTTGGCACAGTTTATTTTCATGTTTTTATTATTGTGCTTCCAGCATAGTCACCATGGGCACGATACAGAAATACTCAAATGAACTTTTATTTGTGGCTAATTAACTGGTGATGTTTTGGATAGAGACCCGTGACTACTGTTTCTGTACAGTCTCCCGGTCTCAGAGGAGCGTCAAATCAACTCTGTCTGGCAGCAGTTTGGGGCAATAACAACACGAGCAAAGCAAGTTCCATAAAAATATTACTTTTCAAAATGGCACAAGATTGTTTACTGCCGCAATGTGAGATCTCTCTGTGTCATAATAGAGCAGGTTTACTTGGCGTTCGGAAATTAAAATAGGACGCACTGCATGAGGTTTGATAAGTAACGATAATAATAAAAACGATAAAAAGGAAAACGTGACAGTAAAAAAGGAAAAAATACAACAGTCATTAAATAAATCTGACTGACAAACTAGTTTAATAAACCAGCTGTGCGTGCCAAATGAACCCTCGCACAAAAAGTGACATCATCTTGTACTGTTAACAATGTTACTCCTAATTACCTGCTCGATTAGAATGAAAAGAGTTGGTTATAGAAGCATTTCCTCCATAACCAGGTCAGAGTGTTGAGGGCACAGCTCGCAGATGGTCTGAACCACAAAAACAGACGTGTTCTAATGAGAGGGAGAATCACAGAAACCGGAAAGAAACATGTAAATATCCTAATTGGCCATTTTCTTCATACATTAGTCCAATAATGTGATAATTATGGGCATGCAAACACAGGCATTGTCAATTTCCACTTCCTCTCATACGTTTTGCCGAGCATGCTGTGTGTAAATGGCTTTTTAAATTGGGCTCTATGAACAACCTCAATGCACTGACACAGAGAAGCAATGGCATAATTACTGCTATTGATTTCATACATTTACAAAAAAAAAATTAAAGCTTTGGAACAGAAAAATTATTTCTGTTCCCACACTGAGAGAGAAATACATTTTTTGGATCTGAAAGGCTTAGAACATTTATCGACTGAAGTAATTTCTATTGTGAACAGTGAAGCACGATCGACCGTATAATCAAAGTTTCTTGTTTTCACACTTTTTCGGGGGAATGTTTCTTGTCAAGAAGAGGGGGCGAAGGACAACCCAGTTCTATTCACTTGTTTCCTGTGAATGTTGATCAATCTGCTTGTCCTTTATTGACCAATGTTTTGTTGTTTGATTTGTTTCAACAAAACTAAACGTGAAGCCCTAGTTACTATTGTAGAAAGTGATCAGCAATCTTTCATTTCTCCATTCATTCACGTTTACCTGTCTGTTGGGGTTTACACCACACTCTTGTTTTTAGACATTCTGATGTGGGGCCAGGATCGCTCCGTCTGTTTGACATAATGTGACGCTGGTAGTGCTCCTTGGTGTGTATCACACTAATAGCTCAAGCAAAAACCTGGGCTACTCTTAATCTAAATGATTCTTTTGCAGATTTGTAGATGAGTCGCCCCTTTTTGACTCCACTCAACTTCTGCTGTATCTGGTCCTCTGTGCTCTGTGAGTCAACACTGCTACTACTTACACTTAAACTCCTTAAAGGTAATTTGTTTATTTTATCTTTTTTATGTAATGTAAGTTTTAATTTAGGTGACCAGACACCGCTCGGTTACAATTCTTGAACTACACGGCATACACTAAATCAAAGTATTTAGGTCTACATTTTAGGGCAGCAGCTAACGAGTTGCAGCCCTAAAATATCTAATGATTGTTCTTTTGATTAATCATTGATTAGTTGTTTAGAATGCAAAAGGCCGTGAATATGAAATTTGTGTTCACTTTGACACATGAAGCTGAAGTGAAGCGGTTTGATGATTTCCTGTCAGACAATAGTTAGTAATTTTCGTCAAAAAAATAATCATTTACACAATTCTTGTTCTGTCTGAGTAACAAAACCTCTTCTTTCAGCTCATGGCATGTTTATTTATATAATCGATTAGTTGTGATTAACTTGTTACAGCCCTTGTACATTTTATCTTCATTTTTGGGAGTGTTCATTTACAATTATTTGATGTTTTATTGTTCTGCTTTGAAACCAAATCCATACAAGACAGAAACAAACAAATTTATTCATTTTTCCCATTTTTTGTTTTTGTTCATGAAACAAAAAACACAAATACCATTGGATTTTTAAAATATGAATTGCGATTTTGTTTTTTATTAGTGCTTTTTTGTCACTTTGTTGATATGTAAAATCTTTTTCGGATTTGGTTTTAAAACGGAAAAAACACAAGCGTGAACCATAAGATTGATTCTGGTGTGTGCTGACTGTTCTTCCATGTTTCTATTAAAGTGGGTTGGGTTTGGCTCATGAGAGAATACCAATTACGACCACAAGGGGTCACTAAGCAAGACCTGCCAGGTTTGAGTCGCTGCATAATCATTACTGGCATATGTTGTTGTGATAGTGCAGGCTGCAGCTAGAAATAGAAATATTCTACTTCCTTTGAGATCCATCATCAAAACCTATAAAAATCCACTTGAAGATGACAAAGGTTGCGGTTCCAGCGGTCGTTTCATTAATACCGCCAGAGGAACATGGATTTCTCGCACAGTCAAGGCGTCGTTTCAGTGTGTGGTTCCCCTTTACCCCAAAGCAGCCCCAAGGCTTAATGCCCTCGACTTCACTCGAAGTGAAGTGTGCACTGGAATCAGAAAGTAAGCTGTTTTTAAGATGAGAAGGTGTTTTGGAATGAGCTCCAGGGATAAGTTGTCCATAATTTGTCCTGTTTTGAGTGAGACATTTTAAAGGACACATCTTCTGCTACAGTGACTTTTTGAGCTTTTATGTTCCGTCATCAAAAACATAACCTGGAGTTGCATTCAGCTACATTCACACTGTTTTGAGAAATGTTTGCTCGAAAATCATCTCCCCTCTGAGCATCAAAAACACTTCCTGCTGAACTCCCTCGATCCGTGACGATTTCCAGATCATCTACGTCACTTATCCAAAAGTCTTTTGCTGTTTTAAGTCCTTAAATCATTGCTAGACTAATTTCTCAGGCATTTCTGCCTCTAAACACGATAAATGCTACTGCTAGCCTGACCATTTTGTCTCTTAAAGTGCTAACTTAACTAAAATGTGTATAGCACTAGGCGCCATCTGCTGGCTGGATAGTGTCATTGCACACTGCAGATAAATCCTTTCATTTAATCCATAATAAACATTTTGTTTCAAAACATGAGATGGCAAATTTAAGGTACTCAAGAGCATGTTTAAAATCTAATAAAAAAATTAAATAATATAATCCCTTTAAATCAATTCTAAATTACATTTGTAATTTGTAATACATTTGATCAAATGTTTCGATCAAATGTATAGTATTTGTTTGATCATTTGTCAAATGTAAACATTTTCAAGTGGAGACCTGCGCTGAGGAGGGAGTGTAGAGAGAGATGTGGGTCAGTGCTGTGCAGAGATGTACAGAGATGAATATGTTACTGTCTCATCCCAACGAGTGAGATGGCAACTCTGGTCCCTGTGACAGACTCAGGGCAGATCCCTGACAGTCACTTTGAAGATGACACTAAGGGAGTCCTCATCATGACACCTTCAAAGAGACTGTCTTCCCCTCGAGGTTGCACATTTAGGCTCAGTGCATCTGACACCAGACTTTGGACTGGCACAATAAATATATAAGATGCAAGATACAAGCCTTTGCTCAGTCGGAGAGTTGTTGGGTCTTGTTAACTATATGTGTGAGATCAAGGTCCTTTTTTAAACCTTTTTTCTTGCACTTACTCGTGTGAAATTATAAAGTTTTGCCTTTTCGGAAGGACATTTTAACCCTAATTCCTTCTTCTTATGGGCATAAATAAATTGTACCTTCTTTAGTCAAATAACCTTCAAAACAGTTGGTCTAAAAGTCTGCAAAATTTTACAGCACCAGCCTGGGTCAGATAATGGTGATTATGGATTATTGTCATCACAAATTACAGTATGAGATTGCTTTGTTTAAAAAGTGGTTAGCACAAATAGTATTAGCACAAAAAGTATTTCAATTCAGCTGAAGAAGACATTTTCTGTTTGTAAAATGCACCATTCTCAGTGAAATATAATAAGAAAATTATCCATGAAAAGAAATATTGAGATAACAGTTCTGTCTTTCGCTGCATGATTTAGCATTGCAGCGATTATCATTGTGTCTGCCATCCTTTCCCACTGAGGCTTAGACATGAGTGAGTGACATTCTTGACATTCATGGGGTAAACATGCTCCAAATGCATTTTAATGACTTCGCATTTCTAGCAGTTCTGTGTGGCAGCTTTCTTTTTCACCTATTTTCGACTTGTTTTTAAATTACTAAATGTCTAGCATAAAAACGAGTGGGCTATTCTGTTGGACACTGTTAACTGCTCACTCAACAATTACTTCAACGGCCTGAAACTTAAATTATAATTAGCATTTTGTGAGAAGTGCTAAATTGTTCTGAATACAACTTTACAGCTTTTTGTCCTTTGAGAAATGTAAATCAAATGTTTTAATAGAAGAGAACGGGGCCCTGTTGTGACAATCAAAACAACAATCTTTAGCTGCCAAATCTATTCATATAAAATGCAGTGACACAGCAGCAGCTCATTCATTTGTACAAGGTTTCGTTTGCTTTGCTGTTATGTAAAGCCGCACTATGTAACTTTTCTGGTGGAGGATTTGGTACCTGCTTCCCAACATAGAGCTATTCTTAATACATTAAACCAGTGTTTTTCAGCCTTTTTTGAGTTGTGGCACATGTTTTGGGTTTAAAAGCTCCCACGGCACACCACCTACCACTAAAACATGACCAAATCAGACCATTTAGTTAAAAAAATAAATAAAAAAAATATTGTATATAATGAGACAAATAATGTCTGTGGCACTGTCTAGTTCTTTAAATTTGGTAATAGTGATGGTTTTGGAATTCTATTTTGGTGCAAATGTTGCTCAGGACACTCCAAAAAGGTAAATTAGTTCACTAAATCTGCATTTGTGAATCTGTGAATCGCATTTGTGAAACTCAAACTGGACGTTTTCTCAAGGCACATGTGGCAAAACCTCAAGTCGCACTAGTGTTCCCCGGCATGAAACTAAAACACTGTACTAATGTCACAAGGACAAGTTACAGGTCTGATTTTGAATTGTACGTATAATTATTTCGGTAACGCTTTGGATTAAGGTTCCTTAGTTAACTATTTATAAGATGTTAATAAGCTCTAATAGTTTGTTTATGCACTTATAACGCCTCATACAGGTTTATAATCCATCAGCCAAAACATGTTTGAGTGAATAAACCACATGTACAGAGCATCAATGAGCTGCATATTACATTATTTTCAATTATCACGCTATTAAATGCTTGTAAATGACTTATAAGTGCTTATAAACACATAACAAGTGCTTAAATATGCATTATAAATAGTCTAAAAAGGAACCTTAATCTAAAGTGTTACCATTATTTCCAATAGATGTTCCACAAAACTGATTTAAAATGCTTCAAATATGACTCCAGTGTACATTTTTCTCATGCTGCATTAACAAAATCTCATAATAAAGGTCGGACAATGCCAACAGGATATTACTAGATTATAAATCTGTCATGGTGTAATAATTGTGAGAATTAAAGCATCACAGTGTTTGTCCTCCCAATATTTATAAAACTTAAATTTGATTTGTGAACATGTTTGTCTTCCCAATGACGTTGTTCTTCACCAGCAATCTGTTTATGTTTAGAAAAGTGAAAGAAATTAATTGTTTTTGAAGGTTTTATTTCACTTTTTGTGCTGTCCACAAGTGTAAAACTACAGTCATTTTTTTCATACTTTTTCACAAACTGTTACAGTAGAAACACAAAACATCTAACAAAGATGTTGTTAGTATTTTTTTTTTTCATTTTCATCACATTTTGAATTTTAAATGTCAGTGAATTTCCCACTTTGACTTTTTTAACCCTGAAAAAACTTGTTTGAATTATTTTCTATTTTGAATTTCAGTCACTGAATACATTTTCACAGTGTTAAAATTCTAAAATCACCTTTAAATATTCAGTGCATTCAAGCCCTCATTGTCAACAGTTTAAAATCTATATATCTATAAATCTATATATAACTGTCTCAGAGGTCACGTTAATGAACAGGTTGTGTAGAGTTAGACGCTGACACATAAGTCTCTCTTTTCTCTTTTCTTCTTCTCTTTCTTCTTTTTTCTCTCTTCAGTAGTGCATGAAGCTCTAATGGTGTTGAGGACAAAAAAGAACATTTAAAGTGCGTGTGACAGGTTTTCATGATTTTCTAATTCTGACTTTATTCAGTGTATTAATACCAGTTGTACATATGCATTTTAGTTTTACATCAATCAAGCGGCCATTTGTGGAGAAAAGTTTAAAAATATGTCGAAAATTATGGGAAATAAACAGACTGATGACATCACACTGGGGAGACAAAGTTTATTCATAATTTACACAAAAGAAATTACTTTTTGTGATCCTTTAAACATCGATTCAACAAAATAAAGGCGTTCGCATGTATTTTTATTTGTAAAATAAAAAAATGTGTGAAACTGAATGAATTTTCCCGTGAACAGGATGGTTGCTATGGTAATTTCCTAGTGTGATGTCATCATTTTTTTTTTTTGTCAAATAAAAAAATGTGTGAAACTGAATGAATTTTCCCGTGAACAGGATGGTTGCTATGGTAATTTCCTAGTGTGATGTCATCATTTACAACCAGGAAGTAAAACAAACAAAAAAAAAGTGAAAAAATGTGTGAAGTATTTTAACAAAATTTGAAATATATTTATCTTAACTGCATTTTTCAGATGAGTAGTCCAACCTGTCCAAGGCCCTTTAACATCATCCACCGACAGCAACATGCTTTTTGTGTTAAAAGTAATGCTGCATATGGAAGGTCATTGGATTTTGACTGTTAAATGCTGTCGAATATATAAGTCTGAGTTTCTTAAAGGTGCTGTACCTGATTTTTACTGTTTTGAATTGGGAAAAAGAGACTAGTTCATGATTATTTTTTTGCATGTAATAAAGTAAAATCTGTGTTGCTCCAGGGCAAAAGCAGAGGAAAATGAGACCACGGCGCTTTCTCTGCATGTCTTTATAGAGCGTTTTACTCTCAGAGAAGCAGGAAGTGCAATGTTAGCATGCTAATGTTTGTTAGCTTTACCTGGGAAGGTGTCAGAGACGGGTGAAAAGTGCTTCTCAGCTCTTGGAGGTGAATATTCATAATACTGGAACTGCATTAGGAAAGTAAGCGATACATGTGACTTTAACATCAAGTAGTGTTGTTTTATAGCTTTCAAAACAATAAAAATCAGGCACAGCTCCTTTATAACTGATAAAACATGTTTAAATTTCAGTCGCTGAATTTTGCAGTGTGCGTTTTCATTCTGTTTTATCAGTTTTAACCTTTGTAAATGAGTAATGAACATTTAAATATGTGTGTAGATTTTCAAGCGCTGAAATTCAACAGTTTAAATTGAGAGTACAACATGTGCAGTGAATTTATCAACTTAAAGGCCCTGTACCTGATTTTTACCGTTTTGAAATATGAAAAACAGACTAGTTCACGATGTTTTGCATGTAATAAAGTAAAATTTGTGTTTGGGTGAAAATGAGACCACAGCGTTTTATCTGCATCTATTTATAGAGTGTTTTATTCTATGAGAAGCAGGAAGTGTGCCGTTAGCATGCTAATGTTTGTTGTTAGTTTGTTGTTGTTGTTGGGACTGCATTAGGAAAGTGCACAAATACATGAGACTGATGTAAAGACTTTAAATGAGAAACTGAGAAAAACGCATCAAAAACGTACTGTAAAATGAATTAAATCAATTCGGACGTGTGTTTTCAGAGTAAAAAATTCAGAGTTAGAAATTATTCACCAGTGTTTAAAATTCAAAATCTTATTAAACTAATTATCTTCCATACTATGAGAGCTGCAAGATTTGTGGAAAAATATCTAATTGTGATTTGTCTGACCAGTTACAAATCGAGAAAAAAAAAAAAGCTTTGGTTTTAATCATTTAGGATACACCAGATCTGCACGTACTGTATGTATGTGAGTGTGCGTTATGTAAAACCCAGGTGACTTTGTTGTCCTGGATAGACGTATCTCCGGAGAGGATGAGCTTAGCAAGTCTCCAAGCTCCTGTCTTCTTTTTTGTCGCACAAACATTCAGAAACACAGTACAAACAGCCACCGATCGGGAGCGAAGGAGTTCTACATTTTTGATAGAATAGAGAGGAAATACAAAGGGCAAAGTGGAGCTAAGTCTCACGGGTCTCGGTTTTAAGGCAAGAGGTCGTGTTGCTGGGTAGACACCGCCAGCAAAGTGCATCTCTCAAGGGGGCTATTGTCAATAACTGCCCTGCACTTGAAGCATAAGTGGTTGTTTGGGAAAAGCCAAAAGGAAGCAAACATTTTAAGAGCTAGAAAACGTTTTGAAGATCTTGGAGGTCCACTACAAGCTAAATAGCAGCTTCACTGTTGGAGGTGTTGACCCGCGCCGCTGCTGAAAATCCCGGCAGCGCTGACCCCAGATCAGCCGTTCAGATTGATCTCACCCCAGGGCGGCTTTAGGGAGAAGAACCAGGCACTTTACTGTATGTGGTGTGTGGAGGGTGTGGGCTGAAGCAACACTGCCACCTACTGGAGCAGACGGGAGGAGCGCGAGGGCAATGACGTAAGGCTGTGAGAGGAACGATTACCAGGAGGTGAAACAAATGACAGGAAAGTGCACCGGTTTTAAGCATTTCATGAACTCCGCACAACTGAATCTATCAAGCAAATGATTACCTCACTCATTTCAAAGATGATACAACGCTATCTTTTAATCGTTTTGGAATTAGGTTACTCAGAGTTGTTTGAGTGATTCAGACATGTTTGTGTTATCCAGTATTGTCTTGCATTTGAGGCTTGAGAACATTTTCAGTTTCAAAGTTTTCACCATTTCCCTCTCCCCACCCACAGTTTTGTGCTTACTTAGTTAAAATAAAATGCTCTGTGAATAAATGCAGAGAAAACGCCCAAATAAATGCTTTTACAACAGGGGTGTCCAAACTTTTTCCATCGAGGGCCACATAATGAAATGTAGACCAAGCGGAGGGCCATAATTAAATTGTGAAACGTTCAAAAAAATTGCATGAATCTGATTTTTAAAGCGCCACCACACCTAAATTCAGTCTCAATGCCTTAAAGGTTGAATGGAGGATTTCTCGCCGATTTGAAAATCTGCGACTGTTAGTCCTTTTTTTGACAAAGCGCATGCGCAGGTTCCCCCTCCCTCCCGCCCCGTTTCTCCTGACTGAACGCCTAGCAAACCTCGTGAACGAGCACGCCCAGCAGCACTGCCCATGCGCATTTGTTTACAAGACGATTGGTGTCGCTTTCTCATGACAACCTCCGCGAAGAAGATTTAATAATACACTCCACATACAATAAGCTAAAAAAAGAGTCAGATAAACAGTTACCTGTCCAGCAGAAAGTTTGCAGCGGAGGCATCAGCCTGTTTTGCGCTTTCAATGCTCGCCAGAGCGTAAACGATTCCCCCAGAATAACACGCCTTTTGTTTCTTTCGTCTCTTCTGTGAAAGCTCGAAAACAGTCTTTCTCTTTCGTCCCTCAGCCATTTCGGTACTTCGCGGATGAAAGTTTAGACTTACAATGACGGAACTCGCCGCTAACCTGCTACATAAACACACTAGCATATCAACCACGCATGCGCGGCCAGGGGAGCGAGCGTTTCCCCCGGACGAGCCTGCGGGCGTGCACTAGCACGCAGAGAATGATTGACACCTGAGCGGACCAGTTATTTGTGCTACCCACGAGGAAATGAGATTCTGATTTGTTGCCCGAAATCCTCCATTCCACCTTTAATATCAGGTCTGTCTCACTCCAAAATGTTAGTTATGTTAGTAATCTGAAATTTGCTGTAAAAAATATGTTTTAGGACAATGTGGGCCAATTCACCAGGAAGCTTGAGGGCCACGAAAAATTGGTCTGCGGGCCGCTTTTGGCACCCGGGCCTTAGTCTGGACATGCTTGTTTTACAATATATCTGTACTGGGCCAAAACAGATTTTACTTTATTACAAATGAACTAGTTCTGTTTTTCATGTTTCAAAACCGTAAAAGTCCTTCTATATAAATATTGCCCATGTATGTCTAGCTAAATATTCTTCTGTTGAATTGTGTTGATAGTTTATTCTTCTGTTGAATTGTGTTGATAGTTTGCATCACTGGCGTCTCCAACAACCACAAGCTTTCACTCTCTTTCACTCTTAGATGGAGAACACAATGGTTGAAGTGATTGGAGCTGTAGGAAACTTTACTCCTATAAAACCCGTGCCACTGTCGAGCCACAATGACAGAATGGACTTCAGATGGGATTTCTGGTTTTGTCTGATCACTGACAACATCATAAACCCAGCAGGACTTATTTATCCAGACTTTCTTTGGTAATCCAGGCTCAGAGCAGGAGTCTGAGCTGGTATAAGCAGGGATGAGTTTGGGATTACCACCGGCCATCTCAGGCTTAAGCCACTGAGTTCCAGAGAAACTCATCTAAAAGCTCTGATACCATTACTGGAGGAAGTCCAACTTGGAAGGCCAACGATAAAGTTTTATTCTGGGGACAAAAACGATGAAGTAACATGGTGGAAGGAAGCGACTCGGCATGTCAGGACTGCAAATTGTGACTAAAATACAGGAAAGTCTAATATTTACAAGAAAGGAAAATCATGCAATTTATATGTAAAGCCATACTGTGAAATAGACTCTAATGTGGATGAAGTGTTTATAACTACACATTAATAAGCCTTAATAAAGCGTAAACAAAGACTCATTCATAATTAACCACAGTTTATTAAGCCGTATTGACCTTATTCCTGAAGTTGCCTTACCCGCCGCCGTCTTGTTTCCGTTGTAGTTTACACGGAGCAGACGAGCTCAACAGAAAATAAGTTCTACATGGACTAAAAAGCCGTTTTCGGACGCCCAGGAAATCGTTGCGTTGTTGACTTGTTGTTGCTCGTGTTCATTAAACATTTTACACAAATCAATCTACTTTATGTAACATTTTAGCGTCGAGACTTTTCCCTCGTTCATCATTAGCTTTAACAGAGTTCTCGTCAAACAGAAGTGCGTTTACAACAAAAATGCGAAAAACGGCAAAAGTGGGCGGGGCAGAATAAGGTCAATAGAGGCCTAACCACTTAATTAACTCCTTCATTCTTAAATAGGCCTACTATTTGTTCAGTATGATTTCAGTCCTTGTCCGTGCTGTGTAATTGTAATTGTTAAAACGTAGTAACAATGTCTTTCCAAAAAGCCTCATTAGGTAAGGTTCAAACTACTGACCTACTACTTTAAAGTGCGCTGTGTCACTTTTATATCTATCTCCATGGAGACAAGCAAGCAGCCACTACAGGCCGAGTTACAGGTCAGATCTAGGGAGAGACAACCCCACTCAAAGAAAGAATACAAGTTTTCAAAGTATTTTTATCAATTAAAATGTCTGTAATTAGATAAAAGCAAGATAGATGTGTTTAATGCCAGACTGTGAACGTTTCCAGACGGGATCTTAGTCCAGAAAAAGCACTGCCTCATTCTTAACCAACAGAATAAAGATCAGACAAAAGCTAAACTACACTGCACGGTACGTCCCAAAAAAGTTGCGCACTGACACTCTTTTATATGCTCCTCCTTATTTTGACTAAGCGGCAGAAATGTGGGCCGCTCAACTGATGAAAAACTGAAAGTAGTTTCTTCATTGTTGCTCATAGTGTGCAGAGCATAATTAACTTGTTTGCTAATGGCAGTTGGAGCTTTAGGACATTTCAACTTGACTCACAATCATTCATCTGTTGTTCATCTGGTTTTCTACAATCGTTTACTTGATTATCCTTTTTACAACTAAATATTACGCAGACAATAGAAGCGCTTTCTCTTTTTTTTGAGCTCCTACAAGAGAAAATGTCATTACTCACCCTTGATGTACGTTTTTTTACCACTCTCTGCTAAAATTCAGAATTTACCTCTTTCCAAAATAACCAAGAGGGAATTTAATACTGTAAACCCTTCATTTTTAACCAGTGCGCTGGGGAACACTAGTGCGCCTTGAAGTTTTGTCAGGTGTGCCTTGAAAAAATATCCAATGTGAGTCACTATATTAATAAATGTAACTGACTAATTTGACATTTTGGAGTGCATTGAGCAACTTCTGCATCAAACAACAGCAAAACCATCACTATTGGCAAATATAAAGACCTAGACAAGGGCACAGACATTTTTTACCTCATTACGTACTGTACTTTTTTAACTAAATGGTCTGATTTGGTCATGTTTTAATAGTAGTTGGTGTTCCGTGGTATCTTTCAAACCCAAAAAGTGTGCCGCGACTCAGAGAAGGTTGAAAAACACTGCTGTAAACAAATTAATAAAATATTGCACGGGAATGGTTTTGTAGGGCGTGAACTGAACTGTCTGTCTGTCACCACCTTTTTTTTTAATTTATCAGAATCAGAATCAGAAAACGGTTTATTGCCATTGTCAGGGATCAAAAATTCACAAACATAGGAACTTGCTTCGGCGTAAAGTGCAACATAAAACAATGAATAAAATATAATAAAATATATAAAAAAGGCATGCATAAAATTAAGAATAAAATAGACTATATACAGAATGTACAGTTGGCAGACAGTGCAATGTGCAAATGTAGCAGTGCAAATAGATAGTATAATATATTGTTAAAGTGGCAGGTGTTATAAGGTGTTCATGAGTCCAGTGGCAGAGGGAAAGAAACTGTTCTTGTGGCGGGACATTCTGGTCTGGATGGACCGTAGCCTCCTGCCCGAGGAGAGTGGCTCAAATAGTCCATGTCCAGGTGAGAAGGGTCAGCTGTGATCCGACCTGCTCGTCTCCGAGTCCTGGAGATGTACAGGTCCTGGACAGATGGAAGGCTGCAGCAGAGGCACACTGCTCTGTAGTCTGTGTTTGTCCCTGGCTGTGGCTCCGGCACCACTCGGTGATGAAGGAGGTGGACTCGATGATGGCCGTTAGCATCATTTTGCAACCAAATTGCGATGTGAAAAGTATAAAAGACAAACGTTGGCTTGACATAGTGCAATGTAATTTGGAGTAAAGAAACAAAAAAACTGACACAATAAGAATTACAAAGCAAATTCTTGACTAAATGTACAGTATGTAAAAACACTTGACTATTTTAGGACATTTTTCACCAGCTGAAAAATTTGCCCTATGTGTATAAATAGTATTTCCATATTTCGTGTTGCCTGGCATTTTGGGTTCAGGGCACAGCGCAGCAATCAAAACAGGATTAATGATGTGATTGAGTGCCTCGAGGTTTGCGCCAGGGAAAAAAAAAGTCAGAATAAATAGGGGAAATATGGAAATGGGATTTATTATTGTCAGGGCACTTGAACTGTATTGGGACGCAGACGCACGCACAGGTATCTTGCATACAAAGCAACTCATTCGGCTCATGATTCAAATTAATCACCTTTCATTGGCTGCGTAGACGATTCACAAACAAAAGAATGATTTTAATTATCCTGCGACACTAAGCCATGGGCGTCGTTCTTAATTTGGACACAAGTGCTTCATTGTCAAGGTGTTTATCGTTGAATGCTGTTAATAATGTCATTACTGGTGGCACGGCAGAATTATGTGTGTCATGGGATTTTGTTCTATTTGAGGAGAGACACTGCAGGTGAACAGGAAAAAATCTTAAATGTAAAGATATCAATTTGAAGCTGCTCCTGTAGTAAGAAAAAAAAATATGGTAACGCTTTAGGTTTCTTAGTTAACTATTTATAAGATGTTAATAAGCACTAATAGTTTGTTTATGCACTTATAACGCCTTATACATGTTTATAATCCATCAGCCAAAGCGTGTTTGAGTGAATAAACCACATGTACAGAGCATTAATGAGCTGCATATTACATTATTTTCAATTATCACACTAATAAATGCTTGTAAATGACTTATAAGTGCTTATAAACACATAACAAGTGCGTATTAATGCATTATAAGGAAGGTTTACTAAGGAACCTTAATCTAAAGCGTTACCAAAAATATAACAAGTTTTGCATCATGTAATGTTTTCATGTAGAAATAAGGCATTTTATGTGTAAAAAAGGCCAAAATTGCACATATTTGGGACATTTAAATCTGAAAAATTGACAGAATCAGGTTTAAATTGCTTAGTTATTTTCTACACATCAGATACAAAAAACTTTACAGAGGGGATTTTGGATTTCTTATTTCGTTTTTGACTGAAAATTGTCCTAAGAATTCAAATTTCACCTCTTTTTTTTAAACTTAAAACTTCAATAAACCAGTTTGAGAATTAGATAGAAAAAAATCCTCCTACATTTTGTCAAAATCTTGCTGAGTCCAAGATTGTGAAGTCTAGTGTGTGTAGGATGTACTTTAAGGCTGATCTTTACGTCCCGAGGGAGAAAAATGCACTTTAAGAAAATGGTCTATGAATTTACAATGTCCCAGAGAAATCTATGGATGAAGTGGATTCAGTGAAATAATAAAACATGTTTAGGACACATTTTTTGTTTGAAAAATTGTTTAAATGTGTTCCTTTGCACATTTTTGTTCCTACATTTGGCTGGGATTTTGTGCATTAATGACATTCCGTTAGAATTCAGAGCTATTTCTTGTCATTTTCAATTTTCTTCAACTTGTCTTAGAAGTATCCAAGCAAACTAAATAATAATTAGTAAGTCATGTAAATCTAAACTGTCTAAAATGTCACTACTTTCAGTTTTAAAATAACAGATTCGAGATTAGTGGCAAATTGGGGACATATACAACCTATTTATATCCGTGATCTTCTCAGCTGTTTGAAATGTTTCAAAATAAAGCGCTTGGAAATAATTGATTTTCACATTTCAGGACACATGGAGAAAACTGCACCATTAATGTGCAGAAAGTTGAATCTAGTTCAGGCCTTTTTAGCTGAGACTAGACTAGATTAAATAGTACATTTTCTAATCATTTCGTGCTGACTGAATGTCTATAGCAGCACAATCTATCAGCTCACTGCATGTCATTTGTGAGAGAGACGCTGCATGTTAATGTGTCTGCTGACCTTTGCAACAACCAACTCAAAATACACATAAAATGCTTTTCTATCAGAACCATCTGTACTGTTTGTGCGCCTCTAAACTATGTCCAGATAGAACATTAGATAAGAAATATGTAAAGGTATTTGGAGTTTGTGGCAATATCCTGAAATATTAACACAAGCATGGATTGTGGCTCTGTTTTTATCAGCAGAACAAACCGAACTTGATGAGTTTTTGCTTCAAAATAATAGTTTAAATTATTCTCGTCTTATCTGAACAAGCGCACAATCAGGCTGCAGGTAATGGTCTGTTTTAAAGTTGTTTTAAAACTCAAATTATGTTCTTATCTCAGTTTTGGTTTCAGTATGGTTGAGTGCCACCAATATAAAACATGTACGTGTTCTGGAAGAAAGCGGGGAGAAAATCACAAAAGCTAGTGATTTGAGATGCACATAATAGGCTATGGATGAGAGGTTTAATGCATATTAGACAAAAATGACAACAAGCAAAAATCTGTAAATGAAAAAGAATATAAATGAGTTGACAGATCTTTACCACTTCACAACATGTTCTTCTAATTTGGTTTGTTTTCCATTTCTTTGTTAACATTGGTTTTCTTTATTAGGTTCACAGGCCAATCTTTTTCTATAGTTTTGCACCACCTGTTCAACTCAAGCAACGTATAAACATAATACTTGAGTAAAATGTTGGCTGTTTTTCTCGCTGTAAGTAACTCCACAAGTGCTGAAAGCTTATGACGACGAACATTTTGACAACTTTGGCCCCACATTAAGATTTTAGTTTATATGTTTTCAAATGGTATGATAAATTCTTTGGAAATACTGATGTATGCATTATCAGATAGGGCTGGGAACAAAAAAATTTACTTTTAAATGTTCTATTGGTACCGAAATAAGATAGGTACATATTAGAAAATCATTAATTTTGATGTCTGATGGGTCATGGGAGAGCTCAAACTGATCATTTAAAAGTAGAGTTATGATTCAAATAATTGGGTTTAATGGAATTTAAGAACATTTTACATAATAATGAATACAGAAATAGGTACCAAAAAAAGTATTGTTCAAGTACTGGTGCCAGAAATATATTGAAAGGTACCTACATCCTTTGTTGGATTGTGTCTGCTGGATTATTATAAATCAGTTTTAATATCCAAACAGATACTCTGAAGTCAAGTTTCACCAGATACTTTTAATAGAGTTTTTTTTCTTTTAAATTCGTCTGGAATCTACGACACGCTCACACACCTGGATCTTTCTCTTGTTCCAGCTCTCAGTGGGAATGTGGAGCCAGGCAGGAGCGGCAGGCAGAAACTCACGCCAAACTGTTGCGCCAAACCTAGGTCCAAACAACGAGGCATGAATGCTCCAAGAGTGCCAACACCAACGGGGATAAGAATGTGTAAATGCGTTTTTAGGCTTCAGAACTGCCAATTATGAATGTAAATCTATATATTATTGATATTTGGGCATGTTACCTGTATTCCTGTCACTGCAGATGTCAAAGAGCCCGATGGTCGATGGTCCCAGCTGAGTCAAGACCGGGTCTGACACCATGGCAACGACCTCTGACCTCCAGCTGTCCTGTTCATTTGCTCGGATGAACTCTGCTATTTGCTGGTATTGGAAGTCTGACGATAGTTTGGTCAATGACCGTGTTGGTCTGAAAGGAGATATTAATGGTTTTTTAGTGTTTCGAAGATGTCCGTACCTGCTAACATTGTGATGAACAACAAATCACAACAATGTTTTCATATATTTTCTACAAATGTGGAACATGTATGAAAAAAAACTTCTACATTTAAAGTCAGTTTGTAAATTTGTTATTAGTCAGGCCAAGTTGTAATATTTGCAGTAATATACATACAAACATACATACAAACATACATACAAAAAACAAACAAACAAACATTCCATTAAATGGGGCAGTACAGAAATGATTTGTGGTAAATTGTAGAAATGAATTCAGTTTTAGTAGCTTATACACTGCAAAAACTGAATTTCTAGATGAGTTAAAACATCTTGATTTCAGGATATTAATCTGAATTTCAGACGTTTTGACTCGTTAAGATGAGTTAAGACTTTTTTATTTGATGGAAATAGATTATTTGACTTGCATCAAACCATTTCTGACTTGTTTCAACACATTATTTCTTATTTCACTCAAAATGATCTGTCAGTGGGTTAAGATAATTTTACTTACCCGCTGACAAATGTGTTTTCTTATTTTAAGCAAAATTATTAGTATTATCAGCCAGAAATACCTTGAAACCAGTGAAATATTCTGCATCACATCAGCAATTAAATCTCATCGAGTCAAAACTTCTCAAATCCAGATAAAAATGATCAATTCAAGCCATTTTAGACTTTACAGATTTACATTTTTTGCTGTGTACAGGCCTGCATGCATCATATGGGTAAATTTCCTCTTCAGCCATTTTTAGCAGTCACATTTTACTGTCAATAGATTTTGCCAATATTAAAACACATTTTAAAGGTGCAATGCAACAAATATTAAAAGTGTGGTGTGCATTATATACAAAAGAAAATGAAGTAAGAGAACATTTATTTGCACCACTTGGGGAATTCCCATGTTATAATGCACTTTCAAGAAGCCCACAGCAGGAGAACAGACAGATGCAATCAAAAATCAAGATAAATAAAACAATAAATCAATAAGTAAAAATAGACTTACTTCTACCACAACACTGTGCAAGTAGAATAAAAACATCTGGCTACAATGCTATTATGAACAACATGGCTATGGCTATGTTTCTGTACAGTATGCAGAGGAAGATACAGCGCACACACAGAACAAATATCAAGCAGAGTGTCTTCAGTGTATTGTACAGGCAGTGATTCCCTTGATGATACAGTATCGCACGGGATCGATACAGATGGGAGACACATTATTCCATGCACAGACAAACTGACTGCACATCTTAAAGCAAGAGAACGCAGCAGCATTTTAGCAGCCACAAAGCCAGAGTGAGCCGTTTGGTGTTAATTCGATTGTGGCATCCGTGACACAGAGCGGTGCTAAGACATACTCACTGTTGTGTGACTGCCTGCTCCATGACTGAGGGGGGCTGCTGCCGGTGCACTGGAGTCAGCAGGAATGAGCAGACTTAAGGGGGGAGCGCGCTGACACTGTACCCGGCGAGAGTGTGTGTGTGGCGGGCAGATAAAGCCGCTCAGAAGGCCCTGGAGCTGGGTGAGAGAGATAAGAGCGGAGTTGTGTCACTGCCACCCAAAAGGAAAGCCGAGGCACAAAACACAAGTAGCAGCTGCAGCAGATGAGCATCAGAAAGCAAAAATGAGAAAGAAGCCAGCATGAAATTATCAGATGTGTGTGGATGGACGCCTCTTTGAGATATGTTTATTTGAGAAACTGTCTGCGAAAACATCAACAAATTCATTACGAATATCAAAAGACTTTGCAGAGTCATGTTAATCCTCAAAGCAGAGTTTAGGCCTGTGTATCAATTTTTAGTTTTGCATCGGGAATACCATAATAAAAACAGCAAGTTTATGGTTTAAATTAATCCATTAACGTTCAAGTTGGATCAAATAGTTTTATTCCTTCATGTTTAAATAATCGTCCCAATTGCTCTGATGATTCTCCAAAGTCTAAATACATTTCTCTAACAACTCAAAGTGAAATTACATAAACTGAGTGTTTTTATTTTAAATCCCTGTGCATCGATTAGTAGACTAAAAAGGAGGCATAATATTTAGCAAAAAGTACTGACATTCTTGAAGTCAGAATGAATTCACAATTCATTCCCAAATGTCTACTTACTTCATGTCATATTTCATGTGTTGTTATGTTATTCTAAATAAATAACATAACAATTAGTCGACTAATACACATTTTGATTTGTATTTGATTGATTAAGGCACTGTCAACCGATTGGTAACAACTAAAGACCCACGAATACTTTTTAACTGAACCAATGTAGAAAAAAAATTGAAAAAACTTTCCATGAAGACTAAAACGATATTTAGTTCGAACATAATGAATGAAATACAACTAGAATGACCTGATGATAGACTCATTAGGTTTGGTCCTTAGACTCCAGTAATGATGAGTCTAATCTCTCCTCTGGGTCTTGAGTCTATGTCCTGTGGCTGCAGGCGACTCTCTGCTCCTGGTGCAGACGGCTCCTCTGATGGTGCTCTCACAGCTGGCTCACCTGCATTCAGCCTCATGCCCATTATCTTAATGTATGTATGTATGTGTGTGGGTGTGTGTGCATGTGTGTGTGCGTGAATATGTGCATGTGTACGTGTGTGTGTTTGCGTGGAAGCTTTAATGTTGGGATGGTGGGGCCGGGGTGGGGGTGGGTTCGGGGGATCATTTTTAAATATGTAAATTGGAAAGCACTTTGTGTTACAATTTTTGTATGAAAGCCCTTTATAAATAAAGTTTGATTTTATTTGATTAGAGACGGGTTAAAATAAAAACCTGAAAGAAAATGAAACTGTAAATATGGCGTTGTGGTGCAGAGGTGGTGCTGGGGCGGAGGAGGGCTGCAAGAGTCGAACTGCTGAATGCAGAAGCAGAGGTTTGAGTTTAAAACTAGGCTGATGTAACCCGACATAACACAGCACGAGTACAGCCAGGTCCAGCAGGCAGGTGTGGGGTGACACAGGTCTGTCCAGCAGCTTCCAGAAAGTTCTCTTATTGACACATGATCGTACAGTGGTAGAATTGACATATTTACAATAATTAGCATGAAAACAAATTAAATAATCTCAATAATCTCATTTACAAATATTGGAATCACAGATACATAGAATCCCCAGTGTATCCCCCGGCAACCGTGCCCGTCAACTGTGCCTGGCAACGGTGATAAAATTACTGCAAACGGCAGTTACAAAATAAAACACATTTAATACACATTTAACATAAACTTTTAAACTATTAGAGCCCGCCTGATTTTATGGAAGACAAAGACAACACAGGCAACACAGGTCTCTAAAGGACAAAACAAAAATATACAATAAGCACCAACAAAGTAAAATAATAAAATCTTATTTGTTGACAGAAATGGCTAATATTTACACACAGTGGATGAATCACATTCAAAAATCAGAATCGGAATCAGTTTATTGCCGTTGTCAGTGTTCAAAATTCACAAACATAGGAACTTGCTTTGGCGTAACATAAAACAATGAATAAAATATAAGCAAAATATATAAAAGAGGCATGTATAAGATTAAGAATAAAATAGAAAAAAACAGACTTAGACTATATACAGAAAATGTACAGTTGGATAGACAGTGGTGCAAATATTATATGATTGTTAAAGTGGCAGGTGTTAAAAAGTGTTCATGAGTCCAACAGCAGAGAGAAAGAAACTGTTCTTGTGGCGGGAGGTTCTGGTCTGGATGGACCGTAGCCTCCTGCTCGAGGGGAGGGGCTCAAATAGTCCATGTCCAGGTGAGAAGGGTCAGCTGTGATCAACCTGCTCGATCACCTTCTCAGCAGAGCGCAGAATGTGCTGTAGTCTGTGTTTGTCCCTGGCTGTGGCTCCTGTACCACACAGTGATGGAGGAGGTGAGGATGGAGCACACGGTGATGAAGGAGGTGAGGATGGAGCACACGGTGATGGAGGAGGTGAGGATGGACCACACGGTGATGGAGGAGGTGAGGATGGACCACACGGTGATGGAGGAGGTGAGGATGGACCACACGGTGATGGAGGAGGTGAGGATGGACCACACGGTGATGGAGGAGGTGAGGATGGACCACACGGTGATGGAGGAGGTGAGGATGTACCACACGGCGATGGAGGAGGTGAGGATGGACCACACGGTGATGGAGGAGGTGAGGATGGACCACACGGTGATGGAGGAGGTGAGGATGGACCACACGGTGATGGAGGAGGTGAGGATGGAGCACACGGTGATGGAGGAGGTGAAGATGGACCACACGGTGATAGAGGAGGTGAGGATGGACCACGCGGTGATGGAGGAGGTGAGGATAGACCACGCGGCGATGGAGGAGGTGAGGATGGACCACACGGCGATGGAGGAGGTGTGGATGGACCACACGGTGATGGAGGAGGTGAGGATGGAGCACACGGTGATGGAGGAGGTGAGGATGGACCACACAGTGATGAAGGAGGTGAGGATGGACCACACGGTGATGGAGGAGGTGAGGATGGAGCACACGGTGATGGAGGAGGTGAGGATGGAGCACACGGTGATGGAGGAGGTGAGGATGGACCACACGGTGATGGAGGAGGTGAGGATGTACCACACGGTGATGGAGGAGGTGAGGATGGACCACACGGTGATGGAGGGGGTGAGGATGGACCACACGGTGATGGAGGAGGTGAGGATGGACCACACGGTGATGGAGGAGGTGAGGATGTACCACACGGCGATGGAGGAGGTGAGGATGGACCACACGGTGATGGAGGAGGTGAGGATGGAGCACACGGTGATGGAGGAGGTGAGGATGTACCACACGGTGATGGAGGATGTGAGGATGGAGCACACGGTGATGGAGGAGGTGAGGATGGACCACACGGTGATGGAGGAGGTGAGGATGGACCACACGGTGATGGAGGAGGTGAGGATGGACCACACGGTGATGGAGGAGGTGAGGATGGACCACACGGTGATGAAGGAGGTGAGGATGGACCACACGGTGATGAAGGAGGTGAGGATGGACCACACGGTGATGGAGGAGGTGAGGATGGACCACACGGCGATGGAGGAGGTGAGGATGGACCACACGGCGATGGAGGAGGTGAGGATGGACCACACGGCGATGGAGGAGGTGAGGATGGACCACACGGCGATGGAGGAGGTGAGGATGGACCACACGGCGATGGAGGAGGTGAGGATGGACTCGATGATGGAGGAGGTGAGGATGGACCATACGGCGATGGAGGAGGTGAGGATGGACCACACGGTGATGAAGGAGGTGAGGATGGACCACACGGTGATGAAGGAGGTGAGGATGGACCACACGGTGATGGAGGAGGTGAGGATGGACCACACGGCGATGGAGGAGGTGAGGATGGACCACACGGCGATGGAGGAGGTGAGGATGGACCACACGGCGATGGAGGAGGTGAGGATGGACTCGATGATGGAGGAGGTGAGGATGGACCATACGGCGATGGAGGAGGTGAGGATGGACCACACGGTGATGGAGGAGGTGAGGATGGACCACACGGTGATGGAGGAGGTGAGGATGGACTCGATGATGGCTGTGTAGAACTGCACCATCATCTGCACCAGCTCGTCTTTCCTCAGCTGCTGCAGGAAGTACTTCCTCTGCTGGGCCTGACTGATGATGGAGCTGATGGTCGGCTCCCACTTGAGGTCCTGAGTGATGGTGGCGCCGAGAAAGTGGAAAGAGTCCATGGTGGTGATGGATCATCTCCTCTGTCTTCTGGGTGTTGAGCTCCCGGTTGTTGTCGCTGCAGCAGAACACCAGCCCGTCCAGCTCCCTCCTGTAGACAGACTCATCGCTGTCTGAGATAATAAAAGACGTGAAAACAGGTGCTCATCAAGGATAAGGCTTGTTGAACTTAGTAACTAGTGGTGCTGATGCAGTTGAAAAATGTTAAAACGTGGTCAAAAAAGTTTAAGGCACTCTATTTTGAAGAAAAATAAAAGTCCTTTATTTCTTACATGAGACGAGCTCAGCCTCATTCTCATTTGAAACCAATGTGGTTTTCTTGACTCCCATGTGATAAAACGTCTTGCTACACCCTTCATCAACTGTAAATCTCCAACTGTTTAAAAGGTTAGTCCATAAGCTTCCCTATTTCAATGTCAGTGTTAAAATATTTACTTTTAGCTCTTAGCACATTTATTCAATCTTAGTCTGTAAAATGAAGTGCACACAGCCTTGAAGGATAATAAGTCTTGATTTCATTTAGGCTCCAGTATTACTCATTCAGTCAAGTGAACATTTGTAATGAGCTCTTCCATCTCCTTGGCCCTTTTCAGGTCTGAGTCAATACCTGCAGCCTTGAGTTGGTGAGTTCTGAACACATCTGTCTCCTTTACATCTATATCGGACTGAGGCTTCGAAAGGTTTCATAAGCAACAAATTCCTACCCATGGGTTTCAGAGTGATGACAATCTAGCACTGTTGCTATAGCAATGAACAGTATTGTTTGTGCTAATGTATTGTACCTTGTCCCTTCTGTGAAGCTCTTTGGGCACTGCTGGTTGTTGTAAAGATGCTATACAAATAAAACTGACCTTGCCCTAACAATTCCAAATATTATGGGCCGTATTTTGTCCTGGCGGTAGCTTGGTGCTTGCATTAATGATAACTTTCTGCGCCAGCGCAAACAGTGATGTCATGGGCCGAGGAGCTCTAAACAAGAGGCATGATCATGTAAAAATATGAGGTGGAGAGAAGCAAACGCAGGGCGTGGTGTGATGCATTCTGTGAAAGGTCAGTATCGTAACTAATAAACTTCAAAACGAATGCAGTGAAAAACATAACGTGGGAAACATTTCCTGGAATCGTATTACTGTCCTCACATGGACAACATAATCCTCATAAAACAACCTTAATGAGCACAAATAACCAAAACAATACATCACAGAATAATGAATATAGTCCAGTTAAGACAGTCCGTCTGCCTTAAATAGCTTTAGCTGAGTTTTCATTGCGCAAAACTGTATTGATCTGCCTCAAACGTCGAAAAAACATCACATTGAGCCTGTTTGCATTCAATTATGAAGTGATCAGTGTCACAATAAACACCTCAGTCCGAAGTCTCGTGTGTGTGTGAGAGAGAGATGTGCGTGTGAGCACGTGTCTGATTGCGCTTGCTGCGTGAGGAACAGAGCAGGTGAAACTACCTTTATGAATGAATGCTGTGAGAGGTGCGTGTGATCCTACGCTCCAGCTGGAGGCTGTACAGCATACACAGTACATATACGGTGCTGGACATTTGTCCTTCAGAACGTTTCAATTTCAGGTCTATTCAAATGAGGCTTTATTTTTATATAGCACAGTTCATATCTGAGGACACGCAGCAGCAATGCATAAACAAACAAAAAAAACAACTTTGGGACCTGGGGAGGACAGACAAAGGGGCTTCAGGACTGGGAGGGAGTGGTCAGAGAAGTTTCAGAGCGGCGGTCACTGCAGTGGTCTCTGGCTTCAGGACACACCGCTGTTTTGATCACAATCGCTGCTGAACAGCGTATACTGACATCTTGGGGCTTCTGAGTCATTTTATTGTCCTTGTATATGAGCCCCTCGTGTTTTGCCCCTATGACCAGGGACAAAACGCGCTTAAAGACGCTGGGGGCAAAATACGGCCCTGTATCTATAGCTATACATTTGAAAGGACAAGAGTCAAACATCAGCTTCCTGTTTAGGAATCTGAAACCCAAGAATAACTTTATAGAGAGTTAATACAGATATATTTTTGATGAGGACAGAAGGAACTGTGATAATATAATGTTGTTAGTGAAGTATGAACAGAAGTAGCCGTCGTCTTAAAAGTTGATCTGGTATGATAATACTTATTTATATTATACAAATCTTACCTAATTTTCCCTGGTTCGGCCTTTAATTTGTTTAAACGGTCAGAAAAATGTTCCTTGAGTGTAATTTGCCCCTGCTTATTTGATTGAATGTTGTGAATTGATTCTGTGTTTCAGTGACATGATCCTTTTAAGACTTCAGTGCTACTTCCTATAATTTTCTCCTTTTCTACAAACTATATTTAAATGTACTTATATAATCTCTGCATATAAACATGGGCCTTCATTTTATTGAAAGGTCTAATGAAGAAATAAAAAAATAAAATAAAGTTTTAGGGTGTACATTTTCAAACCATCACTGAAAGGTTGTAGTTGCTATAGTTTCCAGACGAGAAAAGTGACAGAAGTGTCTAACCTTAAATGGAAAAACACTATTAGCATCTATATTAAAACAGCGGGGCGTCAGAGCAGTATAAAGTTTCTATAATCAAACAACTAGTACAGCTCAAATTCAGAAAACTTTATTTAAAAGTTACAAAGATATTGCCTTACTTTATCCTTGTTTGTTTTAGACAGTGGACAACAGACTGACATTCACATCTACAAGTAAAAAGTGATGACAACGATGGCCAAGGCTTATCATTACATTTTGGAGAAAGAAAATGTTGAAACTTAATATGCTTACCCCTTCAATGCTTTCTTTACTGTTCAGGTCCCAATACCAAATAATTGTGAGAGAACTCAGCAGGGAAATTGTGCTTCAGCAGGGAGAGCAAAAAGCCTTACAATTGATTATTAATTACCAGTTTTGTTATCGACATTCAAGAATTTGATGTTGTAGTTTTGGATGGAGGGCAGGGTCTATGAAAGTAATTCAGGCATTGGACAATGAACTTATTTTTTAAGAGACTGGACTCACAAACTTTCAAAAAAAAAAAAAAATTATTTGTTTTTTGACTGCATATTTTTAAATTCTCCTGCTGTTCTCTATAGCTTTTCTATAAAGCGATTATACAGCGATTATTTTTTTGTGTAGTCGACTAGTCAGAGGATTATTTCTATTGTACAAAAAAGACTGGAATATGGGAGTGAGGGCCTCTACATGGAGAATATTTACAAATAAATAGTACAATCTATTAATGAAAATCACAATTTATTATTATTTTCTTTTACATTGTTATTTAACAAGTCAGGTCTTTAGGCATGTGCTTTAGAGTCCAGTCTTGTATAGTCCAGATAGATACGATTATTAACCGTCTAATCTCGATTATTGCGATTAATTGTTACTGTCCAAGTTGCAACAATGAAATTTCCCCCTTGCGAGACAAATAAAATGTGTATAATCTGATTGATCTCCAATAGGACAAACAGGGTCAGTTTAATGCCATACTACAGAACATTCTAATGAACAAACTCTCCATGGAAACAAAAATGTGGCTGCACCTTTAACCACAAACCAGGCCAAACATTGGAACTTTAGTCATTTAAATGTACATTCTGCCATAGATCCTGCCCTCCAACTCAAAGGTGAATAAAAGGCTTTTTAAGAACGTCATATCATCACCTGTTACTTTACGTGGAGCATTTACTGACTTGTTGACTGTATTTCTTCCCGTTTTCGCACAACTTCCCAGCTGAATCTGCCATTGACCGTTGTATAATTACTGAACCAGGTAAACCAGAGTGTCCCCGACGTCCACCACCAGCCCGTTGTCAGCCAGAGTGATTTTCCTCTGCTCCAGGTTGATGTTGAACACAGATTTTTCACTGATGGGGAGTTTGCCCTGCTCCTCTTGTCCCAGGACGGGCACTCTGCGGGGGCCTAGCAGGGGGTCCTCGTACCTCATCAGCTTCACACGAGACAGGTCTGTTTTTGGGCGAGACACGCAGAGGTCAGTTTAAATGATGACGCTTGGAGAAGGTCGAGAAGAGCAGAAATCTAGCAGTGATGGTTAGGGAAAGGAAAGTGTATTTAATGTGCTTTGAAATATGAAAGTCCAAGTACAATCCTACATGATAACGACCATTAGGGTTATTAAAATAATTATTTCTAGCATCGAAACTAGACACTTAGTAATTTCAGTATCAATATTGAAAACATGTGTCGGTCCAATTCTGAATAGTTTTTTGAATGGTCTTAAAGTGCGTATGACGGGTTTTTACGATTTTCTAATTTAGACTTTCTTCAGTGTATTAAAACCTCTTGTAAATATAAATTATAGTTTTACACCAACCAGGTCGCTGCTTGTGGAGAAAAGTTAAAAAATATGTTGACAATTACAGGTAAACAAACTGATGAAATCACACCGCGGAGACAAAGGTTGTGCATAATTTACACAAAACAAACTACTTTTTTGACCCTTTAACTATTATTTCAACAAAATAAAGGTGTTCACATGTGTTTCTCTTTGTCAAATGAACAAAATCTGACATTAGATGAGTTTTGGCCAGTGTACAGTGTGGTTGCTATGGTAATTTCCTAGTGTGATGTCATACTTTACAACCAGGAAGTAAAATTTAAAGCCTAAAAAATAGCTAAACTGGGGTAAAATTTGTAAAGATTTTAGTAGAAATTTGAATATATTTATCTTGACTGTATTTTAGTTAAATGTCTATTTCAACCTGTCATATGCCCTTTAATCTTCAGCAACGCTAGTATAAGACTGCATGTACCATTAAAAGAACTACAATCATTGTATGTTCAAAATTACATTCTATTTAATATTTAAAAAGCAGCCCTTTTTATTGGTGCATTAACATTGTATCAATTATCAAGCCTTTCACTTAGCATTTTTAATTTTTTGTATTGGTCAACACATTGGTCAACTTGCTTTAGTTCACAGGACAGAACTAATTTAATGATCACGTCTTTTTTTGTTTTGTTTTTTAAGCTGAATAAATACAGCAGTGCCAAATAATGTGCTTTCTAATGTACTTTCTGTTGTTCTTATACTAGCTTTTTAATAAACAGCTTGAATGGCTGAAGTGGTCCTTTTCCCCTCAGACTTAAGGTTAAGGTAAACCGTACTGTCTTTAGCTGTAGAAAGAATGTTTGAAGCCTTGTGCATAAACTGCTCCGACCTTTGATGAGGCGGTTGACTTTGGCGAGGCGGCGCACGATGCTGTCGCGGCTGTCGCCTTGACGGATTTCCACCTTCTGAGAGAAGAGACCACTGGACGGCTGGGGGTTTATGAGGGACACAGACACACCGGGCTAGAAAGACATGCAAGATCAATGAGCATTTCTGTAATACGTCCATGTACTAAACAAGACACACAAGAAGTGAGTGTTTCCTCTGTGAGAAGGGACGTCATAAAGCGTTAATCTCAATTACAGGTCAAGAATATAACTGTAAATCTTGAGGGTTCTTCTTAAAATAATCGTAACACCTAAAATTTTACTATTCTATCTTATCAAGGACTTTATTTTACTAGTCTGAACCAGGGTTTAACAATAAATTAAGAAATAAATGAGGACTAAACCAGGGCTAAGTCAATATTTAACAAAGCCATAATAATTGTTGTACTTGATTGGTTAGATTTTCCCTTTATTTATTTACTTGTGCTTCAGAATACATTTTAGCATTATAAATATAGATGGAAAATCAATATATTGTGACATTCTTGCTAAATGAGAATATTGGTTCCATATGGCATAATGAGATTACGTTGTTAATCACTATCTGCCTCCCTATTTACATTTGCGACAAACACAAAACATTAATAAGCAAATCAAACAGCCCGTAGCTACCTCCGATCTGAAAACACAGAATGGTTTCCCGGGGCAACAGTCCTCTTTTATCTTGTCATCGGCTTCAGATGCAAACAGCACGTCAATCTGCTCCAACTGCAGAAAAATAATATGGAAAAAAAGAAAAGAAAACACAAATAATGAGTTTGAGGCTGCCAATGTGTGTCTTTACAAGTGTTAACAAGGGTCCGGAGGCGATTAGAGGTTCAACATGTGGCTTACAGCTAATCCGTCACACTTTTCCAGACGGAGATAGGATCTTAGTGCCACGGAGGGTTTTGTCCTTCATGGTGCACAACAGATAAAATTTGTTACCTCTAATTCTACACAGACTACACAGCGAGCTGATCAACAAGAAAGTGTAAAAACATGTCACTGCTGGTAATTTGAAGATTGTTCTTTTAACTAAAACGGCAAGAATTCTTTACTCAAACTACGTCGGACATGTTAGCTTTCATGTGGTATAGCTGTGTATGTGTGTATGTGTAAGCCCTTTGAATACTTCTCTGTTGTACATTAAATCTAAACCTTACATGATTGTTTACCCAACTCAAATGTCAATTACCAACTTATAACGATACCACCTGATCATTGTTTTTCTGTAGATATATTACTAATGAAACCTTGAGAATAAATTGAATTTTCTTTTTCACATCATCTTCTACACTCTGTTTTTTTGTCTCGAGTACCCCCCCTAAGCTTTGTCTCATGCTCGGAGTACCCCTCAACTTGAGTTTCAGACAAACAAATGGGTTTATTTATTATTATATTGTAATTGTTACTGTTATATTTTTTGTTTTAGTAATATTTATAGCCCAAGATCCTACATTTACAACTAATGACACTTTTTTTATTCAGATAAAAGTACATTTCATTTTCTTAAAACCTGAAACCATTCTAAGTACCCCCAGGTAATTGCTCACGTACCTCTGGTTGGGAAACACTCTTCTATACGTCTTATTCCTATCAGCAGAGCCAACAGGATTTGCTCAAGAAGGGACGGAATAATATTTTTTGTATTGAGCTTAAACAGATATGGCTTTTGTTTTTGTGGCCAGTGACGTCCTACTCAGTGTTTGGGCTTATTTAAAATGTCTGGATTTCTGGAGTCAAAATGTGGGTATTTTAAGCTCTCCTCTGCCACCCCTGTTAAACCCAGGGAGACACCTCTGAGCTCAGCTGTCACTCAGGCAAAGCCCCTAATGCTCCAGTCTGCAAACCACTCACAAAATACTTGTCCGCCCTTGTCCCATAAATGCAACTTTAACTTTTACCTGACAAGAAAGCAAACCATATCACTAAAAAGTAATGCCGTCAATTGATTAAAAAAAAAAAAAATGATGAATGATGTTGATTCGACATATGATTGATCATGATTAATGAAGTATTTCCACACATTTTAATGAAAATTACATTACTTAGGTCAGTGGTTCCCAACCTTTTTTGTCTCGAGTACCCCTCAAGCTTTGTATCACACACACAGTACCCCTTAACTTGAGTTTCAGGCAAATAAATGGGTTTACTAGGCACATATTGTCAACTATTACAATTATGTTTTTTTATAATATTTATGGTCTAAGATACTCCAAAAAGACGCTACATTTACAACTAATGAGACTTTTTACTCAGATATAAGTAAATGTAATTGTTTTTTAAAACCTGACACCATTCTAAGTACCCCCTGCTAATTCCTCACGTACCCCTAGGGGTCCCCGTACCCCTGGTTGGGAAACACTGACTTAGGCTACTTATTTTAAAGCCTTACTGCCTATACTTTAAGTTTAGACTTTGACTTTTATGTTGAGTCTGTGTTTCAAATAAATGAACAGGCCCAAACCAGTAAAGGCCCTTCATTGCTGCTTGCGGCTGTCACTGGCTCTTACGGTGACTGATGTGAGGTGTTCAGGTTGGTCTGGTGTCTTCAGTGTTCTGTAGTGGTTTGATGGAATGTTTGGCTCATATTTTTTACGTTAGTGCTTTATTTTCCTCCAGGAGGTGCTGTAACAGTGTTCAGTTGGAGATTTCTGCTGCATCTTTGGTTTGTTTTGCTGCGCAGAGCAAGGCCGGACTGCTCTCCACGATCCGCACTCATTAACGTCGATTGATGGATATGAAGGTTATTTTGTTTTTATTACCAAAGTTGTTTTTACACTGAATTTATGTAACTGATTTTTTTACATTTGAATTATGTGAACCAATTAATTATTATTATTATTTTTTTTTTACATCCGATCAAGTCAAAATATTCACTGAATACAAATACGTCTTAAAATTAAGTAAAAAGAAAAAAAGTTTCACATTTCATCTTGTTAAAATATAGCAAAAATAAATAAATAAAATAATCAATATAAAATTGTATTAACATTTTATTAAAATTTGAACAAATTAAGACATTGCATTTATATAAAATTAATTTTAAAACATTGTATTGTAAAAAAGTGATTATTAAAGCATTGTATTTTTTAAAACTGAACTTTAAGACATTGTATTTATATTCAGTGAATATTTGTACTAATTCAAATGCAAAAAAATGCTGTTTTGTAAATTCAGTGTAAAATAAAACCTTTGGTAATAAAAACACAAAATGAACTACCTTCATAGATGGATTTTATGTGTAAAATTAACCGTGTGAAGTAAACGCTGCTCTGGTACTTCTTCCTTCTGTCAGAGATGCCTCGCTGCATAATCTATAGAGCGTGTTTGGTCTAAACAGACTCTATGATTAACCGCATGAGTTCACACGTTAACTGACAGTCCTGCTAAAAAGCAAATCACAGTTCATAGTTTAAGCCAACATTTACTTACCTCTAGTGAGTTTGTGAGGTACACCAGGTTTTCCATGATGACGGCTTTTTCATCAAACTCCAGCTCCAGATCCAAAACCCTTGGGCCACTTTTTTCCAGGTTTTCCTAAAGCGAAAAACATAAGTAACAAAAAGCATATAATTCGCTTTTTCGTCAACAATACTAGTAACACTATCAGTTTGTCACCTTGATGCTGACACAGTTGGTTTGAGAATATAAAGAAAAGGGCTTTCAGACGCCAAAACAAACCATCAAACGGGGGGCACAGTGTGAGAAAAGAACTTGAAAGCTGAAAACGAGGCTTTGCGAAGGCAATTTCAGGAAGAAAACAAAGAAGTTTATAATTTTATAATTTAATAACTGCCACAAAATACAAAATTCCTCTTTGTGTCAACAGTGAACATAAATAAGTTGAGATGTAGGACTAGCAACGTGAGAACCAACAGAACAAAGAAAAGTTGCAGCTTGCAAATCCCACTTTTCAAATCAATAAAAAACAATTCAAGTATTTTGAATACACACTTGAAGTTTTCAAAGAGCAGATGCATGCAGCAATCACACGAGCGTATTTAAAAGACAGAATCAATTGGGGGAGAGAAGGAGAACAAACAATCAAGCAGTGGTTAAACAAATCTCGACTCTGAAGAGCTGCAGCCATCAGTGTATTGTAATGCAATTTGAGTGGATCGGGGAAGGTAAAATTATCCAAATAATAACTGGGCTCTTGTGGAAGAATATGGGTAAAAATGGACAAAACTTGGTAAATCTTTGCAAAATGGTTGCTTCTTTGTATTTAAAGGGGAAATGTTATATAAAATGTACATTTAAGAGCTTTTCAAGTTATAACTGTGCTACTTCAGAGTTGTATTTTGATTTGCTCAGAAAACTGCCGCTTTCACCGAACCCATACTTTACTCATGCTTTGTCTCTGCTATAAAACTCTTTTCTCAGCACATGGCATGTTTCAAAGTCTGTGTATAGTCCAGTTGATTGATTATTTGATTAATATATTAATTGATTAGTTATGATTAATCCATGAACCTGTTTCAGCTCTACTGTCTACCTACATTCAGTGGAGTGGGCCCGTGCATGTTGTAAACAGTATTAAAACTCCATAAGCCTTAAAGGGTAACCAGCAAGCTAACACCAACTAAAGCTTCTGTTTAAATATAACGCCATTATATTTAAACAAAAGCTTGAACGTACAAAAGTTGTTTATGTGCATTTTAAATTTGTTTTGTGCTATGAGTTTTAATAACAGAAGCGTTGCACTGTTGGAGCTGTACCTTTATCATGGCCACAAAGGGCATCACCCGTTTCATGTACTTCTTGAGCTCGGGCAGGGCTCCCAGTTCAGTAGCGATCACCTTGTTGTCGGGAAGGACTCCATTGTTGCTCTGGGACAGAAAATACAAACAACATTACACATTAACATGAACCACACCAAGCAATTTTCAAGCATAAATACGTGGGATTTAACAGTTAAGGCAGTATATGAAGGATTTTGGCTTAGTTTAAAAATGTGCATGTGTCCTCAGAAATCAAGACGATATTGACAACGGTTAATATATTCATGGTTTTTTTTTTGGAGCATCTTTATAGTCAGACAATATTATGTCAAACGAAGTGTGTTAAATGTATTAGTTGAGATTTATATAAGTTATTATATAATTAACGTCAGACAAATGTGAAATGCCTGTAAAAATAATCACAAAAGTGCGGATATTCCGCTATACCTTTAAAGGTTGGCATAACTAATCATCTTAAAACTATTTACTCAATATTCAAATTTTGCATACCTTTAAAACAATATTATCATCTACATTTCGATCCACACTTCTACCTCGACATGTAAACTTGTTCAAATAATTGTTTTAGTGATAACAGGTGTTAATTCCAATCATCCAGACAGAGGAAAACTTCCTCACTTTGAGTTAAAAGATCTTATGACCAAGGCCTTCGCTACACGTACACAAATATTTTTTATTCACCCGATAAAAATAAAATCTGTCCTCACTCGACAACAACACAATGTTCCATTATTATACATATCAGCTGTACTCATTCTTTGCAATATCTGATCTGATGTTAAATGCAGCCATAAATAATCCAAGGCTTTTGTACAACAATATCTTAAATGGGGACCAGCCATTAAGAAAATTTGGTTTTCATGAGTCATGATGCTGCCTTTCACCAACACAAGGAGCATTGCTGCTTTTATCGTTTATTTATCAATGCCACAGAACTTATTGCATGTTCACGACACACCAAAGAAAAAGTAGCCCACCAAAAAGAAAGTGAGAATAACTAAATGACCAGATCTGGGACATCTGTGCATAAGCGGCGAGCGCATTGGCACACAGCTGTGCACACGAGGACTTCATAGTGCACTCACATCTGAGTCCAGAACTGGTCCTGACTTCACTGGTAAAACCACACAAGTGCGTAGTAGCCTACTCTGTCATACCACAACACAGCCACGTTTAAGCATACGCACGTGAACAATCACCTCACGCCAGATCATCACATCCATGTCCAGCTCCTCGCTCTATAAATCCCTCCAAAAATTGTGTTTGTGAGGACAGAAGGCCCAAATGCAGAAAAATATCTATGTTTCTAAAAATATCTGGGCACCTGTTGGCAGGGCTGAGAATCTGTTCAAATCTCAAAGCTAACTGGAGACACTCTCTCAGGTGAAACTCTGTTACTTAAGTTAGACTGAAATAACAATAAGGTCATTTTTTCAGTCAACAATCAAACAACTAAATGTGATCATTACAACATCATGGTCCAGTCCAGTTGAGGTGTGACTTGTAGCTCTGTTTACCTTGTAGTGTTTGCCGAGCAGAGACAAGGCGCTGTGCTGCCACGTGGGGTAGTTTTTGGCCACATAGATGGTGCAGTGAGAGGGCTTCGCAGGAGGTTTGGTGTCACCCTTCTGTTCAGAGGAAGAAACATCATACACTAAATGTTAGACAAAAGTCAGTGTAATCCCTCACTCCAGAAGTTGTCCATGGTAGAAATGTTTCAGAAAGCTAGGGTTAGGATGCAGGCAGTTTTTGACACTGGGTTCAGATTACTACCTTAAACCCTATCCGGATGGGATTAATTTTACCTCTGGACCTTATGTGATTGATAAATTACCTTATTACCTCTGAGTTTCATGAAACCCATTCGCACGGGATGAGGAAAGTCTGATTTTTACAGGAAATTACAGACTTCTGTAGATGGAGACTCTGGCTGTTTTAGTGCAGAGACAGCCTTTATCTTTCATAAAGCCTAATTTGCGTCACTTGAAAAGACCTAAAATAATGCATAGGAACTTGAAACAGCAAACGTCTCGCACGTGGACGCCCCATTTATTCATAAAGTTCAGCGTTTGCTCCATTTTACTCACAGGGTTTAAAGTGCTGTCCTGTGATACATCCACCTGAGCTCCTCCTCATGCCTCCATCTGTCACGCTCTCATCACGCAGCGATCGTGCACAAACAAACACGCTCACGCACACGCACACACACACACACACACACACGCTCACGCACACTGTGTATCGCTGTTCCGCTGCGTGGGCCGCTGCTCTGTCTTGAGGACATGAGCGGGACTTGGAACTGAAGTGTTATGGTCTGACCTCCTGATCAAATTCATAATTTAATGGGAACGCAAAATTGTTTTTTTTCAGCATTTGGAGCAGTTTGATAAAGATTTGTGCAAACGTGCAATGGAAACTCAGTGTGTGTGCACGAGTCTGATGTTGATCAGCTGATGCTCTGTGTGCAGACGTGTGAGGACAGACTACAGTGAATCAAAAGATGGTCAGCGTAGTTTATCTTCTGGGTGAAGGTCTGTACAACGGCGGTTGTGGACAGCGCGGTGCATGTTCTACGCACATTGGAAACTGTTTTTTTGGCCCTGCCTCCACCGCAATATAATGGCCCAGGTGGCTTTAAAACTTCAGATTCAAATGTCCGTCACGGGAAATAAATACCGCCAAATTAACATGCACAAATCCAGGCCAAATAACACCAAATTACAGACGCCTGTTTGTACGGGACTGCTATTATCTTTGAACCCCGGTGTTTGGCGAAATATTCTAGGTCATTTGCGGAGGAAAATTACAGACACGGGATTGATGTTCTATATTACCTCAGTAATAATTACAAATTGCACGAGGTCCAGAGGTGAAACTTATTCCGTCCGGATAGAGCTTTAGAAACCTTTTCTACCTTGAAAAACAAACTATTACTATTATAGAGATTGCAATTATGTCATCACACGTCATAAACATTTAAAATATGCTAAATAGTTAAACATTAACAAGCATTAATTTAAAAGTGTTCTGACAATAATGTGGGCTCTTTTACCAACATTTTGCTTTACTCTTTTTGCTAATGAATCTCTATGCATGTTTTGCATGGTTTAGCAACACTTGATTTTTGATGTTCATTTAGTACCTCAGCCAAAGAAGTTCTGTTCTGAAGAACTCATTATTTAGTGTTAACGTTAGATGGTTTGGATCAGAACAGGGCATTTGCAGGGGTTCTGAGGTCTTTAGCAACACTTCCAACATTTTTGTTAATGAAATATCACACATTAAGCTTTTGATGGTCTTTGGTTTTAAGCTTTGGGCATATTTTTACTAGGTATGTTTGTTTTAAATCCTCTTGTGTACAAAACTTTGTTGAGAGTCATCTCTGCATTTCCCTGCATTACCCTTTTTATCCCAGCTCCATTTGCAGCAGATCGATCGAAGCAGGCTGAGAGCTGGAGATATCTGCTTGTCAATAATGCTCTCCAGGTCGCACACACATTTACACTTATCGAAGTCTTAATAATTATTATATGAGGCTTTAAGACATTCAGGTGATACACTGAGCAGTGAGAGAGCAACCTGACAATAAAGTGTCGAGACTTATCCTTTTCCATTACTCAAACTATGAGTTAGAAATGTGTGGATATACGGCATGGACAACCCTATTTAGTTTACATGGATTTTAATAATGTGTTCATCAGAAAAATATAAAATAAAACTGAAAAAAGTACTATCTGAGAAATCTTTTATTGTCTAAAAAGAACTAACCAAGGACAATGCTAGACATAAACTAGAACTAAACCAGATTTACGTTTGAATCCAGACAAGTTTTAAGTATTCAGCTCTGATTTAGAGCTTCACTAGGACTACACCAGGTCTAAACCAAGTAGAAGTCAAGTGTAGTCAGTTTCATTCAAATGTTGCCCACCATTTGGTTAGTCCTAGTTTTTAATTACTCAAATCACGGTGTAGTCCCATTTTAGACCTGGTCTAGTCAGTCTAGAGCTGGTATCTGGACAACCGAACATATTCTGAGGTGGAACTTGGTGTGAAAAGTTTGAGAACAACTGGGATAGAATGTGGTTCAGCATGACTTTAAATTGAACTACTGAATTAAATCTACTTTTTCCACAATACATTCCAATATATTCAGATTTAAAAAGTTTTGTGGTTGAAAAAAGGAAAAGATTCATTTCTTTTAGTTCTCAGCTATTTTGTTTCCTTCTTGTGTTATTGCCGTGTATGTTTTTTTATAATTACTTTTATTCAAATTACTTGCTAGACCTAGATTTATATCAGGCAAAGTGTTAAGAATGTAAGTAAATTTATTGCATGCCTTTGATGAAATAAACTACTCAAATCTCAGCTCTCAGGCACAACATTATCTGATAACTTTCTTTCGCTAAGTTTCATAATTTTATGCCTCATTGTGCTTTGTATTAAACAGCACCTGAGGGACTGAAGACACACTCTGCTACCTCAGATTTATTTACTGCGGTTCATAAACACGTAGAAAGATAGAGCAAAAGAAAGAAATCAATCTGGGATCACAAAGTTGACGGTGAGTTATGGGGAGGCGGTGAAGTGTGTGGTGCAGGAGTGATTGGTCTCGCCTTGTTTTTGGGCGGCAGCATGTAGGCCTTGAGACGCAGCCGGAGGTCGTGCGCCGTCTCCATCAGGTACTGAGAGGAGCGGATCAGAACCTCATCAACGGGACCCGCCGCAGGCCAGGACGCCTTCATCAGGGAGGTGGTCTAAAAGCAGAAAATTTGTTTAATAATTTGTACTATATTGTAAATTACATACATTATACTAAGAGTGACTTTAAGTGTAACAAATATGCACCACACAACCTGAAATACAAATGCGCAAGAGGTATAAATAACAACACTCTTTCTCTTCAACAAAACCTTCTCCTTTTCTGATTAAAAAACAAAAATTTTACAAAGGTACAGATGAAACTTTTTAGACAAAAAATAGACAAAAACAAAAGCATGTTCGTGTATCCAAACTGTGAGTGTGCTTGAATCTCTACAAATGGACTCCTACTTTGCCTGGAAGGCACTTCACTCGCTCGTTTCCATGGAAATGTTGTTCCTTTAGCTAAAATATTCCACAGTATGGTATAAGCCTCAGTATGTCTCATGTATCTTAGAACGTGTGTGTGTATGTGCGTGTGCGTGTGTGTGTGTGTGTATGTGCGTGTGCGTGTGTGTACAGGTATGTATATGTGACTGTCTATGGGGGGGTTTTTTTGGTTGAGTGGGTCGGGTGGCTGTGGGGGAGGTTGGGTGGGAAACTGCATGTGGAAATGTTTTTAATGCACTGTAAAGCACTTTGTGTTACATTTTATGTATGAAAAGCGCTTTATAAATAAAGTTTGATTTGATAAAACAAACTGATTTGCATGGAGAATGTTCCGAAGTATGTTTTTTTTTAATACCCATGGAATCATGCAAGTGACGTTCCACCTCCAGAAAGCTATACACCTTGTGCCTTTAAGTAAATTGGTGTAAACTGACTTTAGTATCCTTACTTACTCACCTTAACCCTCTAAAGTACAGAGTACTTAGAAATACAATTATATCACAAATGTAATAAGAATCTGTACATTTTTAAGAAATATTCCACGAACCATTTACTTTCCCCGTCTAAATAACATGCTGGACTTTTGACATTTTAATTAGTGAATTGCCCTGGAGAGACTCACAACAAGATACATCTGTAAACACATTGATCTCTGCCTTAATTCTCCTCATTTGTTTATGCAGGACTGACATTTCTATTATGCTCAAGTCAATGAAAAGAAAAAATAATTAATTTTGGCTGCTCTCTTCGGTTCACTCCGGGTTTGCTCCAGCAAATCACCAATTCACACGGGTGATGCGACTTATTGGTTTTATTTTGTCCGTGTGGAATTGGAGCAAAGGTGACCTTCTAGCCCGCACCCTAATTTGCTCAGAAAAAACAAAAAAAAATGAGGAGCTTATTCATTCTGCTATGCGGTGTTCATTAATCTGATTGCAAATGGGAATCTTGTTACTGCCATGTTTGTTTTCTACTTTATAAAGTCCTTATAAGGTAGCATTGCATAACTCAACAGATTGGCTTTTAATGTTGTTTAATATATAATTAAACAACAAAAAAGGGGCTGCAACCAATTTTTTCATGTAATAAAGCTACATTTGTTATGCCCAAAGACAGATATATTGTTAGAGTGAAACTGAACTGTGCCCTGTCTGCAACTGAATGAAGCAGGAAGTGTGCTGTTAACTAGTTGTTAACTGCCTAGCATTACCATGAAGGCAAAATTTGCTCTAGTCTCTAGTGAGAAACTCATCACAGCGAATAAATAGGATGCAAGGAATGTATTAGATAAATGTGGTACTGTAGCCCGTTACAAAGAGTTTTAAATGACTTGTTCTGTTTTTCATGTTTTTAAGATTATAAAAAAAATAAGATAAACAGATGTTTTTTTTAACCTTCTTAAAGCACCACTCACAAATTCCTACACTTGAGCGCACACTGGAAACAAGGGAAATCAGTGTCTTGCCCAAGGGCACAACAACAGTATGCATTTGGAGCTGGGATCAAAGCTCCAACCTTTGTGTCAGTGGGTGAATACTTCCTCTGCTCATAAACAACAGCACTTGCATTTGGAACTTTTAATCCACACAAGCAGAGGTTAGAAGAGTCTACAGTCAGCCACAAACCATGCAGTGTGTTCAAATCGCCACTTCTGCGTTAGACATGCTCCACACATGATAAAAAAATAAAAAAAAACTAGTCATGGGCCCTTTGTTGTTGCTAAGCGACAGTTGAAAAGCCCATTTCAAGCCGTATGGGGCCTTTTTCATATTCATAAACTCAAGTGTTAAAAATATTCCTGGCTGGGTGTGCTGTTGGGAACATGCATTGACGCTCTCTACCCTTTCACAAGGACAACACTGAAAAAAAAATCAAAATAACAGTGTGGTGTATAGACAGACTCCTGATGGACACGGAGGGCCACATAGGGAGTGCTTGCGTGCAAGGAGTCATTTCACACAGGTAAATGAGCAGTGGGAACACCACAACTAAAGGCCTATGTAAAGTGCAGCAGCATATTTTCCATGGCTGGTCCCTGGTGCTTTCTTAGATGTAAATGAATACAGCAAGTTTGAAAGTCTGTTATTTTGTTTGGAGAAAGTCCGTAGGGGCAGAAGGCAAGAGACAAAGAAGAAAGCCAGTGAAGATGATGAAAAATAGAACTCAAAAAGGCCAGATGCAAGGTGGTAGTTACCTTCCCCAGCAGGCCCCATGTGTATTCACAAAGGTGCGGGCAGATGGGAGCTAACAGCAGGGTTTGTCTCTCGATAAACTGGAACACCAGGTCCCTGTGCATGCCCTCGATGGCCAGTTCACGGTACTTGTCTTTGGCAGCCTGGAAATGACAAACACCAGTTCACAATGTAGGTTAACGCAATAATGTTTCATCTGCAGCAGAAATTGATCTTTCTTCAGCAACATTTGACATCCCTTTGAATTCATATAATTATTTGTTTATTTGGTCGGACAATGCATGTTAATAAACGTATACATGCTGTAAACACAGTGGATTGTAGCGATGGATTAATTTCCGTCTCTGTCCCGCATTCATCCTCACAAACACTCTCTTAATTATACACCAGTCGACTTCAACGCTGGAGGCAATGTGTCCACTATAGACCCACTGCAGCACCTCGTTTACCCAGCAGTCTCCCATCAAAGTACTAAACAGGCCAAAACCTGCTTAGCTTCTGAGATCTCAGCATTGGCAGACGGCATCATTTAACAGTTTTAATTAAGAAACAGAAAGGATCATAAAGATTTCCAGAATTGGGCAATTAACATCCCATAATCAAAAATCTATTCGGGTAGTCATAATTATTATGTAGAAATGTTGATGCATTAAGGGTAGACAACATGCCAAAAAAGGTATATCATGATTTTCTTGGAGCCAGTTCACAATTCTAATTTTATCACAATCATGTATCGTATAATTATATTGTAGAAGTAACTTGAGTCATCTGCTTTAGCTGAAAGCTCAAACTTCATTGCAGTTGGTTATCCATCTCACACACAGAGCTCATTGTCAGAGGAGTGAAACTGTGATATGATTTTCCACCACAATTATGCTGATTTCAAAAAGTCTAACTAAATTCCTAATTGTAATTCTGTGGAATACTTTCATAATATATGTGGCCAGTAGCAATGGGATTGTTCTTTGGGCATAAAGCACTCAATGCCTCGTTCCATTCGCACATGACTAATTTGCATATCAATATATGCGAAAACTGTCTCAAGTGCTAAACTTTGCAGCTGTGGCGTTTGCACTGATCGGTTCAAGTGTAAAGACGTGATGATGAACGGGCGTATTCAGGTGCAGGTCATTGTGCGTTCGCTCGCTCTCTTCCTCTCTCTTTCTCTCGTGTGCAACATATGTTTTCTCTGCGCGGAGACAATGGGAGCTGTGCTCAATTGATTCTGTGCACAAGGTGGCAGTTGGTCTGTTTATTTTTGTAAATGGCTAGCTCAGTACTTCCTGTCCAATTACTTTCTATGGGGTTTTTGCCCAGTCAGACTAAAATGAATACATACTGACAGATCGTGCAGTGAACGTGAGCTGTGCTGGATGTGTCTGAAACATTTTTAGACAAAACAGTGAGTACTTCATCAAAGGACACTTGTGTGTTTATAAAGGGACGTGTTTGTGTGTCAATGCTAACGCTAATGCATAACAATTTAAATGTAAACAACTCAACTGTAACCTTGTGCACAGAGTCAATTGTGCATGAGCACAGCTTAGAGCAAACAGTGGCCAGCAGTCATGAATAATTCTACCTTAGCTGTAGAGGACATCACTGCACCTTTGAGCAAGTCTAAAAATTCTGTATTGAAGAGGAAATGTATTCTGATTTCTGATTGGTGGTTTAATCTGCCTCTATTTGGCATTGTGGCAATTCAACTCAAAACTGTAGGGAACAGGCCAATTCTTTTCACAAAAACAGTTGGCAAAATAACATTACCTCATTTTTCCAAACACTTGTAGTGAATGAGGTATTTAGGTTTACAAAGGGCAGTAATGAGAAGTAATGGGGCAGCTGTATCATAGTCCATTTACCTGAAATTCAAAGAAGCCACCCTTGAGCGCCTCCTTGTACATCATCCGCTCATAGTGCTGCTCCGTTTTTAAGATGCCTGCATTCATTTCACTGTAGAGAGAACACAAAATCCATGCAATCAGTGTGAAATAGGCAGCTTCCCATACCATTTATGACAAACTCAAGCCTGTACAAGTCGAGGGGGTTGTTCCGTTTTGTAAAACTGCTGGAGCGTAACAGGGCTGGTGGAAATGACATGATGGTATAAAGTCACAAAACCAATTATAAAATATCAGCCAAATATCAGCCGCCTCCTGCCCTTGCTCAGTATTAAAGACTATAAACACTTTAGAATAAACAAGTCATAAGAAATTGTCATTTGTTAATCTTTTGGTGCTTATTCCAGCATCAGGTCATCAGTGATACAAGCCTATTTCATAAGCTACAGTATTTGTTGTCATAGGTACTGTACATAAACTGATAATGAGACAGTTAAAATGATCACTTTATATACGCTTGTCTCCGTTAGGGTTGTCATAAAATAAATCACAACCCAGATAGTAATTGATGCTAAACCTAGTATGGAAACTACAGATACTTTATGAATACTGTTGGTACTTTTACTTCTACTGTTGGTAAGTCTCACGCTTACAAATCATTTGGACCTTTACGAATAGTTTTATAATGAAATCACAACGGAAGGTATCATTATCGGTTTCAGAACTAGCATAAGACCACATGGTAACATAAAAAGTAGAGTTTGTAGTTCACAGCTTATCAACAAATATCTGTGCCCCAGTTACAAGGTAAACATGTTTAAATCAAATAGAGCTTTTATTGATAACTGTAATATTTATGTAGTCTTGATAAAAAAAATGATTATCCTGGAAGCAGAATGAGCCTCACAAGTATATGTAATTCATTTTCTATTAGGAGTATAGAAGGAACCAAAATCAAATAATCCCAACAAGAAGCATGCAATTTTAAGTATCCATTTATATCACCAAAAAAGAAATCCCTTCATCTTTGCTTTATGTCTGAGAAGTAGTTGACAAATTATTAAAAAGGTTGTAAAAAATGTATCAAAAATGTTCAGAGAGATGCTGATAAATTATTTACGCACCAAACTTTCTAACATCTCACAATAAAATCCATCTGAAAGTTATATAGTTCCCCTCGGCACGTTTACCTGGCAAACACTCTGTCGTTGAAGGTGTCTGCGGGCCCAGTCCTCAGGTTGTTCTGGTTGGCGATCATCTCTTTGACCCACTCCACCCACGTGTACAGGCGCAGGATCCCCGCGTCCGCCATCGTCTCCACAAAGTTAGCGTCCTCCACTGTGTCGCCAGCGTCAGCAAGGGCAAGACGCATACCTGGAGGGAAAGGAAAATGACCGGTGAGCATGTGACTCGGTGTCTATTTGACCGTGACTGTTTTTCATTTCATTTTATCTCACAGAACAAAACAACACAACAAATGAATGTACTGCATTTCCAATATTAAAAACAAGTACAATTATACCGATATATTTTGGACACTGACAGTAGGAACTTCAATTCAACTCATTTGTAATTTACAAATACAGTTTTTGATAGACTTTTTAACCTCCACTTAAATCACTCACGGGATGCACGGTGGCAGAGCGGCTAGAGCTTCTGCCTCTCAACAAGGAGATTGTGGGTTCGAATCCCGGACCACCCCAACATCACACGATCTCTCTGGGTGGACTCTGAATGTCCCGTGTTACCGTGGGTTCTCCGGCTCCTCCCACCGTCCAAAGACATGACTGTGTAGGTTAACTGACAACTCTGAAATTGCCCGTAATGAATGAATGTGAGAGTGAATGGTTGTCTGTCCTTGTCTCTGTCTCTCTGTGTTAACCCTGCAACGAGTTGGCCACTTTCCAGGGTGTACCCCGCCTAAGGCCCAAAGTCACTGGGATAGGCTCCAGTCACCCGCGACCCCTAACGGGAATAAGCGGTAGAAAATGAATGAATAAATCACTCACATTGAACAACTAGAGATTTTCAGTTAAGGGACTGTACCTGATTTTTACCGTTTTGAAACGTGAAAAATATAACTAGTTCGTGTGCCAGATTTTTGCATGTAATAAAGTAAAATCTGTTCTGCTCCAGCACAGATATATTGTAAAAGCATCTATTTGAGTAAAAATGAAACCACAGCTCTTTTTCTGCACTTATTTATAGAGTTTATACAACAAGAGAACCAGGAAAGGTGCCATTAGGATACTAGGACCGCATTAGGAAAGTGAGCGATACATGCGACTGATGTAAAGACTTTAACATGAGATAGTTCTGTTTTTTACGTTTCGAAACAGTAGGAATCAGGTACAGGGCCTTTAAGATGAGATTCAGAATGTTTTTTTCTTTTTTTTCAATTTCCATAAGCTCAAGTATACTAGTCTATCCTGAGAGGGCATGTGCAACAGACCTTGAATACAAATTGCTAAAAATAAACAAATAAACTTCCCACTATAGTGACCAATCATCAACATGAATTTCTAGTTTTCAATGAAGCACAGGAACTTTCTGTGCTTGTCCAACTCCAAAATCCATTGCATTCCTTTGGTTGGCAGATATGTTGTGAAATCTTTCTGCTGTCAGGCTCTGCTGCTTAAATCGGGTGCTTGACAAGAAAGATTTATCTATAATTCAGCTGTATTCCTCTGAACATAACAAACCAAAAGAGCAAGAATAAAACAAACAGTACAGCAAAGAGACAGGCCGAGCAGACAGGTTACTGCCAGCAAAACTAATGATGTAGCATAGATGAGAAATATTATTCATAATCAAGGGAAAAGAAAGTAAAAACACAACTCCCAGCTCCAAACAGAATGCAGTAAAAGCCAGTTCTGAAAGAAAAAAATCTTATTTGGTTAATGCATTCTGTTGAATGTCTTTTTGACTACTAAGGGTATTTACTTTGCATTTTTGATAATGAATTGTACTTTTGTGCAGCTGGAATTCATGATTAAGCTTTAATGTTGAAGGCACACTTATGTGGTGGGAGGCACACCGGCTGCCTGTTCTTGCTTCATGCTGGGTGTAAACCTAACGCGAGGCATGTATTTTGAGAGGGTTCGTTTGCACCCTGCTTGTTACACCAACTACAGTGCACTTCAGTCCGTATTTGACGAAAGCCGTTCAGATTCATACTGGTTCTTCTTCTTGCAGAGTCTCTGTGCAGACTCGCATGTCAGTGCTTTGAACTCTCACTCTAACAGGACGCATTGATTTTAATCACTTTGTAAGTCTTGGAGTCTTCGACTTAAAATTTAAAGAAGAATCAATATTGAACACTTTGTAAATTGATAATTTATGACTTTCTTAATGGCTGCATTTACGGTTTTGTAATAAACATTTTACCAAGCTCATGACAGGAATAAAAATGGGGTGATATATATTACTTTATGATCAGTCTTTCAGTCAGACTTGATGTAGACTGTACATTACATTTAACTATAACAGTTTAAATGTTTCATGAGCTAAAATATGAAAAATGTAATATAGAAGAATAATCAGTCTTATGATTTACTGCATGTAATATTTCCTCAGTGTAGATGGTATTATATTGTAGACTGTGAAGCCATTTTGCTGTATACAGAAACTAACCTCTGACTTTTAGATATGACGCACTGTTGCATTCAATTCCCTCCTGGCATTTCTGTTCACGTTGTGTAAAACGGCTGGCGCTGTGACCTTAACCTGCTGCTAATAAAATGTGTCTAAGCCCGAGTCCAGTGAGCGAATGTGGCCGAGTTACAGAAATCCCCCTGGTGCAGTCCTGAAGTCGCCTTTTGACCTTTTAGACACTTCAGCCCTACTTCTAGACCTGCACAATAACAGACACAGACATGTAGGTATGCTGTTTTGTGTCAAATGCATTGGGTCATTTATTGGATATTTTGGAGATGATGTAAAGTCGGACTGTTCAAGCAAAACTTGAGACAAAACAGAGACTAAAGCAGGGTTAATTTAGACTGAATAAGGAATGATGAATCTGCCTTTTTGCAACATTTGTACACACACTACAGTTCTGTCAAATGGATGAGTTGATGTTATTGCAATACATTTAGTTTGTTGATTATTGCATTAGCCAGTATTGCAATATCAATACTTTTGTTGCGCGGTATATTTTTATTAACCTCATTCCTTGTCAAACATCACAAAGTATGTCTAATAATGAACTTGAACTTTAGAAACTATCATTAGGTGCTAATTTAACTGGTCCCTGAAGCCTTTATAGATTCAGACAAAAGGACAAACCAAAAAATGGGGGTAAAAAGTTAGCCTCCAGTCACAACTGACAATGACAGACAGAAAAACCTTCCAAGAACAAAATAGCACAGACAAAACAGGACAGGGATAAATTGAAGACAGGGTGTACCGTCTGCTGAGAACTTGTCAATGGCTTGGGTGAGAGTGAGGAAGTTTCCAGTGGATTTGGACATCTGGAGAATAGAGAAACAGATGTTAGCAGCTTGACTGTCAAGTATCCACCCACACAAGTTCATTACTAAGCAACTGTCGCATGCAGCTATTTTGTTTAGAGATACAAGAACAAATTAGTACAAATCAGTAGCCTGTAGAGTCACAATGGAACTCACAGCTGCTACTACATTACATGTTTAAGATCAAAATATTGTGTCATTAAAATGCATTTAAAATTTAAATAACCTTTTCAGAGTTGAGCAGCAGATGTCCATTGGCGCGCACTGCCTGAGGCCACTTTCCACTGTTGTGTGTAAAAAAAAAAAAAAAGAGAGCAAAGATTGTATCCAGAAATGTCAGTCTAATTATCTTATCCAATTCCACAGGCTAAATATTGTACATTTATGAGGCAAATCATTATGACAAATGATGCTTAGATGACTAGACCATTTCTTAAACCATAAATCTGTGTCGCTTGGTGTTTTCCAGTCTACAAGAGATAAGTGTCTATGATCATGATGAAGACTAAAGAAAAGTAAAAATGTGAAGTCATGTAAAAGGGGCGATCTTAGATGATGATCACTAGATATAGGCAGGTTGTCAAAATACAATAATGATCAAAAATGTAGTATTGAAACAAGACACTAATTTAAGTGATCGATACAGGTAAACAAAAAAAAGAATATGGAAAAGTCCTTATCCAGTATCAAAACTAGTACAAGACCACATGACAACATTAAAGAAAGAACTACTGTATATTTTTGTGTTATAAAACGTTATATTGTCTTAAAAAAAAAAAAAAAAAGGTTTTATTGTTATTATGGTGTAAAATCAGTTTTGTGTCTTTTTCTTAGCATCCAAATCAGGTTTGAAAAAGTAGTATCACGACAACATGACATCAAATCAGAGCTAACTATTGGGTCTCTTGTGTCCAAAGTATGGTCATTCAAATGTTGTTTTTCAACCTTCTTCTAGTTGCGGCACACTTTCTAGGTTTAAAAGATGCCACGGCACACTATGTACAATAAAAACATGACCAAATCAGACTATTTACTTAATAAAATATGGCATATAATGAGCCAAATCATGTTTGTGCTACTGTCTGGTGCTTTAAATTTGGTGGTTTTAAGCTCTTTCTGGTGCAGAAGTTGCTCAGGACACTCCAATAAGGTAAAAAAGTAATTTACATCCACATTTGTGAACCTGTTAACTCAAATCGGACATTTTTTCAAGGCACACCTGGAAAAACCTCAAGACACTCTAGTGTTCCCCGGCACACTGGTTGAAAATCAAGGGAATAATCCATTATTAATAAAGCCAGAGAATTGGCTGTCTGACCTGTCATTGGGCCACATTGCCACGTGGTTGTAAAGGTAATAGGAAAGGTGGTTTGGGACCAGGTCTTTGCCGGACACTCTGACATCCACAGGATACCAATACTCAAACTCCCGCCTCAGCTTCTGCAGGTTCTCTTTGGGAATGGATGTTTTGGGGAAAGGAGATGCTTTGAAAAAGATGAAGTCCCAAACTTCTCTGGTCATCTGCTCGGGTCTGTTTGTAAAAAAGAATATTCAATTTAACCACTTTGTGTATAACCCATTATAATAACAGCAGTAATATATGCAACAAATTTAATTATGATCCGTCCTTTAGGTGGTATTGTCAGTGTAATTCAATGTTTAATGCCCATCACAGACACTTTTCCTCACGCAATCCTTCTATTGGTCAGCCTCGCTTTCACTGAGAGGATTAAGTGAGGTCAAGTGTGGACTCTACGAGAAAGCAGATGCCTTCAGTTTCTATTTTATGGTATAACCTTTTTTAGACATATCCCCCACCTCTAAATTATAATACAATATTGCAATTCAGTGTAATTGTGCACGTAAAAACAAAACACAACAATATTAAAAAGAAAGGTCCCATAGTCTATGTATGATGATATATTTAAACAGGTCATAAGTAAATACATAAAAAGGAACAAAGTATTGCCAACAGGGGTATGAGCTAATTTTCAGAGTTATGTTTTCTGTTTCGTAGCTATAATATTGCTCAAGAAAGGTTTCAAAAGTCATTTTATATATATTTAACATATAATACATTTGTAAATGCGTAATGCATTTTTAACACTGCAGCTGAAATAAATTATATTTTACTTTGACATTAAGCGAGTGGTCATTACCACAGTTTTCATAACCAGTATATCTAATTTTGAATAATAAAAATTCATAGTTCAAGTAGTTCAAGAGTTGATGATTTTAAATGTTACTCAAGCACATAACTTTGAATAGGCTGATGTAAGTGAAGATAAATGAAGATCATATTAACTTTCGCTCCATTTGAACATCTGTGTGAGCCTTGCTAAACACCTCGTTAAAAATGCCACACAGCACTGAATTGTATTGTAAATGAGTGCTTTGCGTTAGTTACGAGTCCATACTTGATGTCCAGTGGTGAAGGGCCCTGTCCGTTGAGCACTCCTCCCTGCAGCAGGTGCGCCACAGTGTAGTAGGCCATGTAGATGGTGGAATCTGATAAAGACTCGATCAGCCACTGTTCGTCCCATGGCAGGCGTGTTCCTGTTAGAAACAAGCGTAAACGTTATTGTTTGATTTCCTTAATTTGAAGATACACCTTGAAAAAATTGAAAAAGGAAAAGGGAACAAAGAGATTAACATTTTTTTTTAAATAATAGTAGCAACAGGAAGGAACTAAATACATTTAAAACTTATTTCTGAACACTTTTTATTCAGAAATATTTTTTTAGATGCACTATGTAACTTTTCTGGTATCGGAAGAACCACCTGCTTGCCTCCATGAATACTTAATTTCTTTGCACAAAAATGTTCTACTCTATCTCCATGGAGACAAGCAGGCAACGCCATGAGGCCAAGTTACAGGTCAGATCTGTGGAGAAGAAACCCTGCTCAAGGCAAAAATCTGTGCTCTTTGGGGTATTTTTTAGCAATAAAACACATGTAAATTAGTAAGAGCAAGGTAGATGGGTTCAATGCCAATGTTGTTTAACCACTGAAAATAAATTTCAAATGTGGATTGCGTCAGAAAAAGGACATTCTCCGAGGGTTTTGGAGTGGGTATGCATGTGTTGTTGACAGAACGAGTCAACATCAAGTCTATTGTACGTGTTTATGCAGCTTGCCAGATGGCTTCTAGTCCAATCTTTTTCTGTTCAAATACTTAAGACTCCCACTGGTATTAACATCAACTTGCAATCCTCTGTCTCCCTCTACAGACCGAAAGAAGATCGTGCAAGAGCTTAAAAAGATTCATCTTTAATAATAATCAGATAATCTGTATAGTTATGTTCATATATGTTTTCAAACAGAAATAAGGCTTGAAAACAAAACATAAACCCATATATTTAGTTTAATTGATTTTACAAACCACCGGCAACTTAAACTCTTACCAAGTCCGTATGTCCTGGAGCAGGCGTGTTCTTGTAGCCAAGCAAGGGTTGCCTCAAAGTTTCTTCTGGTCTCGTCACAAAATCTGTAAAACATAATAATAATAATAATTTGTAATAAGACAGCAGCAAAAGAACAAACTAGTTATTATAATCGTTTTTTGTTCTTTGTCACAACATAAAAACATAACATTTAAAATCTTACGTTTCCAGTGTTTTGAGGGCTTCATTGGCTTTTGCTTTCCATTCTGCATCTCCATAATCTAAATACCTGACATATTTTCAGATTTTGAGAACCTATGATCAAGCAGTCCCAAAACATTCAATCTATAACGTCACTTTAAGACACAAGAGAAGGACCCACCATTGATCACAAAGAGCCACCACACACTCATCAGCCGACCGAGACATGACCTGCTTCTCTGGCTCCATGTAGATCATCGCTTCACCCTGTTGACAATAAATGCATTATTTTGAGAGCAAACACTTACTACAACTGGATCAAAGGCATTAACCTCTATGTACAAAGAGAAGAAAAAGCATTACCTTCTCAACCATCATCCTCTGAATAGGCTTTTTGACGTCTTGCACCTTCTGACCTTTATATCCCTCGACCAACATTATCTGAAATAAAATAAGAGGGAAATATTAACACAGATCTTTACAGTGAAACTAATTTTATTTTTTTAGTTTTAGACAAGATTTAGTATGACAATTATTTTTAGTTCTTGTCAACAAAACAGCTTTTGTTAGCTGACAAAATCCATAAAAGTTTATTTCAACCGGAAAATGTATCTCTTATTTTGATAAATAGTACTGCATTGCCTCAAATGCAGGCAAGTTTCTTGTGTGTTGGTTTGATGCACTGAGATTGAAAATTGGAACTTCACTTGTCCATTTTCATTTCTGTTTAGTTTGTACTATTCAATGAAAGTATCAATAGCTGAGAAAAACATTTTTAGTCATATTTTTAGTTAGCAAAAAGATGAAAACTGTGACAAACATATGGACAAAATGAACACAATGAACAGTGAATTTCACAAACAGTTGCAGTAATCAAGCATTTTTAAATGGAATCAACTTAAGGTATGCCATGTAACTTTTGTAGTGGATGGTCCACCACACGTTTGTCTCCATGGAGGTCGTTGTACTTTGCCAGAAATGTTTCACAGTATGATTTAACTTGCATATCTCCATGGAGACAGGTAGGTAAGGCCAAGGCCAAGTTAAGGATCAGATCTGGCTCGAGATGTTTTTCAAGGCAGTAAAACATTTAGAAGCATTTAAAAGCAGGTGGTGAACCCCCACCAGAAAAACTGCATAGTGCATCTTTAAATATATATAAAATGTAGGTAAAGTTGTAAATAAGCTCACCCCTTCATAAAATCCTTTTAGGTAGACTTTTTCTTTCGCTTCAAGCAGTTTCTCTTTGTCATTCTGGCTTTGAATCTTCAGTTCATCACAGACTAGAGGGGCTGACAAGTTTCCATATCCTGGAATTTCAATTATAGGAACCTAAAAGAAGTGTTTTCATACAGTCAAAGTGTAAGGACAAGATATTGACATAAGAAATAAATGTACTTACCGGCTCAAAAGGCAACACCATCTTGTCTTCAATGCCATACTTCTCTCTTAGTGCCTTCACAGATTAATATGATATACACTCAAGGTTATACAAAAATGGATAATACAGCCAGCATTTCAATGAACGCATACCTCTTTTTTCTTGATATCTCTGAGAGCAGCAATGTCATCAGGAGCATCAGAAGGGACACTAGTTACAACTCCAGTGCCTATTTAGAAATAAACATTGAACAATATGACATCCTAAGATCATGTAGAATGTTTAAGTTGTTATAGTTATCCATGTTATTTATCAAATAATACCTTTGTCCTCCTTGATGGTGAGCATAGGCAGGGCATAGATGATTTTATAGGACGTCAGGGGGGCACTCAAGGCACATCCCAAAATATCCTGACAAGATATACAGATGAATGAAATAGCATTAAACCAGATAAAGAATAGCATTTGGTAAATTCTTATAATTTTTATTTTTGCTCCTTGTTTGTATGTACAAGGGCCTGTATCTGATTTTTACTTTTGTGAAACAGGAAAAACAGAGCAAGTCCCGTTTTTTTAGTATGTAATAAAGTATAATCTGTGTTGCCCCTGCACAGAAACATAGCAAAAGCATCTATTCGGGTGAAAATAAGCCCACAATTTTTACTCTGCATCTGCCTTTAAGCATGTTAACGTTTGTTAGCTTTAACTGTGAAGGTCTGTGACGCTTTGGGCTCAGATAGTTGTGAAAAGTGCTTATAAACTCAAGGTGGTGAATATTTAGGATGCCGGGACTGCATCCTAAGTGAGCGATACATGTGACTGCTGTAAACACTTCAACATGAACTAGTTCTGTTTTTTGTTTCATCTTCAGGAGCCTCATATATAAAGCTTGCTTACGCACTATGCAGTGTGTAGCCCGCCCTCTGTGCCATCTGTGGTATCTATAAAACTTCCACTAGGCGCAGGATTTTGTTTATCTGAGACCCTCCAGTAAGCTCTACACAAAGTCTGGAGACACAGGGAATCGACGACACGCAGTGGCTAAACGGTGAATAGGAGCGGGCCAGGAACGGGCGGGACACGGGAGACACACGCACAGGCCAGAGGAGACGGGACGGGACATGGGAGAGAGACACACGCACGGGCCAGTGCAAAGTCATTATACACAGGTACGCTTGTCTACTTACCTGTCCTAGGATCTCCATGACAACGGGCACCACTCCGTTCTCTTTGGTGAAGCCCTGGAAGGACATGTTTCGCGCAGATCTCCGCGTGCAGATAAAGATGTCTCCATTCACCGTTTCAAAAGCCACATACTTCATATCTGGTCTAACCCAGCAGTTTGTTTGACCAAACATAGTCTCAGGTCTCAGAGTGGCAGCCACCAGGAAAATGTTTTTGCCCTTCATGCCACTATAAAGAAAATCACAATTACAGTAGTTCAAAAGGACCGCATGCATGTGATTAAATTTGTATTATTATATTTAAAAGAATTAATTTCTTTTGTACCTGCTATAAAATACTTTTGACTTGAATTTGGCAGTGTATGGCTCAACAATCTTCATTTTGATGAGGGTGTACTCCTGAGGTCCAACTCCCTATTTGCAGATACAATAGAAACATTATTATTAAATGTAGTCTTTTCAAAACAATAAAACCCAAATAAATGTCCCCCATATACAGAACATACCTCGCCAGTTTGCCTGTCATGGTCCATACATGGCTGTCCATCCTTAGGGGAATAGATGGTGTACCTACGAGAGAAATAATCATTGTCAAGTTCATGGGGAAAAAAAAAATCATAGGTAGAATTTAAAACATTCTAGTAATTATGGTAAAATAATTGAATATCCTCTGGTACCATCTCACCTTTTCCCAAATTTAATCTTTTTCCTCTCCTTCAGCGTGACAAACTGCCACCGGACAAAAGAGTCATAGAAAGGGTTGACATCGGTGGTGATGAATGAGCGCCTCCAGTCGACCTAAGATGAACAGCGTGACATTTGGCACCAATTTAGCATGAAAATGTGGGTTGAATGCCTAAAAAGTGATAAAAAGCCTGACAAGTGATAATTAGGGGCAGCAAAATTATTATGTGAATGCATTTTTATTTAACTGCTTTCAAATAATCGTGCATCGATTAACTTTTTTCCTTTCTACCCCTTTATTTTTGTGCACACCGTGGTAACAGCGCTATTGTGTGCACACGGGGTCCCGTTTCTCCTGCTCTGCCGTATATAGACCGCTCTCCCTCTGTGTGCACAGCCACGCAGACATTCCAAGAGCCCCCAGTAATCATTTTTATTCTTTAGTCTTAAAAAAAAATAAAAATCTGCGCTAAACATCATCCAAATCTGCGCTAAACATCATCCATTCGTATCGTCTGATACGGATACTGGAACCATCGCTTGTCCCTATTTTAAACATGTTATACCATTATTATTCTGACTTTATGGATATTCTATATTCTAGGTCATGTTTGAGACCAGGTTAGCAAAACATCTACAGCAATTTGTGATGTGATGTATGTATATGAATTATGGGAATAGAGTCAAGGTTGTGTATGAGCTGTTCTTTATTTCGTTCATTTGAATCAGCAAAAATGGTGTGAATCTATGACTATATCGATCACTATAGTATGAGAATACTTTAATGAACACCAACTTAGTATTTAGCATCTTAAAATGTTCATGGGTTTAAGATAATGCTAACTTAAAATGTTCTGAGATGTGACGCCAGAAATCCTAAGAATTTTATTTATATTGTATTTTTTGTTGCTGTTGTGTTTTCTAAGTCTAAGCCCAACCATTTTATGTAAGAGGACAACACAATAACTTGTAATAAAGCTCTACCTTGACTCCCATGCTTTTAAGGTCACTGACAGCCAGAGGAGGAAAGTACTCCAGCCAGTGCTCAGCGTTGGCAAACTTCTCAATTTCTTGATCATTTAAGCCCAAAGACCTCATGATGTCCCACTGGTATGTGGCAGAACCCGTTTTGGCTGCAGCTTTACTCTAAATAGTAATAGAAAAAAATTAATTGTACAATGTAAATGTCAGCAATGTCAGGTTATTTGGGTTAAATTTTTAGAAACCTTTTTTCCTTTTGCTTTGTCTTTGATAATAATTTCATCATTGATCTTGGGCTTCTCCTTCTCTTCTTCATCTTCATCAGGAAATTGTGGCGGATTTCCATATAGCTCCATCTCCCGTTTTAGTTTGTCTGCACAGGCCTAAGAGAGGACAAGTTTTTATTATCATTTGTGACTCAAAAAAAAGCTTCTTTCTTTTTGATGCTTGAATGGCTTGAACTAAAGAACAACAGTGTTCTAACCAACCAAACCATCAAAATTTGTTAAAGTGAAATATGTAAAGTAACACTCACTTTGATGGGCATTCCTGTGCAGTGCAGTCCAAATGGAAAAAGGCTGTTCTTGCCCTTCAGCATCTGGTACCCCACTCCAAACTGTCAAAAATATATTCATATTCATATACTCTGACTTCAATGATTTAATTGCAATGTTTCCTATTAATAGAGCAGACTAAGGTGGCCCCCAGAGTCAAAATTTTGCCCCGTAGTCTAAAGTAATAGTCTTTTTTTGTTGTCGTATTGTCATAGAAGAAATTAATTAAAATCAGTCCTTTGTTGATTAGTAGAGGCATTATTAGTAGAGACATTTTTACTCAAAATGCAATCAATAAAATTATTAAATAAGGATTATCGTATAGAATTGTGATATTACCTCACATTTTGACAAGCTGAAAGTGTGACCAAGATGCAATCGGCCATTCATGTAAGGGTAAGGAAAGGTAACAAAGTACTTGTTCTTGCTGCAACAAACAAAACACGTTATGAATTCGCAGTGTACTCAAGTTGGTGTTACAGTATGGTCTTCTTGCTTTAACAGTAACATATTCACATGCAAAGGGTCTCTCAAAATCTGAAGTAACTTACTTTGTGCTTGCTCCAATTGTTGAGGGTGCATCATGTTCAAACGCTTTCTCCTTCTCCCACTTTTCTTGGATTTCAACCTCTATCTTTCTCAAAAAGTCCAACTTTGCTGTTCCTTTCCTCTCCTGAACATCGTGAGGAAACAGTACAATTTTATTTAAATGCAGGTTTGACATATTAGGCATACAGGTATAAAACTAGGCAGAATTCAAAGTATATAATCCATTTGCTAGTGTCTAAAGATAGTTTTAGGACTGTCAAGGATTGGAGCTAGCCGAATTAGCTTAGCCGTAAGTTGTGATTGTAAAATTAACCGGTGTTTTGTGTGTCCGTGACATTTTAGAAAGTATAAGATAGAGACACTTAAACAATGGACATACCGTCATTTTGACCGCAGAGCTTGAATATTTGATGAAAATGTATCAGGCAGCAACAGTCTCCAGACTGACTGACCAGGGAAACCCACGCCGCCGGTGTTAGGATGATGACATCTACGTTCAGTAGTCTGCACTGCATTCTGGGAAATGAAGTCCTCACATACAAACATTTATTTGGCAAGATCAAAATTAGCTTTTGATTAAGTTCATTGTATTATATATATTTATAATTTATTTTTTATATAATGATCTGGTTGTATTCAAATCTTTATCGGGGCTCCGTTTTGTTTCATTCCTTATATTCTTCACGACAAGAGTGGTGTGTTGCCATGCCGTAAAACGATTTGTACGAGCTGCCAGTCAAGACAGCAAAGGCCTTTAAGCTTATAAATTGGTTGACGATGAAAACTGGATTATTCACACGCACTTTCACTTTAACTTTATAGGTCGTGTTTTAGTCTTTCTCACGATGATCATAGAGAATGTGGACGCACTGAAGACGTGGCTAGCGAAACTACTGGAGCCCATGTAAGTGTTGAAGTGAGATGACATTTAGCTCGGATGCTACGTAGCTGCGTTAGCTCGCTGTGCATCAATGAGTTTGCTAGAAAATCATAGCAATTTCTGCAGCACGAGTTAGCCTGCACCCGTGGTCTCCTGCACAGTTCATTCCTACTCACACCTTTGTGCTCAAATATTGCGGAGGGTCGTGAAGCTTTAAGTGTGTTTGTTTATGTTTCCAGGAGCTATTTTGGAGTCATTTATTAGCGCAGGTTGCCCATAATAATACAACTTTAAACAAGCTATATCAACTACTTCAGGTGCAATGTATGCTTTCATGCAGCTGTAAGCGTGCAGCGTACAACCAAAAAGAACTGCGTGTATGCTGTTTTTGTAAGTTATAGATGTTTTTTGTGTGTTGTTTACATACTTTTTCAAAAGCAAACATGTCATTTTTGATCAACTGAAATTGTAGAAAAAGAGGGTTACTTTGTTGAATGTGGTGGGACATGGAAATACCCAAATGGCAAATTTAAAGTCTTAGATAATAATTGCCTTAATACATGTGTTTTTAGGGTGTTTTTTTGTTTTTTTTTGTTTTTTGTTAATCAATCCTAACGTACATAGAGAAACTGGAATAGCATTAGGTACCAAAATAGTACAACCTTAAAGCAACTGCACCCATAAAATGAAAGTGAAAATGTATATTCTTGTGTTTTTAATGTAAATGTCACTTTTTGTACTATTCATGTGGCGCCAATAAAAAAGTGGAACATGGGCCAATGGCTGTTCAGGACAATCAAAAAGGGGCAGGTGGTCACTCAAACCTGTTCTTACCACTACACTGGGTGCTCCTGGATACATGTTTTGCTGATCCTGCACGTGTGGACTGCTTTATTAACGTTACATAATAAGCTTATGTAGTAGTAGAGTTGTGTAAGCTGTCTGGTACACAAAACATCAATATAACCTGCTTCACTCCAATCCAAAACAACCAATGCACATGTATTCAAGCAATAATTAGTCCTTTTTCATTTTTGTGTCAAAAGAATCAGATTTAACTTTCAGTTGAAATAGTTAAACTCTTTCTTCAACCAAGAGCCAAGCAACACTCGTTTACATAGCTGTAAGATTAGCTTAATGCATGTTTTTGGGGTTGTCTAGCCTGAGCTTGTTTAACTCAAATCAAAAATATAAATGTATAATCAACATAAAACAAAGTATTGATGATACATGTTTGATTTTAGATGTGATGCAGACCCTGCAGCTTTAGCCAACTATGTGGTGGCTCTTGTGAAGAAAGACAAAGCTGAGAAGGACCTCAAGGCCCTCTGTGCTGATCAGCTTGAAGTCTTCCTGCAAAAAGGTCTGATTTTCTTTCTTTTATTTTTTATTTATTATTATTATTTATTTTTATAGGCATGTATTACTAAGTACAACAAATCCTTCACTTAACTGTCTGTATTATATAAAAGTATGACTAATAATAAAAAGTAAGTTTTTTCTAATCTATTTGTTTTTAGCTGATTGTTTTTGTTTTAATCTTTTTTAAAAGGTTAAATTCCTTGAGAGGAATACACAAAGTTGTATACAGAACTCCATAAACAACTTTTTTTTTTTTTTCTTTTCACTACAGAGACTGTGGGATTTGTCGATAAACTGTTTGAATGCTTGACAACAAAAATCTACCTGGGAAATCCTCCCCCAAAGGAAAATCCTAAAGAAGAAGTGAAGCAACCTATAGTAAAAGCTGAACCTGTGGAGGTAAAGCACATATTCTGTGATGAATTGTTTGATTATGTAGATGATATTTGCTTAGGTTATATGTTGTATTTACTATGTTTTTATTTATTTCCCTCAAGCCTGAAACGTCAGAGGAGGAGAGGGAAAACAGGCGTCGGAGGAGTCCTCTGAGGAGCCGTTCAGACTTCAACGACTCCAGGTACAGCCCTCCTGTGGGATCCTCTCATCTATAACATTTATTTTATTTCAATATAGCGATTCTGTTTTAACTTCTATAAAACATTTCAAGCTAGTAATTAATCATACACTTGATTTTAATATATGGTATGGAAGTGTACAGTTTGGTCTTATATTGTCATGAACAACTGAATTTGATCCTAAAACGGAGTGGGAAAAGCAGAGTGGGAAACATTGTATTTGGATTTTAAAAGTCATTAGCTTCATTAAACTGAAATCTTCTTTCTTTGAAAAATCAGGAGAGTGGAGGAGAGAAGACGAGAGGACCGTAAACGGCGGGACTTTGATCGCCACGGGAAAAGCGGCAGCAGCAGCGACTCCCATCGAGAGCGGGAGAGACACGAGCGTCGCCGTGGAAGCCCTCGGGGGCGGAGCTACAGCCGGAGCCGCAGTCGGAGCAGGAGCGGCAGCAGAGGGAAGAGCCGGGACCGGGAGCACCGCAGAGGTGAGGGAGGCACGTTCACTCAACCAACAACTCACCAGGAAGAACAGTGCTGTGTCGCAGGTGTCAGGGACTGGGACTGGTTTAGTGGTTAGAGAACATTAGCAATATCGGTAGTGAGTGTTTTTACAAATGAGGAACTATGCCTTTCATTCTAAACATCATTGGAGCAGCTGGCCTTGGAACTGCTGTTATGGACAAGGTGAGAGAAACATAAGTGCTAAGCCTAAGATACATATTTTAATGATTTGTGCTGGTTCTGTTTTGGTTTCTGTTTCTTCTTTTCCGTGAAAGGTTTCTGTTCATCTAAGGTTTCAGGACATGACGTTATCGATATTCTTGTTATTTGTATGCACACTATTACCTACTGTGTCTTTTGTAAAACGGCACAAAAACACTGCCTCATATAATTACAAAAACAAAGGGTTAGGTTTAGGGTTTGTTCAGCTTCATTTTACAATTTTACATTTTCTACTTGCCTTTCATAATTTGTTTTTGCTTAGATTTCAAGTCCAAGTTTGATGCGGAGAGAAAGGACTTAGAAAACTTCACCACAGCCACATCAGGAACCCAAAACTTCACCACAGCCTCATCAGGAACCCCTTTACAGCCACAGCACCCATCGCCCCTGCTCCCCACCCCGCCGCACCCATACTCGACCTCGAGCGGCGTGTCGGGGCCTCCGGGTGTTCCTGTGGCCACACCCGCTCACCTGCCCGACAGCACCACAGACAGCTGGTCCACTTTCTACAACAATCAGAGGCTGGACCCTGGAAAACAGTTCGGCAACAAGAACAACCCACTAAAACAACGTTGCAGAGACTATGATGGTAAATATTTAAGTTAAATGGAGTTACAGTGATCCCTCGTTTATCGCGGGAGTTGTGTTCCAAAAATAACACGCGAAAAGTGAAATCCGTGAAGTAGTCAGCTTTATTTTTTATAATTTTACAATGCAATACTGAACTATGGAATGAAAACAAAAATCAAAACCTGTTTTAAAGCCCAAAATTTGTTTAAAACAATAATTTTAATATAGTAATACAAGGTTGTAAACATTGTCACCGGCGTATTTCACAGTCTGTGCCTCTTGGTCCTGACTCCGCTCCGCTGTAGCGTCTGTTTCTACTGAAGACGCACGACTCTTTCTTTAGTTGTTGGCGCTCTTTCTTTTTCTGAGCAAGAAGATTTCTATAAACGGATATGCCACCTTCGATTATATTTGAGAACTGCAATGAACGACTCATCAAAGGGTCCCGTTCTTGTGCGTGCGCTGAAGTTCAGTGGATGCACTGTAAAAAAATCCGTGAAGCAGCCAAGCCGTGAAAGATGAAACGCGATATAGCGAGGGATCACTGTATTGCAGAGTTGGAATAAGACTGTAATTGGTCACATTCCGCTTTTTGATTAGTTAACTATTATTACGACTTCTGGAGTTCATTCCAACTCTGTGCTTCAGCAAATCAAACCCCTGGCGCAGACTTCATAAATTGGTAAATAAAACAACGAAACAAAAATGTTACATATTTAAAGTGTGCAGTATGATGTGATCAGTGTTGGGAATAACAGCATTTAAATATAACGGCATTACTAACAGCGCATCTTGTATTTTTATCAGTAACAAGTAATCTTTTAATTACTTTATAGTAAGTGACAGTGTAACGCGGATCGTTATTTGACTCTTAGTCACAGCTGCGGGGATTGATCAGACACTTCTTCTAATCAGGACAGTACATATTAATGAACATGGAACTCCAGAAGTAGTCACTGGCTAGTTTTCATCCGTTGTCCTGCATTCACTCTCACAACACACTCTCATTCACACACCTATTGTGCATGTTTTTAGCTTGTCATCTCATTCAGAAGCTGCAAAGTTTGTTTTTTGAAGTGAACAGGAGTAAGATGAAGAATTAGAGACAGTGATTGGTTACTTTTACTGTCAACCTTTATTTTTTTTTTTAGCCAATCAGAAGCAGCGAGAGGCGGGTGTAGACACTTAGCTTACATTTCATTGGTTCAGCAGACACACACTCAGATCCTCAGTCTTTGCGACTCTTTGTGATAGAAATAAAAACAGTGGGATTTCCATGAATGTTTGGAATTTACACTCGCCAGCAAGTGTGGATACAGTCGTCTGATTTCTCGTAAGTGCAGTTATTTAAATATCTACTGGGCCGCAGTTCAGCTCAGGTTTTAAAAATGCACGAAGCGCTGTCATGTAGCGTGTGTGTGTGTTATGTTCAAATATCAGTGTGTGTTTGGTAAATGTGCTGTTAGGGTTGTGTCTGCTGCGTAAAAGTGACAGTCTGTTCTGCTTGTTGTGACTGTACCACATGTGTCTGTTTTGGTGCTTTTGAGCTCTGTGGAGGAGAATATAAGCCTGCATTTGACAATTTACTGGAAAAGCAAGGTTGACTTATTTTTACTTGGACAGTATCAGTGGGTTTATTTTTGGTAATTAGTTACTTTCATCACTCAACAGCTCAATTACTTTTTGGTAAAGGTAAGAGATGACTATAACTAATTACTTTTGTTAAGGAACATGCCCAACACGTGCTCAGTGGGGGTGCAAATGAGGATGTTGCATATACGGATGCTTAAACTACCACTGCAGCGTTGTGAGTTCGAAAGTCTATACGCCGTCTCTTCCCGTTTCACTCTACAACTGTCCTGTCAAGTAACGTCTTCAGGCCAGAAAAATAACACTGTTATATTAACATGACATTTTATATAATGATCAGAATGACCAAATACTGGTTAAATGCAAAGTTTGATACAAGCTACTGTCTGGTTCACTTTTTTAACTTTACTAAGCCACTGGTGGAAATATTCCGATTTGTAGAGATGCACCTGTAGCTGCTGCATAATAGTGTTTTCATGTAAATGTTCTTTTCGCCCGACGATATAGTTACTCAGGAGAGCGGCCAACTGCTTTGTCTAATCCCATCACTAATGACCAGTGTTTAGCTCAGCTCCTCTGCTCCACTGTGTGCCACTCCTCTGAGGAGGGTTAAACTTAGCCACCGTCCCATAAGAAAAAACATGGCACAACAGAAAGCATACTATTGTTTTTAATGAGACTGTAGGGTGCAAGAGATGTGTCAAAAAAACAAACAAACAAACAAACAAAAAAGGTACTCTTGAATAAACTCACCTTGAAAGAAAACTAAACTGCTTTCCAAATTATTATGCAAATTATATTTTTCTCTGATTTTGCCAAATAGTCCATATAAATGACAGTAATCATAATTTTCAAATCATCAACCTTTACAGTACAATGTGAATGTTACTGAACAAACCTCCCATTGATAACAGTATTTTTTTTCAAAAATAAAAACTAATAATGCACTGTTCCAAATTTTTATGCACAACAGAGTTTTAAACCATGTTATAGTTTTAAAGAATTGAAAAAGGTCATTTGTTAAATTAGAACCAATTGCAGGTCAGATTTACTGAAATCAAAAGCTGTTTCAATCAAAATATCTTAACAGGTCATGTTACATTTTCACATTGGACCCTTTATTTAATGGAGCTTTACAGTTCTTGCATCCATTGAACTTGTGACTTTGTGGAGAGTTTCTCCTTGCATTTTTTTGCAGGATGTCAGAATAACCTCAGAGCTGCTGTTTGTATGTGAACTGCCTCCAGCCCTCATAGAGCTTTGACTTGAGGCTCCAAAGGTTCTCAATAGGGTTGAGGTCAGAGGAGGATGGGGGCCACACCATGAGTTTTTCTACTTTTATGCCCAGAGCAGCCAATGATGCAGAGGTGTTCTTTGCAGCTGGAGATGGTGCATTGTTTGCATGAAGATGATTTTTGTTACGGAAAGCATGGTTCTTCTTTTTGTTCCGTGGAAGAAAGTGGTCAGTCAGAAACTCCACATACTTTACAGAGGTCATTTTCACACCTTCAGGGATCCTAAAGGGGCCGACCAGCTCTCTCCCCATGATTCTGGCCAAAAAACCATCCACCACTCCATCCATCTTGACCATCCAGGGTTGCACGGCACTCATCAGTGAAGAAGACTGTTTGAAATGAGTCTTCATGTATTTCTGGGCCACTGGAGCCGTTTCTGCTGTGAGCCTTGGTTAAGGGTGGCGGAATAAAAGGTTTATGCATAACTGCAGCCTCTGGAGGATCCTACACCTTGATGTTCTGGACTCCAAAGGCACCAGCATCTTCAAATACCTGTTTGCTGCTTTGTAATGGTATTTTAGCTGCTGCTATCTTAATCCGATGTTTTGTTTGGCAGAAACCTTCCTCGTTGTGCCTTTATCTGCACGAATCCATGTGTGCTCTGAATCAGCTACAAATCTCTTAATAGTACGGTGATCACACAGACATTTTTGTGAAATATCTATACCTTGTCCAAGGCATTCAACTATTTCACACTTTTCAGCACTAGAGAGCTCCTTTTTCTTTCCCATATTGCTTGAAAATGGTGTGGAACGTCCTTCTTAAATAGCTTTTCCTTTGATTGGACTTACCTGGCAAACTAATTGGCACACATTGAGATTGACTTCACTGACCCAAAGAGCCCCGAGACACAATACCATCCAAAAAACAAAAACAAAAAACCTTTATGACACTTAAACACAATTTGCATAATAATTTGGAACGCGGTGTATATTAAAGGAAACATATGGTAAATCAACTTGTAATAATGATACATGTTTGTTAAAATGTTTTATAATTCAGTTTATTCACTTGCCTTTAAGTTTGTCGGCTTTATGACATTGGAGTGCAGTTCATGACCGTAGAAACCTGCCTCACTGGTGGCACTGATGCAGACGCCCTGGTGCATGTCATGAACCCAAAAAAACCCTGGTAAAACCCGAGTTAGAAACCGACGCAAATGAATGAGACTTATAAAAAGCACAGAATGTTAATGGGGGAAGCTAACTGCAAATGCACTATATTTTACCTCATTAATCTACAGTGTTACTTTGACACTTTAAACTTGCACTGTTGTGACCAAAGATCTTGCAGTATAGTGTATTTTCTTCTGTGAACCAAACATTTAAGTTATCGGATGGATATAAAGTGTCAAAATGTTTTGCGCAAGGTTTCGTGGGGACTTTATCATTTAGTGTCTTTATCATTCAGAGCAGAATGAATTGTAATGAATTGTGATGTATTGGAATGGAATGGAATGCAATTACACAAGTGTTATTGGTTTTATTGATTGGAGCCTTGTGATCCACACTGTTGTTACAATGGCCCTGTAACTGCCAAGAGAATAAACACCATAAGGCTCAAGTCACTGGGATAATCACCCATATTGACAGTAAGTTTAGTGAAGTGTAAATGTGTCACTTGTTTGTCTTCCAGAAAAGGGATTCTGTGTCCGGGGCGACCTGTGCCCTTATGACCACGGTAACGACCCCCTGGTGGTGGACGACGTGAACCTGCCCAGTATGCTGCCGTTCCCCCCGGTGCCCGTTTTGCCTCCGCCCCCTGGGCTTCCTTTGCCCCCGATGACCGAGCCCCCGCCGCCCCTCCGGATCAATCCCATGCCCCCTTACGGCCAGCCCCCGCCTCCAGGAGTCTTTCCAGGTAAGTAACCAAGTCACTGGCACGCTCAGCAATGTGTCATGTTCAAGTTACGAATGTTGTTTGGTTATAAAACTGTATGATCTGAGAAACAGATATATAATATAAATATGAAAATATAACCATAACACTTTTTTTTTGCTTCCATTTTTCATGACTTGGACTCAAAGATATGAAACTTCATCTCTCTCAAATATTGTTCACAAATGTGTCAAAATCTGACTTACTGCGCAATTAATATTAATATTCCATCGCAGGTCACAGGTGTGGCATATCAAGACCCATGAGACAAAATGAATATTGCACTGGTGTGCCTTAGGCTGGCCATTATAAAAGGCCATTCTGTTTTGATGGGGGGGTTTGTGGTCTCAGAAGACCCGTCAGTATCTGGTCAGACCACCAAAACAGACCACCAAACCGCCAAAGTCGTTGGATTTTGGTATGCTGGCCATGCAGACACTGGGATATTTTCAGCTTCCAGGAATTGTGGGGGCCGTGCTTTATCATGATGCCACATGAGGTGATGGTGGTGGATGAATGGCTCAACAATGTCACCAACTGAGCATTTTTGGGATGCTCTGGAACGACGTGGATGACAACGTGTTAATAAAGCAAAACCGCACGCAGAGTGGCCTTTTATTATTATTAATTAATATTATTCGCTCAGTGAGACAGATTTTGACAAATCTTTTGTTTATATGGTCAAAGTTTCATATCTTTGAGTTCAGCTCGTGAAAAAAGGGACCAAAAACAAAAGGGTTGCGGATAAGTTTTTGTTTAGTGTATATTTCATAACCACAGAGCTCCTGCATAGTTACAGTTGTGATTGTTTACTGGCTATTACTACTACGGTCAAACTAGTCAAGGCTACTGTCTAAATGTTATGACTTCCAGTTGAATTAACTTGTAAACAGTTGTAAACTAATGAACTGGAAACCTTAAACAAATGGGCCTAACATGTTAAATAAACTTTTATCAGATTAGACCTGTAACAAATGTTTACATCGTTTGTGTCAGTTAATCATCACAAAAAGTGGATCTGAGTGATAAGTATAGTTATAATGCGTCACAGTGTATCTCATATGTGAAGTGGGAGTCTCTGAAGCAAGTAGTTCAAGCCGTGTTCCAGTGTATTTTTTTTTTTCCGGAGATGGGAAAAATCCCTGTTACCAGTTGTCTGGAATATCATGACAAAAAACATTTGACATTGATTTTAAGGTTTACAAGAAAAAAAAACCTGTTTGAATTTTTCTTCTAAATCAAAATGATGTTCCAATCCAATTGAAATGAAAATTATGTTTGCTTTAATGGTATTTTGTAATGCTGTGCAGCCCCCATTTGGTTGAAATGTGCATATTAGTAATCAATATCAATGCAATAGAACGTATGCACCTTTTTTTTCCTAACTCAACACAGCCACAGTGAACTTTAAGCTCAAATATGGTCTTTTTTATAATATAATGATAACAATTAACCAATCAAAGAAATGAATCAAGATATGTTTAATTGTGCTTTGTTTCAGTCATGCATGAGAAATAATTTATGGATTCGTTTAACGTATATTGTGTCAAAATTGTAAAAGCATTATATGTGACCTTTTAACCTTTAGCATGTTTTGTCGTTGCTTGTCCCACTTTGCGCTTTGGGCTAAAAGTTTGCCTGACTCTTTGACCTGATGAGCTGTTGTTAGTTGATGAAGTGTTGTTGCTGATGACCCTGAGACATTAGCGTGGGCTTGTGTCTCCCTCAGGGCCCCCACTCATAGTCACCAGTGGGATTGACACGCCCAACCACCAGTCGGCTCTCACTTCTTCTCCTACCATTGGACCGCCTGGCGTTGGGCTGCCACCTCCTACTCTTCCTCCTCCTCCTCCTCCCTCGTCCTCCTCCGTCTCTCTGCATCCTCAGTTTGTCCAGTCTGAATGTAAGCACCAGTTCAGATTGAGACCACATTCTGTTTTTTCTTGTCAATAACTTTTACTTTCACTTTAGAGCACTTTCTTTCATGTATTGTCTTAAAAAAGATTTTTCAGTGTAAAAAAAAAAAAAAAAGTAAGTAAAGCAAATTATTTTTGTTGTATTAGATTCGTTTTTAATGTCCCAATGTTTAGTAATTGCTGTAACAACTGTTGAGCACAAGATGTCACTGTTCATCAACTTCAGGAACGAATGTTCTTCCACTCTCATTTTGGTAACCTGTCATTTAATTTAAGACTTCACAGCCAGTTTTGTCAGATACTAAAATGTCAGACTACATCTTGATACTAAGGAATAGGCTTGATCAGTAAAGATTTTGAAATCACAATAATATTTAGACAATAGACGCAAATTAACAGTACTTTCTTTTGATTTGATTTTGTCTTATTAAAACAAAAACTATGGGGCTTTCATTATTTATTTCCTGAACATAAACATGACAGACCTTTTAATAAAAATAAATAAATAAATTCTTCCAGTTGGAACTCTGCACCAAACCACATACATACAAAACACAGACCTCTCAATTAAAAAGCCCCAAGCTCATCAACAATTAGAAATGTCAATCTCGACTAAACTTGGATTTAACTGCACAGCCCTAGTACTTTTTTCCCATTTGGTCTTATACAGTTCTGACAAAGTTCAAGATCATTTTATAACTGATTTTGTCACCTTGTTTGTTGTTATTGTTTTGTTTTTTATCGACATTTGCTCAAATCAATATCCAATTTCACTACAAGATTTACAATTATGTTATACTTTAGACAACCCTAGTTTGCTGACGTGATTTTATGCATGTATAGTATGTTGTATTGATCTGTTGTGTTTGTGTCTGTGTGTTCAGATAATTACGACGCAGAGGGCTACAACCCCGAGGCGCCGGGCCTGACGGGAGCAGGTCGCAGCGCCCAGTTCCGTCACTTCATTCCTCGAGTTCAGACGCAGCGTCCCAACCTCATCGGGCTGACGTCCAATGAGGGCCAAGGCAACAGAGGTGCTGCAAAACTACCTCACGTCACAAAGTTATCAAAAAACACAATTATGCTCACCATTATGTCTTGTTTTTGATTTGAACAGCTGCCAACATCGTGATCCAGACAGAGCCCTCTTCTGGCAGCACTTCAGGATCAAACCGATCCAGCTCTGAGCAGGACGTCAGGAAGAGGAGCATCGAGACTGGTCCAGCCGACGGACCACAGTCCAAGAAACCCTGGATGGACAAGTAAGCAATGCATCCATTTAAAGCTCTCAAATGAATGCAGTGTGCAGCAATTTAAATCTGCTTCACTAGAAAACTGCTAAGCTAGAGTAGTTATTCAGTTAATTTTGTATTTGAATATTTCCTCTCGCACACATTAACCAGCTTTATGTGCATTAATTTCATGCTGTTGCTTCCAATTTCCTAAGAGGTACAGAATATTGTGTTTCTGGTGTTATTGACAGTCTCGTAAATCCCTTTAAATTAGCCTTTGTTTAGCCTTGATTTGGTCTCTGTAAAGTTTGATTATAACTGTGTTTCACCAATACATTAAGGCATGAATATATTTGCTTTAAAATAACTTTAATTATTGTGTCAAAAAGTATATTCAAATATTGCAATAAAATCAATATTGCAGTATCTAATATTGTGCAGATCTAGTTGCATCTTCCATTATTATCAAAAATGTGTTATTCATGTGTTTGTTTTAGAATACCTTCTGTGCACTATATCAATATCTTCTCTTCTTCCTCTCCTTTTCATTCTGTCAATAAAACAATATGTCAAAACTTATATCAAATATCACAGAACTCCCCAGACAGTAGATAGAACAAACTATTATTTAAACCATTTTAATTTTGTGTCGAAGTACCTGATGTAAGTGTTTAGAAATTTGATCAAAGTGTGGCTCCACTTGCGCTCGCTCCACTTCCCTTCTGAGTTGGAAGGAGCCTTCTTTCTGCCCAAGGTGACTCATAGGTCAGAGGCCTGTCTTTTGTCTGGGACACAGGTGCAACCGAATGCTATTGAGTTGCAACAGCTTCAGCGCCGATGAGGGCAACATGTGTTTGTGGTTCCATGCTCTTATATTACAGAGCATAGATGGAGGGAGTCTTAAAATTCACCTGCATCTACTTTTTTCCCATTAGTGCTTGGCGAAATCGACAAAAATCCAATCCAATAACATGAAAATATATTTAAAAAATAAAATCTTGCAGATTTTAAACATGCCTGTAAATGTCTTGATGGAAGATTAAGTATTGCAAATGAAGACTGCAAAAATGTAGAAGAATAGAACTAAAAATGGGTGTTAAAATATCAATATATCATGAAACTAAATTTGATGAAATAGCAGCCAACAATATTGATACTGATACTGATCAATATATTGCCATGAGTATTTTTTTGTTAAATTTAGTACAGTTTTTTTTTTAGTGACAGTGCTACGATTTTGCTGCTTGTTTAGAGAAAGAAATGTTGATACTTTTACTTACTTTTGACTGATTTAATGGCTAAAATATGTGTTTGATTCTTAAAAATAATGACATGAACTCTTTACAGCTTTTTCCTGGCTTTCTTGGACCTTAGACTTTCTTATATATAAACCATATGCAGTATTAGATAAGTTATAGTCTCCAAAGTATCGTGTAAACACTACATTGTAGATAATAAATAGTCTAAAATGCTTCTTTTGTATTTCTAGGCCTGGCTTCAATAACCAACACAAAGGCCTCTTTCCAAAGAGGAACCATTATGTCAACACTAAACTGGAAGTGCGGAGGATCCCACGGGAGCTCAACAACATCACCAAACTCAACGAACACTTCAGCAAGTTTGGTACCATCGTCAACATCCAGGTAAAGACTTTTCGTTTCATTATCCACAAAGAAACACTTAAAAATGGTAACTGCGAAGTACAATCTTATTGTGTCCAAACCACGTGTGTTTAATATATGCTCTATAACAGGACTAAACCAAACCTAAATGTACAGGGTAAATGAGGCTAAACTAGAACTTGGCCAAATGTGCAGCTTTGAGGTTAGCTAGTTTTTCTGTAACGCTCAATTGGATAGTTTTGTTTTGTTTCTTCATAAAGGACACACATTATGCAAAATTCACTTTTTTGATCTTCTAACCATGTTAAAACATTGTTGCCTCATCAGAAACATGCCTGGAATTGTCAGATTGTTTATTACAACTGTGTGCTTTTAATACCCTGGTGGGGAAAGCTAGCTTTTTCACTCCCATGTTAATTTCCTCTGCTGCCAGTAGATGGCGTATTATAATGAAGGAATGCCTGAATGATAATTAGTAACGTGTGCTTTCATTACATACATTATTTTAAGTTGTTAAATTTCCTCAAGAGCATATTATGTGTTGTTTTAATGCCGACTAAAACAGGAGATGAAGCAGAACTAACTGCCTAAACCAGAAAAAAGTTTATTTGAAATCTACTGTAAGCCCAAGAACCAGTATAAAAACTTGATTAATGAGCTACTTTTTGCAGTTTAAGTCCTAGAAATGGCCACTGTCGAGGCTTGTACCACACTTTGAGAAGCCCTCGCTCAGCGCTCTGTTTTCTTTTTCTTGTCCTTGTTGGTGCAGGTGGTGTTTGGCGGTGACCCAGAGGCGGCGCTGATCCAGTACACAAAGAACGAGGAGGCGAGGCGGGCCATTTCCAGCACTGAGGCCGTCCTGAACAACCGCTTTATTAGAGTCTACTGGCACCGAGAGCCAGGGGCCAACCACACAGGGGCCCCAGGACAGGAGCAGAGCACCGGGCTTCAAAATGTGGGGCCGCAAACCAACCACGGATCCCAGCATCCCAATGTGCACAAGGTATTACGGGATACATTTCAAAGACTGTTTTGTCAGAGTGAAGACAAATGTAACCAAACTCACTGTATGCATGAAAAGTCATAAACTGGTTGAAAACATGAGTAAATGGAAAATATTCTTCTTTTTAGTAGAAAAGGTGAAAGCTGGCATTATAAAAGATGGTATACTTCAGACTAATTGTTAAAGTGCAATGCAAAGGCGCAAAGTGTATTCAGAACGGAAAACATAATTTTGTAAACTATTACTTATTTGAAATGTGCGCTATGTAACATTTCTGGTGGGGGGTCTGCCACCTCCTTGTCACCATGGAGATGTTATTGCGTGGCCTGGAATGTTCCATACTCGGGTATTAAAGTCTAGCATTTTTTTTTTTTTTTTTTAATCTTGGAAAAACATGCATCGTTTCTGTACGTAGGCTCTCCTCTCCACAGATCTGACCTATAACTTGGCCTTGTGGTGTCCCTTGCTTGTCTCTTTTGAAATGGGTAGGTTTAATACCATATTGTGGAGATGTTTTCTGTTTTGTCTCGTCAACCTGGGTATACATTATGTATCTTTAACAATTTGTCCAAGGCATTTATATTTATTTTTTCCCCGCGCAGTTTTAAAGTAAAACATTTCCCATTTGCTAATGTTTTCCAACCAGTATTTGACTTTTCACACATGCAGAGTGTTTGGTTACATTTGACTAGAGCAAACTTGTTGGCGTCTGATGCAAATACATCCTTGAGTTGCATTTGCTTAACTTGGCAGCGACTTTAGAGTCCTATGTTGTTACAAACACAAAAATATATCTTCTGTCTCATTTCTACATTTAAATGACGGTTGTCGTTTTTTTTTTTTTTTACATTGTCTTCAGGGCATAAAGCAGCACAATGCAGCCGCCTACGTTTTGAACAAGACGGTGCCTAAACCTCGGCCTCAGACCACACCCGGGACGTCTGGAGTGAGCCCAGCAGACGGCTCCAGTCTAGAGGCTGTCACTGTATGTACCTGATCATCACCTCAGTCTGTACTAAATGAAGATATTGTATACAGAGGAAAGGTTAAGAATCAGTTATTTGAACATCTACAGACTAGTCGCAACTGAAGGGAGAGTTTAATGTTGCAGAATACAAGTTAAAAGGTGTTTTTACTAGATAGGGTCCAAAATGTGTGGCAAAATTATACTTTGTGAACACTATTATATCGTAACACCAGATATTTCACACTTTTGGAGAGCTGAAACTACCTGTCACCGTGTTACTCATTGCGCGGCTCGCGAGCCGCATATGGCTCTCAAGCCTTAATTGGCGGCTCGTGTTATCAGGTAATATTTTCTAATAATATACAAAAATAGATGGATCAATCGTCTCCCTAAATATGGCGCAAATAACACTTACAAATACACATTCCCATTCTATTTTCTGTTTCATTCCGTGTCGGCGAATGTTGCGCACTGAGTGCAAATGTTTACGACAGAGTTACAGCTGCACTGGTGACTGCTGCGCATCCAACTCTTCAACTTAAGTTAGCGCACTGGCCAAATAACAGCATCGAGCCGAAAAAAGTGGATCCAGGTGGACGGACACAGAGCGTGGAAAGGACAACTGAAGAAACAAATGCAGGAGCTCGACGAAAGTCTGCGGCAACAGTGTAGTCTAGTGATGTGCAGGTATAGCATATACTCTCTAGAAGTGCGGTCGAATTTGCGTGTACTCACTTCAAATTCATCAGTGATACGTAACAGTTGTTACCCTTGCGGCACTTTAGTGCTTTCTGTCCGTTTAGAGACCAGTGCAAACTTTACACCCTTCTCTTTCCTCGGAGTCACTTCTGAGCTGCTCTGAGCGTCACTCCTTTTTTCTCTTTACGCGGGTTGCAGACAGTGAGCGACGGAGTCTGGGTTTAGCAGACCGGGACAGATGTGCGGGCGGATCAGGTTTTTTCGGGGGCCACTATATGACCACTAAACATTTTTATTCTGGTCTCAAGCTCCAAAATGTTCTTTATTTGACGTTAATCGGCCTCATATTCGCGGAGAAAGGAGGCAAAATGTTGAATGAATGAAATAGCAAAAGACGCAAATGCAGCCGACGCACGGAAGCGCCACGAGCGCGCACAGCGAAGTCAAACTCGCTCTTGCAAAAGACAAACGTTATAAATGTACATACAAAAATATATGTTTAGCTGTCCTGGATTAAACATTTGCAGACTGACAGTTTTGGAGGAGAAAGAAGAAGGGAATCTGCGTGTGAGGAGTGCAGGGCCTGTGCAACAAAACTCAGGGGCTTGGGGTTAGGGGGGCTGAGGGGGCACTAAAATTAAAATAAAACCACACCATGCAACCTAGAATGGGCCAACCAGCTATTTATTACAGCTAATATCCTCCAGAATACAGGCAAACATGCACCAGATCAGTATGCAGATATGTAATTTATATATATATATATATATATATATATATATATAAGTTTTAAATAATTTTACATACGCAAATGAAAGGTCCTCAGAGCAAAAAACCAAATGTACGAGGACTACAAGAGTGAATGATGATGTCTTGCGGCTCGCTCCTTATTTTTGGTTTGCCAATGTGGCTCTCCTTTAAAAAATAGTGAGGACCACTGACCTATCAGCTAAATTACCACTGATAGTATATGGAAGTAATCAATCAACTTGGTAATCAAATTATTGCTGTCATGTCTATATACACTAGTAACTTAAACTTATGTTATACTTATACTTATGAAAACTCTATTCTCTAAAACAGGCATGTTCAAACTCAGGCCCGGGGGCCAAATGCGGCCCTCAGACCAATTTTTCTTGGCCCTTAGGCTTCCTGGTGAACTGGCCCACATTATCCTGATAAGTACTATTTACAGCACATTTCAGATTTTCTACAATTCCAACCTAAATAACTAACATTTTGGTGCAATACAGACCTGATATTAAGGCAATGAGCCTGAATGTAGATGTGGTGGTGCTTAAAACATCAGATAAATGCAGCTTTTTTAACGTTTCGCGATTGATTTGTGGCCCTCCGCTTGGTCTATAATACAATATGTGGCCCTCGATGAAAAAAGTTTGGACACCCCTGGTCTAAAACGAGCAAAATGCTGTGACAACATCCTGTATCTTCAATCAAATTGCAGTTTCCTTAGTGTGCAGGAGAAGTAGTTATGTAATAAAGCCACATGAAAAAAGTGAAGTAAAGTGAGTGCAGCAATGTAAGACTGCCTCCCATATGCAAAGCTACATGTACTGTACGTTATACTTCACTGTAGCACACGTCTTTCCCCCGCTTCTGTATTATGCTGATCTTCCTGTATGATTTGTAGGCTGCATCTGCCCTGACAAACTCTCAAAAAGCACCCTTCGCTCCGACGTCCCTAAAGTCCTCCTCCAAGAGTATGGGGAAAACAGCCAAAGCACTCATCGCACAAGAGGCTCTCAAGCAGAAGCAGGCATGAACTTTTTAAGCTGACATTTTAACTTTTTTTTTTTACTTGGAAATCATTATTATTCATTATGTCTTTTGCTCTCTTTTAGGAGGCATTAAAACTTCAGCAGGACATGAGGAAGAAGAAGCAGGAGATGTTGCAGACACAAATTGAGTGCCAAAAAGTGAGTAAATTCCTGAAATGACTGTTAAATTTGCACTCGTTTTCTTTTATTTACATAATTCTTTGTTCGTCCAGGCCTTAATAAACCGTCTGGAGAAAAACAGAGGGATGAAGCCAGAGGAAAGGGCAAACATCATGAAGACGCTGAAGGAGCTGACTGATAAAATCTCTCAGCTGCAGAATGACTTGCACCCGACCGCTCAGGTCACCAGTGCCAAAACCAACCACAACCAGCCCAAGAATAAAAGCGACGTAAGTTTCAGTCGAGATCTTTTTATTACCCTTGGTGGGAAAAATAGAATATCCATGCCAGATTTTTAAATATTCAAACGCACCGTTGCACTCTCAGGTTCAATATCAAATGAATGGCAGAAATGTTCCTGATAATAAAGTGTTTTGCTCCTGCATCTGCAAGTCACGAAATATTTGTTTTGTTGATGCGCGTTTGTCTTTTTCCACTAATCTATGTTTTACAAATAATAAACAAACTGAAAGTGATAGAAATCTTTTACAATGGCACACATACTTGGACATTTTTAGCAGTTTTTTATGTTTAAGTTGCTCTATGTAACTTTTCTGGTCTAGGGTTCACCACCTGCTTGTCTCCATGGAAATTAGAGATGGTCCGATATGGATTTTTAGTTTCTTTGTCTTGCTGCTGCTGTGGCCAATAATCAGTTCTTGCCTGTATAGATATTGAGATTTTAAAATCCTTACCGAGTCCCACAAATGTATCTCAAATTTCATCCAAATAGATTAGTTACAGTAAAGTTCACAAATTAATTTTTTGTTTTGTAAAATGAATTACAAAATGTCTTTATCAGGGATCTAAAATGATTTGTTGCATAATACTGTAAACATACAGCCATATTTTTTAGCCAAAGTGCTCTTCTATTTTCATTTTCACTCATTAGTCTGTTGAATAATAAGCGACATTAGAAAATGGAACAAATGACATTCAGACTTAAATTTGACAGATTTTGGACAAAATGGGACGTTTTCTTTGAACTGTGTGCGCCTTAATTTTATTTATTTATTTTTATTTATTTTCTTTCTCTCTGGTCCTGTTCTGTTCTTTGTGTTCTATGTACTTTGTTATGTTAATAATGTTTAAAAACTCAACTAAAAAAAACTAAAGTAAAAAAAACACTAAATAATTATAATTAAATAAAAATTAATCGGACAGATATTTGGGAAACCCCTCAGATATCATCATTATTGGAATGATATGGATATGGTTTTGCTTAGAATTAAACTTGAGTAAACTTATATTTATTTGGTAAATGTGTTTTTATTGCTAAAAAACATTCATTCTAACTGAGCGGCGCTGCCTCACCACAGATCTGAACTGTAACTTGCCTGCTTGTCCTCATGATAGATAAGTTTAATGCTATACTGTGGAAAATGACATACAAAGCGATAACTTCTCCATGGAGACCCAAACTAGATTTAACTCAGTCATCCTTTTTTTTGTCACATGCTTATTGCAACATTTAGTAATTACCACGGCAATGCTTCTTTCAGGTCTTGTATTAGTCATCGTTCAGTTGTTGATTTTATCATTTTGCACTTGTTTGTGTTCTGACAGAATACTTTGTTTATGCCGCTTTGTGAAATCTCCTGTACATTTTCCTTCGTCTGTGAATATGTCCAGGCCCAGAAGGAGCTGCTGGACGCTGAGCTCGACTTTCACAAGAAGATGAACTCTGGAGAGGACACCACCGACCTCAAGAGGAAACTGGGGCAGCTACAAGTGGAGGTGCCTCACACTTCCACACGACACAAAGATGCACTGCCAGACACACACGCACACCTCCAACGACAGAAACGGTGTTCTAAGCCACTAACAGAGATACCATCGTCGACCTTTTTCCGCGTTTCAGCAAGTGACAACAGGAAATGTGTCCTCAAAAGTCTTGAATCATCACAAAACAATGAAAGCTATAGAATAAACGGTAACACTTTAGAATAACTCCCCTTATCCCTGCCTTAGTAAAGCATTAACAAAGACTTATTTAATACTGAACAAATATTTTATTAAGCTTGATTCAGGATTAGTAACTACTTAATTAAGGTTAGGGTTAGGGCTAGGAATTTGGGTTAGAATATTAGTTAAGGCAAGGCAAGTTTATTTGTAGAGCACAATTCGTACACAGGGCAATTCAAAGTGCTTTACATAAACAGGAAAAGTTGCATTAAAATCACAAAACACAAAAAGACACACAGAATCATTTTAAAATCATTTTAGAATAAAGTGCCTTAAAAGAGAAGAGTGCAGATAGATCTTTCAGTCGTATGCACGTCTAAAGAGAAATGTTTTTAGCCTGGATTTAAACATTGTCAGAGTGGAGGCCTGTCTCACATCTTCAGGGAGACTGTTCCAGATTTTAGCTGCAAAAAACTGAAATGCTGATTCCCCATGTTTAGTCCTGACTCTAGGCACCAGCAGGAGGCCGGTCCCTGAGGCCCTCAGATTGCGAGATGGTTCATATGGCACTAACATGTCAGAGATGTACTTTGGTGCTTGGCCATGGAGAGACTTGAACACAAGCAGAGCTGCTTTAAAGTCAATTCTCTGAGCCACAGGAAGCCAGTGCAGAGACCTGAGCACAGGACTAATGTGATCGTACTTCCTGGTTCTAGTCAGGACCCGAGCAGCAGCGTTCTGGATGTACTGCAGCTGTTTTACAGCTCGTTTGGAGAGGCCAGTGAACAGGCCGTTGCAGTAGTCTAACCTACTGGAGACAAATGCATGGATAAGTCTCTCCAGGTCTGGTTTAGACACTATACCTTTAATTTTGGCAATGTTTTTAGGTGGTAAAGGCTGTTGATGTTATTGATTTGATGTGGCTGTTAAAGTTCAGGTCTGAGTCCATTATTACCCCCAGATTTCTAACTTGATTTGTCGGTTTTAGAGCGAGAGACTGGAGGTGACTGCTGACACTTTCTCTCTGTTTCTGCGGCCCAAAGACGATGATTTCAGTCTTGTCTGAGTTTAGCTGAAGAAAATTGTTTTGCATCCACAAGCTGATCTGTTGGATGCAATGACAGAGTGAATCCACTGGTCCATATTCACCTGCCGTCAGTGAGACATAGATCTGAGTGTCATCTGCGTAGTTGTGATAAGACACATTTGTGCTGAGTATTAACTGACCTAAGGGCAGCATATAGAGGTTGAACAGAAGGGGTCCCAGGATTGACCCTTGGGGCACCCCACAGGTCAAGCTCACGTGGTCTGAGACACAGTTACCAATCTCAACAAAGTACTCTCTGTCCTCAAGGTAGGACTTCAACCAATTTAGGGCAGTGCCAGTGATGCCCACCCAGTCCTCTACTCTCTGTAGGAGGATCCTATGATCGACAGTGTCAAAAGCAGCGCTCAGATCTAACAGAATTAAGACTGAGGCTTTGCCCGCGTCAGTGTTCAGGCGGTTGTCACCTTGATAAGAGCAGTCTCAGTGCTGTGATGAGGTCTAAAACCTGACTGAAAAACATCAAATGAGTTGTTTATTAAGAGGAAGTCAGTGAGCTGTTGGTAAACAACCTTTTCGAGGATTTTGCCTAAAAATGGCAGATTTGAGATGGGCCGATAATTTTTCAGTTCTGAGGCATCAAGACTGCTCTTCTTTAGGAGAGGCTTAATGACCGCAGTTTTCAAGGCCCTTGGGAATGTTCCAGATTGAAGCGACATGTTAACTATGTGAGTGAGTGGTGTTAACAAAGTGCTCAGAACAGACTTTAGAAATCTGGTGGGTAACACATCGAGGCAGCATGTAGAAGAACTCAGACTGGTGATGATCTCTTGGACAGTTTTGTCAGTTACAGGTACAAACTGAGTCAGCTCTAAATGTGTAGGTGGTTTTAAAGTTATTATTTGCACTGTGGAATTTATGGCATTTTTAATGCCCTGAACCTTGTCATTAAAGAATACTGCAAACTCATTGCACTTAGCTGTGGAAATTAGTTCTAATGGCAGCAGAATTGGAGGGTTTGTTAGTCTGTTTACTGTTGCAAACAGAGCACGCGAGTTATTACTGCAATTTCCAATTATTTCAGAAAAAATCCTTCCCTTGTTTTACATAAAATGAGGTTGTACATGTACAACCTTTCTCTATAAATCTCTTTATGAATCTGGAGCTTTGACTTGCGCCATTTTCGCTCAGCCCTGCGGCACTCCCTTTTCTGTGCCCTGACTGTCTCATTATTCCTCCATGGCGCCTTCTGCTTATTTTTAACCATTTTAACCTTCATAGGAGCAATGGTGTCCAGAACATTCAAGATATTAGATGTAACAGAATTTAAAAAGTCGTCAACATTTGAACATGAAGGATTTTCAAAGTTTATCATTTCAATGAAGAGCGCACTTGTGCTGTCATTTATGTGTCTCCTCCGAAAAACTGCAGGACCAGTCGGTGATTTGGGAATAACCGACAGGTCAAAGAAAACACAGAAATGATCAGACAGTGCCACATCGACCACACTGACGTTTGAAATATTAACCCCTTTAGTAATTAGCAGGTCCAGAGTGTGTCCTCTGCTGTGAGTGGGGCCACTCACATGCTGAGTAAGACCAAAGGTTTCAAGGACAGCATCAAGCTCTTTAGCGTTTCTGTCGCAAACATTATCCACGTGAACATTGAAATCACCTGTAATGACCAAACCGTCAAATTCTGTGCATATGACTGAAAGCATCCGAGTAAAATCATCAATAAAACCTTGGCAGTGCTGGGGAGGCTTGTACAGGACAATGTAGAGTATGGAGGGAGACTGTTTTAGCTCCATTTTAAAAGATAAATACTCAAATGATGAAAACACCCCAAAAGACAACCTCTGGGTAACTATTTTATCTCTAAAAACTGCACAGACACCTCCACCGTTTTTGTTGTCGCGTGTTTCAGATTCAAACTTGAAGCTAGGTGGAGTCGCTTCTATTAGAACTACATTCCCCGTGTTTTTGTCAAGCCATGTTTCAGTTAAAAACATAAAATCAAGATTATAAGAAGATATAAAATCATTAATTAAAAGTGATTTGTTACATAATGATCTGACATTAAGCACAGCAAGTTTCAGATTGGTTTCCATGTGACTGGACGTTATCTTTTCACAGGGAATATGAATTAAATTTCTAAGATTGGACAGTCTAGCTGTCCTTCTGTTCTCCAGTCTGTGTGACGTGACTACAGATATAACACAGGGCCCCGGGTTTGTTTGACCATTTTCATGACCATAAGTCCCGGCAACGCTGAGACCCACTACATCCTAGCTATGGGAGATAACAGTTCTGGGGGGAGGTGGGGAGGGCGAAGGGGGCGACCTGGAGGGGGTTTGGGCAAAGGCTGAGTGGGGAGAGCGGGGGGGGCTTTGGGTGATGGACCAGGTGAAAGGTGAGGGGGTGGAGGTGCAGGTCGTTTTTGGTGAAGCAGGAGAGTTGAAGCTCCTGGGTGGTATGGTGGGCACAGATTTGTACGGGGAAGAGTTCATCATTGTTGACATCAGAACTCTTGATCTTGCTAAATTAGGTGTGAGTGGAACCATCTTTACTCCTGATTTGATCAGACTTTCAAGATGGTTGGGAAGGTCCCTGGGTGAAGGTGGAGATGAAAAGGAGAGTGATGATTGAGTGGGAGTAGATGTTGCACGGGACCCAGGACTGGTCTGAGGGTAGGGGTGGTGACAGGGCAGCTGCTGGGCCTGACACTGACTGGTCCATTGCCTGTGATGAGGACCCCGAGGGAGGGGGGACGGATGTTGAGCTTGAGTCCTTCAAGGGCGGCGGTGGAGATCGTTGTGGTGCTGCAACTGATGAGCTCTTTATTGGAGGCAGTGTAGGTGATTTTGGAGCAGCTGGAGCTGAATCCTTTGCTGGGCCTGGTGGAGCTGCTGTTGATAAATCCTTTGTGGAGTCGGCTGTTTTGTTACTGCTGATGTTGAAGCATTGACTTGGTCTCTGGCTGATTGATCCGGTGTTCTTCTCTCATTCCTCTCTTCTCGAACTATCTGTTCACGACCCTGTCCACGGCCATTCTGATGCCTGAGAGCGTGGAGGAGGTTCTCTGTCAGCGCCCTCACTCCACCTCTGCACAGATGTGGGCCCCTTCCCCTGAACAGGTCCTCTCGTTTCCAGAACAGATAGAAGTTCTCAATGTAGTGCAATCCTCTAGGTGCACACTCTTTGGACAGCCAAGTGTTCAATTGTAGCAGCCGGCTAAACTTGTTGATCTTCCTGTCAATATTTGGAAGAGGTCCACTGATGAATGTTTTGATTTCTACTTTATCAAGCTCCTCAAATAACTTCATGAAGTCTTTTTTCAAAACTTCAGTCTGCTCCTTTCGAATGTCCACTGCACCCACGTGTACAATCAGCTGTTTAACTCCTCTGTGTGTGGACAGTACTCTGGGAAGCAGTGACGTAATCTCAGAAACTGTGCCGCTGGGGAAGCTGCATGTTTTCATTCTTCCATGTACAACTCCACTGATAGCACCGTCTCCTATCAAGAGTGTGTCACTGTCCTTGACGCTTGGCACAGACTGTCTGTCTTTCTGCTGCTTTTTATCAACATCATGGTGGCTACAGTTTTCGTTCTGTAAATTCAGCCTCTGATAGTGGCAAAAATCTGTTTGTAAGCTGTATAGCAGGCGACTTTACATTAGCTTTGTATCGTTTTGGTTTTGCACCGAGTTTGACCCAAGATGCAGCCGGCTGGTCTTTACCCAGTTTTGGGAAAGACACAGAGTCGCTCCGGTTTAAGTTGAAAGTAGCTTTTCTTGAAAGATATGTAGACTTCTTACCCCTCGGTGACACTGGAATTGTATCGTGAAGTCCTTTTTCAGATTCTAGAGCGAATATCCGTGCTTGTAGCTCAATTATTTCATGTTGATATTTCCGACAGCGTTCACAAGAGTTTGTTTGACTTCTCTCCCCGGACATGTCGCTGGCTCGTCAGATAGTTTGTTAAAAATGGAAAAAATTATCTTAAAATCCTTGGTTTCCTTCGAAAAGTCATAATCCAAGATTTATAGAGGAAAAAAATTGATTTAAAAGCAAAATAAATAAGAAAACAGCTGTAGCAAGCAGGAGCAGCAAGGAAAAGCGTCTGCACTCTTCAGTAACAGGAAGTGAGAGAGTTAAGTAGTTAATAAGCCTGAATCATTCTTAATAAATTCTTTGTTCACTATTAATTAAGTCTTTGCTCATGCTTTACTAAGGCAGGAATAAGGGGAGTTATTCTAAAGTGTTACAGAATAAAATAAGGAACACTTATCATTTGCATAGTTCTTATTTAAAGCACACAATGTAGAGCTAAAGTAATTCACTTTTGTTCAAGAATCTAAACTATTTAAACTATCCAGATCCAGAAATGACCTGACTAATGAAGCATTTTTCATTGTCTTAACCTCCTTAATTGGTTTTAATTGGAATGTTTTATTGATTAATTACTCCAAGTAAAGCTGGGCAGTAGATCAAAATTTAGATAATATTGTGGACTGCTGTTTTTATGATATGCAAAATTGGAATGTACAGTATATTTTTTATAGTAAAAAATGCTACAAAAATAGCTGATTAAAAAGTAAAAATGTAAAACACGTTATGATGTATGCACAAATTAGAGTATACGGTGATAATTTTGCACTTTTACATTACATTTCACATTTGTCTGATAATTCAACCTCAACTCATCCGTTTTAAGACATGTTATTACACATTTCTGTTGGACTGACATAATTTTGCCTGAATATCATCATTGGGATACTCCAAAAAATATCAAGATAATCATTTTTGTCAATATTGCCCACTCCAAACACAAAGTGAATATCACAAAAGGTGTTTAAATTGCCTCATTGAGAACCAACAACAATGAAACACTGTACAAGGTCGTCGGCGGTGTCAAAGACCAGTCTGAAACATGGCTTTGTCAGTAACACCCCTCCTTTCCCGACATGTTCTCTCTCTCCTCCTCCTGGGTCTTAAATTAGTGCAATATTAAAGATGCATGCGGTCCCCGTTGTCCCTGGCCAACCCTCCTTCTGCGCATTAAACTTCAGCCACTTAAGAAAGCCCAGAGGAGCCGGCAATGAGTCCAAATCAGACACGGCCTCTCGCTGATGAGCCCTGTCTCATTAAAGTTTGAGCTGTTAGTTCTGGTTAAAACTGTACAACGACAATTAGACACAAGTGAAAGAAGGACAAGGCGAGAGAAGTGGGGATAGTGGGGGTATTTAAAAGTGGTGGAAAGTTGGAAAGGCAATGAAACCTAAATATATATATATTTTTTATGGCATACAAAGCCTTCTATTCACCACTAAGTTGTGTTTTCTAGTGACAATGATTGTGCAAAGGCCTGTATTTTTTCATAGAGTAGGCTTAAAGGACAGATATTTAGCAAAAGTCACTTTTTTGAGCTTATAACATTGTTCCTTCCTCTAATCTTACCTGAAGTCCTATTTAGCACACTTGATTAATCCTGTTTACGCAGTCATCTTCCCTGAGCCTCACAAAATACTCACATACTTCACGTTTTCCAGATTTGTGATGTCAAAGGTAGATTTCCTGTGGGGTTTTTAAATACTTAAATAATCGCCAAAACTCATTCGCCAAATTCATTCTCAGCATTTCTGCGTCAAATCATTTTCATTTTCATTTTCATTACTACAACTGCATGCTTACATTAGCATGTCAGGGGTGGGACTGTCACTAACTCTTACTTTAGTAGTCGACTAGTCAGCGATTATGTTTTCAATTAGTCGACTAGTCTCACACTTATTTGTGTTGTATATTTAAACTTTTTAAATACATTATCAGCCAAATAAAGGTTAAAATATGGAGACTGAAGGCTTTTAGATAGACCGTGTTTATTCATCAAGTGTACTGATGAATTACATTTTGATGTATTAATGTCTTTGTTATAATAGGTCTTTTGACATGTGTTTTGAGTCTATAGTTCAGTTAACGATTAGTCGATTATCAATTTTTATAGTCAATTATTATTTATAGTCAACTAGTCGTGATTTGTAGATTAATCGTTGCAGCCCTAGTCGGGGGTAAGGTAAGCTAGCTTTTTTATTTCTCCATGGTAATTCCCTCTGCTGCCAGTAGAGCTAGTTCTAACACAAATCCTGATAAGGGATAAGGGAGCGCCTGGCTGCTATAAAGTACTGTGTGCTTTCAGTAGATATATTATTATTTAAGTTCTAAAACATGAGATGCCAAAGCGAAGTTACTCAAGAGCATGTAGGACAACAACAATACAAGTACCGGTAATGTGTCCCCACTGAACTAACCTTACCAAGCCTTGCAACCTCAGTATGTAAAGGATCACCCCACTAAACAGTTATTTGTATAATCCAACATTCAGCGCAATCAAAATTGGTACAAAATTGGTCATCTCTTCCATATGAGTGTAATTTAAAGTGTACATACTGTAACCTGCTTCTTCTATCCTGTGGTTGTAGCCCGGCTGACACTGTGCTTGTTCCTCCAGGCCACGCGGTTAGGCCTGATCCGCTCTCCTTCAGGCCGGGGGCGAGGCAGAGGGAAGACGGCCGCAGATCACGGGGGCCACGTGGGGCGAGGCAGAGGACGCAGCCGGGACGGAATGGGCCGAGGAGGCACCGTGAACCGGATGGTGGTGGACCACAGGCCCCGAGCCCTGGCCATCCTGGGGGTCACGCAGGAGGAGAAGGAGGAGCTCATGCCGCACTTTTTGGTAAGAAGAAAATGACTCAAGAGTTAAAGGAAGTTTGATAAATGTGTGCAGAATAACTGTGGTGACTTTTGGGGCGGCAGTAGTTGTTACATAGAGCTTTTTCTCCTCAGGAATCAAACAAGAAAGTCTCAAGTTAAATATATATACTGTGTAGCATCTTTCTGTGTGAAGATTTATTGCAACTAATCCATCACTGAAATAATAGTCAACTAATTTAGCTGTCGAATATGTATTTCCTGGACTATACATAGACTGTGCTGAGAAAGACGTTTTAGGACTTAGAGGGACTAGTCATTACATCAAAATGACACAGAAAGCATGTAAATGTGGTTTATATATGGTTTAAATATGGTGGTTTATATATGGTTTAAATATGGTGGTTTATATATGGTTTAAATATGGTGGTTTATATATGGTTTAAATATGGTGGTTTATATATGGTTTAAATATGGTGGTTTATATATGGTTTAAATATGGTGGTTTATATATGGTTTAAATATGGTTTTTAGCTCCTAAAGTTGGGCTAACCACCAATGTATATATATTATATTCCCGCAGCAAGTCACAAATAACGTGAAATGCTGGTTAGTTCTTCTGTCTCATAGCAGGCAGTTTTAAACACTGACAGAGAGATAAACAAGTGTGAGAGCTTCAGAGAGAAAAATTAATATTCATTAAATGTAATATTCATATGACACAACTAAAAGCCTGGAGTGGAATATGGACCTGTGCCATGTCCAGATGAGTCGTCTTTAGCTTCGTAGCGGTTCCTGGTATTTATTCTATTGAAACTAGAGAAATACCAAGGGCTCAGAGAAGAGCTGGAGAAGGTCTGGAAGGTGAAGGCCAAAGTGGTGCCCGGGGTGACCAGGGCACTCAGGGCAGTGACCCTCAAACTGGAGGAGTGGCTACTGGCATTTGAAGTTGATAAAAGGCAAATGAAACCTATTAGTTTAAAGCTGTTAGTGTTATTGTTCATTCATTCATTTTCTACCGCTTATTCCCGTTTTTCACGTACGCCCCTCCCAAACAGGTGAACCAAGGGGAAACACTGCTCAGTAAAAATAAACAACACGACAAGAATGATCACTAGATGAATCGCTTGGTAAAAAAATGTTTAGTTTCAGCCATAGTGAATGTGCAATTTGCATGTTCTCCTCATTCCTTGTGTCTGGGTGGTTTTAACCTAAAACATGCTTATCTTAGGCCTGTCAAGAGAGCATATTTTGAATAACGATATATTGCAGGGTAAACGATAATATTGAAATTTAATTTATGTCACTGACTCTATAACACAATAAGCATTATGAACCTTTTTCTAAATGTACAACAACAAAACACACAAGCTGCTATTAAAGAAAAGCACAACAATCTTTAATGACTCATAAAAGTTACATATTTGAACCTTAAACGCCTCAAATCTCATAGCATTAGAGGACTTTTTCATGTTCTCTGTTGATCCAAGAAAAACTCCACGAGTATTCAACCCAAAAAATATTGTTCCTTCCATAATCTACTGAATGGTGCGTTATTATTGTGACCGGTTCTACAAGAATGCAAAATGGTGTGCGGTAGAGATTGTTCTGCCCACAGTAAAAGAATAGCTGCTTTACAGTTCTGATGCATTGTTGTTTTTATAGAAATTTGGAGAGATTGAGGATCTACGTGACCACGACGCCAACAGTGTTGTAATGACATTCAAAACAAGAAGTGAAGCCGAAAATGTAAGTTCCCACCTGTAAACAGAGACAAACATATTCTCTGAAGTCAATTTTTGGTAACACTTTATAATAACTACACTTATTCCTGCCTTAAAACATGAGAAAAGACGTAACTCACAGTGAACAAATGGTATATTAAGAATGATTCAAGCTTAGTAACTACTTAACAAATACTATAACCCTGATTGCTAACCCCAACCCCAGCCCTAACTTTAAGTAATTACTAACCCTGAATCATGCTTAATAAACTATATGTTCAAGTCTTTATTAATGCTTTGTTAAGGCAAAATAAGGTGTAGTTATTATAAAGTGGTACTTAGTTTTCTTACACTTTTGTACTGAACATTTGAACTTTGCAGGCGGCCAACCAGGGAGCAAAGTTCAAAGGTCGTGTGCTGCAGATTTCTTGGTACAAGCCCAAAACGCCCTCCGTCACGACTGAACCTGAGGAGGAAGAGACCAAAGAAGAGGACAACTCGGTACGATGTTGTCAAAGTACTCATTTGATCTTTTAGTGTGGTTTTAATGGTCAAAAAAGAAGATAGAACTTCACTGAACTTCAATAATCAGTGATTATTTTTTTCATCTAAATACACAACAAAGTCAATCTGATTCTAGTGGTTTTTCTTCAAACAGAAGGAGAGCGGCTCGTTTCTGGCGGAGGAGGAGGAAGAGGAGGAGGATGACGACGAAGATGACGAGTACGAAAGCAGATCCTGGCGGCGATAGTGAAAAAAGAGCTTGTTTTGTTTCTAGTATTTCGAGGCAAACTTTTTTAACTCGAGTCTTTAGCGAACATCGAGAGACTGCGAGAGGGCTGAGTGTTTGCCCTCGATATAAACACAAAACTGATTAAGATATCTCACTTTTGCTGAGAATAGAATATGTCCAAGTTGTCCTCATAGATAGAATACAAATCTACGTACGATTCAGTGTGCTTACCAGGCGATTCATATCAGTAATGCACAACATTTGTGTCTACTGTGAATAGGTATTTTTATACATATACTGTATTTAAACACCATTTTTGAAGACTTTTTGTCCTGTGTTTTAGGGACACGCCCATTCCATCACAAATTCAATAAAAAGTAAGATTTTTATTTTTCCACAAGTGCACTGTGCCGTACCAAAAGGAGATTAGTATGGCCTCTAAAGCTCATTAATGTCTCAATTAATTAATGCTCACTTCCAGTACATTGAATACTGTCCCATAAACCAGCGCAGGTACAGAAAGATCCCAGTGCAATACACAACACTGACGTTTACATTTCCAATACACTTTTTTTTAGGAAGCATTCATTTAACATTTATCTGCATCTCAGAATATTGTGGCAAAGCCAGAGGATTTTTGTGGCTGAATTGAAACTGAGACATATATTAGTTTCAGTGCGCAATGTGAAATATTTCAAGAATGTATTTTTTATTTTATTTTTTTTGTGCTTTGACCACCACTAATCATTACGTTATCACCACACTTTGATTTCAGATCAGCAAATCTTGAAATATGATGATGTGCGCTGAATATTCTTGCTTCAGGTTTAGAAAAAAAACTACTGAAAAAACTCACTTGCCACAATAGTCTTGTATAGTGGTTCTCAAACTTTTCACACCAAGTACCACAGAGTCAAATATTTGTCCCTCCAAGAACCACCAGGTCTAAAACAGGACTACACTTTAGCTTGACTAAACAAGTACAAACCCAAAAGAAGACAAAAATGCAGATTAAATTGACTTTATCTTCAGCAAATATTTGAACTCCAAAGGAATCTGCGAACCTGTGCACCACAGTTTGAGAACCACTATTCTATATAAAGCAGGTCTTCACTCTGTCTCTTTCACATCTTGTCCACTTGTTTTCTGAACTTGTATAAAAGGGTCATGTCACATGATCTGAAGACAGGGGTTTGAATGTAAACTGAGTCGTTGATTTTAATATATATATATATATAATTTTGCCTTACAATCAGCAAATGGCTGAATTTTTACAAGAGTTAACATTTACTTTTGTACATTTTGTAAATGCTTGAGAGTAATTACTGTTGTATCTTTTTTGTTGTTTTAAATGACAGATTGTGTCAGCTAGAAAGGCAAAGCAAGAGTGTCTCTGCTTGTTTGAATATATTGCGACCTATTTTTGTTTTCACACATTCACAATTTAAGTAGCACAATATTAATCTGTGACAAACATAGGAAGTTAAAACACTTGGATGTAAATAAATCTGAATATTGTGGAAAAGTTATTTATGCAAAACAAAAATATAGTTTAGTACAGAGCGAGTGAAAACAACAAATTCAGGAATTCAGTTCCCTGTTATTGCTTTGGCAAGAGTTTTTTTGTTTTTTCATTCTTACAGCAGCTCCTATTTTACTTCTATTTTGTCTGGGTAATGAGAGTTAATATAACCAGCAACACTCTTCTTCATGAGCAACTTTCCCACAATATTCTTATTCATTTTGCATTTGTACGGCTCGGCATGATCACCGGCAGTCATTTTCTTCTGTACTGTATACTGTGTAGTGTCCCAAAGCAAGGAACTATACCTTTTTATCTCTTTATGTGGCTCAATTAATAATAAAACACAAATACCAATAGGCATCTTAATTTAAATTCTCTTACAATGCATTTTTGTTTGTTTTATATTTACTTTCCATGACCCAGGTGACACTAACTGTCTACTTATCTCATTGTTGACTGAAAATCTGCATAGCATCTCTTAATATTTTGCTTTCATCATTCATTCTTTAAAGATGTCACAAGCTGATTTTAAGTAAAACCGTAAACTGGCAGGGCTCTTGCTTGTGAAGATACTGAGGTCTTTAATTCACTTTTTGTATAACTCCTGTATGCTACTACTATCACAATAGTGTAAAAATGTGTAATATGTTTATTGGATAATAGTTTTTTGGATATGTTACTGTTTATATTTGCAAGATGTGGATGTATTTTCTTCATGTATTTTGTTTGTAAAAAAATGGATTTCTAATTTACTAGCATGTTTGCTTTGGGCAATAAAGGAGGAATGGGATGCTTGAAACACACGAAAGAAAAGAAAAGAGAAAAGAAAATTTACAAGACGAATACATTTTTAATTTGACCAAGAAAAAAAAAATATGAAAATTGGCAACATTTGAAAAGAAAATGAAAGTGGAAAAAATGCAAGCCAAAGCATTCCTGATAATATTACTCTTAACGCTGTGTGGTGTCCTTCCTTTTTTCTAAGCCGTTATATCCCGTTAATATCACCAGTAAAGTGTCATTTTTAATAACAATGTGGAGCACAATAGACAAAGGGGCAGAGTGTTCTTCAAAATGGTATAAAACTTTACTATCTCCATGGAGGAATTACTATACTGGGTGATGAATACGCCTTTAATGGAATAATGAGAAATGTTTTTTTCATTATGTTTTTTGTCAGTTTTGACAAAAGTTACACAGTGCACCTTTAATCAGATCAGATATTTAATCAGATATTACCATTGTCAGTTATCAAACTTCACAAATATAGAAACTTGTTTTGATGTATATATATATATAAAGAGGCATGCATAAAATTAAGACTTAAATAAGATAAAATAGAGACTATATACAGAAATATAGAAATAGACAAATAGATAGCTCTTTTATTATATGATTGTAAAAGTGGCCGGTGTTATGAAGTGTTCATGAGTCCAATAGCAGAGGCAAAGAAACTGTTCTTGTGGTGGGACGTTCTGGTCTGGATGGACCGTAGCCTTCTGCCTGAGGGGAGTGGCTCAAATAGTCCATGTCCAGGTGAGAAGGGTCCGCTGTAACCTGACCTGCTGGGGCTGAGACTTTCCTGAAGTCCACGATCATCTCCACTGTCTTGTTGCTGCCTCCCTCCTGTAGACAGACTCATCTTTGTCCGAGATGAGGCTGGTGTCGTCCGCAAACTTGATCAGTTTTACAGAGTCGTGGCTGGAGGTGCAGCAGTTGGTGTCACAGGGAGAAGAGCAGAGGAGAAAGTACACAGCCCTGTGGAGCTCCTGTGCTGATGGTCCGAGTGTCTGAGATGTTCTTCCTCAGCCGCACACACACCCTCCGGTCCATCATGAAGTCAGTGATCCACCTGCAGATGGAGTCAGGCACGCTGAGCTGAGAGAGCTTGTCCTGGAGGATGGTGGTGAGTCCACAAACAGGATCCTGGCGTAGGTTCCCAGGGAGTCGATGCTGGAATCGATGACAACATAGGGATTAGACAGTGTGTAACCAATAGTTTTCATGTTTATATATGTTATTTTTGTAAACATGTAAATACAATTCTAGCTTTTAACTTCAGTAAAAATACACACAGGAAATTGTTTAGATAAAGAAGAGACTTTTTTCTGCCTAAATTGGATGTTTGACTTTGATAAAGCAGTGTTTCTAAAATATTGTGTGCTTTATACATGTAGGCTGAGGAGGGTAAAAATAATGTAAATGTTTTCAATAAACTGTGCAGTTACTTCACAATAATGTTACTCAAGCCTAAGTAAAAGTAGTTGATCAAGAAATTACTATAACTACACAGTTAGTAAAACTGTCTGGACTTAAACATGATGCAATTTTAAATTTAACGTCAATTTCAGGCAGAAAAAAGTTTACAGAAAAGACAAATCATGTCACATCAACATAAAGCTGTTATCACTTGGACGTACTCACATCGGGATGAATAATCTCAACTTTCCTCAAGTAAGAGTACGGTTTCTTCAGTAAAAACATGTATGGTTCTAGAAAACTACACAGAGAAATACTTTTAAAATTTACGTCAGTAATCTACGTCTGTCAGATTAGAAATGCACTCAGATCAGATCCAGTCTTAATAAAAGATGCCCTCGTCACTGCACGGCGGGACAAGTGCATGTGACAGAGCTGTAAACAATGAGGTGTAAAATATGGATGTTACAGCAGTGACAGGCAGCTATTAACAATCCACAGTGCTGCGGAGAGAAGAGAGAGCGGGGCGAGAAAAGCTTCTTCATACTTTATTTACACATCTTTTACACAGCAGAGCTCACTAACATTTGTGGGGCTCTGTGAAGGTTTAAGCAAGTATTATTTTATGGTATATACATTTGTTTTATCTATTTTGGAATTTGATTGTGTATCACCCACAAGGTTTTTACTTTTTGTAATGTAATGTAATGTAAATGTAAACAGTTGCATGATCCTGAAACATTCCGTGGCGTTATATTTCATTTTACATTGTCTCAACTAAAAAACACAAGCACATACAGGGCAGTGGGCGAGGAAAGGGGAAGGTGAAAACAAGAGTTTCAAGAAATGCAAGGCAATACAGAATTACTCAAACTTGGATAAATCAATCAAAATGAGAATGTGGAAACACAACAACGGCTGATCAAAGTCATTTTTACGTAACATTTGCTTGAACAGCCAGTCCCTTTGTAAAAGTCAAAGTCAAAGAGTTTGTTTTTGGCTGATCAGGCAAATAACATGTCACCTTGAGATAGTATTCATTGTTTGATCATCTTTACTTTTACGATTTAAAATGGTAAATAATTAAAGTCTGAAAATAAAGGAAACTCTTTTCTTTGCTTAAAAAGGCCATACAAAGCCCAGGAGCAGGTTTAAATCTGCCAAAATGGTGAACCAAGCCGGAATTCTATTGACCCAGAAGCTTACCACTGTACAGACATAATCACTTCACAGTCCCATGAGTAACATTTCACAACTTTTCACCCTAAAAAAGAAATGATATGATATAATGATATACTCTGAAACCTAGAATACGTTCAAAAGACTTTTGGAGCTGACATGAATACTATTTAAGTGAATAAATGCCAGACATGAAGTTGAAGTTGGAGTAAAAACATGTGTCAAATCAGTATTTGAACAGTTTGTGATCTTTGATATTTGTATTTATTTTTGCTCTGTGTGGTGTTCTTAGATCATTCGAAAAAAAATGACTGAAACAGATCTGACCAATGTTGAATACTGTTGTAAGCAGACTACGACTATGATGCACAAATACATTTTAAAATTTAGACAAACTTTATTGATCCACAAAGAAAATGACCAATCTCAAACACAACTGTAACATGCAGAACAGAATACTAAACAATAATTGCATTTCGGCCACAAGATACAGCCTGTCTATGGACGATAAAACAATACAATAAATGCATTATTATTATTTCACACCTAACAAGTGACTCCTAGCAATCAACAGGTCTGCGTAGGGAGGAAGGACCTTGGCTCTTTTAATCTGTGTAATGAATAAACACATGCCAGCGCCGTAATGGATGCCTGCACTGGCCTGTTGAATTATTGAGAGGCTGAGGAACAGGAGAGGTGCAGGTGGATCAGGTGCAGCTCTGTGTCATCCTCTGCTCCTCTTTCGACTGTGTGCAGACCTCAGCCGGGTACAGCAGAGGCGAGTCCGGCCCTGGGAATGGCTACTTCAGCTCCAAGTTTTGCGTCACTTGAAATGATATAAAGATAGTAAAATAGACTGTGAACTTACTTAACAAAAAAAAAAAAAAAAAAAAAATAAATAAATAAAATGACCCCCAATTCAAACTGAAGCTGTTTCTGAACTCATGGAGAATACACAACAATCCTGGACTCTTGTGAAGCAGACACTCTTTTGCACTCTGATGTCTGATTTGCTGTGATTGTAAGTGATAACAAGCTGTGTAAAGCTGAACAGAAGAAGAGAAGAGAAAAGCTGCTGTTTAGAGGAATGGACTGGTAGTAGATTGAGCATTTGTTGGGTCTTGTCAATTCCCAACTGGTGAGGCCAATATCACTAAAATTTAGAATAAGGGACTTTTTATAAAGAAAAAAAAGTCTAATGACTTGTCTTGAATGTTGATAGACTCGGCTGGTAAATTTAAAATTGACTTATAAACTCATAACAGGCAAACAACTGATAATGATTTGTCAATTTAATAAACCATGTTTTCTGTTTTATTCTTATACATTGGCTTCGTATGATTTCAGCACCTTGGACAGAGCGAAGCGGACACCCGTCTCTGTCCTTGGTGCTGAAACCACTGCACGCAGCTCCTCGCGTCCTCACGTCACCTCATATTCAAACACAAATAGTCTACATGGAATATTATAAGTCTTGGTTAAAGCTATAATCAAACACGGCTGAAGTGATGAAATAGTGATTATAGTCAACAACACAGTCTGGAAAAGACAGAAGGCTCAAAAGTGTCAGAAAAAGACGAGGCTGCCACTTGACGCTTGCGCAAAGAGGCCCCACTTTGGCACTTGTAAAGTGAGCGTGAGGGGGAGGGGAGGTGCGGGTGCCGGGAGGCGCTGCCCCGCGCGTGAGCAGCTCAGTGTCGGTGACCAGAGTTTGGCGCAGGACCTCACACACTGTCGCTGTGCGTCCGCGTGCCTGGGGCCTTGACTGCTCGCGCGCTGCTTGCAGGAGGCAGCCCCGGAGGACGATGATGACCATGAACGGAAAACAGCACTTCAGCATGCACCCGGCCCTGCACGAGCCCAAGTACCCCGGCCTGCACGCGGGCTCGGAGGGCATGCGCAGAGTGTGTGTGTCCGGCCCGCAGGTACGTGCTTCACTTTGGTCAAATGTCACTGTGATGAGTCTGTGAAGTTTGACAGGTCAGAGCTTTGTCACGGTCTGGATGTAGTTTTGATCTAAAACTAGGTCCAGATTCAGCCTGACCTGGATGAACAGAGCACTTTTGACAGGACTTTGTTCTAGTGAGTGTCTCTCTCTCTCCTCTGTGTCTGTGCCCCCCTCCCAGTGCACCCTCCCCTCTCACACATGTCAATTCAAGCAATGCTCTTGCTTCATATTAATTTTTATGACCTGCGCTTTGAGGAGCTTGCTCTGCGCTCTGCGCTGCCTTTGGAAAAAAATGTTTTTAAGATCCTGAGAGCGCGCTGCTGACACTATTCCCCACTGACTTGCAGTATGCTCTCTCCTCTCGCTTGCAGCTGCAGGGCAATATATTCGGAGGCTTTGATGAGAGCCTGCTGGCGCGGGCAGAGGCTCTGGCGGCGGCTGACAGCATCGTCTCTCACGGCAAGAGCCACGCGTTCAAAGCAGACGTGACTTACCATACCATGAGCAGTGTCCCCTGCACCTCAGCCCCCTCCTCCAGCGCCGTGCCCATCTCCCACGTGCCGTCCACCATCGCGTCGCACCACCACCACCACGCGCACCTGGGCCAGGGCCTGGAGGCCGGGGACCTGCTGGAGCACCTGTCCAGCAGCCTGGCCGTGAGCGGGATGGGCGGCCCGGAGCCCCCGGGGATGACGGGGCCGGGGCACCACCACCACCTGCAGACCATGGGTCAGCTGCATCAGGCCATGGCCAACATGGCGCACCCGCACTCGCTGTCCATGCACGGGGGAATGGTCAACGACGTGGAGTCTGATCCGCGGGAGCTGGAGGCGTTTGCGGAGCGCTTCAAACAGCGCAGGATCAAACTTGGAGTGACTCAGGCGGACGTGGGCTCGGCTCTGGCCAACCTGAAGATCCCCGGAGTGGGCTCGCTCAGTCAGAGCACAATCTGCCGCTTCGAGTCTCTGACCCTGTCCCACAACAACATGATCGCGCTCAAGCCGGTTCTCCAAGCGTGGCTCGAGGAAGCGGAGGCAGCGTACCGCGAGAAGAGCAGCAAGCCGGACCTTTTCAACGGGAATGAACGCAAAAGGAAACGCACGTCCATCGCCGCGCCGGAGAAGCGCTCTTTGGAGGCGTACTTTGCCATCCAGCCGCGGCCCTCCTCCGAGAAAATCGCAGCCATTGCAGAGAAATTGGACCTGAAAAAGAACGTGGTTCGAGTGTGGTTTTGCAACCAGCGGCAAAAACAGAAACGAATGAAATACTCCGCCGCGCACTGACTTTCACAGATCATGAATAAAATAGCCTACTACATTTTTGATCGAGTGATTAATAATAGCCTAAGTAACAGGAATTTATTAACAAGCTCCTCACGTCTTGACTGGAGTCCCTCCAAAGACTGGACTTACTCTCTCTCTTTGCACTTTTATAATTTTGTCACTGATGGGACGTGTCGCTGTGGGTTTAAATGTTGTCAACCGTTTATGTTGCACTCTTTTAACTTTGAGAGTATTTTTATTCGTTTGGTGAAAAAATCACTCTTGTGCAACGGCTGATACTGAGCCCAAAGGTGGTCATCATTTACTTTAAAGTTTATGAACAGTCGTTTGGGAGGGTTTTGAAAGGTCAAAACGGGACAGTCACTGTGTTTGGATGAAAATGATCGTTCAAGAATCAAATCCCTAAAACCCTTTATTCTGTGGTGGTGAACTGTTTATGAACTATTAGCATTATTTTGCGCACAATATCACAGAATATGACGCACTAATTACGTCTTGTAAATGACACTGATGTCTACGAGGCACATAATCCGTGTGGATGTGGCTGCTGCTATATTTATATGAGTATTTTGATGTGTTTTGGAGCTCAACAGCCCAGATACGAGACACCATTCATTCTACAATATTTTATTTATTTTTCTTCACTATTGTTTTACTTGAAAATGTGTGAAAATCTTAATAAATTATTTGTTATTTTCTAAGTACGTGTGGAGTGAGTCTATTACACATTATCCTTGTTATATAGAGCTTTTCCATTTCGTATTCACCTTTATTTTTTCCGCACGTAACGCAGCGCTATCTCTGTTTGTTTTGTCACTCTGCTGCCACTGTTTAATTCATAGATCCCTAATCCTCACACCAGATTAAAAATGTATTGTCGTGTATGATACAAGCGCCATAGAAAAATAAAGGCCTTGCTGATTTACCCGTTTTTTCTTCCTCACGGCTGTGCGTAAAACCGTGCGCCTTCGTCTTTACGCGCCGGTTAATGGCCCTTTCCTCTTTCCTAATTAGCCTCGTGTGAATTATGGATGCCCTCGTGTCACTGGGTTACGAGGGGGGTTGAAATTATTAAGTAATGACGATGCAATATTAATTCTAAATTGGTATAAAACGAAGAAATGCGAAGGAGGAGCAGAAGTCTGAACGGAGATGTACGCGGCGCCTCTGGGGAAAGGCTCCAACGGACACGCGAAACTAACGCCTCTGCAAACACTTATTTAACCATTTTAAAGTAAGTATTTTTATATTATTCCCTGTCTACTTTTTAGTTTACGTTTTAACCTTTTTTGTGTAAGTTTGTTGGTTTTTCCGGAATTTATTATTTCTCTTTCTTCCATCGTTTGCTAAATTTGATCACAATATGGCATTATTCTACCCACTTTTTATGATTTTGTTTTCACGAACGCCATCTTTTCCAGACTAAACGGCAGGCAGCAGTTAATAATGTTGTTAAATGAGGTTTTCTGAAAATAATTAGCGGATCTAGCCGGAGTCACGCGGCCTGGGGTTGTGTGCTTTTTCCATAGAGACTGATGAAGCCAGAGGACCAATACTTTTGCAACTACAAGGAAACATTTGTGGCGATAATTAATATTCTCTTTGAAGCAGGGGAAGATTAATTAATCACCGAGAATATTTATGGTGTTAAATGAGTATTTCCAGTGTAAGAGCGAGGCAACAGACAGCTAATGATTATGTTAGAGCCACTGCTGACATTTCTGACGGGTCTATAGAAATAATAATAATAATAATCTTGTAACAGATTAGATTATTATTATAACAGGAGTAAAGTCCGTATAAAAACTTATGTATTTAAGTTTTGTTTTGTCAGGTTAATGAGGAAGGACCTGTATGAGTCTTAAATGAGGCCTAATTGTGTGTGTGTGTGTATTTTTAATAGTCATTCTCATTATATTTGGTTGACCACGTGCTGCTGTGTGTCTATTTAGAGCCAAAGTACTCTAAACAATACTATTCATACATTTTAAAATAATATTTTGCCATAAATCATCTGATCTACAAATAAATCATGTGACTTAAACAGATAATATTGGTCTCAATCTGGTACAAAATGTAAAAAGAAAAAAGTTTGCATTTTTGACACTAATTCTAATTGTTGCTGTTTTCTCGCTCAGGCCTTATTTATTCTGGTGTCCGCTGTCACATAAATATTCAAAAGGAAACATTCTTGCCGGAAGAATATTAGTTTTTTAAATTCATTTTTTGTACTTATTCACTGACAATAGCAAAGCAATGTCTTTTTTTTCTCTCTCTCTCAAAATTTTGATTCTAAACACTCATAAAAGGTCCATAGTCTCCTCACAAAATAACTAGATACCGAAACACATTTAGGGTGCTAAAGGACATAATTCCCAAATAAAAATGGGGACTAAACCCAAAACGAAATCAAGAGTAAACAAGCACTGGACCAGAACCAAACCATGTCCACATCAGGACTAAAATGGCCTCAATAAATAGAACCAAGACAACAGGATTAGACAGACACAATTAAAGTATTAACAATCAGGTCATGAATGAAACCGTATAAATCTTGGGGTTAAAGCAGACAGTTCTGGTGTGCTGACGTCCACACTTGTTTCCCAGGATTCCTTGTGCCACCCTGATGCGCCGGGATCATAACGTAGCGGCTGGTGGTAAGTTGAGCTGAAGTCTGTGAGCGTTCGCAGCATGTGGTGACTGGGGCACGTCAATTATTCACGAGACACTCAGAGCAATACTGGATATTCACATGCAATAACAGAGACGTCTGGGCTCCGGCTGTTTAATGGAGACGCACTGCAAGGTGAAAGATGGGAATCGTAAAGACATAAAACAGTCTTAACACAGGATTTTACATTTATTATTATTAACCGTGTGCCGTTTGGACCTGTCTTTTCTAAACGTGTGACTAAAATGAGCCTCATTTCAAACTGAAGCTGTTTCTGATCCTTTGGACACAAACTATTGTCTGGACTCTTTGTGAAGCTCAGACTCTGTAGTTTTGGCCTCTGGGTCTGATTTACTCTGATTCCACTGAAACAAGCTGCAAAGAGGAATATCAGACTTTAAAGTCCGCCTACATTTTCTTTGTGAAATAAATGAAGAAGTGAAGCTGGTTTCTTTACATTTTGCCTGATTGACACGACTTTTGGCTTTTGTTGGTTTTGACAATTCCTCTTTGAAAGCTGAAGCAAATTTAACAAGAAATTAGTTTAAGGGACTTGTAATAAAGTAAAAAAAAAAAAAAAAAGGCGGAATCCATGTAAAAGTCCTATTAATTTAGTTTGAAAATTTTTTTGCTAATTCATCCCAGAATGTTTGATTTGACTGAAAATAAGTGAGTTACAGCCTTCTTTTCATATTGTCCAGCAGCTGATAGTTTCTTTATATCTGATGTGGCTAAAAAGGAATAAACAAAATAAACAAACAAAAAAAATAGCAACTGGTAATTATTATTTTTATTATTGTATTTTAAAACCTTATCAATAAACCCTGAAAAAGGAATATCCCACTTTGGTCAATCTTCATTTAACTTTTGTCCCCCGTGTGCTGTGGACGGACAGAGACGGGACAGAGAGAGTTCAAACAGTGAGCCACAGAAATCAATTGATGTTTTATAATGTACTTTTTTACTATTACTCATTCTGTTCATGTTGTCTTGTGCTGTTTTATTCCAAACATGAACCTCAGTAGCCAATAAAGCTATTCTATCCCCATTGCATTCCTATTCTATTCTATTCTATTCTATTCTATTCTATTCTATTCTATTCTATTCTATTCTATTCTATTCTATTCTATTCTATTCTATTCTATTCTATTCATTATACTAGACAGAGAGTTGATTTATATACTATACTATATCACTATTTATTAAATCAGTTTCTATTTATTTTATTTTATTTCATAGTCACAAAATCCTAACAAAACACCATCAAAGTCACAAGCTTGAGTGATTCAATAAATGCCTTAAAATGTATACTGTTTAAACAAAAGGCAAATTATCTGAGGCTCATGACAGTTAAACAGACAACTATGTGTATTATTTTCTTGTAACTATCTATAATGTACCTTCTCCTGGGCTTGAGCTCGTCCTTTGGCCTTTAGGATAAAACTGAAAGTGTGAGAAGGCTATCGTCTAAATAGAGCCTGGTTTAGATGTTTCCAGGCAGTGAAGAGCTTCTTTGACAGAATGGGGATGAAAGCTGTGGCTAATTGCTCTGGACGACATGCATGTACATATTCACACACGCTTTCTCACATGTTCTGTCCACACTGAGAGAGAGAGAGAGGGAATGTACACGGGAGGGGAGGAGGAGACACCCCAAACTTAATAATTCATCTCATGCCAGCAGCAACAAATGAGAATGTGACCGAAGCCAAAAGAGACAGCTACCTCTGCTCTTTCTATTAGTCAACTCCGGTCAGCGTCAAAGACAGAACCAGCAGTGCTTCAGTCGACCCACAGTAGAACCACAGCCAGCAGTATAGACTGAGAGTCTTATCTGAGTTCAGATTGTTATGTTAGATGTATTTAGTAAACGTACCTAGTGTTTGAGGATGTGTTTGACTTTTTTCTGATTTCAAATTATCTGTCAGTGTAGGCCTATGCAAAAAATATCTACAATGTTACAGCAAATATCAAGAGAAACAATTAAAACTACTTAACAACACAATAACTTTAAAGCAGGTAAATGCCAGTAAACCTTATTGAACTTTAGCATAAAAAACAGCAGTAATATAGTATATAAAAAGCAGAATGAAGTGTATTATTTCATAATGACTACACTTTAATTTGAATGAATGAATATATAGTTTGTCAGGAAGGCCTGAATGGCTTAGTAACTGATTAATTAAGGTCAGGAATTCGGGTTAGATTATTAGTTAAGTAGCTACTAAGCCTGAATAATTCTTAGCAAACTATTTGTTCACTGAATTGAGTCTTTGTTCATGCTTTACTAAATCAGAAATATGTCTAGTTATTACAAAGTGTTACCAAATGAAACACTTGTTAACAGCTATGTGTCTAAAATATTGATTATTTCTCACAAAAGCTGAAATTTACAAAAAAAAAAAAAAAGAATGTTTCCTGTTAGTGCAAAGAAAAGATACACACGATCTATATTGAGCCTCCAAATATTGTTCCGTGTTTAATTTACATTCACGATATATCACTAGCATAATGATTGAAGTCAATAGTACTTATGGTAGGGGAAAAAAAAGCACTTTTACACCAATGTCAGATAGATTTCATTATTTCAAGTTAAATCATTATAAAATGTAATAACCTCAGTGGTTCGCAAACATTTTTCCCCTGACTATTGATTCAGCATTTGTTATTGGAAATATTTAATACTGTAAAGTCAATAATTTCCAAACGTAAGAATATTTTGAATTCTAGTCATTAAATGATGTCACCTTTGTAGTGTGGACAGTAGGTCTGATGTATACGCGGCGTATACATCAAACCTATTGTGTTTCAGAAACTTGAGTCTGGGATGTTGGTGGGTTGCTGTATAGCGGACGATTCGACGGCGCTCTCCTTCTACGTCTCACGTTTCCTCCGTGCAGTGAAGTGTAAAATATATGGCATCCGCACAATGTTCAGGTGACGCTGACGCAACAGGCAAATGGGATAAATGGACCAGTGGAAGGCCATGAAAAAGTAATGCATCGACAGAATTAACTGCTGTGAAATGGACTGATTGAAACAAAGCTCAAAAAAGAAAGGATCCAGTATTGTAATCGTAGTAAATGTCAATGACCAATGTAGCTGGATATTCATTTGGATTGTGGATTACTTTTGGTGGAATTTACCTCATCAGACCACAATAGTGATAAATGAATGCTATGTGGGTACTTGAGTGATGCCCATAAACCCCAAAAATGACACACAAAACATTATATTCTATATAATATATATCTATATATATATTATATAGAATATATATATTATATTTCTACGATTAAATATGAGAAGGTATAAATTATTATATTAAATACTTGATAAAGTCCTGTAGATCTGGTTTAGACCTTCTCTAGTCTTGGTTCAGACTTGCATGGATTAACCTTGAAATTGCCCTAATTCAACGTTTCTGCAACTTTTCTGCTTCTCTCCAAGTTTTTTTTTTTTTTTATTTGTCTTGAATGTTCATTTGTGTTTGCCAAGCCCAAAATCACAGTTGCCTCTCAGGGCTGCGTAAAATTGTTGATTTCACCAGCAGAAAGTTAAAAAATAAAACAACTAATCAACGCTCACACGGATGGATAACTGTTTAGCAATAAAACAGCTGTAACTGGTTAAAATGTGCCACTGCTGAGGGGAATAGCTTCATGAAACGTTAGAAATGAAGTGAAAGCGAAGTGAAAAAGAGTGATCTATTTCAGTTTAAAGCACTTCATGTCGAGCATTAAACTGTTTGACGCACAGCTCTTGTTGCACCTGATTTTTAACGTTTTGAAACCTGACAGAACAAGTTAAAGGACCTGATGTGTTTTTCCCCAGCACAGATATATCGTAAAAGTATCTATTCGGGTGAAAATAAGACCACAGCGCTTTGTCTGCATCTATTTCTAGTGTTATTTTCTACAAGAAGCAGGAAGTGCTCCGTTAGCATGCTAATGATCCTTTACTATAACCGCGACGGCAACATTTGCTCTGGGCTCAGAAACTTGTGAAAAGCGCTCATAAACTCATTACTGTGAATATTTAGGATGCAGCACTGAATGAGGAAAGTGAGCAATGGGACTGTGTGTGTTTTTAGTTGTGTTTATTCACGTTTCAAAACAGTAAAAATCCAGTCTTTTATGTTTAATTAAAGGATATACCTCATGAGGACCTCATTTTTGCCCCATAACAGAGGCAGGTCCAGTGTGTAGAGATCGTAGCCCCAATAACGTGATACAGCACATAAAGCTGCATAGTACACTTTTAATATAGATTATTTCCTGAATAATTCTTAACAAACTATTGGTTCACTACGTTTTCAGTCTTTGTTCATGCTTTACTAAATCAGGAATATGTCTAGTTATTATAAAGTGTTACCAAATAAAACACGTGAAACACTGAACAGTTATGAGTCTAAAATATTGATTATTTCTCACCAAAGCTGAAATTTACAAAAAAAAAAACAAAAACGAATGTTTCCTGTTAGTGCAAAGAAAAGAGAAAAGATACACATGATCTCAATTGAGCCTCTAAATATTGTTCCATGTTTAATTTACTGAACGATATATCACTATCGTAGTGGTTCATTTTGAATGTTTTTTAATTTATTTATGTATTATGAAGGAGTGTGCTGCCTACGTATTATTATACTTTTTTAAGGTATAAATTATTATATTACATACTTGATAAAGTCCTGTAGATCTGGTTCAGACCTTCTCTAGTCTTGGTTCAGACTTGCATGGATTAACCTTGAATTTGCCCTAATTCGACTTTTCTGCTTTCCCTTCTCTCTTCCACAGACTTACATTACAGAGGTATATTCACATCAGGGCTGTAGTCGACTAAAGAAATTCTTGGTCGACTAAAGAGCAGCCTTATCGACCAATTAGTCGTCTAAAGGGGGTGTGGCAAAAATATATCCAAACTGTAAGTAAAGTAAAGTATTTCCATTTATTTAAACCAAACTGCACTCAAAAGAACACAACTGTAGAGGAGTTATACAGAAAAGGACTAGGAGACAGTGTATTTATACGTTTATACTTCACAATCATCTAGTTTTTGCCATATAAGTCATTTTGTAATAATTTAGTGTAAATAAAATGATTAGTCGACTAATAAAAATCTTGGTTGACTAAGATACTATCGACTAATGCAGTGGTTCTCAAACTTTTTCAGTCGCAACCCCGAAAATGAAAACAGTTCACATTCGCGACCCCCAAACACAAAAAATAGGCGACATGCAAAGTGATAAATCAGCCTCATATCTAATGTTTGATTATATTTCGAGAATATAGACCTAGAAAAATGACTTTGATTGGCCGACAAATAGGAATCTACATTCACCACTGCATTTGAAGGGTGTCATGCCTTGTTTAACACGATTGTTGGAATTTTTCTCCATCATCTGGGGACCCCCGGAAATCATTTCGCGACCCTCATTGGGGTCCCGACCCCTAGTTTGAGAACCACTGGACTAATCGACTCAACAACTAAACGACTACAGCCCTAATTTACATAGTTTGAGGTCACACTGTCTGCGCACATTCACAAGTCAACGAGACACAAACATCCTGCGAGAACAGAACAGTCGAGGAACGAAGCAGATGGGTCGATATCTCACCGACTGTTCGACATATATGATTTAGATTGAGCAGCTTTAGGAAATACATTTCGAGTCAGTCCAAGAAACTTGGGCTGTCTCTTCATTGGGAGGAAGAGTATTATCCCCAGCATTCATTATTCAAGTGTTCTCCATTATCACAGAGCCCAGAGAAATGAGACCAACCCAGCCAGAAATAACTCACTGTGGCGTGATTTTCTGTTTTTTCTCTCTCTCCGTGAAGCACTTAGAGTCTTCGCAGGTGGAGCTCCGCACACGAGCAGAGACGAGACGAGTTTATGAGCGAGCGGCCACAAGACGAGACGGAAGAGAATCTAAACAGAGAGAATACCTATGATGAAAAGAGAGGGAATGTCACAACCAGAAGCAAAGTGTTAATTGAATGAATATAATTTGACTACATTACTATACATTCCATACTTTAAAGCGCCTCTGACAGGTTGGACGACTCATTTGACTAAAAGGCAGTTAAGATAAATATATTTCAATGTTTGCTAAAATACTTTTATCCCAGTTAAACAATTTTTTAGGTTTTTAATGTCATTTCCAGTTGTAAATGATGACATCACACTAGGACATTGGGCAAAAACTTATCTAATGTCAGAGATGTTTTTTATTTGACAAATAAAAATGCGCGTGAACTCCTTTATTTTGTTGAATCAGTGTTTAAAGGGTCAAAAGGGTAGTTTCTTTTGTGTAAATTATGCATAACCTTTGTCTCCCCAGTGATGTCATACATTTGTTTACTTCCTGTAAATTTTCGACACATTTTTCAACTTTTCTCCACAAACAGCGGCCTGATTGGTGTAAAACTATAATTTATATTTACAAGAGGTATTAATATGCTGAATAAAGTCAAAATGAGTAAATGTTAAAAACCTGTCATACACACTTTAAATACAAATGGCAATATCAAGATGAATGATAACAATAATAATAAACTATTTAAATATATTTACACAGTTTCTTACAATAAAGTTATGAATTCTTGACAATGAACAATAAAAACGTGAAACTTGAAATCAAGTCTTAATGTTGAACTGTGAAAAATTATGGGTTTCTGAAGTTGACATCATAAAACAATTAGTGTGATCAAAACAGGCAGAAGCAAAACACTTGATGATACCTTCAAGTTCGGATTGAACTTTGTCTGGTTTTCAGTCCTGAGTCTTTAGTCCTGGCCTTATAAAAAACAAACAAAAAAGCAATAAACCCTGAAATAACTTGAGTTTTGAGTGTCAATTTTAGGAAACAAATTCCTTATGTTTTCACAGTTTAATAATAAAACTTGATTTCCCAGTTTCACATAGTTGTTTTTCACTTTTAAAGATTATGTTTTGGCTGCATGACACCAGGAGTAATGCAACAATTGTCAATGAAATGTGAATTAATTGTTAAAATATATGTATATGTAAGTCACACAAAATCTAGCTGATGTTAAATGTATTTCAACAATCTGATCAGGACATTAGGTTGTCTCCGCCAAGAACCACAAAACTAAAACAAAATGAAACCCCGAAATGTTTGTCTTTCTCATTATTTAAAAAAAAAAAATCTTTTCCGTCTCGAGCACATTCAGACGAGGTTAGACCTGTCTGTCTGATGGTAAACCTGAGCGACAGCAGCAGCACCCAGAGGAGTCAGAGGAGACGACCCAAAAGAGCGCCTCCACATGGTCCCCGAGCGTCCAGCTCCTGTCACAGCTTTGCTCCTCTAAAGTCTGCTGAATTATTCCAGTAATGCACCATGACTCTAAGCACAGGAAGAACCCAAACCAGCAGGTCAATAAGGACATGTCCAATTAATGGGTAAAAATCCTACTTTTATGACGAGAACTGGTGCTGCCCAAAATACTAAAAAGAGATGGGTGAAGCGGGCTGTTGTCACACTCTGTTAATGGGGTTCAGGCAAATGAAAAGCCCTCACAAAATCCTTGGCTTTTCTAACTCAAAATATACATTGCTTAATTATGGAAACAGAGGACCATTGCCACAGCTTGAAACCCATGAATATTCAAGTGCATGTTCTACGTTAAAAGTGCACTGTAACTTTTTGGTGGAGGGTACGGCTTGTATCCAAGGAGATGTTGTAGCATTCCCCGGAATTAAACTTAAACATTAATCTTGTTTACCGTATAATATTATACGTTTATTGTCACGCTGTGAAAGACACAGCAACATCATCTCCATGGAGACAGGCAGACAACCACCAAAAAGTTACAGTGCCGCTTTAAATATGTAGGACCATTGTCCGTTTGTGTCTTCAAATGTGAAGTAAAATGTTCGAATCAGATATTGTTTTTTCAGTTGTAATGATGGTTTAATCAAGAATAAAAAAATGTACACGACATGAAAGTTGTTTCCGTGTATATTTTGTGCTTTGGTCGTCAGGCAGAAAGCACAACGAGCTCCACACTTTAGGTTGCCAGATCCTGTGACTAAAACAGCAGACATGAACCTGAAAGGGCTTTTTGTGTCCACAGCAGGAAGTCGTTGTGATTCAATTTCACTTTTTGATTGCTTGGTAGAGCAAGTTGATGTTGATTTCTTTCACCAGCGATGTTTCTTCTAATGCAGTAACATACAAACAGAACAATAATGACAAGAAGAAAAATAAATCACGTGTATATTACCTACTTTGAATGAATCACTTCACACAGTTTTCTTTTCACAAAACTATCTTTGGTCAAAAGTGAATGGGAGGAAGAAGAAATACAATTTATGTCATTGTATATATTTTTTTCCCTCACCATAAATAAAAAAAAAAAAATGTATAGTTTAAACATGGTTCATGGTTGTTCTTTTTGTATTTGAACCAAATGTGCACGTCAGATGTGTTGAATAGAGCTGATCAACTGCTGCCACCCACTGTTTTTACCATTTACGGTTTATCAAAACAAACCATCTACAGATACAAGCTTCAGAAATGATACAAGCGTCGTTCTATCACTGACGCCTGCATATTTGAACTGAACAGAAAACAGAAAATAAACATTTTACAAACTTCTCTGATGGCCTGCGGTCTCCATATGGTCTCCATGGAGACGTTAATGCTTTTCCTGTTCCACTGAATGATATTAAAATGATCTATTTAAGTGATGCCACCAGGCCGTTACAAGTCAGATCTGTGGAGAAATGCCCTACTGCGGAACATTCCAGCAATAACATCTCTATGTAGACAATCAGGTTTAGTGTTAAAATAAACAGGGCAAACCCTCGAATGGAAAAGTTACATTATGGACCTTAAACTTCTTGTCCCACTTGACACATAGTAAAAAAAAAAATATATATATATATATATATATATATATATATAAATTCTAAATGCAGCTGGTAATTTTGTTTTTCTTACTTTCTACATAAAATGACATCTTTTTAATTGTGGCTGTTGAACAAAGGACCTTTGCATGTCTGTATTATCAGGTAGAACAATGTAACTCTTCTTCTGGGGTTGGTGCCTTTGAAGAGAGACATTACAAAGCCACGGCAGGACAGTGCGGGGCCCCTGGAGGACATCCCACAGCAGCGTAGACTCCCCCCTCTCACCCTTCCCTCCTCTCTGCTCCCAGCGGCCCCAGGCCCCGCAGACACCCCTCAGGCTAATCCACCAGGAACAACAAAGGAGGAAGTAACAGGATGCAGGCAGCCACAGAAAGCAGCCATACTGTGTCTTAGAGATGCAGAGGAAAATGCACAAGTAACTCTTGATAAATAAGAAATAAGAAGAAGAATTGAATTTGTCGCAATAGTTAAGTCACAAGGCTCGCCTCAGTTAACCATTTGTAAAACTGACAAAAATATTATAGCAGTAAGCAGAAGTATTAGGCTACTGAACAAAACAATTGACACATTATCTTGATATGTTTTGCCTTATCTTGCTGCTCAGACTGTATTTTCACAATGCATCAAGAATGTGCTGCTGCACTTGTCTTGGTTGATGTAATCCAACCCTAACATCATAAATTGACCATAAAACAACAAAAGGACAGGAATATAACTTCTTCTTCTGCATCCTTATTGTAGAGACTAAGCTTGACATTGAGACATAGCATTTATTTATATATTTAGCTCCCATAGTCTTCAGGCAGGAGTTGAACATGCAAAATTGTTTAACAAGTAATTGCTGTTTTTTAGAAACAGTGTTAGCCTAGTCTAAAGCTAGTTAGTAAGGAAAGGTACAGTATAATATAAGCGTCAGACAGGCTCAATCTCTGCCTGTTTTTAAATATTTGCTAAATACATATTATTTTACACAGGCTCTTCATATTGCATGATTTTATATTTGTTTTATGTACTGCACTCTGGTCGCTTGTGACCAAGTGGGAAAGGTGCCCTATAAATAAACTTTTGACTGAATGATTGATTGATAAGCAAAAAAGTATGTTTAATAAATAAATGTATTTTCAGACTTTATCTGTATTAATGTGGTGTGGTTATTCTCCCTCTGGTTCTCTCCCTCATTTACATACACACGTCCCTTATGGTTCAAGATGGCGGCCTTGATCATGCCATCATTTACAAGAAAGACCCAAAAATCACTGAAATTTAAGACTTTCACAGTTTGTTTGTGTTATCTCACAGTTGATCAGATACTGGTTAACAATAAAATCAGAACCGAAACTAGATACTCATTTGAGCCCGTATCAATTGAAAAAGACAATTCAGTTTTTGAGTGAACTATAGGACCACATGGTAACAAAGAAAGTAGTCAAGGCCAGTAGGAAAACATGCAACATTCTGCTAAAACTTTCTCACTCATCGACTTGCATAACACGATGTGAGCCATTGTTTTTGATTGGGCAACTTTTAACCAATAGGCCTATCAAACCAGAACCTGCATCATTAATTCATGGAGAGGACACTGTATTGGGAATACCATAACAGTTCTATAAAAAGCACCGGTGAAAAGTCGAGTGACTCTCTTTATTTAGTCATGAGGCGCTTACGGTTCAGTTGCGCGCGTCCACACCGCTCCTCTGCGTGCGCCGCCGCTCCGTGACGCACCCACAGCCGCCGCCGCCGCCGCCGCCACCGCTGCGCAGAAAGTACGCGGCCCCCACGGAGCTCTCACATCGCATCAAGTCACCGCTGACAGCTACATTGTCCGGGGCTAGCGGGAAAAGAGTGGTGAAACATGTTACCGGGAGAGAGATGGTACGCCGCCCCGCGCGTAAAGGCGCACAAAGAAAGGAAAGCTGCCGCACCAATGGGTTCTTTTCTGGGACGTCCCGTTAAAGCGCTATATGAGAGCAGGGGCATTGCAGTTCGCCGTGGACTGAATGATTTACACAGATATTAATATTTGAAAGTGCGTTTGAACTTCTAAACGCTTCCATTTGGATTTATGGGTGATATAATGGTGCACAGACTGACTTAAAGGGCCTCTGACAGGTTGAACTACTCATTTCACTAAAATGCAGTCTAGATAAATATATTTTAAATTTGGCTAAAATACTTCACAAATTTATCCAAGTTAAGCCATTTTTTAAAGTTTTTTTGTTTTACTTCCTGGTCATAAATGATGACGTCACACTAGGAAATTACCATAGCAACCACACTGTACTCTGGGCCAAATTCAACTAATGTCAAAGATTTTTTATTTATTTTACAAATGAAATTACATGTGGGCACATTTTTTGTTGAATTAATGTATAAAGGGTCAAAAAAAGTAGTTTATTTTGTGTAAATTATGCACAAACTTAGTCTCCCTAGTGTGATGTCATCATGTATGTTTACTTCCTGTAACTTTCTGCAGATTTGTCAACTTTTCTCCACAAACTGATACTTGATTGGTGTCAAACTATCATTTAGATTTACAACAGGTATTAATGCACCAAATAAAGACAAAATTAGAAAATCATGAAAACCTGTCATACACACTTTAAAGAAAGAAAATGCAGATGATTATTTAGTTTCTATCTATGGGTTTCAGAATGATGAGAAATTGAGACCGTTGCCATAGAGATTATTAATAACAGAATATTATAGTTAGGCCGATACAGTTTTGAATGGGAAAAGTCCTCAAAATGTTGCATACAAGATTAAAACAGAATAGTTGTGTCAGAAAGCCGAAAACAAGATGAGCTCTTCACTAAAAGCATCACAGGTTAAAGGGGCACTGTGTAACACTTCTGGTGGGGGGTTTACCACCTGCTTGTCTCCATGGAGATGTCATGGAACTAAACAGGGACCGCACACCACTTGGTCCTTGAAGTAAATTGTTCTGTTATTTTTCTCATGGAGATCCAGAAAAAATAAAACGATAACAATATTAAACATCGAAAGCTTGGATAATTAGCTCTGGTAATGAGCACAAAACCTAATGTATTTAAAATCTGTGTCTGAAACTTATAAATTGTTAGGTTATTAAAACATGTTGCTGAATTTGCCGACTGAAAACCACGTCATGGAGATCAGTTATCGAATCCTGCCTTTTGACTCTTGTCTTTTTCTAAAACCCAATGGCAAAAATGAATGAGAATTTTACTTCCGGAGCCACAGCAGTGTTGGGCTCCTTTGCCAAGACTGCGATGGTCCACAATATCCATCTAGCGTTTAATTTGCCGTTTTTATTGTCAAAATACATTGAAAAAAGATGGGTTAAGTTCAATGCCATAGAGTGAGACTTTTTAGGCAGTGCAATCACATCTCATTGAAGACAAACAGGTGGCTGACCCTCCACCCAAAAAAAAACAAAAAACATTTAAAGAATCTTGCAGTTATTGCTTTTAACTAAAAATTACTTTTAGGAATTTGTAATAAAGCAAAAAGTCCAGGCGGAATCTATTTAAAAGTCCAATCATTTTATTTCCCTGAATTTTAGTGTATTTCTTTTATTTAGAATGACTAATTTGACTGTAAATAAGAGGAATACAGCTTTCATTTTCATATTCAGCACGTCCAGCAGCTTGATAATTTATTATTTTGTCTGATAAATGGAAACTAGTCCAACGTCCCACCAGTGGCGCGCCCCTATGGTGACGGGTTTCATTGTTTATCCAACCCTTTCAATACCTTCAGGGGCATAAATTTAAACTAATTCAAACACTGTGCCTTTTGCTAAACTATGCAGAAGTCATTGCAGGAGAATCCATTTTGAAAATAAATGGAAACATTATAATAACAAAATATCAAAGCATATTATGGTTGCAAACATATTTATTAACAAGAATGAAATATATATATATAATAAATAGAATATGGAATAAGTGATGATAAATAATTGAAATAAATAACAGGCTATTCCAAAACAATGCACAAAAGTAAACATTTCTTATGGTGCTGGTTGCTCTTAACAGCTTGGTTTGGTAAGATTCAAGTTGCGGCAGTGGATGCACTTCTTGATGTCGGACAGGAAGTCGGAAGGCTCGAGCCACACAGTAGTATTTAGAGTCTTCAAAACCTCAGAGCAGCTTATCTAAAAAGCAGAACAAAAAACAAGTGTGAATTTAGTTATTGTCCACCATGAATGCTCTTAAACCTCGGCTGCGTGTAGAAAAGTGTGTCACTTACATTTTTGGACCTAATGTAGATGTTCAGGTTGCTCTCAATCTTCGGGCTGAGATGTGCCTGTCGTGAGGCGTTCCTGTGTTTGTGAAGGATGCCATGAACTACACAAAAGAACGTATCCTGAAATTGAAAAGAAGAAAGGTGTCATCTTCAGTGTTTACATCAGTGCAGTTTCAGAACTCCCACCACCAAAAAGAGTAATTAGACATAGCTGCTGCTCGTCTCTTCTCAGGAGTTATTTACAATTGAGGAAGAAAGTGAACAGGTTGCAGATTTGTATTTGCTAATGTTGTCCCAAAAGGATGGGATGCTCTGGGACAGTAATTCATTTGCTAAACTCTCTTGAACATTGTTTATTTAAAACTGCTTACTACCTGTGGCCCATCAAGGCAACAGTTGTTGTGATTCTGGGTGCTACAAAACTGAACTGAAAACTGAACTGAATGCATGAAGAATGAATCTCAATATGTTTGTCCTCAAGCAGTCTTTAAATTAAGGTAAGCCCTTCTATAATTTTGTCATAATCATTTAAAATTGCAACTTAAAAATATAACATAAATGAAAAATAAGTTGCTTGCGTTGTAAATAATACTCACCGCACATCGTCCAGGTCCTTGAGAAAAAGCATGAACATTATCCAAATACGGATCCTAAGTAAAACAAGATACAGAAAATGCTATTAAAACACAACATACTACTGCATCGATCAGAACAATTTACTGAACATTCTTACCGTTTGGATTGTTGTTGATTTGTTCTTGTATTCCTCAATAAGTTCCAATACTGCCTTCAAGTTTGGATCTTCACGAGGGCCACGACGAGGAGCAGCGATGGCCATACTGACCCAGTAAGTGACAGCCAAACAAACCAGCAAACACGACGACTTCTTCATCTTGAAAACGTTGAGCTGATCGTTCAAAAGTCAATGTGCAACTTGTTCTAAGCTGCTAAAAAGCCTGACTTTTATAGTAGAAACTCCCCGCAGTTTTTCAATGCGTTTTTTTTTTCCACACATCAAGCAAGACTGATCATCGCGACTGATAAAATGTGGTCACAAAACCAAAACTGACAAATGATTCTGTGAATAAAGATGCCTAGAAGTGAAATGAATGAAAAAAAAAAATGCAGTGAATATGCTATTTATTGAAATATTTAACAGATAACAGCAAGGTAAGCCAGAAAACATGAAACTGAGAAAACATTTAAACACTGCTCCTTCAAATATGCTTGAATTATCATTGTGGCACAATAAAGTGCTTCTTTAATCAGCTCATATTTATAAAATATATTTTTCTGAGTCAAGGCACAGTGAACGCATTGCCAAAAACCTAAAAGTTTAAGTGAGGTTGGAGTAACCGAAGTAAATAAAACTTAACATTGTTACTTTTTATGAAAATTTTAAGAAATATTGCTCAAAAGCTGTGGCAGTGGTTTTGTGGATTGTTGTAAAGTGATTCAATTTCAAGGATAGGCAGTCAACAGAATGTAGAACTAGTACATTTAGGTTTCTGCAATTCACTTTATATGAATTTATCTGTATGTATGAATGTGATGACCCTTCTACTGTAATAGCGTGGTAATAGTGTTGAAATGACATGATGGCTGAGAAACGGGATAAAGACATTTAGAATAAAAAGGGTTATGCACATTCTTTAACTTGAAAAATGCCCCTTAATGTCCTAGCTGAGAGGAAGAGTACAGCCAGCACAACTGATAAAATCAATTTCTTTGCTTTATCTTTGACCTATATTTTTTCTGTGAGCTTTTGTTTTGCTTATAATTGATAGTTTTTAACTTATAATTAACTACACGGAAAATGGAAACTGAAAGTATTTTCTCCGTTGCTCTGACTGTGCAGAGCTTTGCTAGCTTGGTGAGTCAGGACACTTCAACTCACCACATAACACATTTTCACACTCTCAGAAACTCACTCTCGCAAACTCACTCTCACAAACTCACTCTCACAAACTCACTCTCACAAACTCACTCTCACAAACTCACTCTCACAAACTCACTCTCGCAAACTCACTCTCGCAAACTCACTCTCGCAAACTCACTCTCGCAAACTCACTCTCGCAAACTCACTCTCACAAACTCACTCTCACAAACTCACTCTCACAAACTCACTCACAAGCTCACTCTCACAAACTCACTCTCACAAACTCACTCTCACAAACTCACTCTCACAAACTCACTCTCACAAACTCACTCTCACAAACTCACTCTCACAAACTCACTCTCACAAACTCACTCTCACAAACTCACTCTCACAAACTCACTCTCACAAACTCACTCACACAAACTCACTCACACAAACTCACTCTCACAAACTCACTCACAAGCTCACTCTCACAAACTCACTCTCACAAACTCACTCTCACAAACTCAGAATCATCCACTGATTCACTTTCTCAAAGTCGTAATCAGTAATAAATGTGAGCGTACCTACAGGTTCTTGTTGTATTCTTTACTTTATTTTTCATACCTCTATTAGAACAAAGAAAATATTAACTATTTTTCCTGGTCATTTACAAACTTCATACTAGGTTATGGTCAATCTTGTTTCGATCAAATAAACCAGAGTTAACAGTATCTATCATGGATACACTTTTAGTTACAGTGCTATTTCTATACCATTACCACACTATTACTGTGTAGTTAACAAATGTGTTTTTTGAGTACGGTCAGTTTAGATAGGAGGAGAGTGAAGAGATGCTGCACTTGGTGATCTCAGAGTTTTGGTCCTGGTTTTTGCGGATTCTGTAGAAATGTTCGATGTAGCTCGATCGTCCCAAAAGCTCCACAAAGTCCTCGTCGTGAGTGATGATCAGCAGCTGGAAGTTTCGCTGACGGGACCGGCTTTTAATGATTCTGAGGAAACACAAAGGCAGAACAGGTTGACTAAAACATGAACGGATGATGTGAGTACAAATCTGTTCTGTATTTTTACACTTGACACTCAATTGGTCAAATATCGGAATAATCGCAATATCTGTTAGTTCTACATTCTAAAAAAACAAAGTAAAGAGCTATCCATTTTAGAAAGTCCTTGACACTAGGTTTGCAAAGGATTAGAAAATGTCATGTAGTGTTCTCATCGAAACCTTTTTCTGGCCTATTTTTTCCTAAAACGGCGGACTAAAATGAGCCCCAGTTCAAACTGAAGACGTTTCTGAACCCTTTGGACTCTCTGTGAAGCTGAGACTCTATAGTTTCGGCCTCCTATGTCTGCTTTACTCTAATTACACTTGGAAACAAGCTTTGCACAGAGGAATATCAGATTATAAATTGTGATTCTAAATTATAAAATACATGAAAGAGTAAAGCTGGTGTCTGTGGCAGGGCCTGACGAACACTAGATGGGGCATTTGTTGGGTCTGGAAAATTCCTCTTTCAAAGCTGAAGCTAATTTCACTAAAATTTTAGGGACTAAAAGTTGAGGGTATTTTTTATTGGTGGGTTTGGCGTACATACGGATCTGACTCTGATGCATTACAGAATGGTTGATTAGACTGGAAATAAAACTGCTTTCTTTTCATGTATAACATTGCAAGCAACTTCATTGTTTCCTTTTATCAGGTGGTGGACAAGAACGATAAATAAACAATTTACTTAAAACAATAGATTACGAAAAAAGAGGGCCCTCCCTCCACTGCATACGTAAGATTTTTATTTTAAATTTCATTCATTCATTCATTCATTCAGCATTTCTCATTTGGGTTCCAAAATCTAGTTAGAATTGGGCCTAAAATGTCTCTCTGATATGAATCCTCATTACCTAAACCCCTGGCATGGCCTGACCAGAAGCAGATTGAAGTTCATTATTTAAAAACAGTAATAGTACAAGATACATATTGTACTATTACAGTAAATAATCAATTGATCAAGAAGAATAATCACCAAATCAATTTAATTGCAAAACAATTGTCAGATATAAGTATGTAGGTTTCAAGAAAGCTTTTTAGTTCTTGCTTTGTAAAATATAACAGCAACAAAAACTAAGAAGTCCATTGTCAAGTATACTTAAACAGCACGCCTAAACTGTTACGTTAAACCTCGGATCAGCTCTCATATTTTGTCGAAACTTGTTATCTAAAACAATGTACAAGTTTGAAGGTAAGGGTTGTACAGACTCTACAAGGGCGTGGGCCAGGGATTCGATGTTTTCTCGGTCCAGGTTTGTGGTGGGTTCGTCTAGAGCCAGAATGCCACAGTTCAGACAGAATGTCTCAGCCAAAGCCAGGCGGATGATCAGCGACGCCAGAACCTGCACAGGAATTAAGACAAGGAAAAGATACCAATGAATAGTTTGCCTTTTCATTTAAAACAATTCACTGTAAAAATCTAACTCAATTATGACTTTCTGTTTTAATAACTTTCTTCTTTCATCTTATTGTGATTTTCCCAGTCCTTATTAATAAACATAACTAACAATGTCAAGATTATTAGGTTAATCGATAAATCGGGATTATTAAAGGTAAAAATACAATCGTGAGGACTAAAAAAACGATTAGAACGATTTTACATTTCATGTCAACCTGGGGGGACATGGTTGGGAACCACTGGTGTAAGGCACAATGACAGCAAAATACAGAAAGTCAAAATTTAACACACATGCGCCATTTGTGAACACTTTAGTTGATATTTCTTTCTTTTATGGAATATGGAGCAGGAGACACAAACCTAACTCCTATAGCCGCCAGGTCCTGACTGACCACTGTTCAGTCCATGTGTCCCTCTGAGCGCACAACTCCTTCCTCCAGCTAAAAAAAATCTACTTTGAAGCACTCCACAAGGATATTCTTCCAACGTGTGTATGTGTGTATGTGTATGTATCTGTATGTCTGCCCGGTGCCGGAGCTTGGGTCCTGAAAGTGTAATCCCTGGTCCAGAGGTGCCCTGATCCAACTGTACGCAAACCGCATGTTCCTAGTGCGCTCCTGGTTCGATCCTCCAGCTGCTTTGTGCTCGGTCTGAGCCACTGTCTGGGCTCAATCTGGGTTTGAACCCGTGTGTCCTTCACACTTGCGCATTGACAAACTGCCTGGACCTAATCATAGGCTGCGTCCAGACAATTTACGTATAAATAATGGGCTGCTACACGTAACATATATTGAAGGCTGCATTGGCCTCTGATTTGCCCAGTCCCCTGCCGTGTGCGCTGATTGTCACACACGTGCATTTGTTTTTTACAGACCGCTTGCAAACAGTGCAGTGTGAATACGATATCCAAACTGAAAAAAAAAAAAGACTGCATCCAATCCAGACCAACCAAGCGGATTTTGCCACTTTTCTGCTGTGAGTACACCCTCAAAAATCATAGTGCAACATGCCTAGAGATTACCAATATGAAACTGCTCAATTATATTTGTAATAAGGTCAAACCTCCATCTGCATTAAACACAAGATAACAGGACAACGTTGAAACATCACAGAACACGAGGACTTTGAAACTCCACATAACAACACAAGGACTTTGAAACTCCACAGAACAACACAAGGACTTTGAAACACAACAAAATATGAGGAAGTTGAAACACAACAAAACAGGAGGATATTGAGAGGTTGGTGCCTGTACCTTCTGACCAGCGCTGCAGCGCCCCCTCATGTCCAGAGCTGTGTCTCCTTTCACCATTACCACTCTGTAATTGTAAACCCTGCGTTTGACTCCAGCAGAGGAGTTCTCATCCACGTCAGATCGAATCTCCACATATTCAATGTCTACATGAGCACAAAAGAAACATTTACAGTATATATTTTTATTTGATAATGAAAGATGGACAAAAGTGCACCTTGGCCCCTGTATGTGCTGCGCCACAGATCCCGGATGATCTTATTGATCTCGTCCATCTTCATGCTGTGAAACTTCATAATTGATCTGAGAAATAACCACATATAAAAGTTAAAGACCAGTATTTATCTCTTCTCAGACACCCACAAGACCAATGATATGCATTACTGAGGTTAAACTTTTATTGAATGTCTGAAATTATTTGTTACCATTATTTGTGGGGAAAAACTCGTGTTCACACAGATCTATGAAGTAAATAGTACTAATTTGCTGTTACACAAATAGATAACAAAAGAGTTTGGATTTCACTTAAAAAAAAAGCATTTTCCACATTTTCCACATCTCCAGATGGTTTGTCAAAATTTTATTTTAGAATTATGTGCAAATGTGAAAAATATTCTGGAGATCTTAATTTGGAAGATAATTAAACCAACTGTGCTGAGTAATCTGTGACTGCGCTCTCTTGATTATTCAGATTAAGTGCCGCTCAGTGGATGGCGTTGTTTGGCAATACCAAGAAACAGTCCAGTTATCACAAATTAGACAGAAACTAACTGAGGTTAAGAAGCACAGATGTCAGATAACATCATCAGCAAAAAGCTTCGACAGAGCCTTATCTCTGGGCCCTACATCACTCTGCAAATGACACAAGGCTGGGGTTCACACACTGCACTGTGCAGCAATGCCCAATAATTCACTTTGTCATGTAGCAGAGTCATGCAGAATATGTGCATGAAGCATAGTTGAAGGCTAAAATATACTGGTTAAATTAACTGAGTGACTGACAAGACAAGAAAAATATATAATTATAACAGATGAAAAATAACCTTTTGGCAAATTCTAGTACATTACAGCCAGTGTTTGGCAATTCATCAAATCTGAATCAAGATTGAGATTCAGTCTTGTCTAACTGTCAATTATATAGTTGGTATTTTTAAATCGAGTCCAAAGCCAATCTTCTGTCGGTAAAAGTATGTGATTTTGCAGGTTATTTCCAGCATCTTTACACTTAACTTTATCCCAATGCACCACCATTTTTAGGGTTGTGATAAACTTGTCAATGCAGATTTTAACTGTAGTTTCTGAAATCAGCAAAATAATGTAATATGTTTCTCTTTCAATATGCACTTCAAAAGTATTACACGGCTCTGTGAAGTGTGCTTTGTTGGAAATTTTGTGCAAATCCAAAGTAATTTCCTGTATTTTAGAAAGTGGCACAAACTAGCACGCAGTTCAATTCTATGGATGGTTGTTGATGTAACTTTGGAATATTTCAAAACAACAAATTGAAGACTATTAGCACTCTTTACTGTCAAAATGCATCAGCAAGTTTAAAGGATTTCAAGGATTTTAAGCACTTTTTCCAAAATTCAAGTACTTTTCCAACCTTGAAAATAACGTAGTAAAATGTAAGAGTTTTCAAGGATTTCAAGCACCCGTACGAACCAAGTTTTTTTTTTTTTTTAGTTAAATGGCAATGATTAACTGAAACCAACACTGAAAGCCCTTTTTAATTAATTTATACATTTTTAAAATGAAAATTTGAGATAAATGAATAAGGAAAAAAAATGTTTTGCCATCTCACTCTGTTGATTAATGTCACATACTATAAAAGATGAAACCTCTTTTCTAGATACTCAAGTGCCAGATTATTGGTGTGTAGTTTTTAAAAGGCAGATTCACAGAGCTGAGGAAACCTTTTCAATGCCACTGACCTCGTCTCATCCTCATTTTTACTACTGTCTTTTTGATGGCTCGAGAAAAATAGAATCAATAAGTCAATAACACGGCTGGAGGTGTCAAACTAAAAATACGTGCAGTATATGAACTCCTGAGATTAAACCACAAAGCTTCTGGCTGCAAACATGCAGCTCTGAAGTTTGACACAATAACCTAAATATGACAGCTGCTTGTGATACAAAAATGTGTGGCAAAGAGAAAATGCAACTACTCATGATGTGTGCCACCATTTAAGAATCATACAGTCAAGGCTCATTTTTACTTTCTCATCATCAAAGAAACTGAATGAAACTGAACTGGTGAAGCGGGCACAGATGGCAAGATGCAGCTTTTTTAGGCTGAGGTTCTGAGGTCTCTTCCTTTTCACAACCGTATTCAGGTCATATCAGGACAGAGAGTAGATAAGTTTATTTATCAGGAGCAATACACATGTAAACATTGACACATACAAAAAGTTTTTAAAAATTCAAATTATTTATGCCAACATTTTACCATGAACAATTAATTTATTTTAAGATAATATTTACAGTATACAAACGCAAACATTTAGAAGGTATTAATATTTGTTTGTGTAGGAGATAGAGGAAAGTTTGGGTTGAGCTGGTTTACCAGACTTTCTATTGTGAGTTTACCCTGTCACTACAAGACTTTCTCAGCAGTTCTTAATCAAAAACGTAATTAACAGTCCATTCACTGGCATTACCCTCTAGCCCTGACAGATACAAGATCACCGTGTATTCGGCCACTAATAAGCTGAAGGTCACAGATGGAAAATTTTGCTTGAAAATGGAAAAGTGTTTTGAACATGCAGTGATCTGGATAAGAAGAAGAATTTCCTATCGCACACAACAATCTGTAAAAGTATTGGCGTATGAGCATGTGGTGGTTAAAATACAGCAAAATAAGGCCCAAATAATAAACATAAATAAAATACCAAACATTGAGCATTTTGACAACTGTAATATTTACAGTTCACTGCAGGTGAATAGGACAAAAATTAAGTTAATTTATTCTGTAGTTTAGTCACAAGAACAATTACATTTACCTTTTTCTTCATGTTGTGTTTTCATATATACCTAAGGCATTTTATGTGTAAAAATGGGCAAAACAGCACATATTTGGGAAATATAAATCTGAAAAAGTCTTTTGTTGATACAAAAAACAGAGATGATTTTAGATATTTAATTTCTAAATGAAAAATGCAGTGAAAATTCAAATTTTGCCTCATTCTTTTGAGATAAATTTTAATAAATCAGGCTTAGAGTTGGATATCAAATCCTTCAGTCTGATTTGTAAATAGCTTGTTAAGTACAAGATTGTAAAGTCTGGTATGTGTAGGTGCTAATTTAAGGGCTGATCTGTATGCCCCTATATCTTTAAGGGCAGACCGTGATTGGCGTAAAATATGAACTATAAGCCGCTACTTTTTTCTCATGATTTCAACCCTGCGGCTTATAAAGCAGCGTGGCTAATTTATGTATTTTTCCGGAAACAGCCTCTAGGTGCGCTCTAGCAGGAAGCGCTAGAGTTCGACAGACTGGTGAAAGAGAGTGCGGAGGAATACACTTGTGTGATTGTGTTTTGAACTGTCAGTTTTCATCACGCGCACACCATCGTCACAGAAAACACAGGAAGAAATGCATATAACGCAGCGTTTAAGTTAAAAGCAATCGATGTGGCCGGCAAAGAAGTAAACAGAGCTGTTGTACGTGAGCTCGTCATCCATGAATCGATGGTGAGACGTCGGAGGCGCTGAGTGAGGAGCGACTCAGTGCACTGCTGTGTGACAGGTACCGTTTGGAAAAAGGTGTTCAATTAAAACGTTGCATGTTCCATCCTTCTGTGTAAATGTCTCATGTTACAACCTGCGGCTTATAGACCAGTGCGGCCTGTATATGTACAAAGTTGTTTTTCTTTGTTAATATAGCTGGTGCGGCTTATAATCAGGTGCGCTCAAAAGTCCACATTTTACGGTAATGTGTAGACAGCTTGTGGACTTCTGGTAAGCGGGGAAACCCTAAACCCTTGCCCCTGTATGAACAGCTAATAATGTCTTGGATGTGCGTAATGCAGAGACCATGACAGTCAAATACGCACACAGGAAGTCCACGTCACGTCTTTGTGGTTTAGCCCCAGTCTTTCATCTTTTTCAGTTTGTGTCACCAAAGACGAGAGTGATTTTTCCCAGACATTTGTATCAGGCCATCAGCAGAGGCAATTATTTGACAGATTTTGTTGATATATGTAGGCAGGTTGATATCCTATATGAAAGGTTACTCACTGATCAAGGGCTTTGTAGTACATGTCCAGGTCTTTGATGACGAGCTCCGTGGTTCTCATCACGATCATCTTGTTTTTGTAGCGCTCTTCAGCTTTGTCGTACTGGTCCTCACGCAGCTCTTTTCTATGACAAAAAGTAGAATTGCTGCTGAAGTAAAAATATTAATAATAATAATGGTGCCTTACACTTGTAATGCGCTTTTCAGAATTGGCGAAGTCTCTCAAAGCGCTACAAATGGTAGAAGAAGTACAAGTTATAATATACCACTACATAAAATTGAATAACTTCATTGCATCTTATCCAGGGGTTTTAGAGTGATGAAAACTTAGGACTGCGATTAATCGACTAATTGACTAGTTGACAATAGTAAATAAGATACCTGTGATACCTGTTACCCTTTAAAACAAGACAAAAAACAAAGAAAGAGTGCCATTATTAATTCAAAATGTTATAGGTTTAAGCAGTAGAAAATCAAAAATACTGTAAATATTTCCTAGCTAGAAGCTCACCAAATTTCAACCTTTAGTTGGTTAAAAATGTATTTAGAAAGTGTCGATTTATTTTTATATTTATTAATAGAAATCAATGTTTGACCAGTCAACAAATTGAAAGAATAATTGTTGACTAAACAACTGCAACTACTAAAATAATCCTTAATTGCAGCCCTATATAGCAATAAACAAATCTAAATGAAATCTTACACATTTTGAATTGTTAAATGCCCTCAAAATGGTGTCCATTAAAAGATGTAAATAAATTACCTACAGGCAATAAATAGTTCTTGTATTTGTATGCAAATCAGTGAACTTGATAATTGGTTATAAAATTTTTATAATATTTGCATTTTGCAAACACGTCACACATACTAACCTGTAGTGAAGTATTTCCTCTTCAAATCCTTTCTGACGACCCAGAGCGATACTTCGGTTCTTCTTTAGGTCCTCCAGTTTTCGCTCTAGATCACGGCGCTCTCTAAAAACAACAACACGCACATTATATAACTAGGCTTCGTATGAAAGTGTGGGGCTGGTGACAGTGTGTCTTACTGTCTGAGCTGCAGAACCTGCATGTTGCCCATATCTTTGAGCAGAGCCTCTCGTTTGGCCTCGACCTCCTTCAGCTCCTCAACTCGTTTTCTCAGGGTGAGATTATCCTGCAGCCAGCGCTCCTGCACCTGGACACATCAAAGAAGACTATAGATATATAATCTTTACTAAACATTATGCACTCAACAAGTCAATGCAAAATTACCTTTTGGGTATCTATGTCTTGTCGGATGTTGCCAATGTCCTTATTGATTTTCTCCTTCTGTTTGTCTGCTTCATGAAGCTGTTGGCTAGTTTCTTGAAGCTCTGATTCTTTTTGCTACAATAAATAATTTTCTGATAAATAGCAAGTTTGCAACAAAAGATGTTTAAACAAATAACAAAAACATTTTTTGTATAAAACTTGAATTACCAATATACATTTATGAAACAAGAGCTAACCTCTTTGTATTCATCTTTACCCTCTTCTGTGTATTTGCCGATCTCCCGCTCCAACGAGCTCACTACCTTCACTCTCTCTTTAATGGCATTCAACTAAAGGTACAAAGAAGTAAAAACATTTTATTAAAGTATATTTCATTTAAAAAATGCTACACAAACTGAATTTCTGAAAATAAATGTGTTTTTGTCACCTTCTCCTGGCCCTCTTCTTGTTTCTGCCTCTTGCGCTCCAAAATCTCCAGTTTTTCCTGCTGCAGTTTGTCCAGAGCAGTCGACAGAGGAGACAGCTGCTCCTTTGCATCCTGTAGGAACACAGGATATAGAACATATAGTAGGTCACATATTTAATAGATGTAAACTAATTGATCTAACTTGTTAAAAAACATATACAGTATGTATTTATATCTGAAATTGTGCCCAGATTGGACATGGGAGTTTTTCTTGTTTAGATTATGTTTTTGTTTTTTTACCGCTGTGATCCTGTATTTTCAATAACTTTTCATACACAGATGGGCTTAAGGAGACTATGTTTTGAGTAATCCCTCAGTCGTCAGGCAGGTCCCATAGCGTTCATGCACTGTGATGTACCGTGATGTCCCTGCTGAGAGCCTTGATGTCAGCGGTGAACTCCACACACTGCTCCTCCAGTTGCTGCTGTCGCTGCATGTCACTGCTGAGCTGGAGCTTCTCGGCTCTGGTCTCATTCACAGAGCTCTTCAGCCTCTGGATCTCCTCCTGCTGGTCCTGGATTAGTTTACGCTTCAGCTCCATCTTACTGGAGGCTGAATACACACACAACAGGGGGTTAAACAGATCTAAAACAGAACTGTGGTGGTTTACTTGGATTGTAATGTAAACACAGCAGTTTACAGTGGTTTTAGATGTGTTTAACACCTTAAGAACAACAAACTGTGTGCTATAGTTCTTATTTTGTCACTGGTCTGTAGAAAAGGGTCCATTAAAGCACCCCTCAGGTTGTGTAAGAGCGGTGTGTGTTGTTGCGCTGTTGTGAGTGAGTCTTTCGTGTAAAATAGACTTACTGGTGTCCAGTTTGTGCTGCATCTCCTGTTTCTCCTGACTGACTTGCTGAATGGTCCTTGTCAGATCCACTCCCTGCAGTTTAGTTGCCTGTTGAGCTATTTTCCTCTCAACTTCTTTGAGATCCATCTGAATAAAAACAAAACAAAATCTTTAACTCAAAATGAGAAAAATGTACAAATATCTACTACGTAGGAATTTACTGTAACTTAGATTCACATATACATATATAACAGTGGCGTGAAGTCAGGACAAGTAAGGCAAGCAGTGGTTCACCAGTAAAATCTAAAATAACTGTGTCAAAACTATAGTTGTAAATTGCTCTGAAAAATATCCAAATAAGCCCGTTTTCCCTTTACTTCTGTCCTGAAGGTTGGCTGGAAGTCACGGTGTGTTTTAGTGGCCTCTACAGGCCGCTTAGCAGTACTGCAGACCAGACAAGCGTGCCTCCCACCTGTCGCCCAGTGCGCTCTTTTACCTTGTAACACTGAGGCCCAACCACACTCAGCTCTCTGACATGAGCTTTTACAACCGCGGAGGAGAGCAGCATGTGTATTTATAAATGTATATGCACACACATGTGTGTGTGTGTGTGTGTGTATATATGCATGTATTTTTATTTTTTTTTACTGTATGCACCAGAGGTTCTACTACATACTAAAGAAACTGCTGTGTTTCATTGTGCTATTATGTATTGCAGCTGATATTCTATTTAAAAGATAGCTATGTTCATTTAGAAAATGGGAAAATTGTTTACAAAGATTGTCATAGCTTCTGTGTTCCAAAGTAGTCTTCAATGTTATCGGACTAACACTAGCATGTTATTCAGAACAGGCGTGAGTACCAGGTAACGGTCCATGAGGGAGATGTCCTGCAGACAGGCTTTGGCCGTCTCCTCCTCGGACATGAGTGTCCCCAGTAGTGTCTCCTGGGTCTCTACTTCCTCCTTCAGCCTCTCGATGTCCCGGTTCACCGACTGCAGCCGGTTCCTCAGCTCCGGCAGCTCCTTCTCCTGAAGACGAGCTATGGAATCTCTGGAGGAATCAACAATGGACACTGATTAACCATTTCTCCATTAAGAACATGCTTTTATTAATGTAGTATAGGTTGTTGCATTCACGTTCAAGAATTTGATCATGCCATTTTGTTTATTTTGAAAGAAATAACAAAAGTTATGATCTACAAAAGTTGAACTTCAGCATTATTGATTATGGATTGACTTCACAAACTTGCCATATTAATGCAATGGCTTTCAAATACATCTGTGGAGTTGAATAATGGCAACACTTTCTGAAGCTATTGAGGAAAAACCTACTTCACTTTTTGTTTCTTTATGCAAACAGAGATGAGAAGGTGTTGCCTGTTTCTGTTTTGTAGACGCAATCATTACAGAAATATAATATAACCATAAACCAGGTCAACAAGTCAACAGAAAATCCCCTCACAGAATTCAGACTTGCCTCCAGCTCAATTTGAAACTGTGGAGATTGTCAAATGTTGTGACGTCACCTTTTGAGCAGAAACGTGGAGATTTAGCCCCATCTACTGGTCAAAACCTATTTTACAGCATATATTTCATCTAAATATATTTAGTAAATATCTTTACTTGTTTTAAATGCCTATTTAATATAAGCTTCCCAACACTACTAGTACTTACAACCACAGTAGTAAAAACAGAATTGAATATAGCAGGAGTAAAAAATTAAAGATGACATTATGCCTTTTGTATCTAGTATTGAACATACATACTGTACATGGCTGAGCAATTAATATAATTTTAGACAGAGATTCAGTTATACCTAAGACTCAATGATGAGCTTGGGTGATTTTAAGGCCAATCCTCAGTCAGTTAAAGCATATGGTTTGGAGCAGAGTTCAGACTTTGCTGGAATACATTTCACTATTTTGGTTGAATGGTAATTATGTTGTCCATGAAATAAATATTGAAAGCCATTTTCTTTGTTTTTTAAAAAGAACAAGTTAAGAAAAATCAAAAATTTACTCAATATGAGAAAAAAAAAAAATCAAGATGAACTGTTTTTGCCATATTCTTTTCCATATTGCCCATCTCTACATAGGTATATCAGAATTATTGTATAATATTGTTCAAAATTATCTTGGATGTATCAATCCAAATAAAACTTAAGATAAGCTTTTAAAGAGAGAGCATAATTATCGCATGGATTTTAGCTTATACAATTTGATTTTCCTTAGCATTTCTCAAGCATTTTCAAGCATACTTATGTTTTTATTAAATAGATACACTACTTCTTTTGAAATGAATACTACTGTACATTATACAAACTATAAATCTTCCAGTGTTGGTTGCGGTTTGTACCTGACCGGTCGGAGGGACATCATCTCCTCCTTCTTTCTCTCTTTCCTTTTCAGATCTTGCTCCGTGTTCTTCAGTTTGTCAGGGACGAGCCGGAGCTTGGACTGCATGTCGCTGATCACCTCTTGCAGGTCGGACTCTGAGGGAAACGTGCGCTGGCACACGGGGCAACACGGCTCTCGCTCCTCAGACAGCTGACTGATGAACTGTGTGTACACCGCGGTCGCTCCTGCTAACATGGCTACACAAAAGAGAAAACACAAACGAAAGCAATTAAAAGGTGTTAGCATTTCACATAAAAATAGGACTTATTTTACTCCCTAAATATATAAAACATGGTAAACTAGGGCTGTCACTAACGATTATTTTAGCAGTCACAGATTCTTTTTAATAATAACTTGTAACAGGCTTTACAGACCTGTCAAAGCCTCTCAAAGTGCTACACTATTGTCATTATTCATTCACTCCACACTCGATGGTGATAAGCTATTTATGTAGTCACAGCTGTACTGGGGCAGACTGACCAAAGTGAGGTGGCAAATATGCGCCATTGGCCCTTTCGACCACCACAAATCATTCACAAACACCTCTTTCATACCAGGCTGCATTTCCTCCAGCTGCCCCACTGTGGCACCTGGTGTTCCAGCGTTTTTTTTATTTTTTATTAACCGAATAGTCAAAATTATTATTCTATTGAGATATTATTATATATATATATATTTTTTTTTCACCTTTATTCAACCAGGAAAGTTCCATTGAGATCACTAATCTCTTTTTGAAGGGAGTCCAGTCTATGCTTTTTTTTTTTTTTTTTAAGATTATAAAGATTTGTTTTGCCCTTCAAAACATGAAAGCTACAAGGATACTTTTCTGTGTTTGCCCTAAGGTCCACTGTGTAACTTTTTAGCCAGACTAAAATAAAAGCATTTTAGTTTGTTTGATATTTTTATTGCACTAAAAATTTATTTAAAAAACAACATGTTCTTACTCTGAGCGGACTTGCATCTCCATAAACCTGACCCTTGGCCTAGAAGAGCCTCAACCTGCTTGTTTCCATGGAAATGTGGCTCCTTTGCTATAATACACTTTTAAACAAAAACGTTTGAAAATTGGGGACTGATGAATTATTTATGAATGAAGTGATAAAATAAAATTGTTTTTTCTTTTTTTTTTTTTTTTACATTTTGATTAAACACAGTCTTTTGTTATAAAAAGGTCTTTTTCATGTGTTTTGGAGTTGGTCCAGATACAAAATAATATTATCAAAATACAATAATTACCACACCCTAACCCTAATTATTTTTAATTAATCGTTGCAGCCCTACATGAAACTGATAACAAGGTAAAGGTTTGTTAAAATGTTAGATATAGATTGGAAGGCTGTAAAACTGCCAAACTAATAATAAAATTAATTGTTTTGTACCTGTGTAAATTATTTATTTAAAATACAAATTACATTTGCCATTACTTGAATGACACACAAAAAAGGTTATGTTAAAAGTTCAGATCACTGTGGAGGCTGTAGGTTTTGTTTAACACATATTTATACCTCTTTGTTTTGAGATCTTCTCCAGATCATCCTGCACTTTGCTCAAGTCCAACTCCAAGTCCTGACTCCCGCAGATGTTAAAAAACCTCTCCTCATCACCGGACAACTGCTGCTCCTTTTTACGCAGCTCTGCTCCAACGTGGCTCTTGTTCTGCTCATTCGACGCCAAGTCTTTACTGAAAATAACAACAAAAAATTCTGAGCATCAAACACCAAATCATCTGCAGAATTCTAAAAAAGGAATCCCTTGATCAATGTTATTAAAACACAAAATTCAGGAACAATTTAAACATTAATTTGTCAAATAACCGTTGGGGAAATTAGTCAAGCTTTGAAACTTGTATAATGCATGGAACTATACTTGAGTAATAGGAAATAAAATGAGAAACTATAAACAATTCTGTGCAAAATCTTAAATATAGACAGTGTGTCTGTTTTTGTTCACAAGTATATGCTGAAACACTGTAGGGTAAGAGGGCAGAACTAATGTGATCCTACTGCAAGAGAAAATGGGGAAAAGGTCATATTGGTCGACTGACTTGAGCTTGACCAGCCGGTCCCTGGTGCTGTTTATCTCTTTGGACTTGCTGTAGATCCAGTCCTCCAGCTCTCGTTTGTTGGGGAAATGTCCGAGCAGCGACACCAAATCTTCACTGTGACGAGACTTGATCTTTCTGACCTGCTCCTCTTTCTCCGTCTGACAAAACAATGAGGTGTGGAAAACAGTCAACTTAAAGGCAGTGTTAGTGTTAGCTAAGAAAACTGGAGTATTTATATTTTAAATATGGAAGGTCTTGAATGAACCTCATTTTCTAATCTAATGAAATTACTCCCATTTCAATCAATTAAACTGTTAATACAAAGAAGTTGTTTAAAACATACTTTTCTGTGTTTACTGTGAGGTCCACAGTGTAACTTTTTTGGCTACCCCATCATCTTCCTCTGCTGTCTCTGAGCGGAAAACCAGCTGCTAATTTCCTGATGCCGACCCAAAGACGACTCTTCTGAGAACCTTTGGCTCTCTTTTTTTATATTTAGCCACATTAAATGTTTTTATATGTGATCAAACTTCCTTATTTCAATAAAAAGGAAGGGGGGAAAAATGAAAAAAAAAAAGCTTTTGCCGTCATTTTACTGGGAGTGTATGTTCTCAAGAGACCTGCGGGGGGAGCTCTGTCACCAAAGTTATTGAGTTCTGCTTCAAATTATAGCCAATGCACTCAATATTATAACTTTCCTACAAAACAACAAGTTCTATATTTTGTTTTTTCCTTTTTTTGCTACATCCCCCACATCTAGTCACATTATTACATGTGAGAGAAAACCTAACTTAACCTTTACCTGATACCTGTAATAAAGGGAAGAGGAGTGAATTCTCTGATGCAAATGTCCGGTTATGTTTCTGTACTGTCCTCATGACACGGGACACACATTACCTTGTCCTTCTTGAGCATGTCCATCTGAGTGCGTGCTGCCGTGTGAGTGTTTAGACTCTCCATCTCTTGATCCAGCTGCCTCTGAGTCCGGTCCAGCGCTGCCTTTTCCCTCTGTAGATCCAAAACCTCCACCTTCAACTCTTCAACGTTTGAGCTCTGCAGTGTGCTCTGTAACTCGCGCTCCTAAAAAAAAAAAAAAATAACACTTTTCAATTCACTTTGTACTTGTTCCAACTCAAATGATAAGTAATCAAACATAATTATAATTGCTCGCATCAGTTATAAATATATTGTAATAAAAAAGCAGTTAATCGAGATATGTACTGAATTTATTGACCTTTATTTTATTTTCCACTTAGCGTCACTCAAAACCTTGAGAAAAATCAACATTTTGCTCAGTTTCTTAAATGTAGAAATTGAAATCTGTCTTATTAGGTCTGTCTTTAAAATAAGCTATTACTTTCCTGAACTGAACTTTTAAACATCACCTGCCATTTCCGTTTGAAAATAAAAATAAATGCACATACGGGATTTGTGTGAAACTCACAGCTTTGGCCAGTTCAGTCTCCAGCTCCTGCAGGCGACTGGACGAGCCCTCGAGTCGCTGCAGGTCGGCCTTGATGTTCCTGAGCTCCTGTTGTTTCTTAGTCTGCAAGTCCTGCTTCAGCTCCACTGTTCGCTCCAGGCCCGTCTTCTTATCACGCATTTCATCAATGGACTGCTGCTTCTGGTGCTCCTTTTCCTGCAGATCGGCCTGAACAAAAATGTGACGCAAAGAAGGAAGGCATCTTAAATCACAGCACCATAGGGGATCTAATAGGATGGATAATTCTAAGGATTTTATTCTCGTCTTGTTGTTTTGAGCTTTGCGGTTTCAAAGTGAGGTAAGGTTGTAGTTAAGTTAGTCGAACTTTTACAAAAGGGAAAGGTTTTTTTTAAGTTGAGAATAGAATTTGCGAAACTGAACCTAAATATTTGAAGTATTTTTATTTTATTGTGTGCGTGAAATGGAATACCTTGGAGTTGTAATTGAATGTTATATAGATAGAACCTTCTTACTTATTATTATCTAAATTGGATGGATGATTAAACACATTCATAAAACTAAAGCACAAACAGTATGTAGTCACTCTTACCACGATTTTACAAAGTGCCTCTTTCTCCTGTTCAAGTCTCTGCGAAACCTGACGATGAAAACTCTCGAGCTGAAGTTTAGTGAACGGAGTACGGTCGTATCCCTCCAGCTCCAGGAAAGAGGAGAGTGAGCGCACCTACACAAACAAACCACCACATTAACTAATCATCTCCGCATGTCAGCATAAATAATGTTAATTTCCAGCTTGGGTGTTAGCGCTCCTCTCACCTGGGAGTCACGGTTTTTTATGTTCTGAGAATGACGGTCGGCCTCGAGCTGGAGACGACCTGGAAATTAAATAAACGTGATGTGAGTTTGTTGCCCCAAATATACAATTTAGATGAAAGACGTTTTTCCGCAGGCAAGAGAATTTTTTGTGTGTGTTTTTTAGTGGCTGAAGAAAAGTGGGCGGAGATAGGCGGCAGGTGAAATCAGGAATTTTCTGAGAACTCAAGCCTCAAATACAGGCCAATGCCAATTTCTCAAACATGCAGAAAATCGATCTAAATACAACTCTGGAGTAAAATAATGATGAGGGAACATTTGTTATAACAAGGGTAAAAGCTCGTAAAAGTCAAATATACATAATAAAAGTATAAAAAATAAAAATATCTCTGGCCCATTGAGGCAACTGTTATGATTTTGGGCACTGCAAACATACATTGAATTGTATTGAATAATATGTCCCCTTTAACCGAAATCATTAAGCCAGTCCCTCCCAATAACAATTACATTTCTATATTGGTACTACATAAAATTGATTTCACCGTTATGAAAGTTCTACAAGAGGAAAAATCATTTAAAACCATTGTCTACAGACAGACGTACTTCAGCCTAGTTCAACACGTTTACAGACTATTTTGCTTTTGAAAACGTGCACGTTAGAAGTGTTTTGTGCATTTGAGGACGGGGAAGAAGTCGGTGCCTTTCTCTCAGCTGGATTTCTTGATTTCTCGGCTTGTTCCACTTTTGCTACGCAGCGACTAATCTGTTCAAATGTTCAGCATGACATTACAAATTTTCCCAATGGCCTTCGGCGAGAGCCTGTCCAGATTGATAATGTGTAGAACTAAATTGGAAATGATACACATATCAATCTGGTGTGAGCAGGTTACAAAGGGCATAAGACTGGTAAGAAACTTAGGGAGAGCCTTTCAGCAAACTGTCAAGAACTGTCAAAATCCTGGACCAACGAAGAGATTAATCCTACTGGCATTAATTCAGGACTTTGCGTACTCTTGCATTTAACAAATTCACATGTTCCTGGAGCAATGTATCTATTTATAAATGTTCACGATCTCTCTGGGTGGAGTCTGCATGTCCTCCCCGTGTTACCGTGGGTTCTCTCCGGGTTCTCCGGCTTCCTCCTCCTGAATAAATCAGCCCTTGCAAGTATATAAGGGTTATGGAATGAGTTTTATTCCATCTTTGACCACAGTTATTAAGTACATGTTTCATAAATGTATTTCCCCTGTCTGTACCTTGCTCCACCAGCAGATCAGCTTTGACCCGGTTGAGCCTCTGACACTCGCGGCCTGCCCTCTCCAGTTCTTTCTGGCACTCGGTCAGTCTGCGCTCTTTCTCCCTCACCGTCTTCTGGTGGTTCTGGTACAGGTCCTGCAGCTGTTCATCTGAGCCCTGGAACACCTGCAAGTGCACACGGGTCACAGAGCTTTAGTGTGGAGCGAAAGGGTAACAATCAGTGAGGTGTTCAATGTCACTATGATGAGACCCATTAAATTGCACACTTACAAAAAAATATATATATAGTTTTTTGGCTTTATTTGAAAGGACAGTTGTAGCGTGAAAGGGGGACAGAGAGGGTATAGACAGTCGACAAATGTAGAGGGCTGGACTCAAACCCACAACGCTGTAATGGCAGCAACCGCACATGAGCAACGCCCTTAATCACTGGTTTTCCTCATTAATAGCCAACATTAATGGTCCGTTTCTGGAAAAGCCTTTGCAGTGATGAAGCAAAATGCAATTGTTTTTACCTATAGACATACACCCTAAGAACAGGAGTAAACACATTTTTTTAAATTTAGACTTTGTTTCACAGTTGTGTTTCTACTCATAGCCAGAAACGATGTACTGACGAGTTGAATCATTTGCACCCATTACAAACTACTTCACAACAAACACGGCTGGCTTTTCTTGCACAGATGGAGCCAAGGAGGTTTTGTGGGTCGTCTGAAGCAGCACAAACATCCGGCTCTCGTAAAACAAAAACTGATCTGAGTAGACCCGTGTGATGAACAGGCTTGTCATCCCCGAGTTACTACACTCATTCACCATCTGTGGATTCTACCACTCTGCCACGGAGGGCCATGGCACATGGTGCGGAGGGGAGTCTGGAGCCCCATTAGGCAGCTGCTTAGACAAATAAACTAAACAAATGAGGAGTTTCCTTCTTTTCAACCAAAACATCTTCATGTCAATGCGTTTGCTCATTTGTCTTTCCACAAAACACATTGTAAGCAGATGTACTGGTTAGAAGTTAAACTTTCAAAGTGGTGCACTCTGTAACTTTTCTAGGGGAAGATCTGCCACCTGCTTGTCTCCATGGAGTTGTTATAGTTCCACAGTGCGGCTTTAGACTTGTATAATTCCATGTAGACAAGCAAGCGGCGCAACAAGAAACATTACAGATCTGTTGTGAGGCGACCCCACACACAGCAATAAACACTGTAATTCAATAAATGAAAGACAGGTAAATTAAATGCTATATTGTGGAACATTTCAAGCAAAGCAATAACATCTGCATGGAGACAAGCAAGTACCAGTGCACCTTTAAATACAAAATACAATTTCTTCAGTAAATTCATAAAAATGAATGCAGTAAAAGAAAGTGGTCAAATGTACTCTTTTTGCACTTCTAAAAAGAGTTTAAAAAAAAACATTTCTTTGTATTTAGTTAGTAAGAGCTTCATTTGAAATTCCAACTGAAATTATACAAATATAGTTTACTGATAAAAATGTAATGTTCATTTATTCTTAATTATAAAGACATTGGACATGATTGCTGAGCTGTTTGAGTCTTCATTTGGCGTTTTGGTTCTCAAGCCGATTATCCAACCAGAAAGCAGAATGAGCCTTGCATGATTCTCATTAGGTTTTCAGGTTAAGATCTAAAAAGGACCTGATCTGAATCCTCATAACCAAAACCTCAAGTTACAAACCCTTCCTTTAAAAATATTAATAATAGTCTTTATTTGTTCTCTACCCACCTCCCTCTAATGAGTTACAAGCTTGGAGAACTGAGAATTATATCTGCTACTTTTTTTTTTTGTTCTGAATTTTAATAAGATTAGGTAGAAGATGAGCCTCCCAATTGAAAAACAATTATGAGTTGGGTTTGTTTGTATAAATTATGGATGAGTTGTTGCCCTGGCACCTGCTCCATGGTCTCCTCCAGCTCGCTGTTGTCGCTCTCCATCTGCTTCTTTCTGCTTTCCAAGGCCTTAATGTCATTGTCCAGCTTCATCACTTTGCCCAGCTTCATATCGATGTCCATCAGGCGGTTCTGGGACAAAACAGTCAACAGTTTAAAAATGCTACAAGTGTTATTCAGCTATTTGGAAGCCAACCATATTGTCCCATCACCGACTGTCACCCAGTTGTTAAGGCTCGTCCAGATGCTATGTTTGTAATGACTTGCAGATTGGTCAGAACCAGCTTAAATACTGTTTGAGTCTGGACTTTCTTTTGGTCTTTTTGTGTCATGTAGAGCTAAGAGTTGTTGTGAAAAAGTGATCTCTCCACAGCTCTATATTATTTTTTTTCTAGGCTTGCAACACAGAGCAACAAAATACAATATTATTTTTTAGTATTTGAACAACTTTGTACATAAAGAAAATAATAATAGGGATGCAACAATCTTGTTTTGTCACGATTCAATACGTATCCCAATATTGATTTGATTTCGATGCGTTTTGGCTCTCAGAAAAAGAAAAAAGAAAAAGACCCATGTTCCCAATGTTTCAATAAACCGATGCATGACAGATGTAAATTAGTCTCTATGTGAGGAGTCATAAGTGTTTTAGTTAATTTGGTTACATGATTTACAGCTCTGAAATTTCGTGAGTGGAAAAAATAATTTTGTCAGGAAATTCTTATTTTGTAAACTATAATATATATTCTCATATATTATAATTATTTTTGGATGTAATACATTTTCCTCCTGGCTCTGTATACATATCCATTGTCCTGCTTCAGAGACAGTAGCTCCTTTCCACACTCCCTGCTCTTAACACGCACAGAACTCTTTCTTCTCTTCTTTCAGATCACAGTTATGTCATATTACAAAATGACATATTGAAAAAATGTCTGCCAAAAATATTGCATTTTATCGCAAGTCACAGAGGAATTACTAGTGCTGTCCTTTAATCACATGCTGTATAAAGCCAAAAGTGGCTTTAGAGCAGAGGGGGGCAAACTAAGGCCCGGGGGCCACATGCGGCCCTTTTGGCATTTTGATCCGGCCCGCAAAGCATTCAATAAAAAATTGTATGAGTTAGGTGTGGTGCATTTGTCATTTTATAGTTTCCTGAGCAGCTGCTTGTTCATTAAAAATCAGTTTTGAGAACAGCCACCACTAGAATAAAACCAAACTTTGATGCATTGGATAAAAGGAGTGATCAACTGCACTGTTCCCACTAAATAAAGGTAATGATTTTTGCTATTCTGTAGTAATTTTTGTGTATTTTAGGCATTAAGTCTATGCGTAGTAGTATGTGTGTAAAATGGTCCGGCCCCCAGGCAAGTATAAAAATCCAATGTGGCCCTTGCCTCAAAATAATTGCCCACCCCTGCTTTAGAGTCTTTAAAGTCAAATTGACAGGTTAGACAACGTATTTCACAAAAACATAGTGAATATGATTATATTTAAGATTGTACTAAACATGCCTATTTGTCCCCAGTTAGATCGTTATCGTAATGTTTATAATGTTACTTCCTGTTTTTTTCTACAACTGTTTCCTAGCAACCATTTTGAAAACAAGGGCCAAAATCCATATAAAGTACACAATAGTTATGATCTGACAAATAATAATACCTGATAAGACCTTTATTTTGGTGAAAGCAGAATCTTAGAACTCAGCACTACTTAATGTCATTTTTATTTTTAAACATTTCTTCACAAACTGCAACTTCACAGATGTAGAACTATGATAAATATTTACCACAGGTGCCCTCCCACCAAACTAAGTCAGAATTAGAAAACATGAGAACTGGTCATATAGACTTTAAACGTTTATATTTTTGTTCTGGGTCTATCAACGTAACATAATAAGCAACTGAAAGATAAACACACCTTTGTTAGAATATATCAGCTGTAAGTCTCTGGGGAGCCATCTACTTCCTGAATTTATCAAGGACGACACACCTTTTCTTTTCCAAATCAAAATAAATGATAACGCAGCATGCATAGGACGACACATGTATTGAACAGTGACCTGTACTGAACGATTATTTATTATATTGAATATTGCTGCATCCCTAGTTAAAATTGAATTATTTTTACTGGCAATATACATAAAAATCATTTAGTTTGTTACTGCAGCAAAAAGAGTACCACAGCTACTAATTTGTCTAATTTATTAACATGTTTAGCAGATTGATAATACATAATTTCTTTGGATATTTGAACCACAGTTAACTGCACTAAAAGCAAGGTCTGACTTTAAATTGTTTGCAGGCTTTGATATTGACTGTGAGGAGAAGAGTTGCAACACTTTCACTTTTCCCCCAAAAGACATAGATCAAGTGTTAAAGTGTTGTGCTGGTATTCTTTTACCTCCAGGGGATCGATCTGGCTCTCGATCTTCTCCACGCTGTCTTTGGAGGCCATGAGCTGGGCCTCTTTGGTGGTCACAGTATCACGGATCTGCTGAGCCTTCTCTTTGTTCTGCTTCAGGTAGCGCAGCTCCACCTGGCACTCCTTCACCGTCTGGTTTTGTTTCAGACGCTGCTGACGCATGGTCTCCAGAGCCTTTATGTACCTGGAGCACGGAGGAACAACTCAAGTCCTCAGGTTTGTAGCAGTTTTACAGGAGGAACACAAAGGATGGTTTATGGTATAAAAAGAAGCTAAAAATACTAATAATAATATCACTTAAAATCAATCTCATTAAAGTAATCGGTCTATTTATGCTACATTAAATTTACTTCATCTCTGAGAAAGTTTGATTTCATAAAGCTGGTTACGGAATTCTAATCTTATAGATGAAAATGAATAAAGGATTTTACTGTTGTTTGGTTGTGGTGTCAGTGATTGTGAATAATGAAGAAAAAAAAAGATCATTCTTCTTTCAATAATTGTAACAGAACATTTTCAGGCCAGAACAATATTGTAAATATTTCTAATCTCAATGAGTCTTTTTTTATTATTATTATTACATCCATATTGTGACCATCCATACTACACTTTCCTTCTGACTTCTACCAGTCTGCCATGTAAAAATAAATAGTCACACTTCACTGTGTCGCAACTTTCAATTACATCGTATAATTGTAGTTCGACATTAAGGTCACACAGGTCAGATTAATCACACTGATCAATCACAATGAATTGCATTGCAAACTTTATGACATGTAATTGTTAAAATGCTATTATGTATGTCTATCATTATTTTTACACATTATCTTCAGAAAACTGAATAATTTAATTGATTATATACGTGATCTCAACTATGGCTCCATTGAGTGATCTACACGTCTCCATCTGAAGACTGATTTTATTTTATTTATTTGATTTATTTGACAGGGACAGTGTACAAGAGCATTAATCACAAGAATATGAAAAGATAAACATATTTTCATATTCTTGTGATTAATGCTCTGTCCCTGTACCAGACTTTAGCTCACCGAGCTAATTTCCTTCTGCAGTCCCTGAGACACACAATGACATTACAAAAACAATGAACTCAGAGCATAAGACAATGCGATGCATGAGAATGTACAGTGTTAATACATTCAATAGTTGGATGGATTATAAGTGTAAAGATGAACTGCGTGATTACACTGACGCTCCTGTACCTTCCTCCTTCACTCAGGTAAGACTCCTGCGTAATCTAAAAGAGCACACTTTGTCAAATCAAAGCTTAATGCATGTGCGTAATTAATTGCATGAGCAAACGCGTTAACTTTCACAGCCCTAATATATAAACTTTACAAAATGCTTATGAATTAACTGTATCTGTGTCTCTAGCAGTGATTAATTGTATGCAAACAATGACAATTTCTGCATTTCCATTTATACCTCAAGAGAAACTTTTTATATTAAATAAAAACACCACCATCCAATCAAAATAAAAGGCAGCGATCGAGGAAAAACAGTTTGAAATTTGGGCTACACTTTACACTTTTTGTTTATGTGGGCTTTGAATAAGAAACCGCAAAATGAGACTGTAAGACATGTAAGATGGCAATACAATAAATAAAAACTGGAGTCTTACTTGGTTGCAGCAAAGATGGAGTCAAACTTGTCCTTCAGTGCCTTGCCCTCACTCAGGGGCCAGTTGGACTCTTCTTGATGGCAGAAGATCACGTGGTTTAACACAGGTTTGGAAACACCCAGCGCTGAAATCATCTCCCTGTCCAGTTCACCACATTTGGACGACAAGCTCACCTTCTCTCCATCCCTGCATAAAACTCAGGGAAATTATGGACGTCCAAGGACACTTTGACTAATTTCAGACTTTAATTAACTAATATTTCACTTTAATTGGGTTTCATTTCTCACTTCATTCGGGTGATGACCTGTTCTAAGCTTTTAAATGAGTAGTTCTTGGCCTTCTGCGTGCAGGACATGGAGCGATGTATCGTAACTTTCTCTCCGTTGACGTCAGTGAATAAAAGGCGGATCTGAGCTCTCACGTCGGTCTCGTGGGCGTCCTATAACACACAACCTTGGTTTAGGGCTGTACTCAAAATACTGAGAAGTGAAAGACTTCTTGGCAGAATGTGTGTCGATACAGAGATGCTGTATTGCAATATTTTTAAATCATGTGTATTAATTATAAATATGCATTCTGTTAAGCTGAAAAAATGAGTTATTCATTAATCAAATGAGTTCTGTCATTAAGGACATTTTAAACATTATATTCCAATGCATTTTGTTATTCTGCACAATAAAACTTTGGTTTGGTGCACTTTTCAAGGTCATTTTATTTAGTTGTGTATATGTATAGTATTTTTTAGGCTATAATGTTACACTGTGGGGATTTTATGTTGAATAGAGTTTGTAAATGGTAGACATACGACAAACATTACGAGTTATATTTTAGGTACTGAACAAATACAGAATGCTTTAGACTACGGCTGTACTCAAAATAGCAACACGGCATTATATGATGACAAAAAAGATATACATTTTAGTTCTACTCTGTTCTGATTTGGTTTGAGTTTTCTTCTTTCTCTACTCTCTGTTATTATAACTGTCAATCACTGATGTTTTGCTTTAAAATCTATAATCCTACCTTTAAGACCATTCATGACAAGAGTAACACAATATTGAACAGTCCGAACGTACCTTTGGATCGTGGACGAAAGCGCCTCCTTTAGAGCCTGGAGGAAGTTCACCTGCTGTTGCATATCTTAAACATTCAATGATAGTCTGAAATGAAAACAAATAGTTATATATCTATATTTACTGTACACTTTGCATTCAGTCCTCACAATCTCAAACTAAAAATCAAAACAAAGTCACAAAAGCATTACTCTTCATTCAGTGACCGTTGCGCCTCAAATTTAACCTTAGAACATTTCCAGAAATGGCCGTACCGTTTTCCCCGCTCCGTTGGGTCCAACCAGCACAGTCAGAGGACTAAAGAAAGAGATGACTTGTTTGTCTTTGTCCTCGATCCCAAAGCTGCGCACCCCGAGGATGCTCATCTTGTCTATTTTCGACATGTTTGCTGCTTACTGAAGGGAAACTGAAAGAAAGGAGAAGACCATTTTCAGAGTACAGCTTGTGGAAAAGTTGAATTGTCAAAGTTTTAAAGTCAATACTTTAACTACTTTTTAACTATAATATATAAAATCTAATAATTTCATTGTCTACTACCAGATGATGTTAATACTATTCTTCTTAGTTCTTAATCCATCTTATTTACAACATAAAAGGGGCAAAATAAAAATTATGACGCAATCATAGCTATCTAAAATCTTCATAGTTATTACGCCTGACAACAAATACACTTCCTATTTAGTAAACTGTGGGAACAAACTGGAAACTGATCAGTTTGCATTGACCATCCCTATAAGCACGCGCACACTTTCATGAAAAAAATGTAAAGTCGCAGAGAGTTGCTTTGTTGTTCAGGAACTCATGTTGTATCTGTAACATTTCATGGCGTCACATTTATAACCGAGTACTGTCTGCTTACTGCTAGTTAGTACAGGTGAGTAAGCTAACAAGAGTAGTCCTGTTTGTGAATAATGTTATAGGTTTAACACCAACTTTTTACAAATGAGTAAAACAAAGCTATTGGCTAGAGACATAACATGTATTTAAACAGAGAGTACGCGGACAAATAACGCATTTAAAGCTCACCCAACAGTGATGACATGTGCAGCTTCTCTGCACGGACAAGCCCACTATTTTCGCGCTGCGCGTACGTGACGTCATGACGTCCAAACCACACTTCCGGTTCAGCTGAGGTCCCAAAAAAAAAAGTATTTTTGTTTTCTTTAGCATTTACTTTATAAAATGCTATATGTCGGCATGCTTTATTATCACGTGTTTTTTTGTAATTAAAACAAGAGTAACAGTTTGTGTCATCATTCAAAATCACACCAGACATTCTGATTATCCACCACTAGAGAACAGTGTTTCCCTGTCAATAGTGGCACAAAAGGCCTCGGTTTCGATAACTCACTTCTCCTGCCACTTTGCCTCAAAACAAATGACATGATTTGCATGCAAGCTGGTTCAGGTCAGGACAGTTCTTATAAGTTATTAGTTAGTATATAAGTTATTAATAGTCCTATGTTTTGATTTTCTTTTATACCTTACAAAATAATAATTACAAGAAATTCTGTGCACAATACAACCTAATTGAGATGAAGGAAAATGAGTCAGTCTGTTGAAGAACAATTTGTGGAGACATGGAGCTACAACCTCTTCACCTACACTCACTGTCTCCCTGTATCTCTCTCTCTTGCCTTTGTCTCTTTGTATCAAATACACCATCACCATACGTAGTCTATGGTACACACAGGTACACACACACGCACACAACTAAATCACACCCACTCTCTCTCCTCGCGCTCTCTTTTGCTCTTTCGTCTTCCTCCCTTCTCTCTTTTCTTTTCTCTCTGTCTTTGCATCTCTCTCTTTTCTTGCTCATTTCTTTTCTCCCCCCTCACTCCACTTGCTCTCCGCCCCCTGCTCTCTGTCTGTGTTTTCAGCTCTCTTCTCTCCCCCTCACTCCTTCTCTCCCTCACAGTCCACTGGTCCAGCAGCCTGTCTGTGTTATCAGCTCTCTGACTCACTGCTGGCTCTGTTCATCTCGTGGCTCCTCTTCTATTTCAGGCTCGGGGCCCGACATGAAGGAGGCATGTGTTCCTCTGGACCTCAGCACTTATACAGAGATGTATATCTGTGCTATTATGGAGCCGACATAAAGAAAGTCATGCAGTCATGGTCACCTTCTGAAAGTTAAAGAACCAGCTGAGATAGGCAAAATGATGAGCCTAAAATAACTTTTCACTGCATTATTCTTAACTTATCCTACCCTTCCATATAGATGGTGTTTTGTCCGTTCAAAGAAAACAGACAATGACTATGAAACTTCCCTGAAGGGTCTGCCACCTCTCATCTCTGTGGAGATGCAGCTGTCGTCATGGAGACAAGCAGGTGACACCACCAGGCCAAATTACAGGTCAGACCTGTGGAGAAGGGACCGCACTCACTTATGTTTGGTATTTTTCACTGTCAAAATAATCTCTATTGTAATAAATGCAAGATAACTAAGTTTATTATATTGTGGAACGTTTCAGGCAAAGCAATACCATCTTCATGGAGGCAAACGGTATTCACAAACCAAAAAAGATTTTTTAAAATGTATTTGAGTTTGCTAATGCAATTAATGCATTAAAACAAAACTGATGTGAGGCAAGTGCTATTTCTCAATGTGGTCTTTTTATTATCTTATAAGTCAATTCAAAACATTATGAAAAACACAATTCTATCATCTTTACATCATGCCGTCTCAAATAATTTCAGATATTCCAAAATTCAGACATGCAAATACACACATTTCAATAATTATAGGTCGATACAACTTTGTTTTTAACCAGCACTTGAGTCTGGAAGGTAAAATATTAATACAAATATGCTATTTATTTCTGTGGGTCATAATGAGTTTCACAGTTTGCGGCTCAATGAAAAGACTAACTGCCCAAAAGTGGTTGTGCAAAACAACCATTTCATGCGTTTTGGATTGGAAACCAACCACCGGTGTTTTGCAAATTATAAGTAACATTTTTATTCAAAAGTCAAAACACAGAACATTGGCAACACATGGCAAAAATTCAATGACTGAAGTTTGAGATGAATGCAGTTATATAATGCTGTCTCTCTAACAATTCCATATTTGTAAGCATTCCCAAAATGTTTTTAAATGATAATTTCCGGTCTGACAATGTTACTTTTTTACTGAACTTTACTGAAAAATAGCAAATGATTGAGTTGGCTACCTTTCCACAAAGACAACATACTTTATTGACCCACCAGGGAATAACTTTGACACATAGCTCAAAATATAGTTACAAATACATCCTCAACGAAATGAATATCTAAAAACAACTCAGCACTGAATAAGGTAGCATACTATGGTTGTGGCAAGGCTGGCAGTCCCATTCCAGTTCTGGCCTTTGCATATGTCCCTTGGGCAAGGCACTTCGTCCACATTGCCTGCATTTGAATGAAGTTAGAGAGAGAGTGATTATGTATTACCGGGGCACCAGGTAGTTTTCTGGAGATGATGCTGTTTCGCCTGCAATGTTCCACGAAATGTTATAAAAATTCCACTGAACCATGCATTTTTTGCTGTAAAATGCCTGTAATTGAATAAATTAAAGTAACATTTATACAATACCATTTTCAGGAGACTATCAGGTGACAGACCCTTCACCAGAGAACTGACATGTAGTGCATCTTTAATCAAGATCTTTAATCTGACTGAAACATCAAATCAAGTTTCTATGCTGCATGGGCTCTAAGGAATGGCACAAATGGGATGTCTGAAAATAACTTGATTTGTGATAGTAAAGCCTGCAAGCCCGATGCTCATATCTCTGATGCTGCTCCCTCTCAGTCAGGGGTAGTCAGTTTGGTGACAGGAGGCTGCTGCTTTTAGAGCCTTTAAGCATTTGAATGATCAGAGAATAAAGGCAATGAGATAGATGTTGTGAAAAGGGATGAAAAGGCTGAAAAACACAATCTCTTATTCTCTCCTGAAATACTCCTAAAATTAAAAAAGGGTCGGTTTGATACCTGGTTTTCAACACATGCAACATTTGGGGATTTCTTTTATGACTTTTATTATGTAGGGAATATTTAATATATATTGTTGTGAAGTGAAAAGTTAACATTAACCAGCACACCTTATGTAAGATCTTAGAAGTATTGTATAGGAAGTATTCTTTTATTTTAACTAAACACATTTACAATCTGCATCTTCAAACTTTCACCTCAGTGCAAAAATGCTCTGGGTTCTCACTGGATGCCTAGAATTTAATCATGTACATGTGTTTTTATTGTGGGACAAAATGCCTTGAGAAACAGAAAAGTTTCAAATCATGGATCACATGGATCACTGAACAAATGAGGGATTACACTCACCCTGAAAAACATGCCTCTTAATGTGAATGGGGTCATCTCTCCACAGATCTAACCTATAACGGCCTGGTGGCACCTGCTTGTCTCCATGGTGACTGGTGTAATGCCAAGATATGGAACATTCTAGGCAAAGCAACGACATCCATCAGAAAGGTCACAGTACACATTTAACTGTGTTAGATCTGGGGTTGGGGTCAAATGCAGTAATTAAGTTCAGGTTAAGGGTGCATTTGACTTGACACCGTGAATTCAGTCCCTGGGGGGCGACCGCTCAAGGACATCCCGTTCTTGAGTCGGATCTTGGTCAGGACCTGGCTAACACCCCCCCAAACACGGGGAGGGGGCATTCAAAGTCCAGCCATAATTCATAAAGATCCCAAATGAGCTGTGCCTTCAACCAGTGTTAGCATGGGCAGAAATAATGCATTAATAATGATAATAATAACAATAATAATAGAAAGTAACAAAAATGCATCCTCCACTATAGACATGATGCACTTAACATTTACCTACACTGAATATGACATTTCATCCACTCCAACTAAATGATTCTCTCTCTCAGTGCACTCCACAGATGCCCTTTGCATCCTCTTAAGGTGAAATCTATAACTCAACAACAGTAAATGCTTCAGTTTGAGCATCATAACCTATGTCTGTGAATGACAATTACACAGTCCATATTAATGCCCTGTTCATCAGTGTGGAGGGCGCCCTTGGGTGCGCTGCAATCACGGTGACTTTGTAATGGTATAGACAAGTGGACGCTATTGATTTTGTCACTGGCAATTATGAGAGGCTTGGGCTCACATGATAACAGGCACAAAGCAGCCAGATCATTAGAGGGTAATAGAAGCTGTTAGCTGTAGGCCTAATAATGAGCTCCTTTGTCCTTTCTGTGTCTCCCCTTTTTCAATTGTCATGTCTTTGTAAATATGTAAAATATAATTAAATTGCTTTGTTGGATTAATGGTCCTTTATTTAATGAGGTTGAAGTAATGTGTGTTTGGAAAATGAGTAAACAGTTTTGAAAGTAGAAATAGAAGGAGTATTGCAGTAGTAGTAGTAGTAGTAGTAATAGTAAAAGTAGGCCTACAACATAAGTAACTGCAGTCCAGAAGGATGAATATACAGGAAAAATAAATTGTTGTAGTAGAGATAATATGAAGCAATAGTTTTTTAATTACCCAGTGGTTAAAAAGATCCCATTATTGTCATTTAACCTCTAACTTCACTGGTATGTCACCGTGTAATCCAATCCCGTAATTGTGTGTGTTATTTCTTGAGTAATAGAGTCATTTTAAATAACTGTTTCCAATGCTTTCAGTGTTCACTGCTGAATCTTACCCGAGAGATAAATGTTCTTCTTTGCCTATTTTCATGATTCACTGATGCAACTTTAATAGCAGCATTCCATTGGAGATGTTGACATTGAAATATTTGATCAATCGAACGCAGGCAAATCCACTAAATTCAAAGGCCATTAAAACATCTGTGCTCAAGCTCACAGCCTCACATCCATTGACCATGACTTATATTTGCTTTTGTTACATGGACAGTGTGACCAAACCCTGTATTTCTAAATCTATACTTTTCAGCTCAGTACAGTGCTTCCTGAGTGTGAATGCTTCCGTCCATAAATGGTTTCCAGGTTTCACTAATGGCAAAAGGCTCTCACAACTATCATCCTATTTCCTAAGTGCATTTTAGTTTAACATCACGGCAGCAGGAATTTCCGAAACTGAGGATACATGTGCAATTTTGGTTTTCTTCAGAATGCTAAAATATAATGATTGTGACCTTTACTTTTAATTGAAAAAGCTGATTTGGCATTTAGTAGCCACAAAGCAGGCACAAGAGGAGAGGGAAAGAACTGAAGAACTGCGAGAGAGGACTATATGCTTTGAGTTTACTGCCATTACGTTAAAAAAGCCGCTGTGTCACTGATGTAATTCAATTAGCATTTCCTTTTTCCAGCATTTTATAAGAATTTATATATTTAGACTATTATCTTAACTAACTAACTAGCCTAACTTATCTACTGTATAATCCAGATCTACTAAAACAGATCTACAGAACTGGCTGGTATTGTTCCATACATTGGCTCCAGAGTTACTAACACCCACTCGATTGTATCACCTTGTATAGAAGTATTTTGCTTAGTTTATTGGCGTAGGGAGAAATTAGCATAAAAACAAACAGCACATCTACATTTCTCAAAAAGAAGAACCGCCTTCAGCTCAACGTGACGAAGACCACGGAGCTGGTGGTGGACCTGAGGAGGCTGCTGTGACCCAAACCTTTTTTCAGGAGGTCAGTGTGGAAGTGGTGGGGCAGTACATGTACTTGGGAGTATATAATAAATAAACAATAAACTGGACTGAGGCAAGAAAATGGAGGTCGTCCACCAGAGGGGCCAGAGCCGTCTCTACTTTATGAGATGGCTGAGGACTTTGACATCTGCAGGACAAGGCTGAGGATGTTCTATGAGTTCATAGTGGCCAGTGCCATTGTGTAGCTGTGGTCTGGAGGGGCAGCAGCCTGTGCACGAGGGACACTAATAGACTCAATAAGATCATCAAGAGCTGGACATCACTGTGGTGTCGGAGAGAAGGGGAGAGGAGGATGTTGACAATCATGACTATTCTGGACTTTCACTGCCACCTGCTCCACAAAATGCTGGTCAGCTTCAAGAGCTCGTTCAGCTCCACTGAGAGACCCAGGAAATCCTCCCTGCTATCGCCATCATACTGGTCAACTCTGGGCTGTAAAATTGTCATTGCAAAGTAATTGAGCAATATTCAACTCACTTGTAAAACTGTAAAGTAACATATACATGTGTAAATATATTGTGAGGGAACTAGATTTGTATAAGTTAAGGAAAATGTAAATTTATCCTGTTTCTACTGGAGGTTTAGCTGTTAAAAAGACAGATTTAGAATATTTTATTCTCACAGTGATACTGATATTTAATTCCAGCTTTTTATTTTTATTATTCTGATTAACTATTTCTTCTGCTGGTCAGCTACATGTAAGTAATGACAATAATTTCCCCCGGGGGTGTATAAAAAGTAATATTTTTTTTTACTTGATTCTGATAAATCCAACCAACAGTTTGACAATGACATTTTATTTTATTTGCTGCCTCATTAATATGAATGGGATAGAACGTTTGTCTCAGCACCATGCAGCGTAACTATTCACTACAAGGAAAAAGTTGAAATGGTTTCTTCTTACATATATTTGGGCATGTTTTTTTGACAACCAACTTTAACGTCTACACTATTGTCAAACATGGCCAGCTAAGACTGCACCTTATGAGAAGTTGGATTATTTTTCTGTTAGTCCTTCCATTCTGTGTCGTTTTTATCAGTCCTTTTTGAGGGACTTCTGTGTTTTTCCTTTAGTTGCTGGTTTAAAAATCTCTCTGTCAGAGACAAAAACGTCTTAATTTCATTCTTAAAATCACCAGAGTGCAGCAGAGAGACATGGTTTCTTCTTGTAACGCACAGATTTTACAAAAAGCCAATGTCATTCTTAGCTAACGTAGCCACTGCCCTCAGGCCGTCGCTATGTCGTTCCTTGTTTACCTATACTTCTATTCAACTTTTAGATTTAAAGACTAAGTTAAATGTTATGTTTTTGATGAGTTCTGTTTACTAACCTCAAGTCTTTATTAAATGTATGGTTGTTCGCTATGTGCTTTTTTATCTGCTCAAACTAATTGCCCCTGGTGGGATTAATAAATTTGTCTGAATCTGAATCTGAATATTCTAAACACGTCAATCCTGGAAGGGACTATTATGATAACTAGGCCTACAACGACTGCAATTCATATTTCTAGGATGTTTTTTTTTGTTCTTTCTAATTACAAATAGTGGCAATAGATTTGATTAAAGATAATTGGTGGCGCAGTGGTTAGTATGCAGGGAGTAAAATGCAGATGAAGTGGTGAATCAAAATTACATTTTTGAGAGTCTGGAGGTGCTCCCCACAGTGAAGTTCACTGCATAATGTAACAGGAAAAGTGCTGGAGAACACTTGAATTTTGCATAAGTTATGTCCAAGAGAATAAACAAACAAACAGACACAGAAAATACAAAAATAAATCATGTTATTTAATTAGTTTAATAATGGGGAAATTTACCCCAGGATTATCCAGGATTATGTGATGGATTTGCACACTGTAGACACAATGGGTATTTTTATCCTTACTCTAAATTTTATGGGTATGTTGTAGAGTTTAATAACTTTGAAATGCTTGAATAGCGTTATCTAGCTTTTTCCTCAACGTTAATACAATTCTCACCCATCAATAGTTATTTTTTACTTTTTATTAAATGTGGTATTTTATTATGACATGAATACAATTTAAATAGTAAAGGAATCAATCAAAATACAAGTTTGATTTAACAAATGATAAAATATATTAAATATTGCTTTGACTTTGCAGGTTTTTGGGATAAAAATTGCATTACAAGTCCCCTTTAAAGACAACATTGCCTCGCCAGTTAGTACATTTCCTCGCACAGCTGTATGTGTTGCTCATAAGACTGTGGCTCACGCTCAGAAGAGGTCCAGGGTAAACCGCTGGAGACAGGAGATAGCTGCAATTTCAACAACCCCACGCAGAGGCTGAACACTGGCTTAGGAAAATGAGTAAAAACCTGGCAACCCGAGATAAATGATCCTCGTCTTTCTTCTACACGGTAGTCCCTGCAGGTTCACGGAGGAGATGGCAGCGGTCGCACACCAGATGCACACAAGAAGAGTGGGAAAGAGAGACGAAAACGCTTGAAAAGTCCCATTGAGTTTAATGCACAGCTTTACTGTCATTACCATTGAAAGTGAATGGTAAAGCAGCTGTGTGCTCCTGATGTAATTCATCCATTTGCCTTTTTATTTTCAAATATTTCTAAGCATTTATTTATTTTTCATCTTTTCTTTCACATTTGTTGGGAGTCAGTTTGTACGTCCCTCATTACAAATAACACAAACGAAACCTAAATCAAAGAAATGGAAGATCAAACCTTTCTTCATCGTGTTGCCGCTCTGTATTTGTTTTGTATTTTCTAACTTTAGTCCAAATCCATTGCTATAGAACCTTTTACATGTGTCTTTTTTGAATGGCATTGTTCATTCATTCCCAAACTGGATGAATGAATAGTTAAACAGTTGCCCTGCGGTGGACTGACACACACTTCATTTACATGCACAGAGAACTCAGACAGCGCTAAACAACCAAACTCTATTAGTCTTTGCCCCAGACCACTCTTGTTCCAGTCTGCAGGAGGTCAAGGAACCGAATAAGTGCAAACGGAAACTGAGGGACATTCAAGCTTGTTAAGTCATTTAGCATTAGCACCAAAACTTTGCAGAAAACAGGTATCATACATCCACTCACACCTTTGGCAGACATAAGCAGTGACTCATATGCGTTGAGCGTTTGATTTGGTTATTTGCACAGCGCAAACAAACACAATGAGGCTTTACTTACTTTAAATTTATCACAGCGGATCAAAACCAAACAGCATGTAATTCCGCAGTGGAGTGGCCATAGTTTGTCGTCTGTTGTCGAATACACGTCCAGACACATGTCTAATATTCTCCTGTCTGTTGAATGCATACTGCGTCTTTCATTATCGGACTGCACTGTTTTGTTATTTTTTTTGGTTTTTTTTATTGATTGATTGTTCATGCCATTTACTTTCATTAGCACAAAGTCAGAAATCAAAGCAAGTAATACAAAACAAAGACAGTTACAGCAAACTGATTACATGCATTATTGGCATGAACAAAAGGAACAGGAAGAAGATACATCTTATAAACCCTGTACCTTTCTCAAATCGATTAAAATAAAATTTCAATTATGCTCATTCTAACCCCTCCCTGACCAAGTCACCAACTGACCATGTATATGTCAGCCATTTTCTGTAATGGTTCACATTTCATTAACTTAATTACTTTCCCTATTTACATAGTCCATCATATGGAAGCCCGTTTCCGCCAGTAAAAAAAAAGAAGCCCCACAGGAAGTCATCATTTCAAGTTTAAAAGTCATAATTTCGAGTTTAAAAGTCATAATTTCGAGTTTAAAAGTCATAATTTCGAGTTTAAATGTCATAATTTTGAGTTTAAAAGTCATAATTTCGAGTTTTAAAGTCATAATTTTGAGCAACAGCTTGAGACATCTGGTCAGTACCACGGCTATCGATGGATGCACCAAAACTCGAAATTATGACTTTTAAACTCATAATTATGACTTTTAAACTCAAAATGATGACTTTAAAACTCGAAATTATGACTTTTAAACTCGCAATTATGACTTTAAAACTCGAAATTATGACTTTTAAACTCGAAATTATGACTTTAAAACTCGAAAGTATGACTTTTTTTTTTTTTTACTGGCGGAAACGGGCTTCCATACATTCATTATTTTCTCCTTGTACATTTTTTTAAATTTATAGATGTTTGTGCAACATTTAAAGTCAGAATTTAACGTATTCCAAAGCTTGACTCCATAAACTGAAACACACTGCTGTTTTAATGTCGTTCTTGTAAAAACACTACGAAAAAAATATTGTCTTCCGTGGTCTCCGTCCTCCGAAACAAAAACAAAAAGACTTTGCACATCTTCTGGTAAAGTTTTTTGTTTGGCTCTCCACAAAACTAATACAATCTTAAGATCAACTAAATCTTTAAACTTAAGCTGATTAGACTTAACAAATAAAGTATTAGTATGTTCTCTGTATCTGTTACACGCAGCATCAATCGAGTTCTCAAGGACTTCTCTAGATCTGTTATTGTTGTGGATGTTTGAGATTCGAATCACGACTCCACAATCATACTTCCATGCATCTGTGCAAAGTGGGTGAAGTGTCTTGCCCAGTGATACAATGGCAGTATGCTGTGAGCTGGGTTGCGTTGACAATCTGTGTGTTATCTCCAGATAGTTAAAGAACACACTGTACATACTATAAATGAACTTTTTTGAGCGTTTAACAATGTTCTAAGCATTTCGCATTTCGTTGCAGTTGCATTTCGCCTCATTCACAGTAGTTTGATGATTCCCGGTTAGAAAATACTCTCCCCTCCGACCGTCCAAAACATTCCCTGCTGAATCCCTCCGATGTGTGACGTAATCTCGATGTGTGACGAGGCTCAGAGAAACTTCTGTGCTGTTTTTAAGTCCAGAAATCATCGTCAGACTCAGCATTTCTGCCGTAAAATCACAAACATTACAATTAGCCTGTTTCCCTACCTCCGATGTGTCTGTATCTGAAATCTGTAACTCCCTACTGCTGCCAGTAGGTGGAGCCCATTGCTCTGTTTTTGTTTTTGTTTTTGTTTTTGTTTTGTTTGTTTGTTAATTACCTTTATTGTTGTGAGATGCCAAAATAAAAGGACTCAAGAGCATGTACATGGTAACAATAAAAAAAAAAAAAAAACATTTGTCAAGGGCTGCAATAAGTAAATCGATTAATCGCAACTAATCGATTATGGAAATGGATGTCAACAAATAAATAATTGAGTAATCATTAACTGGTCTATACACAGTCTCCAAAACATTGTATGAGATGAAAGAAAATGCTATATTACCTTAGGCAGAGCAGGAATGACACAGAAAACACACAGGAAACATGTAAATTGTGTGTTTTTGATTAAAATACTTGTTCATTTATAAATATTCTCCACCAGGATGTTGTCAAACGCCTTCACTCTTCACAAAATTTAGTAAAATTCTTCTATTCAAGGGTCTTTGAATCTGAGAACAACTCTAAACAACTAATCAATTAATCGAAGAAATAATCGCTAGACTAATCGATTACCAAAATAATCGTTAATTGCAGCCCTACATTTGTCCTTTAATCTTGGGGAGAACATTGTGTCTTTTTTGAGCAAAGTCAACTGGTTATTAACTCACAAATAATGAACTTTTGTTAAAATGTTTCAAAATCCATAAGCTAACCTTGTTTATTGTTACTTTGACAGACAGCAGGAAAAACAACATGCTTAGGCAAACACGGACAGATTAAAAAAGCAGTTGTTCTCTGACTCTCTGCGCTGTATATTCCATCTTATCGGTGTCACGAGCCTGACTCTAGATAGAATTTGTTTGATGGAGAGTGTAGCGGGGCATGAAATCTGCCGAGGTAAAGTTGCCAAAAGTGCTCATCCACAACAGCCAACTGGAGAGGCAGCAATTTCTCTGAACGGGAGAGGTGCTCGGCTCTGTCTGTCTCTCAGATTGAGCATCCCTCTACCTCGTGTTTGGGTTCAGCGCCTTATCAAATTAATGCTAATGTATTTTTTGGTACGTAGCATATGCCTCAGTGTCTCTGTGCAGTGATTGAAGATGACAACTTTCAAAATTGAAAGGATATATCAAACGAATAGCCTTTTATCTATTATAAATGACTGACGTTGCTTGCAGATTCTTCTTCTAAGTTGAATTGTTTTAGCAGGTTCGCGAGAAGAGGAAGTGTACACGGTGTATTATTGATTGAATTTGAACAGATTTTCCTCTGTTAGACCTGTACTTTCCGGCACAATTCATGTCTGAGTGCTGTAACTTCCTTCCTCCCACTCTCCAAAAAGGCATTCAGAAAAATGATAGAAGTGTTTTGGTCCATCAGTAATATGCGTCTCTACCTTCTGTCGACTTGACACTGTCCTTGAAGTTTCCCACCCAAGCCAGATGAATGAAAAGCAAGATTTGTTTATTCTGATATACTGATATACTCTAATACATCATGTTGTAAAAACAAATACAGTACATCAGAAATATGTGGTGAAAGCACAACATAATGATAAAATATACTTTAATTGGAATAGCAAGTGTTCAGTACGAGAGTCATTTTTGGAAGAAATGGTACTTTTCAGAGTAGAGTACTGACCTCATACTTTTACTAAACTTACTTTTAGTTTGAAGTAACAACACAGGAAATGTTCTGGTTACTCTTCCAGCTGTGAGTTATTGTCTTACAAGTGACAAAAGCTTCATGTTGACATTATATGAAATGATTAATCAGTTGCACATCTTGCGCCTCACCTTCAAATATGTTTTGTGTCTATTCTTTGACAATTACATGTGCATTGTTTAATGTTTTGTCATCAAGTAACTCAATTGTGAATAGTGCAAAGCACCATCCACTGGATGCAGAAAAACGTGATCATACACTTCTTTTTTTGTTGTTGTTGTTTCAAAACATGAGATGACAAATTTAAGGTACAGTTTAAGGAGCATGTTTAAAGGTTACTAACAATACAAACAAATATTTTTCATTTCAGTAACATTATTTTTACTGAAGTACACATTTTGCCTTGTCCACCAAAGTGTAGCCCAAAATCCTGGGCCCTTGGTACAAACTATCTGTGATCCCACACTTTTTCCTCTGTTTAAAAATGCACATTGCAGACTTTGTGAGGGCCCCTCTCTGCACTGGACTCTAAACAAGTACGTTTTACACAGAAACTTACATTAATTTCAGAATATATATTGCAAACTGTTGCTTCATCGCTTCATCGCATACATTCTTTGAACAGATGCCTGTAGAAAACCACATTTTAATTCATTATTGACTATACTTTCTACAAAGCTCACACACTGACAAAAAGTTATCCCCTGTGTCCTGTCTGACGATCTTGTGCACAGAATGACAACAGCTGAGATGAGAGGTGCTGTGAACTGAACAGTCTTTGTGGATGGTGTTTTGATTTGATCTGCACTGTCTCAACAACAAACCTGAATTTCAGATGCAACAAAAAATCTGCAAAGTCAAAGCAAAAGCAGCTGATTATCTTCAATGCATGTCGAGGCGGTGGATGGTGTGCGTTGCATATTCACTGCAGCAACATGTACAGCAAGTCATGGAAGGCAAGTGTACGGTTATGATTGTAGAGAAATGTATCCTCTCCATTCAGTGTAAGTGGGGCCACCAGTCAGTGGGTGACCTCAGTGCAGCACCCAGGGGACCCATACAGGTAGGTTTGGCCATGGGGCTGAAAGATGGATAAGAGAACCTTGATTTGTCCCTCAGTGGGGATCTAGAAGATGCACTACGTAGCTGTGGAGGAGCTGCTTCAAATATTATTGCTTTGCTTGGATGTTCCACAGAGCACAGAGTGTGTCGATCCATGGTCATGGAGGAAACAGGTATGCTTTTTAAAAACAATAAATACACTTGTAATTTCATAAATACAAGACTGATATGTTTGTTGTCATACTACTTCATACTTGGAAAAATCCAGGCAAAGTAACATTTCCAGATTGATCACTGAAACCTTGAGGAAAAACACAGGAATCGACCCTGGGGCCTTGGGGACAGTGATAGCCACTCCTTTGGCCACTGATACTTTGAATACAATGCTTCACAGAAAACTTTTATGTTACGAGGTCCAAGAAGGCGGTACTGATAATAAAAACAAAATGTTCACCTGACAATGCCCCAAGAAATACAAATATTGAAAAAGAAAACTTAGCTTGTTTACAGTTTTACATTTGTACTTCATAGGTTTACCCTATTTGATCTGGTGTTTTGTGTATATTTTTTGTAACATTTGTTTTCCATGTTTTTCTTTTCTCCATAGTCTTCCATTTTGAAATTCAAGATTCATTTTAGCTGTTCCTTAAAAGAAACACTTTTGACGTCTATACTGATCATTATCTTATATTTTTAATATAAAACAACTCACATTTTTTCAGGTACTTAGTCTTGAACTATGACTTAATTTTTTTTTTACATTTTGTTCATTGTAAACCGCAATATTGATCTAAAACAGCTAAGTATAAACGGGTCAATTGACTTTGAAAAGCCCCACCTGGTACTTCCTGAGCAACAGATTGTCCTTTACATGTTTTTTTTTTTACTTTAGAGAGGTGACATTCTAGAGTCCTACATATAACACTTTTTTTTTTTCCAAATAACTAAATTCAGGGATGTGGAAAGGCATAGGCGTGGAACAAAGAACATAAACATCTTGATTTTAAAACATTGTCCTGATGATTATTTTTGAAATAAAAAAAAAAAAAAAACAACACTTTTAAATAGACTTTATATAATATGTCCCTTTTAAAATCCTGATTAAAAGTGGACTGTTTCTGAAGACTGCTCGTATTTTGTTCTCACGCTTCCTCAGTCCCAAAACTGAAGCAGCTTCACGTCGTTTCTTCTAAACCTCCCTCTGCTTCTTGTGCTTTGGTACTGTTTCCACCCACAGTGATGCCAGCCGTGTGGAGTAATCAAATTCAGAAAATATCAAAATCACATTGAACATTAGCTGTGAGAATTGTCCACATCGATGTTGTAAACTGTGTTGAGTCACAGCTTGTGCCTGAAATCTATTTTCTGCCCTTCTCTTCTCAGACAGAGCAATTATAGTATCTCTGGTCATTTTCCAGCCCCACTTGGCAAAAGTTTGCTTCAGCTTGGGTTTTGTGAAGTAAAAAAAAGAAAAGTAAATGCCATTAGCAGCAATCAAAGCTATCCATTCTCTGTCCAGCGCTGCCACATCAGATGACCACTGCTCAATGTGTTTCTGTAATTGCCCGTCGATTGTTCTCTGAAACAGTTGCTTCATTCAACATCTCCACAGCCAGACGCATCCTGCCAAGATTTATATTAGAAAGACATTATCAGCTGAAGTGGATTTCTATTCATCATAGTTCCAGTGCCAAGGCTTGTTGCCTTCATTATTGACAGAACAGAACAAATGCATGGATACACTTGTATTCATTCTTGCTGGTGTTGATTTGTAGACGAGCAAAGCAGAAAATATATAATAAACGTAGGATGTACGTAGGAAGTAAAAGCACAGAAAACGTCTTTGAATTACTTTTGGACAATTAACAAGTAAAGTTTTGTCAACAACTGGCAAGCATCTGAGTCCACCCCCATCAATACTGAAATTGCTGGTATCAAACTTTCCAAATAACAATAACAATTAAACAATTAAATATTTGTCTTTACGGTTATGTGATATGGCTATTCTAAGTCTACACTCGAGCTAAAGCAATTACCCAAAAGAAAATTATAGATGAAATACTTTCAATTGAACTATAACACTGGAACTGAAGAGGTGTCCGCGACCACTGGAATAGCTCACCATTACATTCAAAATCTTGCCATCGCAATTTGACAAACATGACCCTCAAAGGATAGATGTATAGTTAGCAGGGCCTGAACAATAAGAAATTATAAACTACATATTTTGCTGCAGTAGTGAACCCATTTTAATAATAATAATAAAACGTGACCTTGAAATAACAGCTGCTACAATGAGTCATATGATAAGTTCAAATTGTAACGTAAGACAAACAAAATGTGTACAGACAAACAAAACAAAAAAAATATAAAAAGTACATCCAAAAAACATAGTTATGTCTATCATTTATTTGAACAACAAGTCGATACGGACATCCACAACACTGTCTACTTCTAAAATAAGTACTAAGGGCGGGAATTGATAAAAATAAAAAATCGATTAAAAAATATGTATCACAAATCTGACAAAAAATGACAAAACAGATATTAATCACAGTTAATTGTGCTTAATCCCACAATTTTCTTAATTATGATGCACTAAATTGTACATTTCGACACTGGATGAGAGGTTAAAACATGACAAAGTTGTTCATAAAAGCTTGTGTGTCCCATCTGCTTGACATCTTTACACATTTTATATTGTGTTTATTCAGTAGGTTATGCATCCCCAGCCCTAATGATGACATAATATGGTTGATATCTACACCCAAAAGCCAACCTGCTGTGATGAAGCAGATAACAATAAGACCTTCGATGGCTCTCACAGATGCTCAAATCAGTTCCCTTTAGATATCCATCTTGCAGTGACGGCCGTGAGGTTTGATGAAAACATCTGTCCGTGAGATCAAGAGATGCAAGACTGTTGTGCTCCTCTGATCCTCTGTGTAATCCAGAGCATATGCTGCGCCTCCGGATGCCTTCAGCGCTACTAATAACACTACATAAAACTATTGTGACTGTTAATACAATCAGCACAGTTTAATAAGCACGACCAGTCACCTATTCAAAAGACGTATTGTTCCCCAAACCAACTGCCGAAGGTGTGAGAAGAAAACACTTGAAACGACATGAGAAATGTATGTGTCTCAGCAATATGTTCCGAGATTAACCCTTCTTTTATGTGACCCCTGGCTTCATTTCATTATAAAACTACTTTGACAAATTGTGCAGGCAGCAGATGGTGGAATCGGTTGTGTATAGGCTGAAATTGGTGCAATACAGATCAAACCCAGTGAAATGAAGACTAGTTTGGGCCGTCGTGTCTGTTATTTGATGTGGGTAATTTCACTTGTATCATGACAACAGTATATTGAACAACACTGGGCGCTGAGGGAGCTACGTGTGGCTCGATTCACAATTGTTTACCAAAAAAATAAATGCTGATTATCGAACTGGATTTCTTCATCCTGCAAAATGGACGGTTAAGTTATTTTTCCTCACCAGTCTAATCGTCATGTCTGAGCTTATGACTCAAAAAACACATTGTATAAGTAACACATTTGGCCAAATTAATCTGCCTTTACAAAGCAATCTAATCTGATCACGAGAACATAAAAACAACTTTGAAATGTATTTTATGGAACTCTGAAACTAAAAACAGTCTTCCGTTTCACATTTATCTTCCTTTCTACTTGTTTCAGTGCCAGTGTTGCCTCAATCAGATCCAGTCTGTTGTTACAGAGAGATCAGAATCTACAGCCAGATTTAGACATTTCGTGTTTAGATCCATCATTGAAAACACTTTGGAGGATCGATCTCTACACTGGATGATCTATGCGCCACCCGCCTGGAGGAAAATCCCTCAACCCTGGATTAGTCTGCCTGGACGAGCTCCCTCTTGAGTGGTTCTGGCTCCACAGTCCAAGTGGATGTCAGTCCTAGTTCATCTGCAGCCTGTCCGTCCGTGGGAGTAGGATCTCTCCTTCACTGTGGTTCTCCCCGAGGTTTCTACTTTTTCCCATGGGGTTTTTTGTAGTTTTTCCTCGCCGCGAAGGAGGGTCAAAGGACAGGGGCATTCTGGGACAGTTATCTGAACTGCTTTTACCTGTGGCCCATCGAGGCAACTGTTGCTGTGATTTTGGGCATTATAAAAATAAATTGATTTGATTTGACTTCTTATTCGGAAAATCTAAAGGCAAAACGAGTCCGGCACTCTTTTCTCACTGTTTGATTCAAGTCCGAGTGAGTTCTTCCCGTGTCAAGGTTTCCTGCAGGTACTTCTGTAGCTTCACTGTGTTGAAAAAACCTCCAGCTAAGACAGCCCTGACCAAGTGGCACTGAGGAAGAGGCACAATAAAGTGTACCAAAACCATAACCTTACCTTAAACGCACTGTACTTTTACCTTGTTTTATTTTCTGATTCTACAGCTTGTTCGTTACAGTATAAATTCAAGCCTGGTCTCACGTATCCAAGGCACCTCACAGACTGTACAAAGCCAGGACTGATGCCACAGTGACAGAGGATTTAGACTAAGCTGACAGAAAAAGCCCATACGTTTATTTTTCTTTACAGGCCCATCTTTGTTGTTGAGGATTAATCTTCCAGGCCTCTACCCCGGCTCCTTCAGACGGCAGCACAAACGTCACATTCCATTGAGGCCCTGGTGGTTCATTTTTTAAATGAAAAATCATCTTTGGAGTTTCACATTCCACTTTTGCGATGTGTGTTCTTTTATGAATGTTCCAACTAAACCATGGTACAATAAAGACATAGTGAAAGAAAATTGAATTCTGTCAAATTGATTTTTTTTCGCTACTCATCCAAGTAGCTTCTTCAGACTCGGCCTCTTTTGACAGGGATTGAGTAAGTGATTGTCTGCTTTCAACCTGTGGCCCATCGATGCAAATAAATTGAATTGAATTAAAATATCTGTCTGATGGAAGGAAAGAATCCATAATTTCTTAATTTTTGTCTTCTTTTAAAATGTTAAAACACTGTCATTAAAAAATGACACACATTATTGTTGTGCAATTTTCCTGTCATTCCACAGGAGAAAAATATTTAATGGTAAAAGTGGACTAGAGCAGTGGAGCAGTCGTCTCCATGGAGATGTTATTGCTTCACCCGTAATGTTCAATACTGCATTCAATGTATCCATCTGATTTATTCAATAACATGATTTTTATAACAAAAAAACAAATGCAACATGCTTGTCTCCACGGAGATAGATCTGATTTGTGTCACTGTGGAACATTTCAGGCAATGCAATAACATCTCAGTGGAAACCAGCAGAGCAGACTCTATTCCAGAAATGTTACACAGTGTGTCTTTAGAAAGTTGTAATAGTTATAGCTTGTCAAGTATTGGAACAAGTGGAAACAATTTTTGAGGCATATATTTATCCTCTTCAGAATCAGAAAAGGTTTTATTGTCATTGTCAGAGAAAGTTCTCAAAGTTTTTTTTATTATTTAAAATGATTTCTTTGGTGATATGGTGCAACATAAAGTAGGAATAATAATACTAAACAATACAATAATAACTATGATAAAGTAAAGGCACAGAAAAAATATGGATGTTCAATGAAATTAGACTTGAGATGAATATAAACACAAAAATATAGTATGAACAGAACAACAGCACAAAACTAGCAGCACTTAAACTAAATTTGATGGACAAGATGGCAGCTATTGATAACCAATGAATAACTACATCAAAACACACACTTTGTAAATACATAAATAATGCATTTACATAGTTTTTGAAGCACACAAATGAGCAAATGAGCACTTTTTTGCAGAAACATCCAATTCCAGTTTCAATCAGTCATTTCAGCTTTGATCATTATTTTTTTCGTGTTGTTTTCCATCACCATCTAGACTTCTGTGGAAGGAAATAACAATTGTTGTTAATTAGAAATGTCTGTTGCCTCTGGTTATCAAATCCACCATAATTATGATTTGTTTCATTACCCACAGAAAACTTTATACTTTTATTTTCAAGCATGATGCATCTCAGGTATCTCTGCAAACTCATGTTAACTAACGCTGTACTTTCTGCAATTTGCCTCTTTTTTCTGTATTTTTGGTCATTTGTGTATTCATTAAATGTGTCTGGTATCACGATTAAATTCTTCCAGGAAATGCGATGAATGCCAAAAAGCTCATTTCTGAACATTTCCCTGCAGGGATTGGCTCAGACTGTCTTAGCTGGGCGGCATTTCCATATCAGTTTGAAAGGCTCAATCTGGGCTTACGGTTATGATATTTTTGACAGTGGAAAGCAAAGTCTGAAAAGAAAATCCTGATCTACTTTTGAACAAGACAAACAGCAAAGATGAAAAGTTGCGCAAAAGTAAAGTAACTCTACAAGGTTATGAAGTAAAGGTGTTTGGGGTTGGAAAAGTTTTGAATCAACAACAGAGGGACTGATAAAAACAATAAAAAACAATAAAAGAGAAGAAAGTAGTGCTTGGTGAAAGTCTTGTTATTTCTTCAATGCATTACGAAAGTTTTTAGTAATAGTTATAAAGTATTTTGTGTATATTTTGGGAAATTAAATCAGAAAAAAGAGAGTGAATGAGCAAACTAATGGTTGATGCGTTGAAAGAGTACGAAATTAAACATTACAAACAAAACCGGAACTAAAAAGATTGTCAGACAGTACAGAATGTATTATGTTTTGAGGTGGGCACTTCTGAAGCTAAACATATAACGCTGCATATTCAACTGCATTAAACATATCCTTATTGCTTACTGTGTTGTGGTACAGTCACATTCTCGAGACAGACAGATGCAGGTCCCTTTTTTTTTCCCGATGCCAAAAATACTCAAACCCAAACATGTCAGCGAGGATGTTGACAGGTATGTAAACAAGCCCTGCCACTTCTGCATGGACTCCGCTCTACCCAGGAGTCTAACTTTACCAGGAGTTTTCAAACTTCTCCGCCTTATTTCAGGCAGATGATTTCATTTGGGTCAACGGAGGCTCTGTGATTAGAGAACTCGGACCTGGGCTGTTGTGTGACGAGCCAAGACCTTCCCTGGAGTGAAGACGGGCAGGCTCTCTTCAGTCAGTCCCAGGGCCGTCAAACGCTATTCACCTTATTCCTGAAGTTGCCGTACGCGCCGCCGTCTTGTTTCTGTTGTATTAGTTTACATGGAGCAGACGAACTCAACAGAAAATAAGTTCTACACGGACTAAAAAGACGTTTTCAGGCCTCAGGAAATCGGTGCGTTGTTGACTTGTTGTTGCTCGTGTTCATTAAACATTTTACACAAATCAACCTACTTTATGTAACATTTTAGCGGCAAGACTTTTCCCTCGTTCGTCATTAGCTTTAATGGAGTTCTCGTCAAACGGAAGTGCATTTACAACAAAAGTGCGTATCTGTGGCAAAAAACAGCAAAAGTGGGCGGGGCAGAATAAGGTGAATAGAAGCAGGAATAATGCACTGTAAAATGCACTTTAATCTTGAAAGATGTAGTGTAAATCTGAGCCATTATTATTATTTTGCAATCAACAGTGCATAGAAGTGACACAACAAGTAATGAAAATGTCAGTTGTAGAGGAATAAACATTTTATTTGTTTAAGCTAACTGCAATTTATTATGTGTTATTTGCACATTTAATTGAAAAATCAAAGTCTCCTGCTAAACCAGGGGTGTCTAAATGCTCTTGGAGGTCTGCACATTGAAACATCTAAGAAGCGGAGGGCCATTTAGGGTGCATGTATCATAGCTTTGACATGACGACATACCATTGATGGCTTGCAATATTATTTTGAGGTCTGTATACCAATACACTGTTTGTTGTTTTGATGGTATAATTACTTTAATGTGCTTTAGAAAAGTACTGCCTATGGTTACGCTGCCTATCATTCAGGTGCATTCAGCAAGAGGCCTGAGGGTGAACAAAAATTGGCATTTGAGTATTTTTTAACCCAGGTTGCAAGATGAAATCCCTGTTTCAAAACCTGACAGAGTTCTTGAAGTAAAGAAGTGCATATGTTTTTTAAGCCCACAGATCTTCTTTGGACTTTATAGCAGTGGCATGTTGATAAGCAGAAAAGCACAAAATCAGATTAAACATCCTTTCATTCACCAAACATTCTCTGCAGTGAATGAGCAAGAGTTAAGAGTCTGTTACCAGACTTTTTCTTAATTCATTCCTTTTTATCCACCATCTGATGAAAGTAATACAATCCCGCTTCTGGACATGTTCAATATAAAAACAAAGTTGTAACCCTCTTATTTTCATTCCATTCTGGGAAGAATTAGTCAGTGTGTTCTCCAAAAGCACAAATAAAAAAATTACCCCAAAGTTCTGAAAAACATGGATTCTGCCTGGACTTTTTTTTTTTTTACATTATTGCATGTCCCTAAAACCAATTTTTAGTTAAATTAGCTTCAGCTTTAAAGATGAATTGTCAAAACCCAACAAATGCCCAAACTGTCAATCAGGTCCTGCACAGACACCAGCTTTACTAAAAACTAGACAGAATTTAAAAAATCTGATGTTCCACTGAGTAGTTCTTGTTTCTGAGAGTAATTGGAGTAAATCAGACATCAGGGGCTAAAACTAGAGAGTCTCAGCTTCACAGAGAGCCCAGCCAAGGTTTCAACAACAACTTAAGTTTGAACTGGGGCTCAGTTTAGTCAGACATTTTAGGAAAAATAACCCCGGAGTTTTAAAGGACCTGAACAATTAAATATAGAACCTGATTTGGTCATTTAAGTGTGAATAAACAATGGAGTCTGTGTCCAACATAATGTTTTTTTAGATAAGGTTTTTGGCCGGAGCAGAGCCCAGTGGCTGTCAGTCACCTCACCTCAGGGTAAGTGTGACTGACGGCTGAGTGACGTGTTATTTGTCTGCAAGGCCCAAGAAAGGATACAACAATATGGATAAGAATATATTATACAGCAACTTTGGAATAACAAGCAAAGCAAAGTAAACACATGAGGGATAAGAAAAGGAGATGGGTTCTAATAGCATTTGAACTCAAACCAAACATATTTACTTTGGATCTGATACTGTGGGTTGTGTGATTCTGTCTGAAAACATCTGCTGCGCAAACAAAAGCTGCAAACTTGTGAGAGCAGCAAATGTTTGTCTCCAAAAGTCTTATTGACGTTGTAAATCAGTTTAGAGGAGCACTCCCAACTCCATAAACAAGAAAAACTGGGCTATTTTCATCTTATTAAGTGCTTCACAGACAAATCTATATTCACTTAAGGTAATGTACAAGCCTCATAGACATTTTATTTGGATTCATTGTTTTTCTTTCGCGGTGTCTGGCTGTACTTTACAGTGGCTTTCCCCAAGTTTCAAAAATATTCAAAAAACATTATAAACTGTTCTTTGTCTTTTTCTTTCTTGGAACAAATATACAAAACTATGTACTTTACTTTTGCGATTTAGTTTCTGCCTTTTGTTGACATTATTTAATGGTTTGAACATTTTTGTTTCTCTCTTTCAGATATTTGTATTGCTCATTTTGCAGTCTATCCTTTGAAAACACCAGATTTGTGCATCATTAACTTCACGTTTGATACTTCAAATTGCTCTGAATTCAAAGCAAAATCTGATAGTTTGTCTTTGTTATTATTCTTACTTGAGTGTTTCATGAACCAGCGTGACTTCTGTAACCCTTAATGCACACCGACTCGGTCCGGCTCGGTTCGGGACCGCGCACGGGACCAGCGGCGGGTCCCGAACCGAGCCGGACCGGAGTCGGTGTGCATCAGGCGTAACATCATCTAGAAATAACAGCACTCCTGACAATCTTTGGCTCCATCACGCCTCAAGCCTAAAATCTACAAAGAGGACAAATTAAGAAGAGCATCTGACAACCTGCTTGTCTCCATGGAGATGTCATTGCTTCGCCTGGAATGTTCAGCGGAATTGAATTAAACGCATCTATCAGGTGGTATCAGGTTGTACAAGGGCAAGTTACAAGTCAGATCTGTGGAGGGGCGAGACCACTCAGTAAGCACGTTTTTCAATTTCTTTGATTTGCATTTTTTCTTCAATAAAAAGTCTTGTAACCAAAAAATCCAACATAGATTAGTTCAATGCATGTTGTGGAGTATTCCAGCAATAACATGGTCATGGAAGCAGTGGCAGAAAAGTTACATAGTGCACCTTTAAAGGGCTTATGACAGGTTGAAATACACATTTAACTAAAATGAAGTTAAGATAAATATATTCAAATTTCTACTAAAATCTTTACAAATTTAACCCCAGTTTAGCTATATTTTAGGTTTTAAATTTTACTTCCTGGTTGTAAAGTATGACATCATGCTAGGAAATTACCATAGCGACCACACTGTACACTGGCCAAAACTCATCTAATGTCACAGATTTTTTCATTTGACGAAGAAAAACAAATGTGAACACCTGTATTTTGTTGAATCAATGTTTAAAGGGTCAAAAAGTTGTTTATTTTGTATAAATTATGCATAACCTTTGTCTCCCCAGCGTGATGTCATCGATTTGTTCACTTCCTGTAATTGTCGACAGATTTTTCAACTTTTCTCCACAAATAGTGACTTGATCGGTGCAAAACTATAATTTGTATTTACACGAAGTATTAACACACTGAATAAAGTCAAAATTAGAAAATCATAAAAACCCGTCATACGCACTTACGCATCAACATCCCAATAGATAATCCAAAAATAATGACCTGCAGTGAAAAGATGTTTATGATGACAATACATAGAAAAGTTCACAACACAAGCCAGGACTCCAAGAAAGAAGAATAGCTCTCGTTGTATTGAAGTGCATTTGGTCAGAAGTCATTTCAAACGGACATTTTGGGAGCAGTATTCTTTCCATTCTGTTTTGTTTGCTTTTTGGAGCAGACATAAATTACCCTGCCTGGCCGGTTGTGTGCGTGTGTGTGTGTGCGTGTTTGTGAAGTGCACTGGATTTGAACTTTGTGGACGGCACGCACACCCCGGCCCTGCTGCTGCTGCTGCTGCTGCTGCTGCTGCTGCTGCTGCTGCTGCTGCTGAGGGGAGATCCATGTGGGCGTCGTGTCTGCCAGGACTCTTACACTTTGCCTGTCCACACGCATTAGACTCTCCCTCTCCCCTTCCCCCCCTCTCTGTCTCTCTCTCTGTCTCTCTTTCTTTCAATGTTCTGTTTCCCGGTCTCCCTCTCTCTTCTCTACATCCTTCTCACTTTCCTCCTCTGTCTGTCTCTCTCCCTCTCTCTTTACATACCTTTCTGACTCTCATCCATCTCCCCTTTCTCTCTCTCTCTCATTCTCCTCTCCACGCCCCTTTCTCTTCTCCCCTCTTTTCATCCACTTTCTAAATTTCTCTCTCGCTTCCTTTCTCTGTCTCTTGTTCCCGCCGTCTCTCAGTCTGCCTCCCTTTCTCTTTTCTTCCTCTTCCAGTCTCTCTCATCCTCTTTCTTCCTTACTCTGTTTCTCCATGCATCTCTCTCTCTGTCTTCTTCCTATGGCCTTTCTCTCTCTTCCTTCATCCGTCTCACATTCCCTTCTGTACATTATTTCTTACCCGCCCCGCTCCCTCATTGTCGCTGCTTCTTTCTCTCTCTTCATCCCGTTCTCTTCCCTCTTGCCCTCCCTTTCTCTTTCTTCTTTCTTCCTCATTCTCTCTCGTCATACCTTTCTTGTCCTCGCGCTTCCATCTGTCTCTCCCTCTCTCTCTCTACTCTTTCTCCCACTCTTGTCCACTCTGTTCTTCTCTTTTGTAGCTCACTTTCACCCTCTCTCCCTTCACCTCTTTTCCTACCCCTTCCTCCCTCTGTCTCTTCCTCCCTCTGTCTCTCCCTCTCTCGTGTCTCTCCATCTCTCCTCCACGCACACATTTAAACATGCACAGTCACCAAAGCAGCAGCAGCAGCAGCAGCAGCAGCAGCAGCTCTGTCACGCAGCAGTGGACTTGTGCCCATGATGCACTGGTGAATCGTGTTTCTACATCCTCCCATTTGTTAATTATGGAATATTGTCAGCCGATATTAATTTATTTATGTGTGTTTTGTTTCTACATTATTCACGATGCCTTAACTTAGAATATTGTGCATGATATGCCAATTATATCAATATCGTGGTCCTTATTTGTACATTACAGTGAATTCTTTACTTATCACAAATCTGCTGTGACATTATCAAAGATATAGGGATTAGCTGGATTGTCTTAATGTTTAATGGCTCAAAGCTTTCACAAATATGCATTTCATGACATTTCGACAGTTTCATTTTTGTTTGTTTGTTTACATATAACAAGATTGGTCATTTTTGTTATTGTTCAGTGGAAATATTTTTATGTTTAGAATGGCTATAGAACTTTCAGATTTAAAGAAAACAATTTATACATAACTCATTATTTTACATTTTGTTTATTTAAACTGAAATATTGATCTAAAACAGCCTGGTAGAAACAGGTCCATTGACTTCCTCTTCAAAACAACAGAATTGAGAAGACCCATGTCTTTATATTGGCGTGTCACTGTAACCAGCAGCAGCTTTTAATTTACAAGTGTCTGGTTGCAAATGTGGCATTTTTAAACCGGAATCTGAATTGTTTGAATAATCACTTATAAGTACAGAGCAGTAGTTGGGGATAGATGAAAACAGAACTCAAACCTCGGAGTAAGAAACTGATGAAGGAGCTCCGATTCCTTCACAACCGGTCAATTTTAATATAACCCCTTTAAGGATCTCTGTACAGTATATTGTCTGGCCAGATTAATCTCAAACAATCAAAGGTTGCATTGTAAGCATAGGAAAAGTAATAATAAAAGCCTATAAATAAGGTAATATTAGGTGGAGCATCCAAACAGCTGGGTGCCACTCCACACATGACCTTTTATTATATCAGTAAGTGTTTAATATTCAAAGTGGCCCGTCCTATGTTGCTGGGGGCACGAGAGCATTAGCTGGGACTCTCCTCCTGCTCCCTCCATGTGTCATGTACTCACGCTCTGTCTCAATCCGCCGGTCCTTCTAATCCTCTTGGGAACTCCAATCTAATTCAGAGTTGTTCATTCGTGTTTATTGATGTGACGTTAATGTAACTGCAGCTCCAGCCAGCTCTCCGTGTATTTTTCCTTTTCACATTAACGCTTCTGGACGCGTTATCCCCACTGCCTCCAGTAGATGGCGCCCTTGTGCCTCTGTGCGCTCTTCCCACAGGTATAGGGGGTTTTAATTCGACTTCCCGTGTGTTGTTTTTTTGTTTTTTTTGTTTTTTTGCATGAATGTTTATCAAGGAATGATTTTGATTGATTATCTTTGTTTCTGTACGATATACTGGAATATGTTTTACTTAAATTGTATCGTTTGTCACTAATTCAGTGAATTGTTTAATTTTTACAGCCCATAATCTCACACAAACGCCAGTCACCATCACAAATGATTGATTTAACCACCAGAAAGTTAGGAAAAAACGAAACAAAACAAAACAGTGAAACAGTTATTGGTTAATAAAAGACAAGCAGAAAAGACAAGCAGATACAAGTGTTGAAATAGAACAAAGAATAATATTGGTTTCCTCGTTTGGAACCCTTACAACTTATACAGTGCCCAAATAGTTGACAAAAAAAAATCCACACATTTTTAATATAAAATCTTAATTTGTATATGTTTCAAATAAAGAAATTTCAATTTATTTTCATTTTTAGCTACCCTTCTCCAAGATTCAAAACCAGACAGAAAACAAACTTCTTTCCAACACAGATCTGGCACTCTTGGCGCACGCGGGGCACTCGTTTACCTTCACTTCCTTTCTCACGCCCCTTGTTTAAGCGCGCGCCTTTCCCAGGTCAGCGTGCGTCTGTGTCCCTGGACGCGCAGAGCAGTTGTAGGCAGTGGAACACCGTGGCGCGCAGCAGCAGGCAGCAGCGCAGAGGCAACTGAGCGGAGAGAGAGGGGAGAGTGCGCATGAGACGAGAAAAGGCTCGTGGAGGGACAGCGCTGGGCTCATTGGCATCGGTGACCGCGCGCGTGAGGCAGACCGCACAGACGCGCTAAAGGATAATTGAATGTTACCGGAGGATGAGCAGAAAGCAGCACGGACTGATACAAAGTGAGCGGGGGGAAAGTGAGAGGGGCTTCCCAGAGGAGTAGACTGCGCATCGGGTGAGATTCACAAGTTGGGTGCAACACGGAGAAGTGTCATTTTTGTGAGCGGGACTTGGTGTGTTTTGCGCGCAAGTGATTTTTGACGTGACAGAATTTGTTTTAACTATTGAAGCAGTCCTTGAAGACGTGCAAGTCCGCGGCGACTCTTTGGGACAGAAAATAATGACCAAAGCCTCTATTTTTAACCTTGGGATTTTACTGCCAGCTTGAATTTGTGCCAATGTCGTGACCCCTGAATGTTTTTGGAAAGCTGATTTTTGTGAAATACAGAAGAGAAGAGAATATGGCCCCACATGTGGATTATAGTGATATGTCAGCATCACTGGAGCCGCTGCTGCTTCTCATGCACTGTCTCTCACAATATTTCTCTGTGAAATTGAAGTGACTTTTAAATGTGATTTTTTTTTTTCCTTTGGCTCATCGGACTGCGCGGAGAAATCTCATTCAAACACAAAAAACACTACAGGGGGAATCAGCGTCAATAAGGGCACAGCATAATCACACGGACACGCCTGGAGGATCATTAAACAAATCAGATAAACGCACAGCCAAAAGCATCAATAGAGGTATTGATGAGGTGCTATATAAAGTTACTGATTGGTCGAGCCCCTGTTAACAGCTCAGCAACAGTATTGGATGAAAGTTTGTCAGAGGGGGAGACAGATGAGACAAAGTCACTCTGACAAGAGGAAGGACTCAACAGAATATCCCTTTTCCACTGATCCTCTGCTTTTAGGGCAACTGTATTGATTGGAGCTAATCCACTACAGATGGACTACTCGTACTCTTTAACCTAGAATGTCGACTGCTGACATCTTTGCTACAGGAACTAATTCAGCAGGTATATTTTTTGGCAATCTTCTCTGAAATATTTATAGCCACTCTAGTGCAAAAATGGTGGCTTTGACGGGAAGCATGTGGATCAGGCAGCTTGTCGGAGAGCAGGTGCCCAGACAGCAGCGCACTGTTTCAGCTGTGACAACGCAGTGCTCAGCTCTCAGTCTTCTGTAGGTTGGGGATATGATGGGGTGACTGTAGACCCCCCCTCTGTGCCCACCCCTTCTCTCAGTTTTCAACCATTGCAACAGAAACATGGAGCAGAATTTCTCCACAGTCCAAGATGGGAAGCATCTGCTACCAGAGCGGGACTCCTCCAAGCGCGTTTTAACGGGATGCTTCCTCTTCCTCCTTATACTCACCACGTTGCTAGGCAACACATTGGTGTGCGCTGCCGTCACCAAGTTTCGTCACTTGAGGTCAAAGGTCACCAACTTTTTCGTCATCTCTCTAGCCATCTCTGACCTTCTGGTGGCCATCTTGGTTATGCCATGGAAGGCAGCCACAGAGATCGTAGGGTTTTGGCCATTTGGAGCTTTTTGTAACGTGTGGGTGGCATTTGACATCATGTGCTCCACAGCCTCCATCCTGAACCTTTGTGTAATCAGCGTGGACAGGTACTGGGCCATTTCTAGCCCTTTTCGTTACGAACGTAAGATGACCCCCAAAGTGGCATGTCTGATGATCAGTGTGGCGTGGACTCTGTCTGTCCTCATTTCCTTCATCCCTGTCCAACTAAACTGGCACAAAGATCAAACCACTGGCTACTTGGATCTGAATGGATCTTACCCCAGTGAACTGCCCCCAGACAACTGCGACTCCAGCCTTAACAGGACATATGCCATTTCCTCTTCTCTAATAAGCTTCTACATCCCAGTAGCCATTATGATCGTTACCTACACGCGGATCTATCGGATCGCTCAGAAACAGATTCGCAGAATATCTGCTCTGGAGCGTGCCGCAGAGAGTGCCAAAAACCGCCACAGCAGCATGGGCAACAGCTCAAGCATGGAAAACGAGAGCTCCTTCAAAATGTCCTTCAAGCGAGAAACCAAAGTCCTGAAGACGCTCTCTGTGATCATGGGGGTGTTTGTGTGCTGCTGGCTGCCCTTCTTCATCCTGAACTGCATGGTGCCATTCTGCGAGGTCAACCTCCCGGACGGCTCCACTGAGTTCCCCTGTGTCAGCTCCACCACCTTCGATGTGTTTGTGTGGTTTGGCTGGGCCAACTCCTCCCTTAACCCCATCATCTATGCCTTCAACGCAGACTTCCGTAAGGCCTTCTCCATTCTCCTGGGCTGCCACCGCCTGTGTCCCGGGAGCAACGCCATTGAGATTGTCAGCATCAACAACAACATGGGTGCTCCTCCTTCCAACTCCAACTGCCAGTACCAGCCCAAGAGCCACATTCCCAAAGAGGGCAACAACTCGGCCAGCTACGTCATCCCTCACAGTATCCTGTGTCAGGATGAGGAGTTGCAGAAGAAGGATGGCAGCGCTGAGGAGGTGGAGGTGATGGGGACCAATGCCCAGGAGAAACTTTCGCCAGCCCTCTCTGCCACTTTGGACAGTGACACTGAGGTCACGCTGGAAAAGATCAACCCAATCACTCAAAATGGACAGCACAAAACCATGTCGTGTGGAGATTAAATGACGAATCTGCATTTGCTAAAGGCATGTACTAAGCAGAGGAAGGCTTAAAGGGAGGCAAGCACTGACAAATTCAGACAGAGGACAGGAGCATGGCTGACTGCAAACCAATGGGATTTACTCATTCAAAACCTTAAGAACTGTCAACAAAACTCCTCAAGGAGAAAACCTTACAGAATGTCTCAAAAGTAATGGCACTTTACTGGATTAAACTATCTGCAAAATGCCTGCAGCATTTATTGATGAAATTACCACATTTGATGATAAATGCTGATAGGAATAATGTGAATAGCATCGCAGACCACTAGTGCTGGTGTCTACATGCTTTGATGTACATGCATGTAGGCATTTGCATTTCTACTGTACAATAACTAAGACACTGTCCCATTGAAGGACACCAACGCAGTATACTTTGAAAGGAAGCTGTAGTAACTATTAGCAAAATGTCTTGTAGGTACAGTAGGTGCTTTGTATGTGTTTCATTCTCATGGAGGAAAGAACAAAGTTGGTACTGTTTTTCTTTTACTGCAGTTTACTGTTTAACAAGGTGGATATTTATTTTCAGAAACCAAAGTGACTGTTCTTTTACAAAGCGGCAGATAATGGTATCAATTAAACTTTACGGGAAGCGGCAAGATAAGGAGAGAGTAGTTAATTTATTCCTGTCAGGCAGTGGTTCTCAAACTTTGCACTTTCTACACAAAATTAAGCATCACCTCTGCGGTAAAATGCTATAAATTGTAAAGTAGTGATTTGATATGTTTGACTTTAATGTGCCCATACCAGACCAAGACCTGGACTAAACCTGTTCAAAGACCAATGCATGTTGGACAAAACAAAACCTAAACTAGGACTAAACAACATAGAAACAAAATCTGGACTAAACAGAAAATAGACAATGGTAAAAGTCAAGGACAAATTTGAAATATACGAAGTGATTGCGTCCTTAAAGCTCTAAACTTTACCTATACCAGGACTGAACACAATCTTACACAGTTTGAGAACAACTTCTTTATTCTAAGTTTCTTTTTTTGTTTTTGTTTTTCGGGACAGTGACTTTCTTTCCAAGCACTCTGCTTGTTCATGTGACATTCAGTCTTTACAGCTGTCCTACCACTGACCTCCCTATTCCTTTGTGTCTATCCCTTAACGAACCAATAGGGACATGTCAGACAGGAAGCTCCCACTAAATCCCCCAGCATTTTTTATCATTCGCTTCTTGTTGTCCATCAGCTAACCCTCTTTGTCCGCTCTCATGTGGCTCTTGGTCTGTTTGTCTTTATTCTTCACTTACTTTCCACTTCAGCAACATCCCTTTCTCTATACCACCCAGAATGCCTCCTTACCTTGCTCACTACCAGCGGGGCACCTTACGCGGCCATTATTTCCATCCTTTTAAGCTTTTTTTTTTCTTTTCTCCCAAAATGTCTTCATTGGCAGCTTCCCATTCACTGCTCCCCTCCTGAAGTAGCACTAATGAGCCTGTATTTTGGCTCTGATTCAAAATCTGACAGAGTAAAGTTAAGATTCAGGGCCGAGATAGAGCGAGAAGAGCGCAGCAGACATAGTGGTAGTAGCAGTTGTTGTTGAAGTAGTAGGAAAGAGTGGTGTGAAGTAATGCAGTTGACACTCCCTGACCTTTTGAAAACTTGCAAATGTCTGATTCTCTAAACTGTTCATGCTGGGAGCCGTGTTGTGCAGTAGTGGTCATGTGGAGTGTGACGAGTGCAATGTGTTCAAGGATTCAGTGCAGGGTTGTAGTAGTGATGGGTCATTCAAGTCCGGATCCATGAACTGAAGCTTCAAATCAGTAATTTGAAGAAGTCGTAGAGCCAAATTACGAAAAGAAATAGAGTTGGAAAAGTCAGGTGAACAAATGAGAGAGAAAACATTAATATTAAGGAGTCAGTTCTTGTGTGGTGTTTCTTATATTATGGTGTAAAGTAAAAGATTCATTGGTTTGCTAACAACAAAATAACAATTAATGCCACTTAAATCCCAGACAAAATGTTCTGGATGATAATAAATAGCGATCTTCACTGGGAGTCAATCCAAAAGAACCAAATCTTTGAAAGGCAACATTTTTACTGAAATATTACTTCTCATTTTAACTTTTACAATTTAAAATGATCATCAGTAAAAAATTAAATAAATAAATAAACAAAAGCATTTTACATCCAGGAAACTTAGTAATATTATTAGCGTTACCTGTAGAGTAAAGAGAAATGGCAGATTTCTCCTCCAGATAACCATACAATGTTAAGGTTTGACACAGCTAGTCGTATGATTTGGCTAATTGGATAAAATGCAATGCAAAACATAAAGCTTAATTGTCTCTTTGTCACTTTCCAGTGCTGGGGTCTGGCGACATTGTCTGAAGGTAGAATCCAATTGTGATTGTGTATTGCGCTGGAGGTGTGACACGAGCATTGACAGCTGCCTGGGCAACATATTGAATAGCATCTAGTCGAGCCAATTAGGACCACAGCTAATTTTAGACTAGCTCAATATGCAATAGCAATTTAAAATGAACATGCCATGACTTTGAAGATAGACGGTGAGATTAGAATGAGGTATAAACATTTCAGTGCTTGTCTTTAAATTGAAATCAGATTTTTTTTTCTGACCGGGCAGCCTTTGCATTATACATTTCAATTGAATTAAACCAATTAACTGAATTTTGTATTAAATGGCAACTTAGCTTATTATAAAAATGTCAGCAAAAATGATACAGCATGCACTCTTGTACTCAGCATGTAGAAGTGATTGGATAATTGACATTTCTCATTAGCTGTTCCATGAATGAAAGCCACATCGGCACATTACTTGAGTGCTGCGTTTCCATAGTGATGTGATGCCGTCTGACGATGTATGCCATGAATGTTGTCCATAGAGGCGTGAGGAAACTGTTGCAAAACAAGAGTTGGATCCAATAAAAAGCAATTGGTCTTGAGCGAAGCGTTTGATTTTCCTGCTCTGGAAAATCCAATGCTATCTCGATGGAGGGGTAGATGTGTGTGTGCGTGTTTGTGTGCGTGTGAGAGAGCGAGAGCAGGCTTTTAGCTCGATACATGGCACAAAAAGTGACCTATTGTCCTCTCTGCCTGTGCTTCCATAACAGCGTGTCGACTTTGAAGAGCCAGTTACAGCGGTGAATGATTTTTAGCGCATTTCAAGTCATTGAATTATACGCTTTCTCAAGTGCTACCATAGGCCCGCCTCTGTCAATGACCCCTTTCAGCGTCATCGGCTCCCTCTCCAGGCTTTACCGTGTGTACCTCCACCGCCTCACCTCCCACTCGTGATTATTTCGAAACACAAGCCTGTCTACAGATATACACTGCAAAAAAATGAATTTCTAGCCTTGGTTAAAATGACTTGAATTCAGATTATTCATCTTGTTTTGAGACTAAGTTTTGCCTGAGCTAAATTCACTGAAAAATTATGAAACGTTATGGTTATATTTTTATATCTTGTTTTTCCATTTAACAATTTGATACTACTTTACCGCGACTATGCCTTAATTAGCCTTAATAAAGCATGAACAAATAGTTTACTGAGAATGAGTCAGGCTTATTACCTATTTAACCGTCCCGCTGTCTTCGGGTCCATTTGACCTCTTTTTTTTTTTTTTCTAGATGGGGTTAAATGGACGCTATGAAACTTTAATGGGTGGTCCAAAACATCAACCTTTTTTTTCTTCCAGATATGAAAACATATATTGCTCTTTGACCAAATGTGCATGGCTCAAACAAAGAGCACGAGGCATTAGGAATAGGAGTCAGGGTGAACAGGCCTTGAATCAATTTTAACAAACGATGTGTTCATTATGGATTAAGACTTAGTTCTAGCTTCACTCATGCTATTAGAAGTTTAGTCATTCCAAAGTGCTGCCAATTATTTATGTTAAATTAATGTGTGTATACTATAAATTGATAATTTTAACATCAACCTAGTTTGCTGTGGACAAATATCAAAAAATTGAATGGATAAGAGCGAGGGAAGAGTTATTTTTGATGTTTTATTGCTAATGTGACGTAGGACATAACACTTTACATTTGCAATTAAGCTCAAAAAAAGATGCAATGTATTGAGACAAGTTAAAAACAGGTAAAACAGTGAGTTTTTAATCAATAAATCATAACTAGTCTCAAATTAAACATTAATATTCTGACTTTGAGCAATTTCAGCTAATCTTGATATTCCTTTTCTTGCAGTGTACACAAACATATGGGAGCGCGAACGAGAGTGTCAGGGTTGGAGGTGGTAGGGGGAAGCGCCTCGGGGAGAGTACTTTTGACCACCCCAGCCCACACCCCCCTCCCCCCTCCTCCCCCATCCTCGCCACCACCGAGCTCTTTCTCTGTCTCTCTTGGCCGCCTCCGTCGACTTGATGAGTGCTCCCGATGTTAACACAGATTCAATTTATTATTAAACAGACAGCAAGGACTGTTTCCGAGGCATTAAATCCATCTTCTGTGTACTTAGCTGGATTTTCATGCATCTTGTTGCTCTGGCCAAATGTACGTATAGTTCAGGATGGTTTTCCCTGTGGCTAACCGAGTATTTGAGTAAATGAAGGACTTGCTCCAACGATTCAAAATCAACCAAGTCATTTTTTCGTGGTGGTATACCTAACACAAACATGGATGTTGACTTTAAATAAATACTGTGTCAGCTTTACCATTTAAACATGTCCATAATTCTGAATAGAAGCGAAATAAACACAGAAATGAAATTCTAGCTTGACTTGAATTCAGATTATCCATCTTGTTTTGATCACTGAAAAAGTTAAGTCAACTTTTCAATTTAAACATGTTAGAGTAGATTAGAATGAAACTCAAATAATTTGTTTTGGTTAGGTTTTTCAATTATTTAAAGCATTTCACCACATTTCTTTCTTTTATTTTAGTGTAACTGTACGCACATTTGCTTAATTCCACAAATTAAACCCGTTAATTAATCTTAGCGTTCATGCTGATTCGTGCCTATTCATTTCCACGACTGTCATTTCAAGTTTGCACCAATTACGCCGGTTGATTATGCTAATTAGGTACACTGACATAACTAGTATTACAGCGTGTGTCTACTGTGCCATTGCTTATTTGTTACTTTGGACAGAAAATCTATCCTTCACTTCCTTTTTAACATAATTGATCTTTCAGCAACAATTACGTTGTACAATTTGTGGCTCTATATGTCGCTATGTGCTCTTATAGCAGACCCATAGGTGACATAATGCTTCTTCCCCTCTGCTGTCTTTGGTCATGACATGCTCCACTTCATGCTACCTCATTGGCTCTCTCACCGTGCAGCTCCTTTCATTTTCTTTTTATCCCCCCCCCCCCCCCCTTTCCCCTCACACACTCCCTCTATATCATCCCCGTGACTCATACAACAAGCTGCTACGACTTTGGTTCCGAAACAAAGATGTCAAACGCACAGTGCTAATGTTTTGTTTGATCCCAAAGCATTTTCATTTCTTTCCTCCAGGCTAGTAACACCATAATGCATCGATCAGCATTTTTACTACATGCAGCAATTGATATTATGTGTATTATGTTATAAGGGGCCAAAGAACATAGTGAGGCCCTTGGATGTGGGTACTGTTTGGAGTCCCCCTACCTCCATTATTAACTGTTTTATGTACAAAAAAGCAGTGTTTGTGAAATGGAAAGGCAGGGAAATAGAGTATTGTACAATGCTGTTTTTAAAATGTAGTAGTGACAAAAACACAAGTGCTTTTTATCTTCAGAAACATCCTTAACGTGTGTAGCAAAACTTACATGCTGTACTCCAGTTGTTGGAAAAACTCATTACAGTGACACTATTTATAATTAACTATTTATTTCCATGGTGTTCATTCATAAAAGTGATGTCAAAGATTATACTCCTATGTATTTTAGTTTACAGTTTGTACAAAAAATAATTTACGTGCCCTTCTTGTTGAATAAAACATGTATGTATTTTTTCACAAGTGTCTTTATTGGAGTTTGTGCCATGGGTTGCGGCGCTGGTGAGTCTAATTCACTGGCTATTGGTAGTCCCTGGCAGCACCAACGGGATCGAAACGCATTGATTTTGGGGAGTGACGCGTCCCTTTTTTTCCAGTTGCCTGAATCAGTGTCCTCAGCGCGCTCCCTGCATTTACATAACACTGGCAGACACTTGACAGCTGACATGTCCCCTTGTTACCGTCTCGTTTGTTCCCTAAATGTGGGCAGGGAAATGGACGAGGCACTAGAGAGGACAGCGCTTGGATTTGTTGAAAAGTACATGTTCTATGAGCTTAGAGATCTGAGGGACTCCAATAGTTTGAACCGTTGGGAGAACTTGTTCCCACGGTGCTATAGATTAAACATTATATCTTTAGTGTTGGCTTTGTGCATTCGGGATGAGGAAGACATTTATTATTCCTTTATATTGAAAAGTCAAACCAAACATTGGAACGTTTTTAAAATAGTTTATAGGTATAAGGCATAAAGCTGCAGTTTCCAAACTTTTTATGTACCTTCTGAGACTTGATGATCAGTCGCAAACTCTTCCAACGTACCAGCCGTTCATTCCACATTAAAATGAAAGACGTGCTTTACATTTAAAACATCCAAACTATAACCTTCTTCCTATTCATTTGCAGAGGGCCCATGTGAGGCTTCTTCACGCAGACACTGGTTTAGTAATGTAGTCTATAAAAAGAGGACAAAAAAACACAACGTACAGCAGTTCATGGTTATATTGCTGATTTTTAAAGATGCGCTTTCTAACTTTTCTGCTGAAGGATCCTCTGCCTTGCCATAGCCTTGCATGGAATGTTCTATCTACTTTGCATTAAAGCTATTCATTTTTGTTTTATGTATTTACTTAAAACATTGAGAAACATGCATTTTTATACAAGCGGGGTCACCTCTCCACAGATCTCACACGTTAATGTTATATGTAAAAGGCAAAGCAAGAACAGTATAGTGGACCCTGCATTACAGATATACCTTTAAGCAGTAAATACTATTCATTATATTTTATTGTGTATTTATTTGGAATTGATAAAATGTTACTAACTATTAGACAAGATGGTGTTAGCAAGAAACCTGTGATTTGGAAAGATGAAAATAAACCTTTTCCAATTAACTCTTTAATAAGTTCTCAACTTGCATTGCCACAACAACCTGTTAAACACAATTAGGCACTTCCTCCAAATTCGCAGGTTCATCTGTTGTCTTAATTAGCCCGAGCAGCCAAGCTCAAATTAAAGGTTTCTAGCAGTTTAAATGTCAGAGGAGTATCTGGTGTCACCGTAGAAAAGCTGTACAGGAAAGTTCCTCTTTTAAATGTGCATTAAATCTCAAGAGGTTAACGACAAGTAAAGGATGAATGAAAAATGAAGGGAATAAACAGCATTGTCAATTTTACAAGTTTAGTCCCACAACCCCATTGGAGATGCATGCTGTGAAGTGTCATGTTGGAATAAAACAACTTTAACACAAATAGCCAGTTTTAAGTAAGTCATTATAGATAAAATATAGTTGTAATCGATGATTTCATAAAATGATCCAGTGCAGTTGCCAGCTCTGCTGTGTTGTCATGACTGGTGTGGGCTCATGCTCATAGTTACGCTCTGGGAAATATGTTTTAATGTCAGTACGTCTCAATTTAAACCAGAATTAAAACCTTCACAAAAACATGAATAGAAATGCGACAGTACTGGGACTATAACATCAGATCTTATTTTGCAATATTTTTTTGAAAATTCCCCTTGTGTCTTCTCCTAGCATATATGCACATATAATTACTAACTTTAATGAAATATACTTGCTCTCATAATTACATAAAGTGAAGTAGGTTAACTGATATATGTATATATGCATCATATTATAAAAGTATTGTATTATTATTCAAGAAAATGTAACGCTTTTCAAAGTGAATAAAGCTACTTGAGTTTACACTCAAAGTTAAAGGTGAAAGTTGAAGTATCTGATTTTAAATGTGAAAAGACAAGGTATAGAACTGGGATGGAGCTCATCTCATCGAGGTCACTGAAATACTGAAATACGCGAATACAGTGATCCCTCGTTTATCGCGGGAGTTGCGTTCCAAAAATAACACGCGAAAAGTGAAATCCGTGAAGTAGTCACAGCTTTATTTTTTATTATTTTACAATGCAATACTGAACTATGGAATGAAACAAAAAATCAAAACCTGTTTTAAAGCCCAAAATGTGTTTAAAACAATAATTTTAATATAGTAATACAAGGTTGGAAACATTGTCACTCGCGTATTTCACAGTCTGTGCCTCTTCGTCCTGACTCCGCTCCGCTGTAGCGTCTGTTTCTACTGAAGGCGCAGAAGAAGAACATTGTTATGGGGAGTTGTTGGCGCTCTTTCTTTTTCTGAGCAAGAAGATTTTTATAAACGGATATTCCACCTTCGATTAAATTTGAGAACTGCAATGAACGACTCGTCAGAGGGTCCCGTTCTTGTGCGTGCGCTGAAGTTCGGTGGATGCACTGTAAAAATATCCGCACTGTAAAAAAAAATCTGTGAAGCAGCGAAGCCGTGAAAGATGAAACGCGATATAGCGAGGGATCACTGTATTCCCACAGGACTGTAAACCGGGACGAGGGGGCTTTTTAGTCTTTCACACCTGGGATACTTTCCTGAAGAAGTGACGCTGTCTTTTCTGCCTCTGAAAGAAAGCACCAAACCTGTGTAAATCAGTTGGCAAAACATGCAACAACATCAGATGCCAACTCTGAAGAAGACGAGTGAGCAAAAAACAAACTGGTTTGAAAATAACAGTTGTTTTAGACATTCTTTTAGACATTTTTTCCAGCTCTTATAAACCCTTTGGCACAGCATTAATGTTTGGGGAGCACAGTTTTGTTAAGTGGCTAACTCTGGATTCTGGATTTGCAAATGGTAGAATGCTTTACACTTTGATGCAAATAGCGCAGTGGTCTTTTTTCACAAAGTGCAGCTTTTACAACCTACTCTATGGGAGGAAAACGACTCTACTCTTTAAGAAATAACTTAGATGGCTTTAATCATGACTAAATTCAATTGCCGGTGGTATCGTGTCTTTTTATCACCAGTAGATTAGGGACAAGTCTGCGTTTTATTTGCTCTCCTAACGCGGTGGATATCATCAAATATCTCTAATTAACTTGTTCTCGTGTTTAATCAGATGTGGAGCCCGCGGCAAATGGAATCATTCAAAATCATTAAAAGTGCTCCAGAGATAAAAATAAATGCACCCCTGACTTCTGAGTTTGAACCAATCGAGTGCTCAGATAGACATAAAAGTACTGGATAGTGCCTTCAGGCTATGGTTATCATCTTACTACTCTAGCACATCTACTATATGCTCTCTACATAAAGATTAGGGGAAGTTGAAAGTTTTCCAATTGCCAGCTGGAGTTATTTTAGGCAGGATTTTAGGATTTTGAAGGCGTACTGAAAGCGGCTGGAGCAGTGAAGAGTGAAATGCAGAGACAGACAACAGCAGAACAACCCTTTGGCTCAAACAGAAGCAACATCTGTTTGAGACGGTGGAGCGCAGTTATACAATTACAAAACACTTTGGGAAAACTCAAAGAAAGAATATAATTATGGAGAGATGGAGATAATTGTTTATTTGGCAAGGATGTAGTATCACAATTACTCTCCACCTCCTTGCATGAGTGAAGTGGATTGGAACTCAGTGACTCTGTATTTTTATCAATGAATTGTTGAGGCGTGAATGAATCCCTGAGCATATCATCCCTGACACTAGGGCTGTCGACTAAAGAAATTCTTGGTCGACTAAAGACCCGTCCTATCGACCGATTGATCGACTAAAAGGGGGCGTGGCAAAACTATGAAGTATCTCTCTGTATCTGAACCAAACTGCACTCAAAAAAACCCCAACAAAACACAATTCCACTGGAGTTCATGCTAAAAATAACAGTTGAAACAGAAACAGAAACAGTGTATTTATATGTTTGTTATAGATTAAACTCATGATTCGCTCCAAAATCTTTCGATAACTCACTCCATGCCTTCACTTGTGACTGTTTTTGTCAGGTAAATTCTTTTAATTGAAATGAAATAATTACACGACTAAAACATCATCGACCGGTTAATTGACTAAACGACTAAAAGCCTACAGCCCTACCTGACACTTGCTATTATAAGTGTTGCCATCTTGGTATGAATTATCAGGAACCGGAAGCTGTAGGACAAACAAAAAGCAATGACTTTGTTTCTGTTTCTGGATTTACACACCAGGAACACCCAAGAATGAACTTAGTGCTGGTATAAGAAGGGGTATAAATGATGTAAGTGTCACAGATAATGACGATAATGTGACAGAAAAAAGCAAATAATAAATTAATGACTGTGATAGTAAATTATAACTTTCAGGAAAACATAAAACAACAACATATATATAAAAAGATCCTCCTGCTCAAAATGTTTGACTTTGATGTTCTAATCCTTGGACACACAGGAGTATGACTGAACACTCTTAACCTGCTTTCTTTGATATCTCTAGAGCCAGGCTTTCCTAATGGGCTCAGCGACACTTCAAACAGGTGAGCAGACTTTTTAGGTTCCGTACCCATGGACAGTCTCACTCGTTTCAAAGCCCTTTACGTGGCAAATTACACTACTTTGTAGGGCTGTAGTCTACTAAAGAAATCCTAAAGACCGACCCTATTGACCAATTAATCAACTCGGCCGAAAGGGTCTATATATTTAAAGGTAAAGTGTGGGAAAAATATATCAAAACTATACGTGTTTCCATGTATCTAACCAAAACTGCACTCAAAAGACCACAATTGCACAAAACTTCATGCAAAAACAACTATTTATACAGAAAATTATAAATAGTAAACAGTGTAGATTTATGTTAGTCAGACCAAACTCTAAAATCTTCAGCTAACTCACTCCATATTTACAAATGTTTGCGGTTTTCGCCATATAATCCTGTAAATCTACATCAAATAATTAGTCGACAAACAAAAACGTTGGTCGACTAAGACACCATGGACCGATTAATCAACTAAAGAACTACCAAATGACTTACAGCAGAACTAAGTAACTTTAGCGACAGAGCTCCCCCTGCAGGTCTCTTGTGAAAATACACTGCCAGGAAAAAGATGCAAAAGCTTTTATTTTCTTTTTTTCCGTTCATTTTTATTGAAATAAGGAAGTATAATCGCATAACAAACTTAATGTTGTCAAATATAAATAAGAGAGCCAAGGTTTCTCAGGAGAGTTGTCTTCGGGCCGGCGTCAGGAAATGTTGCAAGACTGGGGGAGACGACGGGGGCTTCAAACAGCCTGAAAATACATTTACAACCACCACACAGACTTAAAAAGACGCTTATAATTCTACTTTAAAGCAGAACTAAGTAACTTCCCCTGCAGGTCTTGTGAAAATACACTACCAATAACAAGGCACTTTCTGTTTTGTTTTTCCCCCCTTCCTTTTTATTGAAATAAGGAAGTGCAATCACAAACAAAAACATTTCACGTTGCCAAAATCAAAGAAGAGAGCCAAGGTTTCTCAGGAGAGTTGTCTTGGCGTCGGCGTCTGGAAAAGTCGCAAGACTAAACATGAACTGACGTGTATTGCCATGTATTGACTGAAACTGCAGATACAGTTTTTTTTTTTCTCGGTAAATGCTCACTGCACTAGGACTGATTCATGAGTGGTACAGGCTGGACTTAAGTGACCATTCAGACCTACACAAATGAGAGTCTGCTTTCTGATTAGACACTTGTGCTGAGAAATAACAATGTCAACAATTGGCCATCATGACCAAATCAGCAAGATGTTATCAATAAAGTAAATATTTGATTTGAATATGTTTTGCTCATATCTGGGGACACCGAGAGGTCATGTTTATGAAATCAAAATTCTATATAGCCTTTAATAAACAACAGCGTCACACAGAATTACTTTTTTGCACAACAAGCTGCTTTTTATTTTTATATTAGGAAATATAGGTGTTTTTTGGTTTTTTGTAACACTGGCTAGTCTAATCAATAAAGTCTAATATAATCTAATCTTGTAATTACGGGCCACTGATTGATGCTAGATCAGCATCTACTGTTAATGCTAAAGCTCGCAGTCAACTGTGGCTCTGATCAGTGCAAACTGTCATTGCGTCCTTTGCTCTTCACCCACTTTGTCTGAATGTGGTGTCTGCATGAGTGACTGACGTTTGTTGCTGTGGCCGATGGCACAGATTGGTAGTCTCGCTTCTGTCAGTCTATTATTATTTTAAAAAGGCAATTTTCCATGTTAGGGCCCTCACATTCTTTTGCAAAACACACAATTATATTATACTTGTTTATTGCATTGAAGTGGCACTAGCGTCATCTGAAATTAAAATCAAAGTCTTTAAATACTTTATTTTGTAGGCCATAATTTCTCTCTTTTAACGACTGAGGAGCATTGGGTTTTTCACTGACATTATTGCTGTCAGTTGTCTCCATAATGTCGGCAGACCCGTCTCTGAACATGAAACACTCTGACACTATCACAGAAGCCAGTTCCTCCCCATAGACCAGCCCTGTCAGACCAGTGCATTTATCCTCTTTGTATCGTCCAGGTCCAGGAGGTGTTCAAGGACACAGAGGACAGTTTAGTAGGCCATGGCTTTTTAAAGACATTACATTTTTACTTTTTACAGATAAAACACCTGTATTTGAATGAATGCAAGCTGTTAGTTTTAAGGACACATGCAACATTTTCTTTTTGGAGCTTTTAACAACGTTACAACAACAATCTTGCTTTGAGTCTCCCCATATTATTGTGTCACAGGTAGAGCTGGTCCATATCATATCGTTCATGAATTATTGTCATTTGCTTTTGGGGCAATGTGAAATCTCGACCTTTGCTTGCGATATAATTCTGCGTTCACTGCAGCAGATTTTCCTCCTAGTTGTGAAGTGAATCTGATATTGCAGCAAACGCTTATATCTAGAGACACATTAAAAATCAATGTTGAGGCGAGGAGTGGAAGCAAACTTATTTCAATTGAATACATACTAAATATTCTTAAAGGTTCTACGTTCTATAATTGCACACAGAGGTATAATTTTGACCCGAATAGATGCTTTTACAACATATCTGAGGCAGAACTAATTGTACTTTCTTACATAAAAAATGGGCAAAACACCTTTAAACATGTCAAATATTGGTGCCATTGTTAAGTATTTAGTCTAGAGTCATTTATATTGTCAATTATACCGTTATCAAAGATTTTGTCTTTTATCATGATAAAATGTTTGGCCATTATCGCCCTGCTCTAGTCACAGGACATTATTAAATTGCTATTTATTTGTTGCTGTTTTTTACTGGTTCTGATATAGATCAAGACCGCTCTAGATCCAACCATTTCTTTACTTTTTATGTAATATTTCTTCCAATATTGATACATGTTAAAATGAATATCGAGTTTCAATATTATTTTCAGTAATAATTTGTGTCTTGGTATCTTTTTTTTTTCAGGCAACACTGCAAATATAAATAAATTGCATCTCCCTGGACAGACCTTTTTTATTTTTACCTCACTGCGAACACCATTTTCTAAAACATTTGTTACAATTTGAACGTTTACCCCGTTTTGTTGCGGTCTGGATGTGCGCCGTCAGATGCTGAAAGCCCGAATGTTCTCACAGTTTGGTATTTAACAGAGTTTTTTGACACACGAGTGAATGGATTTTGACCTGTGCCGATGTGTGGAGCGACCGGAGCTGCTCACACACAGACACGAGAGGGACACAGTGGAAACTCAGTCAAGGTTAATGACAAACGCTGCTGTCCCGCCGTGCGCCGTGGAAGAGTAACGCTATTATGTAACCCGCTCTCTCTCCCTAGCCCTCTGTTTCTTGCCTTGTGTTTTGCTTTCTTTCTTTTTCAATCCATTCATTCCTCTCTCTCTTTCTCCTCATGGCTCTCACTTGTTCTGTCTTTTTCTTCTCTCTTCCCCTCTCCTTCCCTCTTAATTTCCCCTCTCACTTTCACTTTGCCGTTCTTTCTTTCTTTGTTCCTTTCTCTTCCTTCTTATGTCTCTTGCATGCTTCAATTTATTTCCCTCTCTCTTCTCCCTCTTGCTCTCCCTCTTTCTCTATTCCTTACTTTCTCCACCAACGTTTGTCTCTCACTTGCTCCCTCTTTCTCCTCTCTCTTTGTCTCCTTACACTCAAACACACTCTCTCTGTCTCTCTCTTCTTCCCTTTCTCTCTGTCCTCCTCCAGCTCTCTATCCTTCCCTCCATCATTCTCCTGCTTTTTTTTTACCTCTCTCTTTCTCTCTCTCTACACCTATTCCCTTTCTCCTTTCATGCTCTCCTTATCTCCTGGTGCTCTTTCTGCCTTTCTCTTTCTCTCCTGCTCCATCCCTCCCTTCCCCTGTGTTTCTCTTCTTGGCTTTCTCTCCTTTTCTCTTTGTCCTTGGCTCTCTCTTGCTCATTATTTCTCCTCTCTCGCTCTTTCCCATCTTTTTTCTCCACTTTCTCTCTCTTTCACCCCTTCTCTTCCTTTCTATCTCACTCCCTCCTACCTCCTCTCTCTCCCTTAATTTCTCTGTTTTTGTTTTTCACTTGCTTCCTCTTTCTCCTCTCTTTTTCTTTCTTGCGCTCTTGTTCCCTCCTTTCCTCTTTCAATTACTTTCTCTCTCTTTCTCCTTTCTGTCTCTTGTATCATCTCTTTCTCTCCTCCTTTCTGCTGCCACACATTGCAGAGTTGATGTGTGTACTTGTGCGCTAACAGAAATCATCTTATTTGATGGACATAAACTCCTATATGTCATTTATAAAAGTGCATTGTGACGAAGGTTAGAAAGGCCTTCTGAACCCAGCACGGTGCTGCATAGAAATGAGCTATTACAGACCGAAATTAGACCGACAGAAATTAATGTGTTTTAAGGAAAAAAAAAAAAAAGAGAGAGAGAGTGTTGCGATAGTAGAATGATTATGCTTTTTGAATGGGCCTAAGTTTGTTTACTTTGAACTCACATTTATAACACCACTGACTGTGTGACATTGGTCTAGTCATAATAAAGTGCTGTACTCATGCTCTAGAACAATAGAATTGAATGATATACCTGTTATTCAACAGAGTTTGACCTAATGTTCGTGAAACCAGCTGTGTGACTGTTGGTATTCATGTGCAACATTTGTATTTTGCACAGATTTGCTCTACAAATTGTAGGGTGTTTTAAATTATGCAGAACCTAAATAAAAACTAACAAACAAACAAACAAAAAACAGACAAAAACAATCCCCCGGGGAGTCAATGAGCAATGAGCATCCATTGTTGATCCTTAGGCAAAACCCTTCATGCTACTGCAATGACAGTTAAACACTTAAGACCGGCTCAGACATCGCCTGGTTAAACCAGGTCTGGAAGGCGGCTGAAGGCTAAATTGTTGGAAGTTCAATAGATATTTCACCAATGGAATTCCTAGTCTTAGACTTGGTGATGGGGAAGGTTGAAGGCTTGAAAGCTGAGGTAAGACTTTGAAGAGATGTTATCAATATTTCTTGGCAAGCTTTGGCACAGTGGTTTTATGTGGCTTCATGTAACCCTATCCTCTTCCTCATGACAACTGTTTCCATGTCCTCCTACACTACATCCATAAATCTGCTTTCTCCTTTTCCACAAAGCCTCAGATCAAGCTTTCCTTGCACCTATTCTTTACTATCCCTTCTTTGTATGCGTTAAATCTAGTACAATCTGCGCCTGTTGTTGTCATCCCTAATCCGATTCATCTTGAACCACAATGACTCCTACATAATACCATAGTTTTGCATTCACAACATCTGGAATAGATGTCCTGAGGGCAGTAGCCTGTCTAATTCTACAGGAGGTCATTGTTTTTGAAAGAAATATCCAACATGAAAATCTATAAATGTTATTATTGTTTTTTTTTATTTTTTTTTATTAGGGACTAAACTTCAGACTCAGAATCACAAATCATACATTGTACAAAATACAGACAACATCAAAACGAAAACCAACCAGAACACCAGCAAAAAAAAAAGTCAAATAAGAAATTATGACTGTTTCTTTGAAGATTAACAGAAAATAAGGTATCTTTAGGATGGCGGAAAAGTCCTGTTGCATATAACAGGAAGCTGAAACCGATGAATAGCCAAACAAAAGTTGGTTTATCACATAACTCAGAGTTGTATTTTTGAGTAATTCATGCTTGTTTGAGTAAATCCTGTTTTGTTCTGCATTTTAACATGATCACAATATCTAATATGTATTTATTTATTATTAAAGTAAATCAAATTTGTCAGTTGACACAAATCAAGTACAACTGGGATTTTTTTCCATTTTCCGTATGACAATTACAATATCAGTCCAATCCTTAATAGTTTTGTGTGGGCCTTCTTCCCTGCTACCAAGGTATCCACTCACTGTGCTCATGTCAGGAATTTTTAGGCTCATGTTGAGTGGAATAGGAATGTTAAAAAAGGCTTAAGTACTCAATCAATCTCAATCCAAGATACAATATTTTAAATTGTCAAACTCAACATGGAACCCATGGATGGATTGCTTATTTGATTTGTTTATCTGCATTTTAACAATAATAATTTTATTGGCCACAGTCTACACAATAAGCCTTTAAGATGCTGTGATGATGTCTTGTTTGCTTTGAGGCATCTTGAAACTTTTCACAGATTTAATACGCGGAAAAAACAAATGATAATGTTAATCACTGAATTAGTCTATATGACAAAACGTGTGACATTGTCTTGGCCTGATATGCTCTGCTGATAATCTTGTTGAGTGAAAGTCAGAATCACTAACATTCTAATTTATGTGCTTTTCGCTCTACTGGATTGCAAGTAAATGCATGATTTTCACAGCATATGTAACTGTCACTCCTAATTTACCAAAATTCTCATAATATTTATAGCAATTTTGCCGAGCACTTGGGGACCTCTGTCTAATTGTATTGTCTTTTTATTTAGTTCAATAAAGCACCGTGAAAAACAGCTGTCCTTGAGATGTGCCTGCCGTTCTCCTGCCGTGTGTATCCTCCCAGGGCTTTTTGACAATGACTTATAACAAGAGATAAAGTATTTGATCACCTTCACTTGTCTGTTCCGTTCAAGAATACAAAAATATCGAAAATGTGTCCTCAGTATTTAATTACAATTGTGCAGTGAATGTATTGACTTTCAAAGCTCATGACGTTAAAGTACATCAGAGAAATAGCTCATGTTTGACAGAGTTAGATAAGGTGAGCTACACTACGCTATTGTCACAGGAGGAAGAATGTCTCCTTTCATCTATTCCTCAGTCCCGCTGGGACAACCTGTCATGGACAGTGGGTGGCTGCTGCGCCCAGGGACCAATCTCAAGATCTTTAGTGAGGATTGGTCAGGACTACAGCTGGAGGATTAGCCAGTTTGTGCAGACCGATGTATGTTGTGGAAGAGGATATAAAGTTCGTCTTTGAGTAGAAGATGCAGAGGATCACGGACCTGAACAAACCAAAGATGTCCCTCATGCGGGAAACATTTTATTTTACACTCTCCTACATTGTGCTTACCTCAATAAGCACAGTGGGACACTATTTTTAAATAAGTTTGACTGAATGAATAGATTTGAGTGATGAAGGAACTATAGTGTTGAGTGTTTCTCTTCTAGACAAGTATAAATTTAAGACAGTAGGATGAAGATGCAAAATCATCCATTTCATGCCCATAACAGTGTCAACTGTGATTTACTCTTAAGGTTATACAGAGCTGCACACTTGTCCTGGTTTTGTCTGGATCTATTATTGGTCTAGTCCCAATTTCGATGTGGTGTGTGCAACTGTGCAAACGGCCTATAAGTCCCATTTTACAGTTGAAAGTGATGATTTGTTGAGGATGTGATGGTTTAGGGGTGTCTTGCATGAGGTCCCCCATCTGCCCCTGCACACTGAATCTGCTGACTTCTCCATCGCTGCTGCAACAAAATGCCACCAAACACCTGTTTATTTTGCTCATTTCTGAGCACAGATGCTCAACATTTACAAAACTACTCAGGGAGTTTTGTCTTGGAGTCAAGAACTTTTCAGATTTTATTTGTGACTTTCATTTATAAAGATGTGACAGAAGCAAATATGCAAATGATGCAGGTCGTTTAACCTCTATGTATGAAATTAAGTGGTTATGTCACAAGAAAATACAATATTCCAATATCCTAAAGCCGCCAATCAGCTCTAATCTCAAAGTGTCCAAAGTGCTGTACAGTGGCTCTTTCTTACAAGTTTGGAAAGATTAGACAATGTGTAGATGACAGATTGTTTTGTTTTTCCACAAAGTTCTACTTTTACAATGCACTTTCTGAGATAGAAAACAAACATTTACTAATTATGAGAACAAAGTTGGGTACCCCAGCTTTAAGTAATTGTATCAAGTGCAACTCTCATGAGAGTTGCATGCTTGAGAACAAAAAGTACAGATGGAACAAAAAGGACTGAATTTGGGATATTGCACAATATCTGGGCCTTCTTTTATCATACATATATCATTACACACACGTTTCACCAAAAAGGTAGGAAAATTCACTGACATGTATTGTTCAATGTTTATTGTTTTTTTAAACTATACTGTGGATTCTCACTGACTTCTTGTTATCAAAGACTTGCATTAACAATGAACCACCAGTAGACCCAAAGTAGTTTAAAATGATGTTGTAGCAGAAATGATCAAGCTTCACCTTCACAAGCTTCAGAGGCTGCACTGCCTGCTCAGCGTCTCCTCGTCTATGGCTCCTCGTCTCAATCCAAAGTGTTTTAAACTGCTCTCTGTCCTTCACTCCACTGTGCAGCTCATGCAGCCCTCCTGCGCCCAGCACCTTTGCAGAGGATTCATCAGCTTTCACCTCTTCAGGCCTTCAGGTCTGTTCACCACCACCATCAGTGTCTGGGCCTCGGAGGAAGATTCTCATATCTGCCTCTGCAAAACAGTGCTGGTTATTCCCTGCCAGGGAAACTCCAAAGCCATGTTATTACCTTTCTAATGCATTAATTTGCCTCAACACATATATTTTTCCTTTTGAGTCTGTCTAGGTTGAAAAAGCTTTTTGGTAACACTTTCCTACTTCATATTCTGACACAGCAGGCGTCAATTTTTCAACTTTTATCTCTGTTTTGTTCTCTGTATCAAAGAGATTTCCTGCTCGCATTGTCTGGTGTTTAACCACTCCCTCACTAAAATGATTTACAGTTTGCTGTCAGACATTTTTTAGGGGGATGCATCATAAAAGTATATGAAAGTATATTATGGAAAACTTGATATACTTTCACTTTATTTTCCAAGAAATGAATCTTAAGAGACCTTTATTACATTCTAAAAATCATTATAACCTAAATTACATGTTTTTAACTGATTAATTCATCTATTGGAGCGGATCATGAGTACTCGCTGTACTCCATTTTACCCGTCATCCAACATCCAAAGCAAATCAAGCATTTTAAAATTATTATTTATTATTATTTTTAAGCGAACTATATCCTCCAACTTTCCAATTATACAGTATGCTTTATTTTAATAAACAATAAATGTTTCGTGTTTGTGCAGAACATAAGCAGCTTAACTGAGAATAAACATCAGATACACAAGTCCTTTGGCTAAGAAGCTATTACTATTAAAGCTGGCGTCTCATTTTCAAACAGAGAAATTTAAATCTTTCTAATTCATTCCCAGCTCTCACAAACTCTTTGACTCATCAACAATATTCACATGCATACTTTTTTGGGCCACTAGCACTGGTTTGATCAGCTTTTTCAAACTCAAAAGCATTCAATATCCTTGAGGCGCCAGTCAGCTCTAATCTCAAAGTGTCCAACGTGTCATGCAGTGACTCATATGGCTCTTTCTTACAAGTTTGAAAAGATTAGACAGCGTGTAGAGGTCAGATTGTTTGTGCTTCCACAAAGGTCTGCTTTTACAATACACTTTCTGTGGTAGAAAACAAAATGTACTAATTATGAGAACAAAGTTGGGTACCCCAGCTTTAAGTAACTGTATCAAGCCTGCAACTCTCTCTTTTGCATATGAGGCTGGATGTATTGAACTTCTTAGAAACAGCATTTCTTTTTAAGTATATATATTTTTTTATATAAACACATTCAGATTTGGTCACAAAGATCTATTTTTTCTTTAATGTCGACAAAGTTTTGAGGCCTTGAGTTGTAAAGTGCATTTTAAAAGCCTGGACCTTACTGCGAGGACAACTGTCAATAAGAAGATCATTAGTCTGACAAGATCAATGTTTGCGTGACAAAAGAACTAAATGGGTCATTTTGAAGTGGCAAAACGTAAGAACCTTAAAGAGACAAAAATATTGATATACACATAATAATCAATAGTTCTAAGGAATATGTCAGTCAGGTGTAATAGCTTGGTAGAAAGTGATATCACGTTTGCGAAGCATTGTGGGAAGAAATGTAAAGTGTTAATATATTACAGTGTATATGAATGCTGCTGTATTTAATTTACCACATTGTGAAATACAAGTGACTTTTACATTACTTTCAGGGGATAAGCATTTTTGCTATAATTTGGGTACATTTACAGCATCAGAAAGTCCATTTGTGTAACACTGTCCCACTGAAAACTAAAGAAATTAAGAAATCCAGACACAACATTCTACACTGAATTCTGAATACAATAGTAGGGAAAAACATGTCAAGGCTAAATCAGTTGTGAAGAAACAAATGAGCAAAATAAGAGGGAACTCAAAGGAAAATGGATTTGCTCTCTAAACGTTTAATGAGTTTATGCTTCTGGTCGTGTCTATTTATTTTTGTATTTGTATCTATGAGTTTCAGCGTCAGCCATAGCAGTTAGGTAACAATTCTGTTTCCTTTATATGTTTCAGATCCATCCTGTATCACAGACTTGGGGATAACAGAAAGATCACAGATTTGAGACGATCGCATTCACAGTCTATGGACGTCTTCCCCGCTGCCTGCCTTGCTCGTCTGTCTTTGGTCCCCTCTTCGTCCTCTTCCTTTCTCTCAATCAGTGAAGTGACTGCGATGTGAAGCACCATCTTATCAGGCTAAAGTACAGGGCCAAGACTGCTTTATTACCTCGAGACGACCGATTCACTCCAACAATTAAGTGGGTCAAGGTTAAGAAGTATAGTCCTTTAACACTGATTTTTTTTTCAGCTATGACTAGTGTTCTGAATACAATAGTAGGGAAAAACATGTCAAGGCTAAATCAGTTGTGAAGAAACAAATGAGCAAAATAACGTCTTTTAGATCACATAGCTCAGTACACGACGGCTAGCTCAGTGTTAGCGTCACTACTTCCTGTCCATTTCATCTATGTGGCTCATCTTGATTCTGGTCATATAATGTAAACACATGAAAACTCCAAAGGATATCTGCATATACTTTTGAAATATCAGAACTAATCTTTATTATCAGCTGTGGTTCAAAGAGTCATACAAAAAAATAAATAAAATAAAATACATCAAACAAAAGTATAGCTGCATTTTAAAAGTTATGTAGAAAATGCTAATAAATGATTGGCAGTGATTAGCATACAGGTCAAACATAATGGACTCAAAGAAATCGAGTCCATTATGTTTGACCTGTATGCTAATCACCAAAACTTTCTCTGTGTTTGGTAACAGGGTCGCACTAAATATTAATTTCGTTTTTTTTCTTTTCGTTTTCTTTTCGTGCTTACTTTGATACAGGTCTTTGCCTATAAAGTGTAAAGTTATGAAAAAAATGTTCAAAATATCTGCACTGACTGCCCTATGAGACATTAGTTTGCAAAAACCAACAACTTTCACCCAACATTTGTACAAAAAAGAAACACTTCCTGCATAGATACAATATGTCTGCAATCAGCTGCAATTTAAGTTGTAAGTTTAAGTTGTGCGGACCTTTCTTTTAGGGTGTGTTCACACTTGTCCTGGTTCAATCTTTACTTTTTATTAATTAAACAATGTTCACACTTCAAGCTGGTTTGCTCCTGGTTAGTTCGTGCCACATTTATCACCATCCATGGTTGTTGTTGTTGTTATAATAAACCAGACTGTCCTTGAGCACTGAGAGGAACAAAACAAAATTGGCCTGCGGCTGGAAGCTCCTCTGTCTCTGTGAAAGCAACGTCCCCCGAAAAAGATAAAGTTTCACTCTTCTCCGCTCGCTGTATGTTTTATTCATGTGCACCACAGTCATGTCATACACACTGTAGCCTCAATCTGCTCCCAGTAACGCATGGACAGCCGCGCTTCCTCTGCTTCTTCATCATGACGCTGTCAAAATGCTAATGCACTCCCTTTCAAGCACGTCAGTCCTCTTGTTTTTCACCTGACACACCATCAACACATTGGTTTCATTGCATTGAAAATGCAATAGGAATTTTATATGACGTACATCACATAATGTACAATCTCACAGCACCATGGAACTTTTCTGGGGTCAACCACCTGTTTGCAGGGCTGGGCTTATTAACAAAGACTGATACCTCCATATGTGTTTTCCAATAATGGTAATCAGACTATGTCAATCCACCAGAAATATGTTAAAACATGTCTTTACATGTACTAGTTGAGGTTCAATTATCAGACAAATGTGAAATGTTTATAAAATGAATCACCTTACAGGCCTATCCTTATTTGAAAACGGTCTAACTTTTTATTTTTCATCAGCTCTTTAGTTACACGCACGAACAACATCTGATTAGAGACACGTCACATCCATCAGACGTCACCCCTGACCAAGTCCTCCCGCTCAAACATGTCAGGTAAATAAGCTCATAGCTTTTTACAACTCTTATTAGAAGAAACTCTCATTTTGATCAGCTGTCCACCAACGGTTATTATGTTTGCATGACAATTAGTAAGCAATCAATATGCTTAATGTGCTAATATTTCTTGACTGCTCCATGGTTTTCTGAATGAGGTTCTCGTGAGTCTTTTTATTCACGCTATGTTACACTGCACCTTTAATTTATTGTATTGTCACTGTTTGTCCCACCAGCAAACAAACCAAACCCCCCTTTGGCACATAATAAAGATGAGTTTAACAACTTTCTCAGAATGTTAGATTTTGTATTCTCTGTTATTTATTGCTATTTACAGTTTTTTGTTGCTGCGATATTATGCTATGGCTGAGAGTGCAGTGTCTCTTGGCTGTGTAAGAGACAAGCCTGGCTCTTATTTTATCCAAGAAATAGGCAGTGGAAGGAATGATGAAGGCAAGATTTGATTAAAATTGATCAAACTTGAGCTGGGGGACGTGCTTTTTTTCCCAAATGAAATGTTTAATATTACTGCTCTCCTCTTCCTGTACTACTACTGTTTTTTGTGATTGTTTGTGGTCAATTTGAGTAAAAACATCACATCAAAAATAGAAAAAGCCTCAGCTGTTCCAAAAATGAGAAGTGATTTGGACCATTTGCATTTAGGAGCTGTTCATCTCATCACTTCAGCGCCACTAGACTCAAATGTCACTGTTTGCGCTCGTGTTGGCTGCTTCTGTCAGCCGGTCTGGACATGAAACCACCGTGTCCACGTGCACAAAAATTGATTCCTTTAAACTATTCCTCACACTGCTCTTCTGGAGACATATGTGATCCTATAGCCCTGTCCAATTACGGTTCACCTGCTTTTATCAGCAGGTCACTGGGCACTGATTTATATGACACAATGTCTACTGTAGTAATGTATGCTTTGGCTTTCAGATCAGGCTGTGTGCCTATAAACCAGCCACGTCAATTTTGTTTCAGAAAGAAGTGCTTATTTAAAATCGAGTTGATGCAATCCCCATACCATAAAATCAAAACTGAAACACAAATCTAAGTTTCTGCAGCTGTCTCATTTCAGAATAAATTACATGAATTAGTATTACATTTTTTAAAATTATAGTGCACAATAAATTAGAAGAGAAAACATAAAGTAACATGTTATTATAGACTGTAACAGACATAAAAAAGAGAAGGAAAAAAAGAAGAGACAAAATAATAATTAATTAATTCATTCATTCATTCATTTTCTACCGCTTATTCCCGTTAGGGGTCGCGGGTGACTGGAGCCTGTCCCAGTGACTTTGGGCCTCAGGCGGGGTACATCCTGGACAGTGGCCAACTCGTCGCAGCAAACACAGAGACACGGACAAGGACAGACAACCATTCACTCTCACATTCATACACTAGGGGCAATTTAGAGTTCTCAATTAATCTACACATTCATGTCTTTGGACGGTGGGAGGAGCTGGAGAACCCGGAGAGAACCCACGGCAACACGGGGAGGACATGCAGACTCCACCCAGAGAGATCGGGTGATGTTGGGGTGGCCCGGGATTCGAACCCACGATCTCCTTATTGAGAGGCAGAAGCTCTAGCCGCTCTGCCACCGTGCACCCCCAAAATAATAATAACAAACAAAAAAAAACTATTAAAAAAGAAAAAAAAAATCTGGACATACATGCATTCAACAATTAATGTGCAGAGATACATACACACATGCACCTACACATATACATACACACACACACGCACACTCACACACACAGCACATATATCCATACGTACACACATATAGCCCTATATACATGTCCATACACATACATCTACATGCACATAGTGTCATATACACACAGTCATACATATATGTGCTTTTTCACATTTTAACTCTTGTCCTCTGTTGACATGATGTCCCATTTCTCCCACACTGATTGGCCGTTTGTCCCAGCCCTCTAATTCTAAACGTAATTTGTTCCTTTTCTTTAATTCTGCTGATCAGATTTTCCCACTTCCCTATAGACTATGGACTGTCTTTTGTAGCCAGTGAGTGGTGATTAACTTAAGAGCACTTATTCTTAATATCCTGAAAAGATAACTGTCTTTTTGTCCAACAATTTACTTCAGAGTTTTTCCTTACAGTATGGCAGTTTTATCAATTTTCTATGTAGTTTTAGTACACATTTTATTTTGTTACATGTTTTCCCAATATGGTTTTAATATGGGACATGGGTGTAGTCATCAACACTTTGATGATATTCATTTTTGAAACTTATTTTTTCCCATTCTTTTTACTCCCAGTTCTTCTTGCCATTTTGTTTTTTCTTTTGGTTCAACAGCTGCCTTGTAATGTTCTAAATGTGCTGAGACTTGACTCTTAAGGTTTATACATTCATGACAACTAATCCGCCACTGATTTAGCAATTTTTTTAAATCTTTTAACTCTTTAGCTTCTAACTTTCAGATATCTAAAAACGTGAAAGTGTGGGAGTCCATATTTCGCTTGTATTATTTCAAACGTCATTAGTCCTTTTTATATCAAAAAATTTGAGCAAATATGTTAAAGCCCTTTTGATGCCATGCTTTGAAGGTACAATTAGTCTGGCTTGGATGGAAATCTGGATCCCGACTTATTTCCCTCAGCATTGGCAGTTCTATTCCCAAGTTACAGAATTGTATTACTTTCTTCCACTTAAAGTATATTCTTTGTCCATTTATTATAAGGGATAATGTTCTTATTTGGAAGTGTCAGTATTTTCCATATTTTTTAATACTATTGCTATACTGATTTTGATTGTTCTGCCATTGGTGTACGGCTAAAATTTGAGATGCGTAGTCATAATTTTGTAAGTTGGGTACTACCATTCCTCCCACATTTGTAGCTAATTTAAGCATTTTCAGTTTAATTCTTTTCCTCTTATTACTCCAGATGAATTTTAACAGTATTTGATCCCATCTCTTAAATGCTGAGGGTTCAATATACAACAGAAATGCTTTAAACAGAAAAACAAATCTCGGGAGTATACGTTCATTCTGATATTCTGATGTATCACACTTCTGTTAGACTTAATGGAATTAAACTCCACATATTAAAGTATTCTTTTACCAGGATTTCTACATAATTATAGTTCAAGTTATAGAGCTAGACTATATTTTTTGGAATCTGCACAAATATTTTATCTTTTCCTTATCCCATTGCCACTGATATTCCTGCTTTGTTTCGTCTGCAATTGGTTTAGTTTGAGTATTGTGCTATATTTATTTGAAAATGAAACCAAAACCATAGCAGTGTTATGTACATTATCTGAAAGAAATGATTTCTTCATTATCTGAGAAAATAGTTGGCTTTCCAAATGTTGTAAACAAGATCATCATCTTGAACACTGCAAGTTGAGATTCAATTTAGATAAAAGAATAGAACGTCCAATACAGACTAAATTAAAAGAAATAAAAATGACAAATAGTTTAAAGTTTAGTTTTAAACCACAACAAGGCCTGGACTATTAAAGTCAAATAAAGGTGCACTATGAACCTTTTGAGGTGGAGGGTTTGCCAATCGTTTATGTGGTAATGTTATTGCTTTACATCATGTTCCACAAAATGGAATTTAAAAAGGCTGTACCTGATTTTTACTGTCTTAAAACGTGAAAAACAAGTTCATTTTAGACGATTTGCAGTGGTTCAACCAAAGGGAAACCTGCTCTCATAGTCCATGATCTGTGACTTGCTTCGTTCACACTGGAGCATCATTTGTGAAGTTGAGATTTGTTTAAAACTATAAACTATAGAAGTAAAAGTGTATCGATAACAAGGCTGTCTCATGTGCACACTTTTTGCTGACAAAAACAGTACTCTTCCTGGTTCTTGGATGATAAAACTCTGATAAAGAAGCAGGCTGCACACAGTGGTCAAGGTGGTCATCTATTTCCTCGGAGACAATCAGGTGACACCACCCGGCAAAGTTACATGAAAGACTGGTTGAGAAAAGACCCCACTCACTGTAAGGATGCAGGTCTTTTTGACGAATAAAAACACCTATGGAAATAAATGCTATGTTTAATGGCATACTGTAACATTCCAGGCAAAGCAATGACACACAAACCCCTTCTGAAAAGTTTCAATAATGCACCTTTAATTAGAAAACCAGCTGTAATGTGGCAGTAACAGTGGTGTTAGTCTTTGAAACAGAAAACACTACGCCTGACTGGCCGTGCTTGCCTCTGTAACCAGCTCCACCACTTATCTGACCTGACCAGTGTGTGCGTCCTGTGCCAGCTTGTTTCTGCTCATATCTCCACTTTTTAATTTGAATGTTATGATTTATACCCAAACCTCTCGGGGCAGCGCTGGTGTGCCCTACTTTGGAGCACACACAAGATGTTAGCAGGAATTAAATAATAATCCAAAGCAATTTCTGGCTGCCTCAAATAAAGTGCTCTGTTGACCAGTGCAGGGCCCAGGCTCGGTTTGCGAAGAGGATCTCCTGAGAATTCTGTATTATATTAAATGACAAGCATTATTCCTGTGCACTGGACCTCAGCCTGGGGGATCTACCCGTGTTTATGATTACAAGATAAACGGATTTACAATGACAAGGTAAAGTCTCATGAAAATACAGATCTCATATATTGAATAGGTTAAATGTTGATGTATACCTGGGTGTATTATATAGGTTGAGCAAATATTGTACTCAGTGCCGTGAGCATGCTCCAGAGTTGTGTTATCAGTAGTTCTCCACTCCCTTCTAAGTAGCTCCCCAAAGGATTTACAAACTATACATTTTCAGCTGAATATTTCAGATTTGTTTCATTGAATGCCTATTGATTTTCTTCGTTCCTGTTGGTGTCTTTGGCCACTAATAAGTGGATTTTATTTAATGTTTAAAAAAAAAGTATTGTAACATATACAGGAGTCCTGTAAAAATATTGCCGTAGCACATCCTCCCTGTTAGTGTTTAGTTTTTAGAATCTAAAATATATTGTAAAAATCAAAGGTATAGTATACCAGACTTGGAGAGACTTATCCATGCATTTGTCTCCAGTAGGTTAGACGACTGTAACGGCCTGCTCACTGGCCTCTCCAAACGAGCTGTAAAACAGCTGCAGTACATCCAGAACGCTGCTGCTCGGGTCCTGACAAGAACCAGGAAGTACGATCACATTAGTCTTTGCTCAGGTCTCTGCACTGGCTTCAATCTCAGGGAATAGACTTTAAAGCAGCTCTGCTTGTGTTTAAGTCTCTCCAAAGCACCAAAGTACATCTCTGAGATGTTAGAGCCACATGAACCATCTCACACTCTGAGGACCTCAGGGATGAGTGCTGCTGGTGCCAGAGTCAGGACTAAACATGGACCGGCCTCCTGCTGGTGCCAGAGTCAGGACTAAACATGGACCGGCCTCCTGCTGGTGCCAGAGTCAGGACTAAACATGGACCGGCCTCCTGCTGGTGCCAGAGTCAGGACTAAACATGGACCGACCTCCTGCTGGTGCCCAGAGTCAGGACTAAACATGGACCGGCCTCCTGCTGGTGCCAGAGTCAGGACTAAACATGGACCGGCCTCCTGCTGGTGCCAGAGTCAGGACTAAACATGGACCGGCCTCCTGCTGGTGCCCAGAGTCTGGACTAAACATGGGGAATCAGTGTTTCAGTGTTATGCAGCTAAAATCTGGATCTTCCTGAAGATGTGAGACAGGCCTCCACTCTGACAATAAATGATCAAATCTAGGCTAAAAACAGTTCTGTTCTGCACTCTTCTCTTTTAAAGTAAATGTTATAATGATTATTTGTGTTTTTATTTGTTTGTTTTTGTATGTGATTTAAATTCATTTTTTCCTTTTCTGTATAGCACTTTGACTTACTTTGTGTGCACAAATTGTGCTCTACAAATAAACTTTCCTTGCTTTATTTTTGAAGATGTAACTCTAATTTACTGTAAAGAACACAGCTGAACAATTATTATAAGTATAAGTGTATACATGTATGTATGACTGAGGCTTTGCCTATTTTCTATCGTAAAATGTGTGTGTATGATTGTTATTTAGATATAATTTTGTGTAAAATAAAATTTAAAAAAGCATTATTTCTACAGTGTATTACAGAGCATGACATCTAACCAAACAACCTCTGATAACATCACCTATCCACGCAACCAATGACAGATTAAACAACTTTGATAATCTCATCATGTTGACATTGCTTTAATCACTGCTGGTCTTAGGGTCAACGGGCCGACAGGGACCACCCCAGATGTTCAGTCCGCGACTGTAGCTTTACTTCACTCATGAATAATTGGTCTGGTTCATTCATCAGTTTACTCTACTTAAACAGAGCTGCGTTGGGGAATATGGGCACATTCAAAGAGCAGCTTTATTGGCCCTTTTCTGCAGTTACACATTAAAGCTGCATGCAACCACACTTTGAATGGGACAAGGGAACAGCGTGTTTGTGCAGTGGTCTATAACTCTCTCTGGCCAGAGTTGACTTTCTCTTGAGTAGGAAGCAAATTGAAAAAATAAAGTTGCCCCAAGTTTTGCCAGAGTATATACTTTGACGTCCAGTGTAATCCTTCAGCTGAATTTAAATGTTGTAAACAATGACATATGGGAGTAAAGAAACACAAAGTTTGTGTGCAGTGACTATGCATTTTGTATTTATCATTCAAATGGGCACTTCCCCTCAACAAGAAGTCTATAGTCGGGTCTCAGGTGGCACGATTGTTGCTATTCACTGGATAAAAGAAGATATCCATGCATATTTTAATTGTAATATAGTCACTTATAACTATACCCTTTAAATTGTTTAATTTAGTTGTTAAAGGCACATTTTTCAGTTCTTTGGATCATTAAGAATTGTTTGTATTCAATTTTTATACTGTTTAAAGAATCCACAGATTCTACGTATTTTCACAATACGTAGAATGTCACAAACGTCTTCTGCTTAAGGCGGAGCTGTTATATTCTCTTTTGTGTAAACGTGATTCACAAACACTCATGTCGGGAGGTTCTGGTCCTGACTTCTGCAATAGTTGTTCAGGTATTGCTTTCCATTGTGTAATCTGCAGATTGCAGAGGGACGTAGCAATGGCTGTATGGAATTATTTCTTGGATGTATTTATGTAGATGTATTTATTTATTAACCATTATTTAACCAGAAAAAATATATAACAATATGAGATTGGAACCAGAGGATATGTGTATCAGATAAAGCTGGACAAGAGGTGAGCAGCACCTCAGAGGTTTATGAGCCGTGTGTGGAGCAGAGGAGGAGGCTGAAGCTGAGGACTGTTCACACTCAACTGTACGATGAGGCTGAAGCTGTTCAAATCCGGCTGTACATGAGGCTGATGAAGAGGAGGAGTGCATGGGGATGTAGCTATGGAGTTTGCAGACTAATACATAAGATATTAAAGGAGTGTCAAAACTCTGGTCCAGGGGCCAAATGTAGCCCTCAGAGCAATTTTTGTTGGCCCCCAGGCTTCCTGCTAAATTAACCCAAATCACCAAAATGACTGTTTGCTGCAGATTTTGACACATTCTACTATTATAACTTAAATAACAGACATTTTGTTCTTTTTGGTCATACAGACCTAACCTTCTGTTTAGTATTTAAGATCACGTCATTGTGATGTCAGTTACATAAACTGACCAGCAGGTGGCTTTAGCATATCTATAAATGTCTTTGTTTTTATAATGTATATCTAGATCAATCTAGGAATATGATATGTAGGATTACACATGATTTTGCTGAAGAAAGTGAAAAAAACAAACAAAAAAATTAAGAAAAAAAAATCACAAAAAAGTTTATTTTAAGTAATATTTATTGTTATTTATTTGTGTTTTTTTTAATTTAAGCTGCAGTTACACCGATTATGTTTTATGTATTGTCTAATGCAGTTTTATGGTAGTAGTTTTTTTCACAGATTTCCTTCAGACGCTCCGTGACGTCACTTCCTGTCGCACACAGAAGTTTAGCGCTAGCGCTTTGACTGCTTCGCTGTTTGTGACCAGAATGAGTGGATGTCATCATCAGAAAATACGTCTGTCTGTGGATCTGTGCTAAAATTGAACATGGAGCAAGCCTGGACTCTCCTAACCTCGTGGTAAGTCCTGTTTTCACGCCTTATCGGCTTATAATGAGTGTAGTTTAGATGTGGCCTGCAGGGGCGCTGTTCTAGCATACGTCCTTATGCTTTGTTTGGTCGTTTTTTGGGATCTAAACAAACGACCAAATAAGTCGTTTTTGATGTGAGGACAGTCTTTATTGTAAAATACCATGTTTTATTTGTGGGCGTGTTGCACCTGATTTAATATTGGAAATGCACTATGCACTATTTCTTCAGCAGAAGTTATATTTAAATGAGAGTGAGTGCCTCTGTAGTACAGTTGCAACGAAAAAGTATAAAGACTCACAGATTAAAGGTCCCATATTCTGCTATTTTTCCTATTACACAGTCTATTCTAAGGGCTTTGTTGATAAAATTTTGCGTTGTGCAATATCCATAACATAACAGTTTCCAAAAAACACCCATTTCTTGGACTGGCCCCCCTCCTTGCAAAAGCAAACGGCTCACTCTGAGATCTGACCCCCCCGGACAGAGAGCAGGCTGCCTCCCCCGCCCAACTCGCGCGCCTCCCCCGCCCAACTCGTGCCGAAGCCTAGAGCGGAGATAGTGCGCATGCGCCGTGTGCTCCGGTAAACAGCGATACACAAACACTGAATAAACATTTTATCCGTCCTGACGGTGCGTCGTGCTGAGTCCTACGTCCTGGATCTGACCTGGAGTTTGACGTGCTCCAGGGCCTCAACGACGGACGTTGCCGTTTGGTAAATAACAAGCTAACTCTTCGATCTGTCGTATCCATCGTGTAATTACTGTGTAGCATTAGCATTAGCTGTTTTTATTCTTGCAGCTGCGCGCTTCCTGGAGGCGTGGCTTAAACACCGCGTCATCCTTGTGAAGCGCGTCATCTTAGTGAGGAGCCCCCGTCTGCTGCTCACCCGAGGGGGATGGAAAAGACAGTTCTCTAGTGAAAACATGAGGGAATCAATCAAAAAACCACTTTGGGCACAACATACGAGGCCCAAATAGCACTGTAGGAAGGTTAAAACCTCTGAAAAGTCGATTTTGCATGTTATGGGACCTTTAAGGAGTGTCTGACGGAGATTTGCACTTTCTTAACAGCAGGTTAACCAGCGCTCGTGAATCGGGGAGTTGGATCATGACGACACATGCACGAATACTATGCCTTTGTAAAGACACTGCGCCTCATCAAGCCCCTCTGAGCCCACTCTGATGGATCACTGCTGTGGAACGCTGTGGTTCCATGAAATACCTGTTGGAGGCAGCACCAAATGTTGCAGGTAGTGTTTTTTCATTCAAATTTAAAAACAACACATTACTTAAGCGAGTCCTTTTAATGCATTAAATCACAATCAAATGCTGCACAAATTGCAGAATTGTGCTATCCTGAACAAAACGTTTCCACCCGCCTCTCCAACGTACAGATCAAAGAGTTTAATTTTGCTAATCAGGCTGCACACACTAAACAATTTCATTTTGATTTCCTTCGTTTCTAATTTAGCATTTATGAGCGAAAAGGGCTCATTTTGCATTGGGCTTTTGCGCCTATTTTTAGCATGGAAGGTGTTTTGCATGTGAGCAATAGCTTGATAAATAAAGCCCAAAGTGTTTTAACCTTGCAGTTAATGGGTAAAAGTATTGATATTGGAAGATTCTTGTCTATTTTCAAATTGTTAGCCGGAAACACCATCAAGGCTAAGACCTTTGTTAATTATATTGAAACAGATCTGATCAGTATCCAGACGGCCAAAGGGCAAACCAGGCTTAAATCAAATCCTCATTCCCATATCCAAGGAAAGGCAGTTATCCCGGGGGGGGGGGTTTCCATGAAAAGAAAATCCAGTTATGGATGCTGCACCAACTGATCATTCTGTATGACATTCTACCGAGACAAAGGCACCATTTTCTGCAATTAACAATTTAAAATAAAATGATAAATTCCTCAAAATCCTCAAAATGTCGCTTTTAAACGAGAATCTAATACCCATAGAGAACAGAAATGTGCTTTAAATATACAATACAATAATTGCAAGCAAATAATGAAAAAAAATCCATATAAACAACCATTACACAATTCTATATAGTGCAAATAATCTCTTTCCATTTTTGTTGTTGATTCCACCTTTTTGTCCAGTGTAAATATGGTGGTAGATTTTTTTTTTTTCCAGCAAATCTCCCGCTCCCTTAAGCCAATTTTTATACCTCCTCTGCACTACACGGCCATAATTGCATTTACCAGGACAATTTTACTTGTCACCAATGGTTTTCCACTCGATCAAGGTTGGCAGATCAAAGAATAGAAGGATGAGACGCTCATTCTGTTGGCGAGTCAATAAACAAAAAAATAACAGCTTATAACTGTGTACGCCATTTTGATGTATATGTCACCATTGGACGGCCAAACGTTAAATCTAATGGGTGCTAACTTGCACCTAAAACAATAATGTAATGGTGTAAAATTGTATTTTGTTTGTTTGTTCTTTGCATATTTTAATTGTTTTATATGGCCATGGAGTCTGAAATAAAGGTAGAGTGTAAACACAACATTCATAGGATGCTATGAGTGCTACACAGGACAGATAATGACATATTTAGAACAAAAAAAAAACATTCAAATTACCTTTAATACATAGAAATGAGTGTTAATAAATCTGTTATGGCTGAGATGCCCACACAGATGAAAGCCAATCAGTTTCTAACACAAAATAAAACTGAATGATAACTACAGCGGCACAATAAAATATCAAATTGTAATTTTATGGATCATTATTGCTATCGTGTTTAGACCTGTAATTGTCTTTCAATAATTAGCTTCTGTTCTAAGTTCACTGTTTAAACACGTTCAGGTGAAATGACAAAAGCCCTGAAGTATGAAATGACAAACAGTGATCGCATGTATTTCAAAACATTCAGCTTTTTTATGCATAAAAAGACAGAATAATAAGGATAGTTTGTTGCTTGTTGAGGATATTATGGTACTTCAAAAATTGTAGTGTTTGCAATTTGCTGATTGTATCCTTTTGCAATTTCGATTTGATTTGATTAACGCAGCCTAATGTGGAATTTTTACACTGCAAAGAATTAAAACAAAACTACTGCGAGAATTGTCTGAGTTCAGCTGATTTTGTTTATTCACAGATGCGCATAAGTGAAGCTGTCCTTTACAGAGTCATCTTTGCCAAAGTCAAGTCAAAACAGGAAACCAATATTACACCAGCAGCAGGTGAGCCCAGTGACACATTACACACTTTAAAGAACCAGTGCAGACCCAGGACAAAGCCAGAGTAGATTAGCTTCATAACAGATTAGTCGCACAATTTATATCTTAGCACATCCTCTGATCGGACAATGGGCAGTGAACATTATCTGGACATTGAGATTGTAAAACATGATGTGACATGACATTTTTCTCCAACAAGCGCTCACGGTAACCCTTTGAAATGACTTATACTTGCGTAATAGTAACCCTAAGTAAAACACTGTTACTTCACCACCAACAGTTTATATTTAGTCTTTTTTCCCGCTGCAAACACTGTAAGAAAATGCCGTCCTGTCAGGCTGGGATTCCAGTTTTTGAGCAGAGCATCTCAGACCTTTTCAGTGCAGTGATTAATGATTTCAGACACACAGAGTATTCTCAGCAGCAGCACTGACCTACCTCTGTGAGTCTACAATAGGTATAATGTGCTCTTCACGGTCTGGAGGTGGGTGGCCTTCATTTACATATGCTTTCAGACCTGTCCAGAGCTCAGGCTGAGGCAGAGGATGCATTTAATACAACCCTGAGATTCTGGATTCAAATTGATTATTTATGGCTCGATGTCAGGGCTTAGTTAAATCATGGAGCATGTGAATGTGATGACTGCTTTGGCTTGAAGGCAAACTCCTGTCCTGATCTTTGGTGGTCAATATCAGCAAATCTGCTCAATTATTGAAAATACTTGACTATTCAAGCACAAGAAGGAAATGTCCTATGATTATCTAGCCTTTCTTTTACCCAGACTTGCTCATACTTATGCGTGCTTTATAACAGTGGTTCTCAAACTAGGGGTCGGGACCCCAATTGGGGTCGCGAAATGATTTCCAGGGGTCCCCAGATGATGGGGAAAATATATACAATAGTCTTAAACAAGGCTTGACACCCTTCAAATGCAGTGGTGAATGTAGATTCCTATTTGTCACCAATTAAAGTCATTTTTCTAGGTCTATATTCTCAAAATAGAGTCAAACATTACATATAAGGCTAATTAATCACTTTTATCACAACTATTTTTTGTCTTTGGGGGTCGCGAATGTGAACTATTGTTATTTTCGGGGTCACGACTGAAAAAGTGTAAGAACCACTGCTTTACACCTTTAAAAAAAATAAAACCTATTTCACAAAAAATACAGCATTGCAATTAAAGATTAATTTAGTAGCCCACTAGTCAACGATTATTATTTGTAGTTAGTTGACTAGTCAAATGGTTATTTCTTTTGAGAGGAGATTTTTAAATACATTTGTAAGTGACTGACTGAAGGCTTCGAAAAAGAGAATATTTACAAATAAAGAACAAATTGATTAAAATTAGAAATTGTGTTTTCTTCTTTGACATTTTGATTTAATTATGCTGCTCTCCTTGTTTTTTTGCATGTGCTTAATAGTCTGTCCAAAATACAATTAGAAATATTTTTTGTAGTCGACTACTGATTAAATATATACTTAATGAATTAGTGACGGGCACTGAAGTTTTGCCCCCCCTTGTGGTTGCCAATGAATTCAAAAAGCATTTACTCCATTGTGAAGCATGGCAGAAAAGTTATATAGTCATTCAAAATCTGAACTGTATTCATTGGTTTCTATTGTTCGACATTTTGAGGACATTTTACGTTTCGAAAGTCACTATCCACAGTACCAACCCAGTCCTTTCAGTAAGAATCATGTGGAAAGACAAACCCCGAGGTCATGGAAACGATGGGTCAAATTACTGGCATCAGGCAGAGAAAACACCTGAAGAGAAGTAGAAACTATTCCACAACAGATTCCAACCTCATCTTTGGAATGTGCTGGAGAAGGCTTTGGCAGAGGTCACACTCTCTGAATGAATGCAACACTGGAATGAAATGAATCTTTTTACATTGCAGGAGCTTTTTTGAAACAATGCCACAGTGAATGTGTGCTGTAATCAAAGCTAAAGGCGCTCCCAAGCAAATATTTGAGCGTGTGACCTATTGTTTCTGTTTGTTGTCTGTTTTTATTTTTTATTTTTTGGCCAGGCAGTGTATGTTTGTTGCTTGTAAATTTTCCTTGCATTTTCTGTGGAATGTCCCTTATTGATGATACAGAAAGAGGGAACTTGTATTGTAATTTTCACATTTTAGTTTTTCATTTTTTCTTCACAAACTGCTAACTTGACTGATATAAAACCATGATAAATAGAGAATTACACCAAATATAGTAATAATTAAATGCACCTTAAGTTCTAATGCAGCTCATGATTCAGCCCTGCTTTAAGTCAAGGCAGATATCTTTACAGACATTTTTTAACAAGGCTTCATATTGTTCCTTTCCTCGTTGTGAGCTTTTGTTGTTGGCTCTGTGTCCTACCACAGAGGTCTCATTGATTGTCCATATTGTGAGCTGCTGCTATCACAACCATCAGGGCCAAACACTATCCATCGATTAGACTCATGTTTACTCAGTTTGCTCTCAGAGTTAAACCTAATTCAGCTTTATTGGCTTAAATGCACTGAATGAATGTAATATACCCACTTTAGTCGATTGCTGGTGTGTGCAATGGACCTTGCATCATCTGGGTTTGTAAACAGCGAACAATAGCGGCAAACGGCAAGAAGAGGTTTCTGAGCAGAGGGGCTTTGATTCTCTTCTATTGCAAAAGTGATTATACTTTTAGAAGTCAGAATTAAACATGTCATAATGTTAAAGTTTAAAGTTATGATAACTGTGAGAAGAAACCTCACATTTGTACAATTATTGACGATTATTGACCCCATAGCCGTGAAATCCTTAATTCAATTTCATTCACAAGTTTTAATAGATCACCTTTTCTTAAAATCAAACCTCTTGAATGAAAAAAGTAAGATATTGCCACATAAACAGCCAGATTTAAAAAAGTACTTAATGCATAGTTAGATGTTTTTTTGGAGAATAGATTGTACTGAAATGATTTGCTGTTGCTGCCGATAATTCTCACAGTGATGATTATGTTTTTAGTTCTTACAATTGTATATTGACCTGCAATCACAATGATCATTTTCTAGTCTGAACATGCATAATCTTACATTCATTCATTCATTCATTTTCTACCGCTTATTCCCGTTAGGGGTCACGGGTGACTGGAGCCTATCCCAGTGACTTTGGGCCTTAGGCGGGGTACACCCTGGACAGTGGCCAACTCGTCGCAGGGCTAACACAGAGATACAGACAAGGACAGACAACCATTCACTCTCACATTCATACACTAGGGACAATTTAGAGTTCTCAATTAACCTACACAGTCATGTCTTTGGACGGTGGGAGGAAGCCGGAGAACCCGGAGAGAACCCACGGTAACACGGGGAGGACATGCAGACTCCACCCAGAGAGATCGTGTGATGTTAGGGTGGTTCAGAATTCGAAACCACGATGTTGGTGGTCTGGGATTCGAACCCACGATCTCCTTATTGAGAGGCAGAAGCTCTAGCCGCTCTGCCACCATGCACCCCATAATCTTACATTTATCAATTAATATATAATAATATAAATTCCCTGCTCACCCTCCGCGGGTGGTCACATCCATCTCTGAGCTTGGGTCCTCTACCAGAGGCCAGGGAGCTTGAGGGTTCGGCGCAGTATCTTAGCTGTTCCTAGCACTGCGCTCTTCTGGACTGAGATGTCTGATGTTCCTCCAGGGATCTGTTGTAACCACTCCTCCAGTTTGGGGGTCACTGCCCCAAGTGCTCCGATAACCACGGGCACCACCTTGGCCTTCACCTTCCAGGCCTTCTCCAGCTCTTCTCTGAGCCCTTGGTATTTCTCCAGTTTCTCATGTTCCTTTCTCCTGATGTTGCCATCACTTGGTATCGCCACATCAACCACAACGGCCTTCCTCTGCTCTTTATCCACCACCACGATGTCTGGTTGGTTTGCCATTACCATTCTGTCAGTCTGTATCTGGAAGTCCCACAGGATCTTCGCTCGGTCATTCTCTACCACCTTTGGAGGTGTTTCCCACTTTGACCTTGGGGTTTCCAGTCCGTACCCCGCACAGATGTTTCTGTACACTATACCAGCCACTTGGTTGTGGCGTTCCATGTATGCTTTCCCTGCCAGCATCTTACACCCTGCAGTTATGTGTTGGACTGTCTTAGGAGCTTCTTTGCACAGCCTACACCGTGGGTCTTGTCTGGTGTGGTAGATCTGGGCCTCTATCGCTCTGGTGCTCAGGGCCTGTTCCTGTGCAGCCATGATGAGTGCCTCTGTGCTGTCCTTTAGTCCGGCCCGCTCTAGCCACTGGTAGGATTTCTTGATATCAGCCACTTCAGTTATGTTCCGGTGGTACATCCCATGTAGGGGCTTGTCCTCCCATGATGGTCCCTCCTCCGGCACCTCACCTTCTGTTCCCCATTGCCTGAGACATTCACTGAGCACATCATCATCTGGGGCCTTATCCTTGATGTACTTGTGGATCTTGGATGTTTCATCCTGGATAGTGGCTCTCACGCTCACTAGTCCACGGCCTCCTTCCCTACGGCTAGTGTACAGTCTCAGGGTGCTGGATTTGGGATGGAACCCTCCATGCATGGTCAGGAGCTTTTGTGTCTTAACGTCTGTGGTCTGTCTCTTCCTTTGGCCATCTTATTATGCCTGCAGGGTATCTGATCACTGGCAGGGCGTAGCTGTTTATCGCCCGGGACTTGTTCTTGCCATTGAGCTGGCTTCTTAGGACTTGCCTTACTCGCTGGAGGTATTTGGCAGTTGCTGCTTTCCTCGTTGCCCCTTCGAGGTTGCCATTTGCCTGTGGTATTCCAAGGTATTTGTACCCATCCTCAATGTCTGCTATTGTTCCCTCTGGGAGTGAGACCCCTTCTGTGTGGACTACCTTCCCTCTCTTTGTTACCATCCGACTGCACTTTTCCAGCCCGAATGACAGCCCGATATCAGTGCTGTAGATCCTGGTCGTGTGGATCAGTGAGTCGATGTCTCGCTCACTCTTAGCATACAGCTTGATGTCATCCATGTAGAGGAGGTGTCTGACGGTGGCCCCATTCCTGAGTCGGTATCCATAGCCAGTCTTGCTGATGGCTGAGGGGGTTCAGACCTATACAGAACAGCAGTGGGGACAGTGCATCTCCTTGGTATATGCCACATCTGATGGTCACTTGTGCAAGGGGCTTGCCATTGGCCTCCAGGGTGGTCTTCCACAGCTTCATTGAGCTTGCTATGAAGGCCCTTAGTGTCCTATTGATATTGTACATCTCCAAGCACTCAGTGATCCATGTGTGTGGCATTGAGTCGTAGGCTTTCTTGTAATCAATCCAGGCAGTGCACAGGTTGGTGTGCCAGGCTTTGCAGTCTTGGGCGACTGTTCTGTCAACCAGGAGTTGGTGTTTGGCTCCTCTGGTGTCTTTGCCTATGCCCTTCTGTGCTTTGCTCATGTATTGGTCCATGTGCCCACTTATCTTAGCCGCGAGGATGCCTGACATGAGCTTCCATGTTGTGGAGAGACAGGTTATTGGCCGATAGTTGGATGGGACTGTACCCTTGGAGGGATCCTTCATGATCAGGATCGTGCGCCCTTCGGTTAGCCATTCAGGTTGAGTCCCGTCCCTCAGCAGCTGGTTCATTTGTGCAGCTAGGCGTTCATGGAGAGCAGTGAGTTTCTTTAGCCAGTATGCGTGGATCATGTCTGGGCCGGGGGCTGTCCAGTTTTTCATGCCTGAGACTCTTTCTTGGATACAGCCTGTTTATTCGTCTGGCTTCATTATCTTTCGTGTACCTCTTTAGGCGGCTGGCCAAGGCTTGGAGCCTTTGCTTGGCAGTTTCGAGTGCTTCAGGTATGGGCATCTGGCTGTACTTCTTAGGTACTTGCTTTTTCATTGCACCTCTCTCAGCCTCAGTCAGCTGACTCACTTCTCTCCGCGCCATCTTGATTTTAGCCTCAAGCTCCCTGGCCTCTGGTAGAGGACCCGAGCTCAGAGATGGATGTGACCACCCGCGGAGGGTGAGCAGGGAATTATTTATTTATTTTATTTATATATATATATATATATATATATATATATATATATATATATATATATATATATATATATATATATATATATATATATATATATATATATATAATGTATTCACATCTTCTATGGCTTTGTTGGTAAAATAAGTAAAGTAAGGTGTTTTCAGGTGGGTTTTTTTTTTTGTTTTGTTTTGTTTTTGAGTTTTCACTTATGATAGTAAAAATTAGCAGTGACTGTCTACCACAAGAAATTTATCTTTATTTATCTAAATTAGTCTAAATTAGGAAAGCATCTTTAATTTCAAATTGTTTGGTTAATTCATAAATTTAATAATTCAAAAAGTAAACCAAGATGTTCAGTGCATTCAAATCTCCCGGTTTATGTCACATTAACGTTTGGTTTCATTAAGCTGCTCACATATTATGATGGAATGACAATCTATTAATTGTGAATGAAAGTCAATGACATGTTTCACTGTTAACCACTGGATTGTGAATAATCATTGAGTGACTGCCTATGCATAGGCAGTCACTATTTGAGTGACTGCCTATGCATAGGCAGTCACTATTTGAGTGACTGCCTATGCATAGGCAGTCACTATTTGTTCTTGTATTTTCCTGTTTTTCGGCACGTTTCACAGGCCACAGTTTTTAAATTCTTTTAATTTTTTTTTCCATTTTTCAATAGTTCCTAGTCTTCTAATGTCTGCTATTACTTTTGGTACATGTACCTTCTGCAGTTTTTTCATAATTTGCCGAGCAGTTTTTCTCTATCTTTTACAGTGGGAGCCTTTCTGTTGGTCCTCTACAGGAAAGTTTGGTGTTTATACTGTTTTTGGCAGGTGCACGGTGGCAGAGCGGCTAGAGCTTCTGCCTCCCAATAAGGAGATCGTGGGTTCGAATCCCGGATCATACCAACATCACACGAATTCAATTGTGCAGTCACTCGCAATAGCTTCAGCTATTGCAACAGCATCTAGTTTTATTTTATCATTTGTCATTGTGTCTTCCCAAATCTAAATTATTTGTTTAGAGCAGGGGTCTCAAACTTGTGGCCCATGGGCCAAATGCGGACCTCAAGGCGTTTTCTGATGGCCCCCGAGATGATTTTTAATTTGAATTATAAACTTCTCACTGATTAAAATAGAACTCATCAGAACAACAACTACCATAATGCACTGCAGTATTAGCGCTTACATGCCCCTCCCCCACTGCTCCTGCCGAGAGTTGAACCCAGCATGGATACTCTGCACTTCTCCGACTGCGATACTTTGACACAAACAAACCGCACTGGTCCTCAAGCTGCAGATGCTTGGACTCATGACTCCTGCAGCTGAAGGTTTGAGAATTCACCGACACAAAAAGAGCCAGAGTTAAACCACTGTTTAAGACAAAGAGAGACGACATGCTTATAATCCCAGGCAGATCACTGCATCAGTAATTATTGGGCCTAATAATACATGAGTTAATAATTAATATCAACATGAGCTATAGTTATCACAAACTATAAGGTGTTATCATTTCTAAATTCTAAAAGCAACTAAAATCTTCTACATAAATATTTTGTTGGTAAGGAAAATTTATTATGTATAATGTTTAGTGCGTTTCAAGTCTGTCTCTGTTGCGGCCCCCGACCAGCTCTGATTTTCTAAATTCGACCCCCTCTCAAAATGAGTCCCCTGGTTGAGAGTAACTGTAGTGTATAATTCTTTGTGACGGACTTGGCTTTATCTACAAAGACTGATGTTTTGAATGCTCCCCATGTGTGCCTGGCCTCATATTAAAGTAGCAAGACTATTTGTATTTGTATTTTACCTTTGAGCCAGTCATCTCAAATAATCTTACATCAGTGCTACATTATCCAATTTTCAAAACTGTGAAATAATAAAGTATGTATTTAGATTCCTACACAATGCATCGTTACAATAATGTTGACATGCTTGAATTTTTGGGAGCGCACAGTCAATCCTTGCGCTGCTTATGGCTCTAACATGTTTATATGTTTAACAGATCAAATACTGGATTTGGACATCGTGCAACAGTCTAATTCTGTCAGAAACAGCTGCTTTTATGATTTACTCATTTACAATCTACATTATAAGTATCATGGTAGGTGATTGTGAACTAGTTTAGTGCATATTTCAGTGCAGAAAAGGCCAAAGCAACGAAGGTGTAAATGTTTGATGAGGTTCATATGTGTTGTCAGATGATGTACTCGGTGTTAACACGGTGGCATTTGGAGTGTTTGCAGTGGGAGTGTGGGGGTTTCCTTTGCAGTGCTGCTGAGCCAGAGCAAGGTTTAAGGGGGAGGTCGATACAGGCATTACAAGTATCACAAGGCGAGGGATACAGAGCATGCAAACGTGAGCTATGGCATGGTTATATATTATACAAATCAAAGCACCACTTGTCCCACTGATGTTATTGAAAAGTGAACTACCACGGCTTTTGATTTACAAAGCAGAATTTACTTATTAGTACTTTGCAGCATCCACACATTGTTTCAATTAGGAAGGGTACTGCAGTTATTTGTTGAATCAGCTGATATGTGGGGTTTAATAACATGCTACATTTTAGGGATACTTTTCAATTTCTGCTTAGCTAAAAATAAACAAACCAGTACCCACTGAGTTGGTGAGAATTCAGAGCTTTTACAAATGTGTACTTCCAAATCAATTTGATGCGCAAGATTATAATGTCACAGCATCCAGCCCGGTTTGTGTTCCACTCCCTCCTCTTCTCGAAACACTGTTTAATTTCAGTCCGAAAACTAAATTGAGTGGTGTTGTTGGTTTTTTTTTGTGATTGAGTCTTGATTTCCGACTCATTAGAATGACATTTGACATGATTATTTATATTACGGTCACGTTTGGCGGCTGAACCTCTTCAGCGGCGTGTCATCGACATGTATTGGGTGATTTGGTGCCTGGCTGCTGTGACATTTCCTCTGCAGCTGAGGTTAAGCTGGTGAAGGCACAAACAAAGGCTGGAGATCATTGTAACGCATTGACAATGTGTGGTGACATTATAGACCACAGCTGAGACAGGTGTCTCTGTGAGTGAGGACCCTTTTGTCCACATCAGTTTTCCCATGAGTCTGTGACCTGATCAGGCAGAACATTAAGAGCGCTGACACATGAATACACTAATATGTCATCTCAATGCAAGATTTGATTGAAACATTGTCACTTCTACTGAGTGATTTCAGTGAAGACTTTTGACCATTCAAACAATTTAACATTTATTTCATTTTTTTTTCTCCCAATTTCACAATATTTCCTTATTTACAACAGATTAAATTGGGTTAAACCTAATAACACAATAAAATAAAAAACACCATATGTACAATAGAAGTGAAAGAAAAGTTATGATTGAAAAGTGAAAAAAAAGTAGTAAAGACAATGACAACAGTAATACATATAATAGCAATAATAATAATACACACAGAGAAAAAAGGCAACAAAAATAAGTTGTTCATTTTATTTCTGTAGATCTAGATCTACTGTAAATCCAGATCTACACAATGAAATAATGTGTGTGTCGTTCGCCAGTGTCCATACCACTGAGTTACATTAAATCATGTTTTGGTTTATTTATTTTTTTACATCAATACTGTACGATAAAATAACTAATGTCTGTCTCCTGTTTGCAAATAAGATAAAAGGCAGATTTTTTTTCATTCTTTGTCAGTGGGTTAGATAGTATAATATGAGCCATGGAGCGGAGACTGGGAGAAGAAGGTCACCCAGTTTTGCGCAAAAAAGAAGAAGAAACACTGAAATGTACCAAGATCAAGACTAAACCAGAACAAAAACACAACAAACGTCCCCCTGAATAATATAAAACAGAAGTGTGCCAAACTGCTGAGGAGTCATTTTCAACCATGTCAATCTTGCAACAACTATTATCAGTACCTTTAAAATAACTTTCTCTAATGTTTGCGTTGGTGTGAAGAAAACAATGTAACATGCTTTGACAAGAGCCAGAAAAGGTGTGATTTAGCATCGGGAACGCTGCCAGTGCAGACGGGTGGCAGACGAGACAAAATGTGCTGGCCAGGAATCAAACTAGGACATTTTCTCCTGCCCCAGTCGCTCTCTATAAAGAAATAAATAATATTTGCTGAGAGCCCATATCCGAGTCAGAGAAACATAAAGGGTTGCTCGAGTTGTGAATGCTAATCAGTGCTAAATAAGACTCTTTGGAAAGGATATTAAAACTAAGCGGTTGATGAGTGAAAATATGTTTGCTGTGTCAATTGGTCAAAGGCTTACTCTTGGGGTGCGTTCACGTTTGTCCTGGTTTGATCTAATCCATCTTTAGTTACAGTTTAATACATCCTAACACGCTGAAGCACATTTTGAACTGCAGGTTTCGATGCGTGTGTGGTGGGGCTGAGGAGGCTAATCGAAAATGTAGGGTGGGAGGGGACTCTCCAAATTGAGATTGATGAGTGAAAATATGTTTGCTGTGTCAATTGGTCAAAGGCTTACTCTTGGGGTGCGTTCACGTTTGTCCTGGTTTGATCTAATCCATCTTTAGTTACAGTTTAATACATCCTAACACGCTGAAGCACATTTTGAACTGCAGGTTTCGATGCATGTGTGGTGGGGCTGAGGAGGCTAATCGAAAATGTAGGGTGGGAGGGGACTCTCCAAATTGAGATGGGGATTACGGAGATGACCACCGTAGGTTATAGAGGGACAGGCTCTGAAAAGGAGGCAAAGCAATTATGCCTAGGATGGATCTGAAAGCGGTGCCAAGGGCCGAATCACAAGATCAAAAGGAAGGTAGTAAAGCAAAGGTAGTGAGTGAGGCAAAATATCAGGCAGTTCTGTAAATGAATCTATGTGAATTTGTGGATTATTTGCTCGATTTATGATTTAAACAGTTCTCCCAGTTAAAATGCTGAAGTGATCAAATCAAATAATTTTGTACAGCTCAGATTAACAAAAGCAGTGGTCTCAGAGGGCTTCCCAAAATGTTGATTTAACCAACAGAAGGTTAGAAAATCAAAAATGAGACAAGTAGGAGAAGGGGAAGTAGGATAAATTCAGCAGCAATCCTCTGGCACGGAGGTAATGTGCTTTCTTCTTTTAGTTCCTGTCAGTAATCTCGTTGCTGATTTTTGAACCAGTTTAAAGGTTTTTACAGAGCCTTTAGGACACACAGAGAGCATCATGTTTAGCCTAGATTGTTTTGATTTTGACTACAGTGAGAAAAAGAAAATATGTTGTTAGGGATGGTGCTGGTTGAATGTATCTGGTTAAAATTTATAAATCATAGCATACTTGTGTGGGGGAAAAAAATAGTTTGAGATCTATTATTTTGCTCTTGTAAAATTAGGTTGAACATAAATAATATAATCAACTTATATAGTGTTTTTTTTTTTTTTGGACTCTCTGTAGTGCTTTAGATTACAAGAAAAATAAAATGAATAGTGAGTTTAGTAATTATCTATTCAGAATACATATTATAGCAGTTAAGCATTTCAAACACAGAATTTATTCATGATGGGAAATTATTAAGGTGTTTATTTGACAGGACAGTTTTAGCGTGAAATGTGGAGAGAGAAGGTAGAGACAGGACTGGAATTGGACCCATGCACTGCACCACCGGCGAGCACAACTCTCCACAGTTTAATAAATTATGTTTTTTGGCTGTGATAATCATAAAACAAAATTTCAATTTCATCCCATCCTTCACCTTCTCCAGCCGATGGACTAACCCAGGCATCAGTGTCTTTGGAAAGCCGTACAACAGGTTATCAACAGGATGAGATAATCCTGGCTCCCCTGTAGCTGTGAGCGCGATCATGTGGAACAAGCCGGAGTCGGCACTTGGCAGCCAATCACAGTCACATTACAGAGACACTTCATTTGAATCTCATTGATAAACAACACCAGAACACACACCCGCATGCACAAAATGGGAACTTAACCAGGGCTGGAGCAGGTTGACGTTTGGGTCGAGAGATATTACCATGGAGATCATCTATCCTAATAGAAAGTGATCCAGCAGAACGCAGAAGGTGCATGAAACATTTTCTAATCCAGTTTTGAAACATGAGCATCCATGTCATGAAACCGTTTTGACCTTGCTCCAAAAGGGTTAATAGTGTGTATTATTGACTTTTTCTATATTGTTAGAATAATCTAGGTAGAATGTGGTGATTTAAAGAAACTACTATAATTTTGTGTTGTTTTTTAGGTCAAATGGTTAGGAGTATCAAGCCTTTTCGTTATCAAAAATCAAGACCGTTATCCCGACAATGATGGTATTAGTATATTTTTTATTATGTTATCACAGATACATTTGGACACTATTCAAATAACTGCAGTAAACTGACATACAATTCTATATCTCATGATAAATTTCACAATCCTCTTAAACCTTTGCTTACCTGCTGGCAACTGTTATTGCTCAGTGTGCACCAGAAATACACAGCAAACTCATTCTTGTACGCCAGCGCCAAGAACTAATGCAATCTAATATGCCTCAGGTTTCTCATGATTCCTCTTCATCTACAACAATTTGTTTTATATTTAGCCAACAGAAGGGCAAGCACCAAGGACAAAGCATTTTATTTCAAGCCTGGGCCGGTCATATTTCCTGAAAATATTTGAAGTTGTCATTTTAATTGAAGCTCTAATATTCAAAGCACTTACTCTTATCTTAATATTGGATTGAGCAGCTGCTTTTTGAAGATGCAAATGCAGATAGTGGGCTGTATTTGCCAAAAACAAAGACTGAGTTGAGTCGCTGTATGAGTGTTGGATGAAAAATTACAATTATCAAATTATGTGCTGACTAATATCCGTCTCATTTACATAGAATAGTGTTCTGTGTTCAAGTGTCCTGAATATAAAATATCACAAGTGCAGAATAAATTGAGGTATAACATTTGCATCAAAATGTTTCTACTGTAAAATTTGAAAACTTTATTGGTCTTATATGGAAATGTGTTCTCTGCATTTGACCCACCATGCAATCCTGCTGAGGCAACCACATCGCAGCATCTTCACCAGATCTTGAGCCTGGAGAACATTACGTTTCTCCATTGTGCATATTTTGATGTTGGAAATCATAAAGTCTGCAGGCGATCCTCTCAGACACAGGGAGAAAACACAAACTGCAAACAGATAGGTACCATGTGGTCTTGGAACTGAACTCTGCGTCTTCTTGCTGTTGTGAGTGCTTTGCAAATGCATGTGTGGCACTTCGAGCTGCGGGCTGCCTGTAATGCTGTTCTCTTGATGTACAACTGCGGCGCTACACCTTTCCGTCGACCATCTGACCCTCAGTACTTCAGGGGTGGCTCCAGAGTTTTCCACCTTGCTGTCTTCATGTTCATGTCAGGTACAAAATACAGCGTACTTTGTCAGATGAATCCTGTTGATCATGTTGATTAGTGATTATTATGGGCAACTGTCTATATGCCACACATGTTTAAGTGTTTTCTGCCAGTTTTTGAAGAAGACATACTTTGCTTTTGTCAGCTATATAGTCTCTGACACACATGGAACATTAAATTGCAATATTGATCTGAAACAACTTAATAAAATAAATAGGTCCTCTGACATCTGGTTGAAAACTGCAACGCTGATTTCCGCCTGCCCCTTTACGGTACGTTATCATCAACATTACCACAACAAAGTGCCACACTGCCCTGTGCTGCAGAACAGGACAACAAATTGTGGATTTTATAGTTCTTATGCTAAATTCTACATGTATCATTGATTAGGAACAAAAAACACAAACTGAGCATGTTAAAGTAGTTCTAAGTAACATTTATACCTTATTAAACATCTTTGTAAGTCTGTGTTGTAAATGTATTTTTGGGTTGTTTTAAGCCCCTGCTGTCTCCCCCTGCTGTCCCTGTGCGGAAAACCAGCCTTGCAACTTTCCTGACGCCGGCCCGAAGACAACTCTGCTGAGAAACACTGGAATGAAATGTTTTTGTGTGTGATTGTACTTCCTTATTTCAATAAAAAAAAAGGAAAAATAACACTTTTAGCGTCTTTTTACCGCAGTGTATTTTTACAGAGACCTGCAGGGGAAGCTCTGTCGCTGAAGTTACTTAGTTCTGCTTTAAGTAATAAGCGAAGGGTGTGTATCACAGCTCAGTGGAAACAAGGCTTCTCTGAGCTATGGCGTCTTGGCGAATGCAGGAGAATAAAGATTACTCAAACATGAACATATCACTCTAAATACAAGTGGGTAAATGAGAAGAGACATGGTTAAATGTTCTTAAAAATCGATTTTGCATAATATATCCCCTTCAATATCAATATACAGCAGTGATACAGTTGCACTGACAGAATATATTATTGCAGGCTTCATCATTGACATGTCCTACCAAAAGCTAACACAAAACTATGGCTTCCACAATATGTTAAGCTATTGACATTGCTCAGTTCTGCTTCTCCAAAGCAGCATGTTTTCACACAATCTATTTAAAGAACATAATAGTGCATGTCGACAAAGGTACCTCTGCTTTTTTCAGCACGAAAGTATTCCATATTATCCCCATGTCAACCAACTGTGGAGTTTCCATGCCTTCCCTTTGTGTCCATGGGATTTCTCGGTGAATCTGTCAGCCCTGTTCATAACAGTTGTATAATGTACCTCGCCTTTGGCACATCGTCACAGGGAATAAGCATTACGTTTGAGCTGATGTTTTGACGCTTGATAAGTGACAAAAAGACTGCAGTATATCAACTAAAAGCTACACATATTAAAAATTTGATAGAACAATATAGCGTAGTATAAGATCCAACATTTTAATTTAACTTTACAGAGTGAAAGTGAAATTTTCATTTATCCACATGACTCAACATCTAAGCTGCCCATCTTTCTCCAATTATAGACAAGACATAAAAAGACTCTTAAATCACATCTTTTTTAAACTGATCCCTTCATTTCCTGGTCCAAAGTGTCAAATGCAAATGGATGAATAAGATAAAGCTGATGAAGTCAAACTGAGTGTTGTCAGGGGCGACAGCTTGAAGGAATTGATGGAATGGGGTCCAGTAAATGACAAACAGTGTTTGTAGTCTAAACCGGTGGTGTATTGATGCCATGCCAGGTCTGCAGGGCTGTCCTCCGGTGTGTTCTCTGCACCATCCATTTTCTCTGTCAAAACGCTAAAGCTCCAACAAATCCCCCTGGAGCTTATTGGGATAGAAGACTTCTAATTGCCACTTATATGCATTCATTCTTCTCGTGCTGAAAGTGAGAAATACCTCCGCAAACTCATCTGCCACGTCGGCAAGATTCACAAACCAACTGCCACTTCTGTCGGCTCCAGTCCAGGATATCGTATATCCACGTCACTTATTTGCGAGAGGGAGAAGACGTGTTCCCCTGCTTTATATAGGACCGTAATGTGGAAGTAGTGTGGATATTTTTGTGTCAATTTGTGACCAAAACGGAAGGTTGGCAAAAAATATTGATTTGTATATTGTGAGTAGTTATTGTATTTTTCAGCGGTTTCAAGACAGTTTTTGAAACCTGGTTTGATCAATTGATTCAAACATTTATCTGAAAAAATTAGCTTATGGGCAAATCATTTGACACAGTTCTCTGACTCTAGGAACAGAGCACACAGTTCTTATTCATAAACAAACCTGTTCATTGAATTGGATTGATTTCAATACTACACGACTTTTCACACATGATAAATGACTTTAGCCCTAACGAATTCTATTTCTATAAATACATACATGCACCCAAAATAATTTAATATTGTTATTAGCCTTTAAACATTCTCTTGAGTACCTTGAAATTGCCATCTCATGTTTTGAAGAATTTAAAATCATGGACTAAAAGAAAGGATATCTTTACTATGTGCAGTGACACTTACTGAGCGCATCCAGCCAGCAGATGGTGCCTAGTGTTATAAACAATTTTGTTATGTTAGCACTTTAAGACACACAACATTCATCATAGCAGTAGCAGTTATCGTGTTTAGACGGAAGAAATAGCTCATATCAAGTCTATCGATGATTTAAGAACTTAAAACAGCAGAAGATCCTCAGATAATTAACATATATGATCTGGATATCATCACTGACTGAGGGAGTTCAGCAGGAAGTGTGTATGACGCTTGGAGGGGAGAGGATTTTCTGATGAACATTCCTCAAAACAGTGTGAATGCAGCTGAATGCAACTTCAGGCATGTTTTTGATGACGGAACATTGTTAGAACATGGTTAAAAGCGCCAAAAAGTCACTGTAGCAGAATATATGTCCTTTAAAGACAAAAGAGCAAAACTTCTTTAGTTCGTTTCTCAGTGTTGTTGCTTTAGGTATGTTATTTAAGAAGTTGAAAAAAGAGGAATGAACAGAAAGGTAGACCTGATGGGTCGGGCAAACTAAACAAAAAGCTGCTACACCATGGGCAAACAGGGCCGTAGAAGCTGGTGCAGACACCAGAAACAACAAAACAACTAAACTGAACCCAAAGGAAAAGCGAAAACAGGACCACCGGTCCCACCAGGTCAAAACAAAAGCTAAACAGGCATGACAGTGGCCTGCCCCACTCCTAGAGCACACTTCCAGGCAGCGGTGCACTCCTCACTCCAGCAACACGCTGCAGTTATACTCTTTCAGGAGTCTTAGTATATTCAACCAAAATTTATAGTTCCCACGATATATCCACAATTTACTTTCTCATTATTCAAGTCACAGTTAATTAACTTAGCTTTTATTATGGTTATGTCATGCTATTTTCTGTAAAGTGTAAACAATTTGTAAGGTGCCCTCCAGGTCAACACATTTTCACGCTCTTTTGTGACATGTATTTGTTTGAATGGCAGGTATTAAATTGTGATCGTCCAACCATTATGAAACCTGTTATACGCCTTCAATATAACTCTAAAGTTACTGCAGAGCTAAAACTACTGCAACCCCCTCTAAATGTTAAGCCATCTCGTGAACAGTGGCATAATTAGTTTGGATGAAATTTAAGTATAAGCATGAATTTGTACTATTTTTTTACCATTTTGTCAATTTTATGCTTCTTTGCAACTATTAGAATGACACAAATGCCCCACAACCATTCCTAAGCACCTCCAGAAATACTGTTAAGGCAAAATATTATTGCACATTAGGCGGTATATGTTTTCAGATAAATGCGCCTGGAGACACTGTGTGAAACTGTGGGAACCTCTTGACCCAATGTGAACCGTAAACAGCGGACACATAATCCTTAAACTGCACAGTGTTGATGATGCAGAGTCTGGTGATAAGAGATTACCATCATTTCTCCATAAGATAAAAGGAACATTTTAATCATCTATTTTACCTAAAGATGAATCTGTGAAAACAGCGTCCTTTTTAATAGTCTTTAGGTTTGAGAAAAGAAAAAAAGAACCAGAACCCATAATCAATACAAAAACTAGTATATTTCATCATACTACAATAAACACATACAAATATGATATAATTTGACGGTTTGTAAAGCGCTTTGGGTGCCTATTAGGTGGAAAAGCGCTCTATAAATTCTTCTTCTTCTTCTTCTTCTTCTTCTTCTTCTTGATATTTTCTGAATGGTTTGATGGTCTTGTTTCATTCATTTTCTACCGCTTATTCCCATTAGGGGTCGCGGGTGACTGGAGTCTATCCCAGTGACTTTGGGCCTTAGGCGGGGTACACCCTGGACAGTGGCCAACTTGTCGCAGGGTTGACACAGAGAGACAGACAACCATTCACTCTCACATTCACACACTACGGGCAATTTAGAGTTTTCCAATTAACCTACACAGTCATGTCTTTGGACAGTGGGAGGAAGCCGGAGAACCAGGAGAGAACCCACGGTAACACGGGGAGGACATGCAGACTCCACCCAGAGAGATCGTGTGATGTTGGGGTGGTCCGGGATTCGAACCCATGAACTCCTTATTGCGAAGCAGAAGCTCCAGCCGCTCTGCCACCGTGCACCCCAATGATGGTCTTGTTTAAGGTTATTTATATTTTAGGTTACACAAATTAACACTGGCATCAAGTAATCGAGTTAGAAAGGACTGTGTTTTCAATATGTGCCATCCTGATGCGCCTGCTTTTGGAGGTTCAGGGGAAACTGTAGCACTTGGTGGATCCCTGCTTGGGGTCAACGTGCAAACCCCACACACAAAGGCCCTGTTTGGTCTGGGAATCAAACCTGTCATTCTTGCTTTGTGCAAATAGTCTTAACCACTCATTGGGTATTCTCTAAAAATGTACCTCATCACTGGATTCTAAAAGCCGCGCTGTGGCCATGTTGGCTCAGTTGTTTTGCTTTGATGATATAAACTACTGACCGCCCCAAAAAAGCCACAATTAAATTGACGTTTGGGTTCCTTTATCCTAAGCATCAATCACAATATAGATTTTCTGCTCTGCCTTGAGATAACAGATCAAAGCTGATACCCACAGGTCTGCTGTCATTTTGTTTAGACCCTTGTTCACACACAACTACCCAAAGACGACGAGCGCAGGCAGGCCACGTTTAAGTGGAGTGATTAAACCTGGCTGATGAGAATAGCAGGGGTCCGGGGGAAGCGTCTGGGGTGAGGTGATGAGAGATGCTGGGCCTGAATTAAATCCCATGAGCAGAATAGTACTCTAGTAGGTGCTGAGATTACAGGACGAAGCACATTCCCCACTCTCCTGCCTTATCACACTCACTTTAAAAGTCTTATTGACTCCTGCAATGGCGACACCATAAGATGTCTCCCAAAGTTACAAATTTGCCCCAAAAAAGTAGCTGAAGGTCCTGTGAATAGTTTCTAGAAGTCGTCTGTTTTAACATGCTACAAAAGCCCTTAAGGAACATGTTATGACACAAAAACAAACCATTTGTCAGACCAGCCAAAAAAATCAATATAGCCTCGTCCTTCAGGTGTTTTATAAGATGTGTGTTCAACAGACGTGAGTGATCTTCCTCCTCTAGAGGTCCATTTGTGTCCTCATCCACATCTTTATGAATCTGGTAAACAACACGGGGACTCTGTCTGTGCTTGTGAATTTGAATGTGGGATATGTTTTTATGTTACGTTATGTTATGTTTTTATTTGTTTATATGATGATTTTAATGCATCTTATGGAAGATAATTTGCTTAATCAGATTTTGATTTTTTAATGCTGGCAACTGATCCAAATGAGTGAAACTTGGTGTTGGTGTTTCAATACAAATTTTAATTTGAAGGCTTGCAAATCTTTGCAATGAATATTTAAAAGGTGATTTTTATTTTTTCCTTAAAAAAAAACAAAACACAAAATGTACCACACAAAGTTCAACGACAGAATATATAGAATATGTATTTTTTGTCAGCAATAAGGAGTAAACAGCCCTCACCTCCCCTCCCAAAAAGCACAATAATAATGAATAAATAATGATAACGATGACGATGATGAAGATAATGATGAATGAATGAATAAACAAATAAATATTCTTGTATATGTGCATATGTACTTTCTCACAGGTATACACATGGGGCATAATGAACAATAATGAACAATAATGAAGTTTGAGCAATGTGACTAGCTAGGTGTCTCTCTTACATGTCATTTCCAATTATCACACCAGCATTTATATGAAGTAATTTAATACAGACGTAATAATAACCATAAGGCATAGATTAGATACATTGTCTTTGTTGTACTCTCATAGCTATGATTTTATCTTCTCTGCCAGATCCTGCCATGCTGTAATTGTTCCCATTTTTGCTCTGTACATCCTCGCCACAGAGAGCTCCAGATTAACAATGTCTATAAGTGTTATCCATCGTAGTGCCAGCATTTTTTTGGCTGCAGTCAGTCCTGATGAAAGGAGGCGCGACTGTGACTAAGTTTGAGCTTGCTTGCATCATTCAAAAGTAGCACATCTGGGGAACATGGCACTGTGAGACCCGGTTCTTCCGTCATTGTTGCACAGATCATTTCCCAAAAGGCTCACCCATTTTTACACGCCCAGTACATGTCCATGAAGGGGCTTCGCATAGAGTACAGTTCAGATACACTACCAACTTCATATAGTAGGCCATTTTTCATGTGAGGTATGTTACGTAAGATTTAAGTAAGATTTATGTAAAACTGTCGATCTTCAAACAGCGTCCGGATGAGAACCCCTCAAACCTCTTCTACGTATGTTATGCATCTAGTTAAAGTGTATTAGTTGATGGTGAGGATTCTTAGAGGACATGACTACAGATTCACAGATTTTGCTCCAGTCCAGTGACGTATCCTCAGTTTGGTCCAGGTCTTTAATCCACACTTGAGTGATAGGCAGCGAGTGATAAGGCCAAAATAGAAGTACTTTGTAAGCCTGCGTAACTACTTTTCTTTACTTTGACCTTATGTTCACAATTGCATGGGTGAGAGCGTATTTTATCGTTCCGGGGCACACCATAAGCCTTCATGTCTGGCTGAAGCTGGAGATACAAAAACACCCGTTGTTTCATTCCATATAGTCAATGGTCTTAATCCAAATGCCCAAGAATAAAACTTGAAGTTGGGAACAGATAGGCCACCTTCCGTCCTGTGCCGTTGGAAGGTTGCAAGTTTAACCCTCGGGCGCATCACACCCCAAATAAAATTGGATACCAAAGAGTGTGTTTTTGGCCAGTAGTCTTTTGGGAGAAAAAGTGGAATCATTGACGAGAAAAAAAATTTATCCGTGGTAAAACATCCATTTCTATAATAGAAATACTGGATCGAAGTGATTTTGGCCAAAAGGACTATTTGATTGTTTCAAATCAACCTCAACCTTTTCATTTATGCCTTGAATTTTTTTTTATTTAAATGGTGGCTAAATTTGGGTACATTTTCACCCCAAGATATCTGATTTGGTTAACAACTGGTCTTGCATTCAAAATAATATTTGCATTTAAAGGAAATAGATCGGATTTGTTCTAGAGAGAACTGAACTCCTCAAAGGTATCCAAAACGTTAACCAGAGATGCTGGTACTTTGTCTAAATATAGGAGGATATCATCAGCATACAGTGATATAGAGTGGGAGGTATTGTTAAATGCAATGGGAGCGATTGTTGGTATACATTCTGAGCCAGTGGTTCCAGAAATAAAGCAAATAACAATAGACTTAAGGGGCAGCCTTGTCTACAAGTGCTTGACAGAATAATGGGTTGTGACAACATATTATTAACGTTGATGTTGGCTTTTGTGTTACTATACAACAATTGAATGCAATTTTTTTTTTTTTTTTGCTGAAATTGAAATGATGAAGTATTTCCCATAAATATTGCCACTCTAGCCTTTCTCCGCATCTGGACTCGGCACGGCACAGGGGGATATCTTTAGCAGCATATACAGTATATGGCATAGTCTATGAACATTGTCTGCAGCAAACCAGCTTTTCGTAAAACCAATTCAGTCAGCCATTAGGGGTTCTGTACGGGAGGCGAGGACTCTTGCCAATATTAAAATTTCAGCATTGAGAATAGATAGGGGTCTGTAACTTCTACATTTAATAGTATCTTTATCCGGTTTAGGTAAAACAGCAATCAATGCACTATTATTATCGGATATTAAGTAAGAATTTGTTGAAAAGGAGGACCCCTGGGATTGTGATAGATACAATATAAAATTAAACATTTAAAAATAACTATTGTAACAGTCACCACACGGTTGTAGCACAGACATCAAACCACTGTATATTTTAACATGTTTGAAGAGGGTTGGGAGGGGGCACCACAGTGGATTTCTGCTTAGGGCACCCACATGGTTAGTATCAGCCCTGCTCCCATTACTGCTTCTGTGTTTTAGTTCAACCAGAGTTATTGGTTCCTCAACATATTCCACTTCCACTTCAGATAAAGCAGGTATAGACAATCCTTGTAAAACATTTTCACATTTTGCTTTGTCCAACCTAATTTCAGATCTGTAAAGTTTAGAATAATGTTTTTGAAATTCATAGTTAATTTCCCTCGATGAGGAAAGCATTCCTTGCTCCGACTCTATAGCCATTATGTTTGAATATTTTTCACATTTCTGCAAACTTTGAGATAATAGATGACTCGGTCGTGAGCTCTTAAAATAATAATTTCTTCGTGTTCTGTGCATTCGGGATTCTGTTTTTGTTTTGAGTAGATTGTCAAGATCAACTCTGGCTGTATCAGTTAATTTCTGTCTGCTTTTGTCAAAACCATCTCTCTGTTGGATTCTTTCTAGTTCTTGTAGTTTTTGCTCCAATAATGAGATCTCTTCCTGTCTTGCTCGTTTAAGGTTTGATGAAAGAGATATTGCTACCTTACGAATAAAACCCTTTATTGCTGCACAGCACCCTTGTTTTGTTAAGGTTAAGATAGAGGTGACATCGTTATGATCAGACAGAGAGTTTGAATGAATAATACACTGATGAATTTGGGAGAATGATGATGCTGTGATCAGCAAATAGTCAATTCTCGAGTACGGTTTTATGTCTATTTGAGAAAAAGCTATACTCCCTGCAGTCGGATTCATAGTTCTGCAAAGATCAATCAAACAAAAGGCATATAAAGAGGGAGAAGAGTTTGGAAACCTTCATTTGTCTTATCTAGTGGATTTAATACTGTGTTCATATCTGCTCCTATAACTATTATATAATCCTGTAGACTATTTAAAATGTTACTTATAGCTTGAAAGAATGATTCTGCGTGAATATAAATAAAGCTAACTTTTTTCCACTAATATTTACATTAATGTATGTAATTCCTCCATCTTTACTTTCAGTTACTTACTTACTTTCAGTTTATCTACACTTAAAGTGAGTTTCTTGTATTTGTTAAAAGGCAACTTCAATATTATGTCTTTTTAACCAGTCCAAACACACTGATTGTTTGAGTCACCCATTTAGTCCGTTAATGTTTCAACTTGAAATAGTCAACATTGTCATGGTATTTGAGCAAGACAGGGTCATTTCAGTGGACAAAAATAATATGCAACACTGATTTATTTAGACAGAAAATAACTGTAATGTTTTTTTCAAGAAAGTAAACGCATCTGTTACTGTTAAATTCAATGCAGTCTTTTCTGAATCAAACTGTGCATAGTAAATTTTACTTTCCTGTACCCATTTTGAATCTCAACAACCTACTAAAACATCTGTGTTCTTATTGTACATGAATTTCTAGTTGCTTGATTTCTAAATATAATGCAAACTAAAGTATTTAACAATAAGAATGCACTGATTTTCTAGCAATTCTTCTGACGTTGCTTCTGCTAAGGAAATGGCTGGACAAATGTACAGCCATAGTCACATTTCTTGATTTGTTGGTGTGTGTGTCACAATTCCTCACTCCTTAAAATTTCTCTTGTTGAGTTTTTAATCTGCTCTTGTTCCTGTTGCTTGCATCTCTTTCCATCATATTGTAAAGTTAACATAATTAAGCTGTAAATCCAAAATTATACCAAATAAGTAAGACAGCACTGCATATACACATAACAATTGCTTTAAATATTAATCAGTTAGTCAGTGTACACCACGCAAATGCATCGGGCGTACTTACACTATGCTTCACTGAAATAAGGTTGGGGTCTTATTTCTCAGCATGTCAACGTTACTCGGCGAGGAAAACACAGGAAAGAGGCACGTGGTGTGACAAGAGACCTCCAAATCCCCTCAAAACAAGTTATCCAAAAAGCTACTGTATATATAACAGTTCGACCGCTTTTGACACTTTCAAACAGCTTTGCCTACATCGAGTGTCTCTGTCGCTCCAAGTGTAAATCTGGGGTAAAGTGGTCTAACACTGACATTGGTGTTTCTTCAATTTGCGTGTGAGTGTCTCTATTTCAACTTAATTTCTCCTCATTAAACCTGAAGCAACACTAATGCATTTTCCTCCTTGTGTGACTTTATAAACAAACTTTACACAAAGCACCTTTTAATATTCTATTACATCCCTATCAGAGCGCAGAGGACGTGATTTACAATGTGTGGGATCTATCTCATTATCAGCGCACTGCCGAACCTCTGAATCCATCATTCTTTGTGTTAATTGTCCTTCGCAGCAGAGAAAAGACCCCTAGTTGTAAAACCTATAAATGACTGCTTTGCATTGTAATTCACTGTCACTGAATCTTACCATCAAATCTGCACGTCCTGACGTTATTTTTATTGCTCCTGTTTTCCAATATATTTACTGTCAAATGATGCTCCGGGTGCAATGTAAATGAAGCTGCGACACTTTGAGGCAGAGCAGACACAGATCGATCTGAGACTTCCTCCTGGTTAATGAACTACATCCTCTTCATTTTTTTGCCATTTTGTGGTTATAATTAAATGAGAGGTCACTGTGAGAGTGAAGACCTCTGCCAAGGCCATAAGTCCACTTTTCTCCAGCTTCTATTTATCATTAGCCCAACAAGAAAAGTGTAATTATAAGACTTGACATACTCTATCATGTTATTAAGTAAGATACGTTTGAAATTATATCATTCTGGTTTTGTCATGACTGACTGTAGTACTCAGATTTACTTGTTACTATTTACTTCTCTGAGTAGTTTCCAGACATATTTTGCCATATTTGACCATCTCCATTATGAGTAAGTCTAATATTGAAAAAAAGACAAAAACAACTGAAACAAAAGTTTGATTTCCGTTGTCTTTTAACGTTAAATGGTTTCAGTATTTGTGTTCCTAATTTTTGTGTTTTTTTCCTTTTGAAAATACCAGATTTTGTAAAAGATGTAATGTGTTTTTTTTCCTTGCATTATCCTTATGTGCTTACATTTATAAATCCAATGTCATGTCCATACAGTTACTCTTTCTTACGTGTTTTTACCCACCCCAAACACATTTTTACTCTACTTGAGTTATTTCTTGGCCTACTTTTCACTTCTCTAAGTAATATTATGTCAAGTATGGCTTCTCTTCTCACCACTGCGCATTCTGGTTGAATGAAGTGGTTATATGACTATGAGTAGGCCTTATTTGGAACGGCTCTGTTGATTCAGACTGTAAGCAGGTGCTTTGTTTTTATTCCCATGAACAGTACAATAGACAAATCCTCCAGTAGGTCTTGACTAAGATTTCATCAAACCAACATTAAAGGCAGACTTTGTTTAATGGGTACACTGTCATTAACTGGTTCTGGAGATAAATAGTGAAAGTAAAATATGAAAAAATCAATACATGGGCTTGTAAGTAATGACTTTTTATGTGGAATCTCTGTCCTAGGCTGGTCCATCATCCCAGACCTGTGTGTATGGATGAAATGCTTAGTCTGAATGATCCATAATAGATTCATGTGGGTCAGTTACTTGGCTGGTCCTGCGATTGCTAGATCTCCATAAACAAATTGCATAATTAAAGAATCTGAATCTTGAACACAGAACTCACATTTCCAAAATAGAACCAAACTAAATCTAAACATTTATGCACTTGTGATAAAAAAGTCCCCTGTTCCAACACATTTCACACAACACAGGGAACTATAACTACAAAATGATATGAATAATGCTTTGTTATTATTGGTTGATAAATTATTGAAAATATGGTCAAACAATGACAGAAATCTAAAATGCTTTGTAAAGTGTCCTGTCAAGAAAGGGGCTGATAAATAAAATGAATTATAAAAATAGATACCATATACTAGAAGTCTTGCCTCACAGCAAGAATGGAACAGGATTGAATAGTATGCATTTATTTCTATAGAAGTAAACAAAAACTAATTACAAACAAAAAAGACAAAGAGAGAGAATCAAAATAATAAATGAAGAACAATTAATGAATCAATATAAAACGTCTGGAACATGTCCATGGCATTTCCGTTATATCAGTGAATTATTGACCTTATACTGCCCCGCCCACTTTTGCCGTTTTTTGCACTTTTGTTGTAAACGCACTTCCGTTTGACGAGAACTCCGTCAAAGCTAATGACGAATGAGGAAAATGTCTCGCCGCTAAAATGTTACATAAAGTAGGTTGATTTGTGTAAAATGTTTAATGAACACGAGCAACAACAAGTCAACAATGCAACGATTTCCTGGGGCCTGAAAACGGCTTTTTAGTCCATGTAGAACTTATTTTCTGTTGAGCTCGTTTGCTCCGTGTAAACTACAACAGCAGAAACAAGATGGCGGCGCGTACGGCAACTTCCGGAATAAGGTGTATACATATTTTCATTTACGGCAATTTTTTCCATTTTTTTCCCCATTCTATAAATAACTATTATTTGAGCCCAGTCCTTTCCAGTCCAGGTCCATTCTGTGTCATCCATTTCTTTGTACATTCCAAGGGTATCCATCTAATGTTTCCATTGAAATAGTTTTACAGTACAGTTTACAGTTTTATAGTAGAAAAGGTTTAAGAGGTTGTCATATGAGGGTTTACATCACCTCTCAGTTTTATAGTTTTAACATTTAAAAACATTTGATAACACTAATACAGCTATAAAAAGATGTCGTGATTGAAGTTAATTAAGTTGAAAGAATAGCCCTGCTGTTTAGCCCTGCGACGAGTTGGCCACTGTCAAGCGGTAGAAAATGAATGAATGAAGTTGAAAGAAAGTTCAAATTCAAAACTTGACAGTGACTTTCTCCTTGACTCATATGGGTAAACATTAGACCTCCCATGAGCCTTTGCTCCATCCGAAAGAGATTTATCGTGTCACCTAAGATCTGTGCACTCATTTTGACCCATGGCACCAGACGACCCCCTGCTCGCCCAAGACGCTCCCCTCCATTTTCTTCTTCATCCCCCAATTTCAGAGCGTCTCACCTCCTCCTGTGCTTTCTATTACTGCAGGTGCAATGCAGCCCACGGAGCCATGTGCTGAAACATTAGTGCATAATTGAAGTCATATCCTGCCTCTAGGATTTTCATCACTAGAATTACAGATAGTATTGTAGAGGGCAATCAGGTGTTGAAAATGAGAAAACGATTGCGCACACTCAGTCGTACTGGTTTTATTGGGATGGGCAGAAGTATTCCAAACATAATATATGAAATACGTTGTGACAACCTAAAGAGTATTTGTCACAAGGAATATTTTGAAGGTCTGATGGAACATGGATAATATGTAGCCTGGTGAATCCAGACTGATATCCTCTGTATAAGATTTATATATTCTAGTCTGATCACCACTCGCTCCTTCTCAGGCCAAACTCAAACAGCCAGGTCTGTTTCAGTGACACATAAGTTTACTGGTCATCTCTTATTAAAAATAGTTTAAAGGCATTTTTACACGTTACTCCTCTCTGTGGAGTGGCCCCAGTATGTACTTTAGTTCTGTTGGGTCGGTCCTGTTCACAGGACACTTCTTAATGACCCCAAACCCTGTTTCATGACCCACGTATTTCCATGATGTGCTTTAACTGCTTGGATACACATGAACGTGCTCACTTCCTCCAGTGCCGTGGTCTTTTGTTAAAAACACTGTGAGGGTCATGGGCTCATTCATGCAAACATGGGACCCAAGCGCATGTTGGTTCAAGTCCAGTAGCTTTTACCCTTACCATGGACTGTGTCATGATGTTTATGGTGTCCCATCACTAGTGATGTGTCGTTCACAAACGATCCAATTCTTTTGAACGAGTCCTCACTGTGGACCATAGGAATCGAGTCATGGTAGTATGTGAATCGTTCATTCTTTTTTTTACCCTTCTCCTTTTTTTGAATTGGATGTGAGACATTACAGACATGAAAACAGGGGAGTCAGTTCAAGCTTTGAATATCCCATCACTACCCTGCACGAGAATGTGGGACAAGCCGCTCCAAGACCATTTTCAGCAGTTTCAGAGGTCTCAGGCTGTTTAATGCACTGTGGCTCCCACTTTCACACGTTCTTGGAGTGAAAGCTCCTTTACTTCGATCTAACTGCTGACAGTGTGAACAAAAATGCCTTAACACTTCCCTCATGGATTCTGCTGAAATCATCAGTGTTTTTCAGTCCTTTTTTTATACACCATGTTCTGTTTTGAGACAGACAGACGGTGCCTTTCACTATCCATCGTGCAGTACTTACTATAGTGTTTATTTTATTTTTTTATTTTACTGTAATATTTTATTGTAATGTAATTGATGTTCAAAATCTTCCAAACTAGCTTGCTTAACCCCAGTAGTTCCTGCACCATTGGTTGGGGAAAAACTACACAAAACAGATCCAGAAGATACTCTTGAAAGCTATTTCAACCAAAACAAACCTCTCCACGTCTGCTGTCTGCTCATCCACCCGAGAACATTTTCAATCAGTGAAAGTGCATCTCATTTCCGGTTTGATTTCTTGGTATTTTATTACATCCAATTTAAATATCTTTGACAAACAGACCTCATGAGAAACACACAGCAATGCTATGACATAGCAGGGGGTTTGTGGTCATAATGAGGCTAATGCAAATACCATGTATTTTTATGTTGAAATATGTGTTAAGTGCAAGCAACTTACAACATGTTAATGCACTACATAAATACTATAAAGCATTTACATAACAGAGCATTGGCTGCTGTGACACTAGATTTGTTTTACGTTGTATTTTATTCAGCAGAAACGCACTTTATGTGCATTAGCTCAGCGCAGCATCATCTGCTCTGAAAGCAAAGGTCAGGGCATTTTAATTTGTGGGCTTCTGAAAAAAATGATAAAATAAATGTCACCTGCAGGTGTTGAGAAGTGGCTTAGAGACGTAGGGCTTTAAATGTGGGACGCCAAATGACATCCATGCTGACTTTGCATAAAATAATCATAATATTGGACTTGTCAGTAGTCAGTAGTGGTTGTCACTAGTAGTCAATAGTAATAGTAAAGATCTGTGACTCAGACGAGGATTTTCACTGCCAAGCACAAGCCATGCAAAAAGATTCATCCAGAGAGGCTACAAAACCAAACCGTTTAAAGCAGCCAGCTCTCGAGCTTGTGGGATGGATCGTAAGTCTTTTTATCAGGAAACTGGTTTCCACCTCCATACAAACTTCAAATACCACCTTTTTCTATATTCAGTATTTCAATCAAGCACAAACCATTAAAAGTATTATAAAAAAAGAACTGGAATATTCTCTCATGTGACCCTTCTCTGGACCCACTGTTGCTCCCACACTCAAAGACAAATTGGTAAAAAAAAAGATATTTACCGGCAAACAAACCCAATACATTTTTCAAAAAACCTGTGGGCACTTTCAGTGGCTCATGCAAGCACTGCTCACATGTCAACAGATCTACAGTTTTTACAGATACAGATGGCAAAACCTTTAACATTTGTTCCTTTGCAAACTGTAGTTCCTCTTTTGTTGTTTACAAACTCGACTGTTCCCGTGGATGCTTTTATATTGGCAGAACGAAACGTAAACTAAAGGAAAGATTTGCTGAACATAAATATGCAATCCAAACAAAAATCTGGATTACCCCATAGCCAAACATTTTCTCAACGTAGGCCACACTAGTGTTTATGAACTCAAAATCATGGCCTTTGAAACTATTGAACGAGGTTCAAGGGGAGGAGATGTTGAAAATACTGCTCCAGAGAGAGACTTTTTGGATTCACGGGCTCATTTAGTCTTACCCAGGACTAAATGAGGAGATACTTCTGTCCTTCTTATAATTATTGTATTGTTGTATGTTAATGTGAGTACTCTGCTCTGTGTTCTGTGGGTACGGTGTTTGACAGTTAGTGGTTATATTGTCAATGATCTTCCTCTTGACTCTTTCATGATGCATCATGAGTTTTTTTGTACATTTTACAGGCTTGTATTCATGTGAGCTTCAGATTTGGATTTTGTTGTTTGATTGTACATTGTTTTGAAAATTGATTTGTCACAATCTTGTTCCACCTCCTTTTAAAAAGGAGGCGCACACAAGTTTTTAATTAATGCTCTGATGAAGACACCTTGGTGTCGAAACGCATGATTGAATAAAGGACTTTTGTTTTATTTTTTTCACACCGGAGTGCCTCAGATCTTTCTTACACCACGTTTCCTTGTGATAAATCAGCCTGATCTTTGAAAAGCAGCTGGATATTTAGAACTTTTGAAACATTCAACCTCAACCCTTCGCAGCACTCGCTTTGTCTCTGTCTCTACCCAGTCAATAGTAATCTTTAGAAGTAGTAGTCAGTAATAGTCAGTGATAGTAATTAGTAGTCTTTAGTAGTAGTAGTCGGTAGTATAACAGTAGTAGTAGTCGTAGTAATCGTAGTAGTCGTAGTCGCCAATGGCAATAGTAGTCAGAAGCATTAGTAGTAGTCAGTTGTAGTAATAGTCAATAGCAGTCAATAGTAGTTATTAGTCAGTAGCAGTTGTAGTAGTAGTAGAAGTAGTAGTAGTTACTATTAGTAGTCAGTATTCATTAGTAGTCGTCAGTAATAGCAGTCAGTAGTAGTTGTAGTGATAATAGACGTAGTAGTAGTGGTGGTAGTAGTAGTAGTCAGTAGTAACAGTAGTGGTAGTTGTCAATAGTAGTACTTGATTTTTAAGAATTGGCAAGAAAATATACATTATTCCATTAAAATTTTGGAGCTAGGGATTGTTTTTTTTTCACCCAACAATATTAAAGATGGTTAAATTATGTTGAAATTAAACATTTTATTGTACATATAACCATGCTATACTATAATAGATTTTAATTGGGATAAATGTTTGGTATTTTGTTGTTGTTTTTCCTGTGTTCCAAATGTCATATGTGTACATATTTCAATGTATAGTTTTCATCTGTACTAGTGATGGGTGGAAGTTAAAAGAATATTTAAAGTACTTATTCCAAATTATAAAAACTAGTTAAGATAGAACAGCTATTTTGGATGAACTGAACAATTAAACAATGTTTTCTATTTTACTTTATCTACGCATGTATTCCTTTTTTCTTTTTCTTTTTTAAAAAGTTCGAGCTGGAGTGAAGATGCTGGATAGAAAATGCACTGCTATCGGACAGATATCGGAACAGTTCTTAGCACTGAATGAAAACATACTGGTAATACCCCTTTCTCCCAATCTTTACTGCTAGATAAGAATTATGAATGGATATTGAAAAATAACAGTTCCTCACTCTGAATTTTACCTTAAGTCTATGGTTGGTTTCACACTTAAAGATAGTTCAAGTTTGACGTAGCTTTTTAGACGTTTCATTGAACACCTTGTATCCCTTGTGACCACAGCGCTCCCTCTTTAATAAATCTATATAGATCCGTTTTGGAAGCCCCCATTAATCTGTTATGGAGCATGTATTTCAAACCAAGTCATCGTTCCTCGTTCAGCGTTCATCTCTTCCTAATGAAATCTGTTACATTTCGAAGGAGACAAAAACGTGGGCAAGAAAGTCTATAAAAGTTTCAGTCTTGTTGAATTGGTGCGTATGACATAACAAATACTTTCCGTGAAGGAAAGTTGTGAATTGGAATTTGAAAAGAGTCACTTTGCAGGGTCAGCGAGCTCTATCACAACCAATTACTCATTTTCAAAAGAGTAATTTCTCATTACCTTTGTGTGTTATGCGAGTGGTTTAACTTAGAGTGTGAAGATATGACTGCAATTTTCCTGCCGATTTATGTCGTTGTGCAAGACACTTTACCCACCAGTATATTCAAGTCTTGACACTACAGATTCATTTCTTAATATTGCCCATTTGCGTGGTTTTGGCACCAGCTCAGAAAAGTTTGACTGTTAATGACTGTTTCGTTTTTAGAGAGAAGTTGCACAAATCCGTTTTCTGCTATGTACAGATCTGCACCGCTGCACTGCCTTTAGGCTGTCCTTCAGCAAAAGCATGGATCAGTCTATTTTCTTTTCCGCTGGTGCCAGAGTCCAGTCAGATCAAGCTCCACAGTTCAGAATGCACCAAACAGGAAAGACGCATCCAGATTGCAGTTTGCATGTTTCACTGATATTGAGTTGATCCAAATTTCTTCATCAGACACAGGTCTGCAGCGTCTATTTATACATATACTATGATCCAAGCACATTTTAAATGTGTTTGCAGCTGTCATGTTCACACTGGCCCAAGAACACTGCTCTCAAATCGAAAGATCTTTTATGTTGACCTAACGGGTGGCAGTGTGAAAACACCTGTGTAGTCCTTGAAAGGACTTGTTTTGGTCTTGTGTTATTCCTTTCTTTTCTTCTTTTTTCGTTTATCCCTGTCTTAGACCTGGTTTAGTTGTATTATTCAGTTCAGTTGTTTTTGTATAGCCCAAAATCAGCGACAGCAGTGGCCTCGCAGGTCATAGAATCCTGAGTAGGTTAATTCATTCATGGGCATGTCAGCAAAACGACCACACAGATGCCCAACTGAAGGAAGCATAGACGCCTTTCTCTCTTCCCTAAGCTCTTCATAAATGTCAAAATAAAATTAAATGGTGAAACCAAATTGATGTTGATATCTGTTTGTGACACACTAGCCACTGCTGTACAAGAAAGTGCTCTTTAAACAAGAAATCATGTGTTCCAAATGCCATCACCTCATTGAAAAGTAAACAATAAGCTCAGACCACAAAACTGTCTTTTTATTGTGATGTGTTTTTTATGTGTTTCTTATGTGTGACCTGATGGATATTGATCCTTCTCTTTCTACGGTCTGCTCCACTCAGGTCTGTGCGCTGCTGGTTTAAGCTTAAACCACAGTGACCCCAGAACAGGTTATGTGAAAGACAAATTAATTCATGGGTTTCAGCTTCCTGTTATGAGTGACATTTTGAAGACTATTCGCAATGTTGTTGATTGGCAATGGTGCAATTTTCATCACTCTGAAACACATTGATAAATAGACCTACCTTTTTAGCGTTTTCAAGAGTTGTCAACCTGCTTCTTTTTCTTTGTTGTGATAATACATTTCACATGAGATAATTAGTTTGTTCTGAGACATTAGCTGGGCGTTCTTGTGTACTCTGCTGCTCCCAGTGGTGTCCTTAAGTCATATGTCAGCTGGAACGTGTTTCATCACAAACAGGTTTTCACTCCCTGGATTCGCCCTCGGGGGGCCACAGCGGCATAATATCTACATAATGCACTGTACTGGCAACATCTTCGCTTTCAATGTGTAAGTATATACAGTGTTTAACATACAGAATTACAGTGTTCCCTTTGCAGATTATGACTTCATGTCATAATCAGCAAAGAGGCGTTTTGGATTGTTACGTTTTTTTCTCCATAAATCAAAATCATATCCAACATTCAGATGTCTCAACTGATTACTTGTCTTCTCTCAGTGCATCCAATTTATATTAAAAAAATTTTTTTAAATCCCCTCTCACCCTCCGTGAGTGGTCTCATCCATCCTCAGTCATCTCTGAGCTCGGGTCCTCTACCAGAGGCCAGGGAGCTTGAGGGTTCAGTACCTTAGCTGTTCCTCGCACTGCACTTTTCTGGACTGAGATGTCTGATGTTCCTCCAGGGTTCTGCTGCAGCCACTCCTCCAGTTTGGGGGTCACTGCCCCGAGTGCTCCGATCACCACGGGCACCACTTTGGCCTTCACCTTCCAGGCCTTCTCCAACTCTGCTCTGAGCTCTTGGTATTTCTCTAGTTCCCGTGTTCCTTTCTCCTGATGTTGCCATCACTTGGTATCGCCACATCAACCACAACAGCATTCCTTTGCTCTTTATCAAATCAAATCAAATCAATTTATTTAATTATTTAAATCACAACAACAGTTGCCTCGATGGGCCACAGGTAAAAGCAGTTCAGATAACTATCCCAGAATGCCCCTGTCCTTTGACCCTCCTTCGCGGCGAGGAAAAACTACAAAACCCCATGGGAAAAGGTAGAAACCTCGGGGAGAACCACAGTGAAGGAGAGATCCTACTCCCACGGACGGACAGGCTGCAGCTGAACTAGGACTGACATCCACTTGGACTGTGGAGCCAGAACCACTCAAGAGGGAGGTGGCTTTAAAGAGTTCCTCCAGGCGGACGAGGAGCAGTCCACCCAGTGTAGAGAGATCCTCCAGCAGGAGATGAGGAACAGTTCATCTAAAGTAGAAGGAGTTCGTCCAGGCAGACGAGGTGTGGCTAATCCAGCTGTCCAGGCGGGTGGCGCATAGATCGTCCAGTGTAGAGATCGATCCTCCAGACAGGTGGGGGTGGGGGGGTCGTCACTGGAGCAGCCGCCGCAGTGTCTGAAACAGTCTCCACTCCCCGGGGGAAGTGGAGAGAAAGAGAAACATGTGAACAGCAATGAACAGACTACAGTTGAAGTAATATTAAATATTGTTGATAGATAAAGTAGGAAGAACCAGAGGATAGTGTTCAAGCTGCCATACTTCCCCCAGCAGAATTGCTCCAAGGGCAGCGTAGCTAAAACTGTAGGTTTTTATTTCTGTTCCTAACTGGCCTGACCATAAGCTATTTCAAAGAGGAACGTTTTGAGCCTGGTCTTAAATGTAGAGACTGTGTCGGCCTCTTTTACATGAACAGGAGCTGGTTCCATAACATAGGAGCTTGGTAGCTAAATGCTCGACCTCCTACTGTGCTTTTAGAGACTCTGGGGACTAACAATAGTCCAGCATTTTGAGAATGAAGAGCTCTGTTTGGATGGTACGCTACTATTGCATCTTTGAGGTAGGATGGGGCCATATTGTTTAAAGCTTTATAAGTCAGGAGGAGGATTTTAAATTTGATTCTAAACTCAACAGGAAGCCAGTGAAGAGACTCCAACACTGGTGAAATATGATCTCTTTTTCTAGTACCTGTTAATAATCTTGCTGCTGCATTTTGAACCAGTTGAAAGCTTCTTATAGAGCTTTTAGGACACGCTGTAAGCAGAGCGTTACAATAGTCTAATCTGGATGTGACAAATGCATGGATGAGGATGGCATCATCTCTGGGCAGGATTTTTCTAATTTTGGCTGATGTTACGCAAATGAAAGTAGGCTGTTTTACAGGCTTGATTTATATGAGCTTTGAGCAGAGATCTTGGTCAAATAGGACCCCAAGGTTTCTTACAGTAGAGCTGGGGGCTACAGTGATATTGTCCAGAGAAACTATCTGGTCAGATAAGGAGTCTCGCAGGTGCTTAGGGCCCAGCAGAATGACCTCGTTTTTTTCAGGGTTAAGGAGCAGATAATTAAGAGTCATCCAAGTTTTTATGTCTTTCACGCAGGCACTAAGTCTGTCTACTTGATGCGTCTGATCAGGTTTCATTGATAAATACAGCTGAGTGTCATCTGCATAGCAGTGGAAGTTAATGCCATGCTTTCTGATGATCATACCTAAGGGCAGCATATAAAGAGTGAACAGAACTGGACCGAGTACTGAACCCTGCGGCACACCGTAGGTTACTTTAGAACATGGGGAAGATCTCTGGTTTACATTAACAAACTGGTACCTATCAGATAGATAGGATTTAAACCAGCTAAGGGCGGTTCCACTGACACCTACATCACATTCTAACCTCTGCAGTAGAATGTTGTGGTCGATGGTGTCAAACGCTGCGCTGAGGTCCAACAGAACCAGAATTGAGACCTGTCCATCATCAGCAGCTAATAACAGATCATTTGTGACTTTAACTAGTGCAGTTTCAGTGCTGTGGTATGCACGGAACCCTGACTGATCCACCACCACGATGTCTGGTTGGTTTGCCATTCTGTCAGTCTGTATCTGGAAGTCCCACAGGATCTTCGCTCGGTCATTCTCTACCACCTTTGGAGGGCTTTCTCATTTTGACTTTGGGGTTTCCAGTCCATACTCCGCACAGATGTTTCTGTACACTATGCCTGCCACTTGGTTATGGCGTTCCATGTATGCTTTCACTGCCAGCATCTTACACCCTGCAGTTATGTGTTGGACTGTCTCAGGAGCTACACCTTGGTCTGATCGGGGCCTCTATCGCTTTAATCACAAAGTGACGAGGATTAATCACACGGGTTGATTTGAAAAAACAGGCTCTTTTAGATCAGGAAGCTTTACCTGAAGGAGGAGGTTAAGGAAGGTACAGGGGAAGCGCTGTAGTCACGCGGTTCATTTTACACATATAATCCATAAATCCTCATGTAGACGAGCGCAGAACTCTTGGACTGATGTTTACGAGCGCGGAGCAGAACAAAACCAAACACGCGGCCGAGCTCACGTGTCGAGCCGTGTGTGCTCCATGATGAAAACAAAACTCGTGTGTGACGCTAAAACAAGTTAACTGGACCAAACATGTCACCAAACTATTACAGAGCACGTGTAGAAGCCAAACCAACACCAGCTCCATCTACCACCATAAATGTTACCTATGTAACTATAGCTCTATGAGGGTATATTATATTATGTTATATTATATATATATATATATAATATAACATAATATAATATACCCTCATAGAGCTATAGTTACATATATATATATATATATATGTACATATAGTTACATATATATATATATATATATATATATTTATACAAAAATATATATATATATATATAATTTTATCCTTGAGAGGTTGCTTCATCACAGCTTTACAATTTGCCAGGAACATTCAGAACAGTTTTATTTTATTAATTTATTTATTTGCAAATATTATCAAAAAGATGTGACTTCAGCTCTGTTTTGTTGTTTTAACAAAGAGGCTACTTTTACAGCAAAGACATTTCAAATCAAAGCGAGGTTTCAGATGACTTTTCTTATGTCAAATCACTATCACACATCATCTCTCCTCATTTCCAGTTGCTACTGTTCTTTTTAATTCTTCTTTTCATTCGAAGACCTTAGGCAAGTCACTGAATCCTATGAATGTGTTACAGACATTGAAGCCAGTATAAAACTGTAAAATTGTTGAAGAAATGTGTTGGCGGAGGCAGATGGGGGCTTATAAAAAAGGCCCATGGGCCTGTATTTGTATGTGCTTTTATGTAAGTAGATTGGTGACGCAAGCCGTGACCTTTGTTGCTGTGGTGCTACAGGTTTTGTCTAAAGTCTGGTGTTAAATCATCAGTGCCGATCAAGATGTGCAAAATCAGAATGTGACTCCGATTGTTCTTTCGTTCTTTTCGTTCTTTTGCATGGTTCCAAGTCGGCCATTTTGTGATTCATAAACTGTCGGAGGGGTGTCTGTAGACCTCATGTTTTCTTGACTTAATCAGTAACTAACAACAATAATTTGCCAAAAAGTCACCTCCTTGTATGTTGGTTTGGGGCTAAATATGCTTTAAAACAGTGCGACTGCAGCAGAACAGTCGATGTGGTACTTATTTTTAACATTAGCAACTCATTATCACCAATAGCCAAACAAAGCTTTCTAAGCTTGGTTCAGGACCCGTTAGAATGAGGCTCGCAAGTTCATTGTTGAGTAGACAGAGGCAAGGTTTAAGTTGTCACATGGTAAAATTTATTACTATCAGTTGGCTCGAAATAATTTAAAGGAGAAAAAATTGACTTTGTTGAGCTTTTAGCCATGTTAGCCATGCTAACATTGTTCCATCATCATAACATACCTGGAGTAGCATTTAGTTTGATTCACGTTTGTTTGATGAATGCTCGATTGTAAATCCCCTCTCTCCAACACTGCGTTCTGAACTCCTTCGATGTGTGACGTAGAGGATGCCTTTTGCTGTTCTACGTTCTTAAATTATCGCCAGACTCGCTCTGAATATTTCTTCCGTCTAATCACAATAAATACAATTTCGTCAGATCCACTCTTTACTGCAGTGCATTGTGGGTATGTATTTACATGTGTGTAATTCCAGTAAAATGGAGCTACAGCTAAGTCAAAATGTCATCTCTCAGCGCAGTGATAAAGTAATGTTTTTTTTGTAAAAACGTTGTATTTTTAGTTCTAAAACATATGTCAAACTGAAGACATTCAAGAGCAGGTTTAAAAGCTAAAAACAATACAAAAAAATGCATAATATTTTTCCTTTAACAGTTTTTTTCTTGTGTAATCTATTTTCATTTCTCACAGTTCGTATTTTCACAAAATAAAAGTTAGTCTCACTCACAAAGTCGCATCTTGAAGGCTTTACATGGTGGCAATCAAAGGCAAGACGGCAATAACACCTCTGGGAACATCTCAGTGGCACCTGATAAAAAGATGTTTAGCCCCTGAGTCTTTTGAACAGATTATGGTCTACAGTTGGCAACGCTTTGACCACAAACGTAAAGTCGGGCAGTACGCAGCTCGGACTGGAGCACACAGCTCGGATACAAGGCGGAGCCAATCCATAAACCCGCAAAAGTCCATTGGTACATTACAAACATATATGGAAAACATTTAGTTAAAATAAATACATCTTAAATGGCAGAGGACCTTGAGTTCCACCAGATGAAGCCCATGACCTCTGCTCTAGAAAATGGTTTGCATCTCAGAGTGCTTTACTAGTTAGTGATTGTGGATCTCGAGTGTTTGTAATTTACAAAAAATGTACGTTGTGGTGGACACTGTGTTGTGTATGTCTCACACACAAAATATGTTTTATTATGAAGGTACACAGTCTGGATCCATCCATCCATCCATCTTCTTCCGCTTATCTGGGGCCGGGTCGCGGGGGCAGCAGTCTAAGCAGGGACTCCCAGACTTCCTTCACCCCAGACACTTCCTCCAGCTCCTCCGGGGGGATCCCGAGGCGTTCCCAGGCCAGCCGAGAGACATAGTCCCTCCAGCGTCTGGATCTTGTCATTTAAACTTGTGTTACTGTAATGTTCACTATTCTGTTCTATTCTGCTGGGAGTAATAAATGACGAGACTGAAACACTCCTCTCGCTTCTTTTGCTAACTTCAACAATGTACGTGAAAGACAACATGTGATCCAGACTGTGAATCTTTTAGCGATGGAGCAGAAAATGTTCTGTGCTCAGAGAGGAATGTTTCTTACTTAAGTGAAGGAGTTTGAGGAGGTTTGCATTGTGTCTGTATGCACACTTGTGAGAATATTAAGTTTAATAAATGTGACTGGAACTGCACAACTTTTTTAAACCTTTAGAAAGGTGAAATTAATTGTTGTGGACTACAAAAATGGAATGAGAATGTAAAATCACTGTGCTTAAACTCTCCAGATGAATAATTCACACTATAATTGCACTGACAGCTTGTTTGAGCCTCAGGGAAAGCTATAGGACCTCATCTCATTTCCAGCCTTAGTCATCTTTACACAGTCCCTACTGGTGCTATTGCTGTGCACAGCTCTTACACTTGTCTATATGCTTATCATTATGGATCACTTGTTAGCACCACTAGCATTATTGATGATTCACCCATGCATGATAACCAGAAATAAGTGCCTTGTAAACCCATCCTATTTTCTCACAGCGATGGAGACAACCTTTTAAACACAATTCATTTTGCCGTGTGGCCTTTGTAAAAGTCCAAAATAAAAAGTGCAAAATAAAAACTTATTTTCTATTAGCAATAAAGCCGCTCTATCTCTGCTCTTTTATTGTTGCTCTTCACGGCTCCGTGGTTTTGAAAGCAGATGTGGATTTTCATTCATTTTCAAGCTTTTGCCGTTTGTGTGAGAAATATATAAATAACAACAGAAACCTAAAGCTCGAAGGAATTTTAAGAAGGTAATTTCCGAGCATGGTGAGTTTTGATTTTGCTCAGCTTGGTATAGAGATAGGTAGAAAACAAATTGGTACTTGAAAGACTATTCCGTAATCTTGCGGCTTTCAAAACCGGACAGTTATTTGATTGGATTTCGTCAGTCAAAGGAAGGCGTTGTAGAGGGGGCTGATAAAAGTTGGATTACAGAGTCATTAAAACTTTAATTCGCGTAACCTCAGAAATCCTGAAGCCGTCAAAAGAAATCAAAGTTGTTAAAGCACGCTTTCGAAGGGACTTGTGATTGTAAATACTATATTAGGTATATTACCTTTGGAGCACTGGCCGTAGACTGAGGCAGACCAGTGCCAATGTTGGTTAGTTTGGAATTTACAAAAGGATAGGAAAAACATGTGGGTTTCTCATCTTCTAAGAAATAAGATAAGCTGTTAGGTCAGTTCTTGGAAAATAATTAGCATTTCTCAGTTTAAAATTACCTCACTTTATCTTGACATGCTATTGTCTAATTCTGGCATAAAGCTGTCTAAGTGAAGCCATCCTGTCCTCATAGTCTCACTACACCTGCTTTTTAAACCTCCTCCGACCGCAAAGTCGTGGGGCCTGAACGCTCAACGATTATATGTTGACTTTTGGAATCATACTATCTTGACTTTGTGGAGTCCCCGGGGCTGGTGTTAAATAAACTTCTTCTGCTTGACATCCACTTGGTGCAGCCTTTTATTTCCACCTTTTCTAGGACAATTGGAAAACAATCTGAAATCAATCAACAGACGCCATTGGTAATACTCAGACTACGTTTGATGCTGGGGTATTCTCTGCAGATGTAGCATTTTCATTTTCTATTTGTCCTTCCTTGGGTTTGTACTCGTTCAGAATTACTCCAGGGTTTAGTCCAATATTAGCCCTGGATTAGATCTGTTGTCAGATACAAAATCTAGCATCAAAGCTACTCACTTGAAAAATAATCAATACTGGAAAAAAAATCCTACAGACAGGACACAAATTAACCGTTCTTGAAGAGTTTTAGAGAATGAACTAGTGTAGTGTGTTGAAGATTACGTGTGTGTTTGTTTATTAATATGGTGGTATGGTGCCCTCATTAGTATTGAGTTTGGAATTTCGGTTTAGGCTGTGACCATCTGGTGGTATTTCGAATGACAAATATTTTCTTGTGTACTTGTTCTGGAAAGTTTGTGCACAACAGTGTTAGAAGTATATATGATGATTGTATAGTGCATGTGGTTGCCTCCCCATCAGCCGTCTGCCCCCAAGACAAACCATATCGGACCATAAATAACATATGACATCTGCTTTTGATGTGTGACACACCAGAGGCGTTCATCATCGTCCTCCTGATGACCTAGTTCTTCCAGCAGAGACGTCACTGTTCCTATGTTGAGTGTGAACCAGACCTTCTCTAAATGGAAGAGGTGTCAGAAAATTGGCATGACCTTTGCCAGCACATTTTATAGAGATGACAACTGTTACTGCCTTGAAATGAACAGAAATGATAACAAAATGTCTGCCTGAAGAGACTGGCTTTTGGTTTTGGGCTAAATCCTTTGGGAGTGAGCCTTTGTATAACATGTTAAAAAAAAACATTAATTTGTGCCTACACATGGTACTCATACTCATAACATAACAGACTCATTTATTTATTTTTTGGCCAAATTTTTATTTTTATTTATTTATTTTTTTTTGTCTCATTCGATGCTCCAGGCCCTGCTGCTTCTATAGGTGTCACTGGCTCTATCTTTTCCATCAGAACGATTTTACAGCCAAAAAACCCTTCCTGTCTGTAAGTCATTCCTATAATGAGTGATTTTTTTTTTAATATTCCCAAAAATCTTGAAAAATTACCTCTAGACGTTAAAAATTATGGATGTTTTTCATATTTAGAACTTATCTCATTAAAGGACAAATATTATGCATTGTTTCTTTTTTGTTTGGTCTTCAAACATGCTCCTGAGTATCTTTACTTAGTTTACTATGTTTTAAAACTAAAAATACAAATGTTTTTTTTTTTACAAAGAATGTAACTTTGTCACAGCCTTAGGACAATCCATAATAATCTGTGGTTCCATCTACTGGCTGCACAAAAAAAAAACCCTTGCCTGATATTCTAGCCATGTTGTTGAGCAGTCACACAGTTGTAACGATGGTGATCTGATGGCAGAAATGCTCAGTCCGTGTCTGACGGTGAGTTATGGACTTAAAAGCAGAAAATTGTCACTTATCGGAAAAAACGTCACTCATCGAGGGAAATCAGAATGTGGTATTTTTACGGTCAAGGGGGAGGGGATTTTCTAACCAGCATTCATCAAACTAAAAGGTATGTTTTTGATGATGGAACAATATTAGAACATAACATAACATGAAGCTCAAAAAAGTTAATTCTGTATAAAATGTGTCCTTTAACACCTTTACTTTACAATGTATTGAGCTTAAATAAGATTAAACACAAGCCTATATAGAATCATCAAACTACAGCATGTGTCATAAATTATTCAAGAAGGTTTTGTAAGGCATACATTTAAACAGTGCTTAATGCAAAAGACCATCAGTCACTTGCAGCGTGTTCCAGTCTGTTTTGACGGTTTGCCAAGTGCTAAGTTCCGTTTTTGTGATATTTTTATGACTTGGCTCCAAAATACTGAAACATATGCAAAAGTGGCTGCTTCCATAAACCTCCATGAGCACTATTAATCAGCTGTGCCTCCTGGTGTTTTTAACCAAAGGCATAGACAGATCTAGCTCAATAGTCTTCCATTAATCCTTGAGCCCATGCTTACAAAATGAAGATGGATCACGCAAAGCAGTGGGGACCTATTTTGGGTTGTAATTTATACCTTCTGTGTTTTGCTATCGGCCGATCCATCCAGTTTATTTAGAGGCCGAGGAAAACTAATTGCCAGCATGCACTTTGAGATTAGATCCTTGAGGAGTGCTTGTTAGGCATTTGAACTGTATGTAAGACGAGAAAGCCTTTTTTTTTTATTAGTTCAGAGATTTGTGTTAATTAAAACAAGCGTATGCCCTGCTGAGCGACCGGATTTGAACTACAATACTTCTAGAGGCCAATCCAATTAATTTCCAATTCTGATATCTTATAAGAAGTTTGCCGTGGGCTTTAAAAACACATAATAACTACACAAATACTTAACTCATAATAAACAAAGAGTTTAAAACAAATGATACCCTAACAATTTACCCAAATTCCTGGATTAAATCGGTTCTGGAAGTAAATATCATATCGTAAAGATCATATACAATCATTTAAATGCGTGATGAAAGCTTTGTCGTAACTTATGCCCATGATGCAAAAAGTGAAAGGGCAAAATGATACTTCCAGAACTCGAGAGGTGCATTGACGTGACATGACTGTTGAGCTCCATAGTTACGCCTGAAAGCACATACATAATCAGCCCCCGTCGCCACTGGTTTGTCACTAAATCAATAGTATTGGGTTGAAGAAAGGATGGAGCTCAATTTATTGATATCTGCTCAAAATGGTGAAGTTGCCTTTTTTTACGGTTTCATTTCGAGTAGATGGGCAGATCAATACGGTTGGTCAACATGGAGTCTACATTTAACACCACTGTGCCATTGTTTTTGAAGACTGTCAATTCTTGTTTAAATTTATCGTATTTATTTTAAACGTCAGGGTAGCCTTGAAATCATTTTGCGACCCCCAGGTTGAGAGCCTGCTGGTTTACGTTTGCTTTAGGGGCTGGTATTAAATTATTCAGGCCCATTTTTATTCTCTGGCTTTTAACACCATGAGAGTTGCGTGTCCCTCTTGTATTGTTTATTTTTATTTATTTGAATGGTTTTACATTCTTCTTATTATTTCTTCTTCTTCTTCTTCTATTTTGCTAGTTTTATTGCTTAGGACTAGTGAAATTAAATACAGCTATATTCCTCCACATTTCTTTCTGTATCATTTACTTTGCACTTTGGAAACTGTTTCTCTCCATGAAATGTGCTGTATAAATAAAGCTTGGATGGGATTGGATTCATAGGTTTTAGTCTCCTTTTTAGGTGCCATTTTGAATAAACTTTTAAAAGACTGAATCCTTTGATAACAGTCATTCTGAAACCCATGGATAAAATGTTGTATAATGTAATTGTAGCAGTAGCTTAACATCCTCGCCAAGCTCTTTTAGGACAGATACAGTAAATGTGAAATGAGGCGGAGAATGTGCAGAGATCTTCAGCTAATGTCGGTGCCGGGAATCTATCACCAAATGTTGTGGCCTTAAGAGAATATGTTACTGCTAGACTACGCTTATTAGGCATAGTTGGTTTGTCAGTAAAAGCAGAAAGGTGAGTTTAGGTGCTATATTGTGTGCTTTTTGGGGCTTCTTCTTCTTCTAGCTTCGGTCCTGTGTCTGACCTGGTTCAGCTCTGCATATCCAGGGCCTGATTCAGGGCTTATTCTTTCTTCCATCCATTGCCCATATTACAATTTAGAATAAACATAATGACACACTTTCATGCTGGCAATTGCTCACTAAGGCAGTGATTGGTTTTGTCAACACTTCCACAGAGGTGAGTTCAGGTAAAGATGCCGGTCGAGTATTGCATATTTGAATTCTCTCAGTAATCGCTTTCCATTATACCATATTGGACGATGCTTTTATATCCCTCCCTTTATTACATATTATTGCTTTGACTTAAGCAGAATAAGACTACATAACTACAAACTACATTCTGGATTTCATTGGCAGCTCCCAGGCCAGTGGTAATGGCCAAGGGAGTTGTCGGCAAGTTGTATTGATGAATGTGCTCTATATATCAACAATGAATTCTCATATTTCATATAGAAGTGGGTTTACATGAGGAGACATTGAGGAGATTTTTAATGATTCCATAGGATTTCCTGTATTTATGTAATTCTTCACGACTTTTCACTTTGACGTAAACTGTAAATATATGTATATATATATATATATATATATATATATATATATATATATATATATATATATATATATATATATACATACATAAAAGATTAAATTAAAACATGTGCAAACATCTTCCAGCTAAGGTCCTCAAACCTAGCCTAGAATTTGAAGGGCTTTTACCTTTCAAAACATATACATGACTCCGGCGTCAATGCAGTGTTCTTTTGTGTATAAGACTGGCATCTGAGCTAAAGGCTAACTAACGGCTGACTGACATTTCTGATGTTGTGTACTTCTGGTAAGAATCTAGTGACCACTGAGCATCCTCTTTTACATGTTATTAGTGACACCAGATAAACGTAAACATTTTAACATATGAACGTAACTCTGGTTATCAACAGTGATTGCGTTTGAGCAAAGGACAGAGATGGAGAATTTTGTGTCTGTAAATGTCTATGATTCAAAAGACAATAATTAGTTCTTTTTGTTCTGAAATGCATCCCTCTGCCAGATTGACTCAGCAAGAAACTAACATTGTCTGCCCTCTGAAAAGGACAAATTTTAGCTGCATTATACTACGAGGATCTTTTTACACACCCCTTCCCTTTTGTTAATGTTTACCGTTTCCAGTTGGGAAGACGTGGGGATTGAATTACCAGAGTGCCTGGCTCTTGGCAAGGTGAGCTGCTGAGCGCTCCTGGAGTACAGCTGTAGTCCTATACAGAGAAGAGCCGACACTTACCAGTACAAGATATACAGTCCAGTGCAGTGCAACAAAATAGCCCCCAGTGGTACCAGCTCCTCTCTTTCTCCCTCTTTCCCTTTGTACATCTCTCTCTCTTCCTCGTTCCCGCTCTTCACACACACAATCTGACCCTAGAGAGGTCGCTGGATACCCTGCTATCAGCCGGCCCTTAATTGGCCTGTCCGTCACTGCGGGGTTTCTATTTGGCTTCATTCACTTGCCGTTAGCTCGGACTGCTGTACTGGGGGACTGCATGATCTCACCAAAGCCTCATGGGAAATTAGCGGTCCACTTGGATGTTCTTTGGTCGAGTCTATCTGTGTGTTTCAAAAGTCTTGTGTCATCAGTCTATCATGGCGCCTTTCCCTTTGCTGACCCTTGCTCCCTGGAGTGCTGCCATCCCTCAAAGAAAACACAAGATAATGCACCATGGATTTGAACAGAATTTGCATATTTCTAAATACGCACCTGATTTAATTTGATTTTGGGCAATTGGCAATATGTTTTGAGATTGGACAATAAATCTCTCATCAAAATAAGTAGTAATGCGTTTGCCGCGGGTTTGTTTAAAACTTTTAAATGTATCCTCTTTCCTCTCTAAAACAACAGAATAGACAAGGTCCACCTGACGTAGCTCAACAGCAGGAGACGAGCCCTGGACACTGCCTCCGACTGCCACAGTGGAATGATGTGTGAAACGCATTCAACAAAGTATGTTATGTTACAGTAATTATTTGTATCTTTGATTGTCAAAGCTCGAAATGCACAGTAAAACATTAAAAACAACCTCTTAAACATAGAATAGTCAGAAGTTACAAAACACTAAGTATCAATACGCATTAAGCAAGCCAAACAAGTTCTAGATTACAGGTCAAAGTACATTGTTCAAGCTTGTGGAAAGAATTGTTTTAGCATGACGGATCAAATCAAGGAAAGAATGTTTAAAGTGCCTCTGACAGGTTGAACTACTAATTTCACTAAAATGCAGTTAAGATAAAAAATATTTCAATTTCTGCTAAAATCTTTACACATTTTGCCGCAGTTTAGCTATTCTTTTTAGGTTTTTAATTTTACTTCCTGTAAAGTATGACATCACCCTAGGAAATTACCATAGCAACCACACTGTACACTGGCCTCATCTAATGTCACAGATTTTGTTAATTTGACAGAGAAATACAACACCTTTATTTTGTGTGAATCAATGTTTAAAGGGTCAAAAGAGTAGTTTCTTTTGTGTAAATTATGGATGACCTTTGTGTCCTCAGTGTGACGTCATCAATTTGTTTATTTTCTGTCATTTTCAACAGATTTTTCAACTCCACAAATAGCGTCCTGATTGGTGTAAAACTACAATTTATATTTACAAGATGTATTAATACACTGAATTAAGTCAAAATGAGAAAATCCGGAAAACTTCTCATAGGCACTTTAATTGGAATTTGCTTACTTGATAGAGGTAAATATGTACACATTAAACTACAACTTTTATAGCCAAGGCTAATTTGTAATGTTCGTCTAGAGGGGCTGAAACAAACAGGGTTCACATACAATTAATATTCTACAAAGGTAACTTGGTGAGTAAATGTCTGACATCTCTTTTAAACCCACAGTCCAGGTGGAGTTTCAATGTTTAGTGCCGCCTCGTGTGATGGAGCCCATGAGTTTACTGAGGACATTGAACTTGATTGTACATTAATACGTACATTTAAATTTTTAAAGCTAAGAAAATTGAATACCTGGCAACGCAAATCCAGAGCATCCCAAACATGCCTAATGATTGACTTGTCCATTGTTGAGCCATTCATCCATAGCCAAGTGTTTATATTTTTATTCAACGTAGATGCAAGAAAGATTGTGAAATAATCAAGGCAAAGCAGTCATATATTGAAGTGTCAAACCTTCCACCAGTAAAGTTTTGAAAGTTTTAAAAAATGTGCTTGCTTGAACTTTTGACTTGATGTTACAAACGATGAATTGTCTTTTTGTTCAAAAATAATACATATTTTTATCATTCAAGTTTCTATTTACTTGCAGTTTTTTTTTTTTTCTTTTTCTGTGCAGCAGAACGGATTGAAACACCAAAGTCTGTTCAGTGTAGATGAAATGCATTGGCTCTGCAGTGGACAGAAATATAAAGTATTCTGGAAGTACCACCACTCAAAAGTTTTCTCCCTGCAACAATCAAACTGTCTCTATATCTAGGTTTTACATGCAGTTTGATCACAGCACTCATCCATCTTCTTTCCATTCATCCCTCTGGGTAACTTTTTACAACCACCACATTTGCATACAGTAACAGGTTTCTTATTAAAAACAGTGACCTTTTCTTTAATCCTTCCTTTTCATCAGATTGAGATGAGTTTAGACTTTCTGTGTTAAACTGCAGGAATCACAACTCCTTCCAAAAATTATTACAAACACACACTACACAAAAGCATCAAATTAAAGGTGAACTTTATAACTTACCCTGAGAAAAAAGTTTAGTTTATTTAGTTTATTTGTCAGGGACCATGTACAAATACATTAATCGTATAAACGAGAAGATGCTTTGCGTCAGATTTCGCAAATAGCTAGTTTTCATCTGCAGCACCTGGTGAACACACAAGTTAAACATTACAAATATTATATAATACAACTAATACAAAATTCTACAAAGGTTTGACACACCAGTTTATTTTGAGGCAGGCTTTAAATTATTCAAAAAACAGAAACTTGAGCAGACTCACTTCTACAGAGATCTGACCTATAACTCGGTCTGCTGGTGTCTCTTACTTGTCTTCGTAGAGATAGAATAAATGCCATCCTGTGTAACATATGCAAAGCAAAAACATCTTTGTGGCGATTAGCATGCGACATACCTCTACCAGAAAAGTAAAAAAAAAATAAATCTTTAAACCATCGTGTCACATTTCCTCTATAAATATTGCTATACAATAATATTTTCTCCTATTCATGGCGTTCAGCTTCCTGTTCAACATTTTGAGAACTTTTTCCCCATCAGAAGATACCATATTTTGTTTTAATTCTAATCATTCTGAAACCCATGGACACAAAGCTTTCAGAATGATGAAAAAATGTTACCATTTCAATAGCAATTAGCAATGCAAATTAAAATATACTATCTTTAAATGTCCTCAAATGTCATCCATAAACAGAAAGCTGAATCCATGAATGTAACCCATTGAAGTTTAGTCTTTTCTTTCAAGTTCTCCTTCCTTCCATATTATTACTACTCAGATTTAATGAATGAATTTATTGAATGTCTGTCCAGTCTGAATGAAACATGATAAGCATTCATTTCCCAGATGCATACAAAACAACAGCCAGACGACATATTTAGCTGTATTTTACTTTTAGCCTCCTTCATTTGCATAAAGCATTGAGGCATTTGACACAATGAAATGTCCACAACTTTTTATCAATGACATTGCTGCAATATTTATGCTGTTTGTTGACCAGGCTCTTGTCTTGTGCGGACATGCTCTGAACGCCGATATGCCAACAAGAGCCCATTCATCATTGCACACTGGCATCTTTGCACCAGGTGGATAACGGTCAGATTTTATTGTACCACCGAGCCGGGCGCGAGGCGCGCTCACAAATCAAAGTCCAGGAAGAACTACGAGGCTCAGAACAAAGCTCGGGTTATTTTTGGTTTTGTAACATCAGAGGGACGAAAAACAAAAAGGGTTTTCAATCTTTCATGGAAGATTTCTACTGAAATTGCCTCTTAAAAATTGAACAAAAGTTTGTTTGGATGGCAAAACCGGATAGGCTATGATGACTGGTGTTATTTTCAGACATTCCAGTTGCAAACATAAAGCAATATGCTATGTAAGAAAAAAGTACTACTAAGTAATACAAGTAAGATGTATAACAACTTACCAGTAAATTCTTTATTTTGACTGCTTTTCTGGTGGCGGGTCCGTCACCTTCTTGATGTTATTGCTTTGCCTGGAATATTGTACAATATGGGACAAAACTGATCAATTTCCATGAAGCTGGTGACACAACAAGGCCAGTAATGTTTATATTTTTTTAAATATCTTTATGTACATATTCAAGACAAGCAGGTGGACATGCACATGATGCACCTTTAACCAACATTATTGATCATTTGACACAAACTTAAAGCAGAACTAATTAACTTCAGCAACAGAGCTCCCCCTGCAGGTCTCTTGTGAAAATACACTGCCAGTTAAAGATGCAAACGTTTTTTTCTTCTTTTTTTCTTTTTATTCCCTTCCTATTTATTGAAATAAGAAAGTGCAATCATATACAAAAACATTTCATGTCGCCAAATATAAAAAAAGAGAGCCAAGGTTTCTCAGCAGAGTTATCTTTGGGTCGACGTCAGGAAATGTTGCAAGGCTGGTTTTCTGCCCAGAGACAGCAGGGGCGACGGCGGGGCTTCAAACGGCCTGAACATACATTTACAATCACCACATGGACTTACAAAGATGTTTTATATGGTTAAAAAAATGACATAGTTCTACTTTAACTATCTATAAAAAATCTCTATCTTGTTAATATGAGTGTATTCAACAGTGCGGTGGAGCAGGAAAGCTGGTGCAGAGATTCCCTGTTTGCCCTTGAAGTAACCTTCTCTTTTGTCCCGTCCCTTTGCAATCATCACAAAGCCGTGTTGATGGCATTCTGCACTTGATCTTGTCATTATCGCTCCAAAAACAAATCGTGGGGGACCATTTCCAGCAAAGATATTGTTCATACCCATGCTACTGCGTGCCAAGGCCCGGTCATCCTGGTGATTAATATGCAGCAAACAGTGAGGATGTTTTGGCGAGCGGCGTAGCATGTTACTGGCCTGTGCTGAGACAACAGATGGGTAAAGCACTGGGGGTTCACGGAGTCCCAGTGGATAAGGTCCCCCAAGCTCATTACTTCCATTCACAGCTATTTTAAGCAAAAAAGTACATGCGATCAATTTGTCATGTGTCACCTTCAGCCACCTGGTATCTAACCTTTCTCATTAGAACTGGTGGGGTTTCTTGTCGGGAGACGGAGGCCGAGAGAGAAGTAGGTCAAGGGAAAGAAGCAAATACGTGGTGGTGCGCTAGGTTCGCTCTTACCTTCCCCTGCTCCGTGAAGCTGGCGCTGTCATTTGCATATGCTGTTACCATGTAGGCCAAAGACATCCGACATCTTCAATATGGTCCACAAATCTCAGCGGTGGTGACCCAGAAAAATGGCCTTTAATTAGTGCCATGAATTGTGATCATTTGGGTTTATTTCCCGCAGTGGACAATAAAAGAGTAGATTTGCCAGAAACACCAGCCAAAGGGGGAGTAGGTCTTTATGAAATGAGGGCATGGTTTGGCATTAAGACTTTGCCAAAAAAAATGAACAAAAAGAGCACCTGGTGGTAACAAATATGGTGATTATGAGCTACAGTTAAAACATTGTGTAGGTCATTTTGTAGAATGTCCTTCAAAATGTTCTGGCAAATGTTTTTATTTTCAGTTTTTCTATTTTCTAATATACACCTTTATTTAACAAGGAGCTCCCAAATGGATTCAGAATATTTTTAACAAGAAATACCACGCCAAGTTCACGAGAAAGTCGTGGGTTACATCGCGTTAGCTAGGATTTGGACTCTGACCAGCTCCGTGAAAATCCACGTTTTTTTCTATTGCATATTTAGACTTTTTAAATACATTGCAGTCAAATAAATATAGAATTATCGTGACTGAAGGCTTCTAGATCAAGAATATTGATTAAAAAATGTATAATACTTCTAATAAAAAACAACAACAACAAAAAGTTAGTGTCGTGACAGCATTGCTATAAATGGCCGACAGATATACTACTGTCTTTTATGGTTTCCTGTAAGAGGTGTCTTAAGTGCTCGAGTAGAATTAAAGCACACTGGACCTATTACCAGACAACTGCTCCTTATTAGCATTACTGCGTGTGTGAGCGAGATAAGCTAAATTAACAGAGTATAACTCTGAACTGACTGACTGAGGCATGTGAATTTGTTTCCTTTACATTCCAGGAAATGCAATTATCCAATCAATACAGTGAGACAATAGACGAAATACTGAGAACAATTGGGACCTTATGCAAATAGAATGGTGCACACAGTGGAAGCTGGAAGACAAAAAACAGTTTAGCTTCAAGGTCGTGCATGAAATGAATATCTAATGTAATGATTTTTATTGTTTTTTGAATAAATCATGTGTAAGCTTCCCCTAATATCAGCTGAAATATGTAAAGCAATAACAAACGCTTGTGTCTGATGAAAATAATTTATGCTAAACAGTTTAAAATGGCAAGCAATTCATTTTTATGAAACACAAAATGTAAAATATACATATATACGATTTTGAAAAAAAAAAGCTGTACCCAGTTATCCTTGTTTGTTACTTGTAATTGTACCTCCTGGTTGTAAAACGTAACCACACGTGTGATAACTGTTACCTAGCAACCAGTTGCTAGGTAACCTTACGATGTATTTGACAAATAAAAATATCATACAAGTTCACATTTATTTGAATTAGTGTTTAAAGCATGAGATCTGTGTCTCTGAGGCCATGAATGTGTTTTAGCTCTCTGCTCCACTTTTGTCATTTGCAATGTATTTTTACACATTTCATCATAAAGGGCTGCTTGATTGGGTTGATACTCACTTTTAATTAACAGCAACGTTTTCCCTACCAAATAAAGTCCAAATTAGAAAATCAGGCACAATGCAGAATGAACCTTCACCAACGATATGATTCAAGCTTGTTGTATTTTTCATACACTTTACTTATATCAATCATTACTATGTAGTGTAACCTGCAATAAACCTGAGATAAATTGTACTTGAACTGTATAATACTGTATATTAGTTGAACGTTTACATGTTAACACAGATTTGATTGCTTGATATCCGTTATGTTATTCTGCAATTACATTCCTTTAATGAGTAACTTTTTTCTCATTTGCTGGTATTTCTTTATAAATTGACTTGTTTTTGAAGATTGTTTCAGATCCTTTTCAAGTCTTTTATTAATTTCATATGTTTAAACAGCTGACTGTGCAGTCCCCTCTCACCCGAACTGTTCGCGGAGGTGATAAGATGGATCGCTGGATTATATGTGTCACGGCCAAAAGCCTCAGAATACATGAAGTCTTTAGATCAAGGTCAGATTCACAAATAGTGTTGGTGGAGTCAGCTGAAGAGGTTTAGCCCATGGCAGGGTTAAAGCCAGCGTATAGCACCTGGACTGCGCCTGGGACTGAGCCAATGGTAAAGTCACCTGTGCTTGTATTAAACTGGTGATCGATAAGAGGTCAGAGGTCATACGTTGGTGCGGTGGTTTGCAGTGGATAAAAGATTCACTCCAGTGGCATTCAGAGTCCTTTATTGAATGGGATGCGTGTCGGCCACGTGGGACCTTCTTCAGGGCAAACCCAAAGCTGTTGGCTTTGTCAGAGGCAGATTGTTTGCTTTTGGTGGAAAATGACAGACCAAACCATGATGGAAATGTTTGTGTGCAGTCATGTAATATTGTGATGATGACTTCACTCAGAATGTAACAAACAAAAATGGTAGCATATTATAAAAATGCAATTTCTACAATCCATCAAATCAATTTCTTATCCATACAGGAAATCGGGAAATGTAATACATTCTGCATATTTAACACTTTAGATTTCTGATTTCTGGATGTTTACGGTAAGTTAAATGGCATGGAAGCTGCAAAATTGGATGTGAGTAAACCGAGGGATCAAGAGCAGAACAAAACTACTTATAATCATATTTTGAGTGCAAATTTAACCACAGCCAGTGAAAGAAGCTTTTAAAATACACTACATGGTGTGTTTCAATGGTATTTAAACAAAGTTGCAGCTTTAACTTAAATATTCAGTTAAGATGATACAGTTAAGTTGACCAATATAGCTCTACGGAATAATTGTCTCACTTTTTTTCAACACTCAAAATCGCTTTGCCATGAAATGCATTCAGTCACTCTCTGTAATCAAGTGTGGCTACAGATCTGTGCTTCTCCCCTTTTCAACCACCGCAATCCCCCATCCACATATCTCATTATACAGACCAAGGTATGTCTTGCTCAAGGACATTAGTTCAGTGCAGTAGGTGAAATTTAACCTGCAGCATTTGGATTAGATGTCCACGTCAATTTGAACCACAAGAACCACCGGCAGTGCATTTCCATAGGGGATCTGGTCGGAGTATACTTCTATTGCCCCGCTCTTAGGGAATTTAGATATGGCTCTAAAATGTCTGTGGTGATGCATTACTATTGCAGCTGATAACAATGCGTTGTGTTCATTTTGTCCTGCCATGAAGACAAACAGTGCAGCCTCGACTTCCTTCCACTGCACCACTTACACAGACCTCCGTGATCCTATATTTGTAACGCCTCCTGCAGCATGTGCCAGGCCTGTTAGCAGTCATTTGTAGGGTTCCCGCACTACTTTCTGTTTCTTGGCGGCACGACCCTTGACCCTCATCTCTTGTCCCAAAGGTGTTAGGTAGGGTTCGATTCATTAGCGGAGCAGGTAACCGGGATGATAAATGAGATGGGTTAGTACCGCTCTGCACAGACACAGAGCAGAGAGGGGAGAAGGGGTGCCAGAGGAGGACATGGAGAAGCAGGAATAACAGGTAAAATGGTCTGGGGTTTCAAACTGGGCTGGATATTACACGGTGGACCAGGTACAGGATATACTTTGACTTTTTTTTTACCTTTTAATCAATACATATTATCTCTGAATGCGTTATGTGGTGTATTGTATTGAAATACCCATAATTTTCAAAGGAAGTGGGATTTCAATCTGTTAAACTAATTTATAGCTCAAAGTATGTGCATTCAGTTGCAATCATTTCAGGCTTGTGAGCAACCTTTTTCAGATTGGGAAGTGACGCTGAGGTGGACCACCCAGCACGGCCGATCAGAGTGCTGCTTTTGGCTCTTAGTTCCTGACTGCCAAGAATTAAAATAAAAAGCAGGAAATTGCCTCATTTTGTCACAAAATGCTGCTTTTTCAATATAGAAAACACAAAATTCTCTCATTAAATAATTAAAAAAAAAAGTTAGATATCCCAGCTTTAACCCATTTGACACATCTATAACCAATGTATCTGAGAAAGAAAAACAAAAACTTTTACTTTTCAATTTGAAGATACTAAAGTGATTGTCTGGTGGTGAAATCTCATAGAAAATCAGTGTATTCAAAGTAAGTAAAAGTAAATACGCCTTCATTCCATCTTGGCTTATTAAATGTTAAAACTTACCAGCCTTCATTTGGGTACATTACATTAGAAAGTTTCAAAGTTACATGGACAATGTTTTAAAATCAAGATGTTTTGACTGTTAATCACATGATTAGCATTTGATTGGCTTGTTTTCTGATTTGACCAAACTGAAAGTACACTGCTGTAAACAGTACTGTAAAGTGTCCCTTCTCTACTCCAGTGGATTTAATACACTACTTTACTCTGTTTTTGTGTGGGCACTTCATCACTGCTTCATCCCAAGGACAAGACGCTCACACAGAAACACAGGGATTATACCGGCGCCTATTGGAGCAGTGTATAGCTTAACGGTGAAGTAACTGTACAATGTGATTATTAAACAAAGAAGTGATTTATGCAATCGTCTCATGAATTCAATTTGCCATGCAGTCATCACACAGGTCAATGGTCTCTGATGTGGGTGAAGCATAAATAAACCTTAGGTAAAAGCATCTTTGAATGAATTGAAAGGAAGGAACTTATTTCTGTTCAGACTCTTGACATTTCAGGAAACACTTCAAATTTCTTCTGGGAACTCTATAAGTAAAAACTATTAAAGCATAAAAGCACTCAGACAGGCCTTACATCACCCACAGGTAAACACACTTGGCTGTTCTTCCATCATCCGCTCATGCAAATACACTCAAAATGTAATTAATCTAAATTAAGATGTCTAATCCATTTTAGAGACCAGGTTTGTTACTCAGTGCAGTCTGTGTTCAGCGGAGTGTGCCGGGTAATGATGTGTGCATCGATGGTACAAGGCCCCTGTTTTCATTAGTGTGTTTAAAGGGGCACAGTGTCATTTTTTCTGGTGGTGAGTTCGCCACCTGTCACCGTGGAGACGGTTGCCTTCACGTGACATCACAACATTCCATCGGCCAATCATATTTTGTACAGATGGTGGGCAGCTAAAATGGATATTGTTAAAATGCAGATTTTCGTTGTAAAATAATTAGTTCTCAGAGAAATCAGCAGGTTCAACATTTGTGAATTTACCTTTGAGATATTTCATGGTGAAGTTCAATAGGGAAAAGTGTCTCCTGCCTCCCATTGTGGGTCAGGTTTGTGGAGAGGAGAGCAGCATATAGGGGTTTTTCAACGTTTTGTGTGGTTTTTGTTTTTTGTTTGTTTGTTTATATTTTTTTGGGTAAAACTTTAAAATAAGGTTCCTCTAAACTATTTATTATGCTTTAATAAACACTAGTTTATGCACTTAGACAATTACCAGAATGTGTCAATGTTAATAAGCCATTAACCAAAAACATATTAATAAGCCATAAATGTGTGTAAGTCAAGTCAAGTTTATTTATAAAGTACAGTTAAAACATCTAAAATGGCTCAAAGTGCTGTGTAAAGGCAATATAAAGTGCAATAAGATATAACAGAGCATGAAAAAAACGATAAAATAATACAATACAAATGCTCAGCGAAAGCCTATGCATTGAAAATATTCAGAGTTTGGGATGTTCTAGTCTGGGACACCGTAGTGAAAGCCCCCTAGAGTTTTTAACCGTGACCTCGGAACATCTAAGACAATGAGGTTTACTGATCTCACGTGAACAGACAGACAGGGAGGAGCCAGCACGTTCAACATTTAAAACCATCAACAAAATCGTGTGTCAGACCTTAGTAAGCTACTTATTAAACTGTTTTCAATAAGTGATAAATGTTAATTAAAATGTGCTCATAAACAAAACTTATTAGTGAATTATACATTTACTGAGGCAATATATTTCTACCTTTTTTGAGTTGCGGCACACTTTTTGGTTCATAAGATACCACGGCACATCTTTATATATGGCGATCAATGATTATGTCTCATTATGACTCAGGTTCTTTAAACTTGGAATTTGTGACTGGTTTGCTTTCTTTTTCGGTACAAAAGTATGTTCAAGACACTCCAAAATGGTAAAATATTCAATAAAATCCATGTATGAATCCATACACCTAGCAATACCTCAAGGCACACCAGTGTTCCCCGGCACACTGGTTGAAAATGAAGGTACTAAGGGGCCTTAATTTAAAACATTACAGTATATTTGTTTGTTTGTTTGTTTTAGCAATTTCAGCCACCTTGATTAAATGCACATGCCGTACTGTATTGAACATTCCAGACAAGACGGCAAGCAAAGCAGTGCCGTCAGCTTGAGATAAGCTTTCCACTTGACATGTTATGTGCACCTTTTGACATTGAAAAGATCCACAGAGATTTCCAGGACATAACAAATAATGAAGACAGTATATCATTTTCTATAAACCGAGTAAAATGTGTATTTTTGTTGGAACTCCTCCCCTGTACACTCGTATGTCAGAGCTGGAGGCTGCTGTAAGACGGATGTCCTGTCCCTCAGATTGATAGCCCTTCTTGTGTGTGCTCACATCATTTACGCCACTTGTGGTCAGTATCATGTTGTGTTGTTTACTCCACCAAAGTGCACACACACGGAGTCCTCACCTTTCTAAACGGGCGTCTTGTTTCTTATCGACTCAAGATGGAGGACAAAACAGACTTTAACGTGAGCATGTTTGTCTGACACGTCTGGCACGTTTAACAATGGAATTCAATTGGTTTGAGCTGCAGGATCTGTGTCGCGCAAACAGGCTGTTGGCTTTTACCCACAAGGCATTGCACAGGGATTTGGGAGAATCATAACTGTTGATTCAAGTCCTCGGTGGATGTCATTTATTTGTACAAATCTTTCCAGTATTTGTGATTTCAAAGGAGCCATCTCAGTGGATCAAGGGTAAAGTTTGGTGTCAGGTGTTAAAGCTTCAGGCTTTAATAAATTGTCTCTGAACCCAAAGGCTCACAGACTAAAAGTGTAATTAAAGGTGGACTCGATGGCCCAACTGGAGGGTAACTAGTTTGATTCATTTCTTGGGTATAAAATGTAATCATAACAATCCAAAATGAAACAAATTGGAATAATAACAGTCATTTTGTTACATCTGGCAATATGAGTGTACCCAAAAGTACTAGGCAATTACTGTTTCAAAGTTTGAATATGAAAGGTTATACATAAAATTTAAGATTAGGAATATCTCAGTTTCCACTAGTGAGGAACACAAACTTTAAGAGAGCATAGATTGTTTAAACTTTTGCTGGAGGGTAATATACTGAACATCTTTAGTGACACATGCGAGCGTCTCTTCCTGCTCCGTTCATTCTTTATGGAGAATTAGCCGAGTCTCGCTAAAATAAATCAACAAGCACGGACTCTGAGAAACAGCAGGATAAGTGCTAAGCTAATGCTAACCTAATTTGATTTAATTTATAATGTTATAAGAACAGCACAAACTGAACTAACCTTTTGACAAAAGCTTGTCAAGTTTGTCAGCTTTATATTGAAGTTAATTTGTGTTAGTCTTTAGCTTTGAGACAAAAGACACATACTTTTATCGACACACAGCTATCCCCTGGTGACATATTTACGTTGAAGGTAAAGGTTTTAAAATGTTGCCAGTGTTTATCCAGTTGTTTCTTGCTCTCTGTTGTCATGAATGGAGTGAGATTTGACGATCTGGACCTCTTACATGAAGTAGCCGAGCACTAACGTGAAAAGAGTTTATTGTGTGTAAAGCATAATTACACTGACTTTGCGTGCACCTTAGCATTCAGGCACATCTCATGAAACACATACCATCAGCGAAGCAGCCGCAAGAGTTTTTTATTTTTGTGAAATCCACAAATTCCAAATGTCTATGAAGCAGAACCTTAACCTATTTCACGCTCACCTCACTTTAAAACTGCACCTCAGGTCTGACTATGTAAAACCTGCTTTACATTCAACTTTAATGGGGGGTGGATTAAAAACCAAGAGTGCAGACGCTTTTCCTTGCTGCTCCTGCTTGCTACAGCTGTTTTCTTATTTTATTTTTCTTATTTATTTTGCTTTTAAATCAATTTTTTCCTCTATAAATCTTGGATTATGACTTTTCGAAGGAAACCAAGGATTTTAAGATAATTTTTTCCATTTTTAACAAACTATCTGACGAGCCAGCGACATGTCCGGGGAGAGAAGGCAAACAAACTCTTGTGAACGCTGTCGGAAATATCAACATGAAATAATTGAGCTACAAGCACGGATATTCGCTCTAGAATCTGAAAAAGGACTTCACGATACAATTCCAGTGTCACAGAGGGGTAAGAAGTCTAGATATCTTTCAAGAAAAGCTACTTTCAACTTAAACCGGAGCGACTCTGTGTCTTTCCCAAAACTGGGCAAAGACCAGCCGGCTGCATCTTGGGTCAAACTCGGTGCAAAACCAAAACGATACAAAGCTAATGTAAAGTCGCCTGCTATACAGCTTACAAACAGATTTTTGCCACTATCAGAGACTGAATTTACAGAACGAGAAAACTGTAGCCTCCATGATGTTGATAAAAAGCAGCAGAAAGACAGACAGTCGGTGCCAAACGTCAAGGACAGTGACACACTCTTGATAGGAGACGGAGCTATCAGTGGAGTCGTACATGGAAGAATGAAAACATGCAGCTTCCCCAGCAGCACAGTTTCTGAGATTACGTCACTGCTTCCCAGAGTACTGTCCACACACAGAGGAGTTAAACAGCTGATTGTACACGTGGGTGCAGTGGACATTCGAAAGGAGCAGACTGAAGTTTTGAAAAAAGACTTCATGAAGTTATTTGAGGAGCTTGATAAAGTAGAAATCAAAACATTCATCAGTGGACCTCTTCCAAATATTGACAGGAAGATCAACAAGTTTAGCCGGCTGCTACAATTGAACACTTGGCTGTCCAAAGAGTGTGCACCTAGAGGATTGCACTACATTGAGAACTTCTATCTGTTCTGGAAACGAGAGGACCTGTTCAGGGGAAGGGGCCCACATCTGTGCAGAGGTGGAGTGAGGGCGCTGACAGAGAACCTCCTCCACGCTCTCAGGCATCAGAATGGCTGTGGACAGGGTCGTGAACAGATAGTTCGAGAAGAGAGGAATGAGAGAAGAACACCGGATCAATCAGCCAGAGACCAAGTCAATGCTTCAACATCAGCAGTAACAAAACAGCCGACTCCACAAAAGGATTTATCAACAGCAGCTCCACCAGGCCCAGCAAAGGATTCAGCTCCAGCTGCTCCTAAATCTCCTACACTGCCTCCAGTAAAGAGCTCATCAGTTGCAGCACCACAACGATCTCCACCGCCCCTTGAAGGACTCAAGCTCAACATCCGTCCCCCCTCCCCCGGGGTCCTCATCACAGGTCATGGACCGGTCAGTGACAGGCCCAGCAGCTGCCCGGTCACCACCTCTACCCTCAGACCAGTCCTGGGTCCCCCCTGCAACATCTACTCCCACTCAATCATCACTCTCCCTTTCATCTCCACCTTCACCCAGGGGCCTTCCCAACCATCTTGACAGTCTGATCAAATCAGGAATAAAGATGGTTCCACTCACACCTAATTTAGCAAGATCAAGAGTTCTGATGTCAACAATGATGAACTCTTCCCCATACAAATCTGTGCCCCCCATACCACCCAGGAGCTTCAACTCTCCTGCTTCACCAACAAAACGACCTGCACCTCCACTCCCTCGCCTTTCACCTGGTCCATCACCCAAAGCCCCCCCAGCTCTCCCCACTCACCCTTTTCCCACACCCCCTCCAGGTCTCCTCCTTCGCCGCCCTCCCCCACCTCCCCCAGAACTGTTATCTCCCATAGCTAGATGCAGTGGGTCTCAGCGTTGCCGGGACTTATGGTCATGAAAATGGTCAAACAAACCCGGGGCCCTGTGTTATATCTGTAGTCACGCCACACAGACTGAGAACAGAAGGACAGTTAGACTGTCCAATCTTAGCAATTTAATACCTGTTTCCTGTGAAAAGATAACGTCCAGTCACATTGAAACCAATCTGAAACTTGCTGTGCTTAATGTCAGATCCTTATGTAACAAATCACTTTTGATTAATGATTTTATATCTTCTTATAATCTTGATTTTATGTTTTTAACTGAAACATGGCTTGACAAAAACACGGGGGATGTAGTTCTAATAGAAGCGACTCCACCTAGCTTCAAGTTTGAATCTGAAACACGCTGACGACAAAAAGGGTGGAGGTGTCTGTGCAGTTTTTAGGGATAAAATAGTTACTCAGAGGTTGTCTTTTTTGGGGTGTTTTCATCATTTGAGTATTTATCTTTTAAAATGGAGCTAAAACAGTCTCCCTCCATACTCTACATTGTCCTGTACAAGCCTCCCAAACACTGCCAAGGTTTTATTGATGATTTTACTGAGATGCTTTCAGTTGTATGCACAGACTTTAACGGTTTGGTCATTACAGGTGATTTCAATGTTCACGTGGATAATGTTTGCGACAGAAACGCTAAAGAGCTTGATGCTGTCCTTGAAACCTTTGGTCTTACTCAGCATGTGAGTGGCCCCACTCACAGCAGAGGGCACACTCTGGACCTGCTAATTACTAAAGGGGTTAATATTTCAAACGTAAGTGTGGTCGATGTGGCACTGTCTGATCATTTCTGTGTTTTCTTTGACCTGTCGGTTATTCCCAAATCACCGACTGGTCCTGCAGTTGTTCGGAGGAGACACATAAATGACAGCACAAGTGCACTCTTCATGGAAATGATAAACTTTGAAAATTCTTCATGTTCAAATGTTGACGACTTCTTAAATTCTGTTACATCTAATATCTTGAATGTTCTGGACACCATTGCTCCTATGAAGGTTAAAATTGTTAAAAATAAGCAGAAGGCGCCATGGAGGAATAATGAGACAGTCAGGGCACAGAAAAGGGAGTGCCGCAGGGCTGAGCGAAAATGGCGCAAGTCAAAGCTCCAGATTCATAAAGAGATTTATAGAGAAAGGTTGTACATGTACAACCTCATTTTATGTAAAACAAGGGAAGGATTTTTTTCTGAAATAATTGGAAATTGCAGTAATAACTCGCGTGTTCTGTTTGCAACAGTAAACAGACTAACAAACCCTCCAATTCTGCTGCCATTAGAACTAATTTCCACAGCTAAGTGCAATGAGTTTGCAGTATTATTTAATGACAAGGTTCAGGGCATTAAAAATGCTATAAATTCCACAGTGCAAATAATAACTTTAAAACCACCTACACATTTAGAGCTGACTCAGTTTGCACCCGTAACTGACAAAACTGTCCAAGAGATCATCACCAGTCTGAGTTCTTCTACATGCTGCCTCGATGTGTTACCCACCAGATTTCTAAAGTCTGTTCTGAGCACTTTGTTAACACCACTCACTCACATAGTTAACATGTCGCTTCAATCTGGAACATTCCCAAGGGCCTTGAAAACTGCGGTCATTAAGCCTCTCCTAAAGAAGAGCAGTCTTGATGCCTCAGAACTGAAAAATTATCGGCCCATCTCAAATCTGCCATTTCTTGGCAAACTCCTTGAAAAGGCTGTTTACCAACAGCTCACTGACTTCCTCTTAATAAACAACTCATTTGATGTTTTCCAGTCAGGTTTTAGACCTCATCACAGCACTGAGACTGCCCTTATCAAGGTGACAAATGACATCCGCCTGAACACTGACGCGGGCAAAGCCTCAGTCTTAATTCTGTTAGATCTGAGCGCTGCTTTTGACACTGTCGATCATGGATCCTCCTACAGAGACTAGAGGACTGGGTGGGCATCACTGGCACCGCCTAAATTGGCTGGAAGTCCTACCTTGAGGACAGGGAGTACTTTGTTGAGATTGGTAACTGTGTCTCAGACCACGTGAGCTTGACCTGTGGGGTGCCCCAAGGGTCAATCCTGGGACCCCTTCTGTTCAACCTCTATATGCTGCCCTTAGGTCAGTTAATACTCAGCACAAATGTGTCTTATCACAACTACGCAGATGACACTCAGATCTATGTCTCACTGACGGCAGGTGAATATGGGCCAGTGGATTCACTCTGTCACTGCATCCAACAGATCACTGTGTGGATGCAAAACAATTTTCTTCAGCTAAACTCAGACAAGACTGAAATCATCGTCTTTGGGCCGCAGAAACAGAGAGAAAGTGTCAGCAGTCACCTCCAGTCTCTCGCTCTAAAAACGACAAATCAAGTTAGAAATCTGGGGGTAATAATGGACTCAGACCTGAACTTTAACAGCCACATCAAATCAATAACATCAACAGCCTTTTACCACCTAAAAAACATTGCCAAAATTAAAGGTATAGTGTCTAAACCAGACTTGGAGAGACTTATCCATGCATTTGTCTCCAGTAGGTTAGACTACTGCAACAGCCTGTTCACTGGCCTCTCCAAACGAGCTGTAAAACAGCTGCAGTACATCCAGAATGCTGCTGCTCGGGTCCTGACAAGAACCAGGAAGTACGATCACATTAGTCCTGTGCTCATGTCTCTGCACTGGCTTCCTGTGGCTCAGAGAATTGACTTTAAAGCAGCTCTGCTTGTGTTCAAGTCTCTCCACGGCCAAGCACCAAAGTACATCTCTGACATGTTAGTGCCATATGAATCATCTCGCAATCTGAGGGCCTCAGGGACCAGCCTCCTGCAGGTGCCTAGAGTGAGGACTAAACATGGGGAATCAGCATTTCAGTTTTTTGCAGCTAAAATCTGGAACAGTCTCCCTGAAGATGTGAGACAGGCCTCCACTCTGACAATGTTTAAATCCAGGCTAAAAACTGTTCTCTTTAGACGTGCATACGACTGAAAGATCTATCTGCACTCTTCTCTTTTAAAGCACTTTATTTTAAAATGATTTTAAAATGATTCTGTGTGTCTTTTTGTGTTTTGTGATTTTAATGCAACTTTTCCTGTTTATGTAAAGCACTTTGAATTGCCCTGTGTACGAATTGTGCTCTACAAATAAACTTGCCTTGCCTTGCCTTGCCTTAATTGTATCTTTAATATAACATCAGACCTTGAACAGTGTCAAAATGCCTCCAAGGAAGGTTGTTAAGATAAAAATATAAGAAAAGTCGAGTGTAAGGTCCTTCCATTGTTGCAGCTGTGCGAGCAGAATAACAATCATGTTTACCTGATCGAACAAGGGTCGTTTAGTCACCTGTGTTTAATGAACAAACACAGCAGCAAGACTGAGGCCACAGTGGCTCAGTGGTTAGAGTAGTCAGCCACAAACCTGTGTGTGTGTGTGTGTGTGTGTGTGTGTGTGTGTGTGTGTGTGTGTGTGTGTGTGTGTGTGTGTGTGTGTGTGTGTGTGTGTGTGTGTGAGTGTGTGTGTGTGTGTGTGTGTGTGTGTGTGTGTGCGTGCAGGTGTGTGTGAGAGTGAGAGTGTGAGTGTGTGGCTGTGTCTGTGTGTGCGTGTGTGCTTGTGTGTGTGTGTGTGTGTGTGTGTGTGAGTGGGTGTGTGTGTGTGTGTGTGTGAGTGTGTGTGCGTGCAGGTGTGTGTGAGAGTGAGAGTGTGAGTGTGTGGCTGTGTGTGTGTGTGTGTGTGTGTGTGTGTGTGTGTGTGTGTGTGTGTGTGTGTGAGAGTGTGAGTGTGAGTGTGTGTGTGTGTGTGTGTGTGTGTGTGTGTGTGTGTGTGTGTGTGTGTGTGTGTGTGTGTGTGTGGCTGTGTCTGTGTGTGCGTTTGTGTGTGTGTGTCTGTGTGGGTGTGTGTGTGCGTGTGTGTGTGTGTGCGTGCAGGTGTGTGTGAGAGTGAGTGTGTGGCTGTGTCTGTGTCTGTGTGTGTGTGGGTGTGTGTGTGTGCGTGTGTGTGTGTGTGTGTGTGTGTGTGTGTGTGTGTGTGTGTGTGTGTGTGTGTGTGTGTGCGTGCAGGTGTGTGTGAGAGTGAGAGTGTGAGTGTGTGGCTGTGTCTGTGTGTGCGTTTGTGTGAGTGTGTGAGTGTGTGTGTTGAGGGGCAGATGGCACAGATAAGTATGAAGGTCATCAGGTTTAAAGGTGGGTCTCATAAATTCTTGTTGTGCCCAGACTTTCGTCTCCCTCCTTTCATTTCTTCTTCTTTCACCAGAGGAAATGTTCCCCTGACCACCAAACACTTTGCCTTCTCCTGGACCGTAGTGTATTTTGTATTTTTGAACGTTGTTGCCCACTTTGGAAAACCATGTTGCCGAACCACCTCCAGGTCTTGATCCATTATTTTGGTCAGGACTACCTCAACATTTTCAACATGATGATGTAAATATTTGTTCATTTTACCGTCAAGATCAACATTATAGGATTGTTTAGCAATCTGTAGAACAAAAGCTTTCTAAACAACCCTATACACTGCTAAAATTAATTTTTAGATGAGTTAAAATGTCTTAATTCCAGGAAATTAATCTTAATTTCAGATGTTTTGATCTGTTAAGATTAGTTGAGACAATTTATTTGATTATTTTACTTGTTTCAAGCTGTTTCCGACTTGTTTCAATACATTACCTCTTACTTCAAGCCAAATTATTAGGCTTAAAAAAGGGTTAAGATATATTTACTTACCCATTGGCAATCTTATTATCTTATTTTAAGATAAATTGCTGCATGATTAGAGATACCTTGAAACCAGTGAAACGTTCCTTATCACAAAAGCAATTAAAGTGAAAACTACTCAAATCCATATTAAAATAATAAATTCCAGCAGTTTTATGGTAGGCTAGAGATGCTTTTCTTGCTGTACAGATAGAATGAGCCGTCCTCCCCCGAAAGGACCCCAGTTACCCCCAACTGTGTAGAAAAAGCTTGAAATCCATTCTTTTATTTTTCTCTTCATATTCACAATAGTGGATAACATTTGGAACTGTAGATAACACAAAGCATACACAGATAGATAAATTAACTCATATGTTCATTAGGGTTGAGCTGAGGACCACTTCATCTCTATAATGAGCGCACTGGATTTCCTTTGGTCCGACACACTCTCCAGGTGGTGCACAAACACATCGCCAATTAGTGTAAGTTATGAAGAGGAAGCTGGCGGAGTGGAGTTTCCGGGCCAGTCACGAAGCCGGCGCCGGGTGTACTTTATGTGGCGCAGTGTACAGTGGGAGAAGGTACGTAAGAGGGAATGTCAGAGTCACAAAGGTTCCCGCTGACAGGGCAGGCTGGATAAAAGCTCGAGCAGATGCACCACAGTGTTGCCCGTGGCTTCTGATCATGACCACGGAAGGACCAGCTTTAAAGGATCGTCATGCGACACCAACGCGGTAACTGTGCAGAAAGACTCGAGCCGGGAGAAAAGTGGGAGCTTGAACAAAGTATTCAGGCAGGGAAGTGAATCCACACAAACGACCGCAAGCCACAGAGCAGAAAGTGGATATCCCCTTGTGTGAAATTATCTGAAATATTCATCCTAATTTGAGTTGTTTTGCCCAGGTTTGATTTAATTACTCATGTGATGCAGATGTGAGCGGTTCAAGACGTTTTTGACTAGTAGTTACAAGATAATTTAGCTTTAAATAAAAAAATGCCCATGAGGTAAGAGGAAGGAAGGAAGGAAGGAAGGAAGGAAGGAAAGATGGAAGGAAAGAAGGAAGGAAGGAAAGAAGGAAGGAAGGAAAGATGGAAGGAAAGAAGGAAGGAAGGAAAGAAGGAAGGAAGGAAGGAAAGAAGGAAGGAAAGATGGAAGGAAGGAAGGAAGGAAGGAAGGAAAGAAGGAAGGAAGGAAGGAAGGAAGGAAAGAAGGAAGGAAAGAAGGAAAGAAAGAAGGAAGGAAAGAAGGAATGAAGGAATGAAGGAAGGAAGGAAAGAAGGAAGGAAGGAAGGAAGGAAGGAAGGAAAGAAGGAAGGAAGGAAAGAAGGAAGGAAAGAAGGAAGGAAAGAAAGAAAGACCACACCTTTAAAAAAGTAAAACAATCTAGGTCCATCAAGTAAACGCAATTTAACTCATCAAAGTTATTGAAATTAAGATTAATGACCTGAATTTAAGTCATTTTAACTCCTCAAGAAACAACCTTTTTGTAGTCCAGTCCATTGTCCAAAGGTTTGACTAAAACTGGAACTAAACAAGAACCAGCTCAACAGAGTGAGGCAAAATCACAAAACTGGATTATAGAGCTGGAGATAAAGTGACTTCACACCCACAGAGCAAGCGTGAACCCCTGGGCCATATCAGACATGCTGTTTCTGATGTGTTCATTTGCATGTGACCACTTAATGTCAGTATTAACTTGAAAACTGAAGATGTCCAGCGGGTGTTTTGTGAGCGAAGGCATCAAGTTTGACATATGGTGGAAAACGGCTGGTCCCATTAAGATGTTCTGGACACAGTTAGTCTGCAGTGACTCATCTCGACGAATAAGTCTGACACTGCTGCCTCCACAAAGACCATTTAGACCACGGGAATAAACCTTTTATCCGTCCTGACGGTGCGTCGTGCTGAGTCCTACGTCCTGGATCTGACCTGGAGTTTGACGTGCTCCAGTACCTCGACGACGGACGTTGCCGTTTGGTAAATAACAAGCTAACTCTTCTGTCTGTCGTATCCATCGTGTAATTACTGTGTAGCATTAGCATTAGCTGTTTTTATTCTGCGGCTGCGCTCTTCCTGGAGGCGTGGCTTAAACACTGCGTCATCCTTGTGAAGCGCGTCATCCATGGGATGAGCCCCCGTCTGCTGCTCAGCCGAGGGGGACGGAAAAGACAGTTCTCTAGCGAAAGCATGAGGGAATCAATCAAAAAACCACTTTGGGCACAACATACGAGGCCCAAATAGCACTGGAGGAAGGTTAAAACCTCTGAAAAGTCGATTTTGCATGTTATGGGACCTTTAAGGATCCCCATTAGTCTCTACAGCAGCAGAGACTATTCTTCCTGGGTCCAATTTCACAATTTAAAACACTACAAGACAGTACATATTAAAATTCGAGCATTAACAATCAAAAAACAGAACATTACATTTGAGTTCAATCATAAGGTATTATGATAAAACACAAAGATGGTACAGTTTGCCTTAAACACTGAGCATGATTACATTTTCCAACATTTATTTCTTTAAGCTTCTTTTAAAAACATGATGGTTCTCTATTATAATCAGCTTTTGCAGCAGCACATTCCAGTAAGAAATGGCTCTGTATAGAAATGTTTTTTTCAGTGCGTTAGTTCTAGGTTTAGGCTGAGTGAAAGTGCGTGAGGCTCGTCTTGTATTAAAGCCATGTCTGTTCATGCTTTATTAAAATTGTAGTTATTATAAACTGCTACATGGAGGCAAAACTGAAGAGGAACATAACATGATTTCAATGGAGAAACTGGGATTAACCTCAGAATATTTACAACATGAAAAATCAAGGTGGTTTTAGCAAATGAAAATCATGTGAGTGATATTAGAGCCTGGTTTATTTTTACTTTTATTTCTTTTTTACTATCAGATTATAACGTAGCATTTTATGAAGGCGGAATCTTCTCATCTTTTTGTAACAGAAAAGGAAAGTAACTGACATTCTGCATTCGATACTTAAAATAGTTGCTCATTTTTTGTTGTAAAGACTCAAAATCTTTAGCATTTTTTATCAAATATCACTGAAAATATTGTACTTCACTCTGGAATTTAGAACATTCTAGTGGAATTGCGTTTTTAAAGGTCTATAGAAATCAGAAACATAAAGAAGCCTAATAGAATTTGAAATGAGCTCTTCAGTACACTAGAGGTTAATTAGCTCTGCATTTGTAATTTATTTAAACACTTAATATTACAGGGGCACTATGTACTGGTGCTGGTGGAGGTTATGAAACATTCTATTCTCCTGGAGATGGAATAAAGCCAAGCAATCTCCAGGAGACAAGCAGCAAACAAAGTACGATTTGGGCAATAAAAACTCCTTTAACTGGAAAATGAAAGATAGATGAGTTTATATTAAACTGTTGATCCTTCCAGGCAAAGCAAAAACTATTTATGAGAAAATCATTTGACGGACACTCAACTAGAAAACTTACTGCACTTTTATTTTTATCAAACTTATTCTGTATGACCTTATCCCACATAAAACATATAAAAGAAACGATTGCATGTATTCAAATTTGAGGGAAACGGGTCTGACACAGTTCTTCTCTCTTCTGTTCATTCGCTTATGTTTGAAAATCTGACATGGTCTTGGGCTGGCACAAACTTTTCTGGGGCAACCTGTCAGGTGGGCGACAGCAGTGAGGCGCCTGAGGACACTTCTCCAGATCTAAGCCAGGATCTTGGTCAGGACTCAAGAGTACATTACCTGAGACTAAGGACTGTGCTGGCGGCTTCTTGTTGATATGGAACACGGTCGGCTCACTTCCGGGTTGAAAACAGCGGTGCTAGTTTACTGCCTGTTACGGTACGTCGCTAAAAATGTTGCAAACGCTGCAGTTCACGATAGCGAGCTGCAGATTCCTTTTCGTTTGTGCCAAAATGGCTGCGCGACGCTGCAGAATCCTAATCCAAATAAAATTGCAGAGCGAAGTACCATATCATACCATGCCAGCCATATTTACAGAATAAATCCCCTTAAAACTTGAACAGTTCTGGGCCAAAGTACACAACGTAATAGTACCAGTGCCAAACCTGCAACAACAACAATATACGATGTACATTTCAACAACTCAGAAAACCCACACAGTGTTAAAAGCTAACGAGAAACTTTGCATTTTAAAAAGTGATTTAAAATGACAAATTTCACAGCAAATACTCCTGCAGTCTGCATTAGATCTGCCCACTTTAAGGGTCAAAGTTCCCTATAAAAAGATGCTTTTAGTAAAATATAAGGCTAAATTATAACAGAAAGTCTATTTTTAAGGCATTTTTAAAAATTCAGTTTATACATCAAGAGTCAGATAATGCTCTAAAGGCGATAGGTGTTTATTTGCAGACAGTTGGCGTGGATCGTGAAACAGAAATGGGTGCAATGACGCTTTGTCTGCTGGAAAATAAAGATTACTTAAACATGCATGAATTACTCTAAATTTAAAAAAAATCAATTCGTGAGCTGGTCCCTGTGACAATCGGCTATTTTTGTGAATTCGTTGTATCGTGATTCACTATTTCTCTCTTTAACGCAGCTGTCTGTTCAAACACACTTTTTCTCCCGTTGTTTAACCTCTGAAGCGTCTGAGCAGATGACTTTATTTACCTCTTATAGACCAGGGCTGCACAATTAAACCAAATCCACACAAAATTGCAACTCTAATGAATGCAATTAGCAAATCACAAAGGCTGCAATTTTTGAAGGGCAATAATTTCTTGCACAAACAACAAAATGCCTTGCTTTGATTTGAGTAAAAACCGCTAACACTGTAGCTTGGATTTGTACAAACATGTTCTAAAACAAGTTACAAAAAGAGATAAAAAATGCAATCAAAAGCAACAAAAGCTCACTTACAAAAAAAACAAACGCGACTCAATGTCCCACACAACAAAAAACGCCAGAGATGTAACCAACAATGACAAAGAGGCGTTTAAATATGACAAACACAACGAAACATGACAAAAAACGCAACTAAAAGCTACAAATGTGTGTTTAAATTGTGAATTTGAACTGAATCCTATCACTTAAAACATCGCAAAAAATCGCAAATCTAATCACAAAACTGATCAGAAAAATGACAATTAAGATATTTTCCTAAATCGTGTATCTCTATTGTCTGCAATACCAAAATACAGTGAACATGAATTGTGATCAAATTGAAATCATGATCTGGCTCCAAGAAAATCATGATAATAATGTTTTGCCATATCGCCCAGCTCTATTAAATAAGAAGGGAAAACAATCTGGTTTAAACTGTAGGAAAGGTTACAGGGGTTATCATTTTCTACGATTGAACACAACAGGACGAATGAGAGATTACGTCGACGAATCTGGTTTAAAGCTTGATATTGGTCATAATTGGTCGTCGGTAATTGTTTTCAGTTTTAAAGGCTGCTTACATCAATCAACATACGACATAAAGGATTACCAACATACGATATCTAGTCTGTAAATGTCTATATTTACAGTGTACGTTCATGTGGGACTCCAGCGATAAACACATCATCATAAGTGCTACTTCCTGCATATGATGAATCTCACACCTCATTCTGTCCTTGAATGCTTTGGCGAGCCTATACACCTCTCATTCACGGCGCCATTATTCATCTGTTGTCTGCACACTTTTATTAATTCTTGCCTGCCCTTTTACACTTGCACACGTCCGCCACATACTGATCAGTGCTCGCGTTCTCGTCTTGAATTTTCTTCACAAAACTCTGCTTCTTTTTTCTTTTCCTTTTCGGTGAATCATAGGGAGCACCTTCCTAGCTGTTTTTTGAACCCTGCTCCCCATTCATAGATCACAGATGCCCGGACGTCCCTTTCCTCCAGTTAGAAGGCTTTTCATCATCTATTATACTTTATGTAGCACATTCCTGTTTCTCTTTTCCCTATCTCGCCCCAATGGGAGGCAGGGAGATTAAAATAGCTGTGGAAAGCTGGAGGGGTTTTCCAGATAACCAGCATTTTTCGTTTTAATTTACAACCTAAATGCATTATGTTGCTATTACCTGGCCAAGGCGTTCAGAATATTTATTGCAAGACACAGTGGTTTATTAATATCGCTCTGCATGTGTATAAAATAACCTCCAGGGAATTTACTGGCAGCAGTTAATGGCATGTCCCGCTTTTAACCGATGAGCTCACATGCGTGTACCTGCTAAAGAATCGAGGTTCCATAAAACTCACACAAATGCATCTTGTCTCGCTCAATATCTTCTGACCTGAGCGATAGAGAAGAAGTCAATGCTCTTTGAACAAACTGGGGAAATTGATTGTCCCAAATAATTACAGTTCATAATAATGATTAATTATTGTTTGCTGTCCTTGTTCAATAGGTCAACAAAATAAAATAAAACATAAATCAATCAATTTTTTTTTTACTAATATCGAGATTCAACTTCTAATACTTTTAATTGAGTTTTACTTTATTTGTGTATTTGTTGCTTTATACTGATTAAAATTGTGTTCAGAATAAATATTGAAAAAAGGGTGGTTTTATTTAGAAATAAAAATAGAAAATGTAATAAAACAATATGAAGAAAAAACAATGTATTTATTTATCATATCGCTTGGATCTAGTTTAAGATATTGAAAATTATGAGATGCATGCATTTATAGTAATAGAGGCACAATAACTTGTACACATACACTTTGAAAATATGAAACATTTCTAGAATGTTATGTTTATCTCTGTCTGATTTGATGTCTTAAAAATGTGAATGTTTGAATCTCAGAGCTGAACAACATGTCTATCTGCATGCCCCCCTTTCTCTCCCACCGTCTAAAGACATGTGGAGGTCAATTGGCAACTTTAAATTGCCCCAAATGAATGAACGTGAGAGTGAACCGTTATCTGTCCATGTCTCTGTGTTAACCCTGCGATGAGCTGGTCCCTGTCCAGGGTGTACCCCGCCTAAGGCCCAAGGTCACTGGGTTAGGCTCCAGTCACCCACAACCCCCCTAGTGGGAACAGGTGGTTGGAAATGAATGAATGCGTTTACACCACAGCTAACTAGGGGTCTAACAGTCTATCCCAAATCAAGTTCAGTTTAGGTATTGGGGAGGCTATATTTTGGTACGTTTTTGGTGCAGAAAAAAATAGAAAAAATAAGTTGCTAAAAGTATTCAACCCATCATAAACAAATACTGTACATAATTAGAGCAAACGACCCTCATGCCCAATCCTGACCAGCCATTCCCATTATATTTCAATATCTTTCAGTTTTGAAAGAACGTGGGTGGCATAATCGCTAAACCCACTACTTCCTCTATTCTGCGGCAACCGAGCCAATCAGAGCCGTGAGAGAAGAACATCACCCGTCATCCGTGTGCTGCAATTACAAATAATAACAAGCAAGATGGCGTCCACGACAGAGAAAATGTTCAGGGCTTCTCTCTCCTTTGTTTTAAAAGACCACAAAAACCACAGCCAGAGGAAGCTTTACAGCTGCAGCCATTTTGGACTGACACCACAGCTCTCTGCTGCTTTTCACACATAAACCGTACTGTCGTGGCGCTGTCGTCGCGTCTGCTGTTTGTCTAATTGACGCATGTTTGTCCCGCCCCCCTGAAGTCAAATTATGTGGCGGCATCTCCAGACTAATCGACAGTATTGAATAATATATGGAGATTAGAATGCAGGACAGGCAACTCAGGCCCTGCAGTAGGCTGTAAGTTATTAAAACATTGCACAAAAAGCGTTCTGTAGATTGAGTTTTTTTGTTTGGCATATTTTTTTTGTCTCACCAAAACCATATAAAGTTGGTCTTACCTCATATAATTTTAATGATGCGTAATAAACCATGCCTTTGCTGATGAACAATGGATCATTACATTGATTGAATACACAATGTCTGCGTACACTGCTACCACTGCAACAAGAGCAGATTCACTGAGCCTCATCATAATGGATTTAAGGACATGAACATTTGAAGATGGACTTTTCATTAGGCACAGGAGTTTGTGCAGGGCTAAAGTCTTTCTTAAAAGAGTCGTGCGATGTGCCACGGGTGAATGCAGCACATTGTTGCGGTGAATCCAATCGTGACTCAATAAAATTGTAGTATTGATACTGCTATGCAAAGACCAATAGCTATATGCATATGCAAATTATTGGCAGTCATTTTAGTATTTAGTCTTTATTGTTTTGTTTCAAACACTCAGCAGCAGCAGACAGCAGCAGGAATGATATATATGTGTCATGTGTTCTGTTTGTCCTTTAGAGATTATCTGAAACATTTTTTTTAATACAAAAAGTAGTTAGACCATTATCAAGTATCGGTATAGAAAAATTCACACAATGTATTGATACCAAATTGTGGTCATCACTAGTCTGAGCTACACATGCCACACTCAATAATAAGCCAGGTTAGTAGTTACAGTTTTAGTGTCCCAGTGGGAACCCATGATGCATTACCATTTATTCCCCCACGGCTGCGATAAAATACATTTATTTACATAAAAATACATGTTCTATCGAAACGGAACACACGTAAAACGAACCGAACGTGCCGAAACTATTCACTACACATGTGAAACACCCCTCCAGCAAACAACAACTAGTTTGTCACGTCACACCGGCAATACTTCCTGGTTAGCAGTCAATAAAAACACTTTATAATTAGATGTAGACAGCACACAGCAGTCTCAGTTTGGCCCTAAGAGCTGCTATCATTGCAACATGTATGTACTGGGACGGAACAAATTTTCCTTTACATTCTCTTTAAAAGTATGATTAATCTTCACTTAAATTAGTTTCCCAAGCGTACATTCTATATTTATCAATGTCAGATTATGATTTATTATTATCAGCATTATTATCAACAAGAGTAATCTTCACCACAGCCACAACACTCTGCAAGGTTTTCCCACTCACTGAAAAATTTATCTGAAAATAGCTTGTGAGTGACAGGCTTTTTGACCGGCGTTCAGGTTCTTATCGGCCTTTTGATAATGCTCCTGTCAAATCCTCACAAGAAACACTTTGTTGATGTGTGTATTTTCAGAGACCACAGAGCCTGGATCGAAATGAGACTTGGGGCATTTCCCACTGGGCACCTTATGAAACAGTGTAAGCGCTGCATACCAAACGGCTCGACTTAATGAGAAAGTCAACAGCAATGGGGCATTTGATAACTCAGGTGTAAGGTACAGGCCATACAGATTATTTTAATGTGACTTACACACAAGACAAGGAGCGTTTTATGTGTTCACTGCTTTAAGTGCTTGTAACTTTTTGATGGTGGTGATATTATGGCTTTGCCTGGAAAGACTTTAAAGGACAAATATTATGCAAGTTAGACTTTTTTTTAGTTTAGTTTAACCCTGTTCTATTATTGGTCTATCATCCAAAACATACCTGGAGTTGCATTTAGCTTCATGCATCCTAGTTTGATGAAGCCTGGTTAGAAGGTAATTTTCCGTTTGACCGTAAAAAACCCTCTGAATTCCCTCGATGTGTGGCATTTTTTGATAAGTGATGTGGCTCAGAGAATCTTCTACAGTGTTTTTCAGACCATAAATCATTGTCAGGCCTGTTCTGCGAGTTTCTGCTGTCTGCTGCTGTGATCAGAGGGCATGACTGCACTATAACACGGCTATCCAAACGAGCAATGCACAGCCAGTAGATGGAGTCACAGCTAAGTTACTGTGGCATCTCCCAAGGTGGTGACAAAGTGATATTGTTCTTTCTAAAAAACATTCTATTTTTAGTTCCAAAACAACACCAGATACTCAAGAGCATGTTTAAAGGCCAATAGCAATACAAATAGTGCATAATATTTGTCAGTTATATGTGTTTTTATTGCTCAAAAATACCTTGAAAAACATGCATTCATATTGTGAACGAAGTCACCTCTCCACAGATCTGACCTATGACTAAGTACTTGTCTCCATGGAGATATATAACTTTAAATCTTATTTCAGGCAAAGCGACACACCTACCTGGAGACAAGCAGATAAAGTACATAGTGCCCCGCAGAATATCATATTAAATACCTTTTTTGTGATTATTCCATACATTCCATAAATTCATAGATTTTTTTTTTAAAAAACAATGTTAAACAGACAGAAAACACAGGAAGCAACAACCAAAAGAGTATGCTGAAACACAATCTTATTGTGCCCCAGATTTACTAAGTGATTGCACATGTTTAGCACATGGAACCTTATGAGTATGCAAAAAAGGGCAATTTTGCCCCAACACGCAAAATGGGAGGCATAATAATTTTTTGTGGGCGCTACTTGATTTATTTGTCTAAAAATCAGATATTAAACTATTGCAGTTTACATGTCAGTGTGACATTAAACATTTTTTCAAATGGTTGTGTTAAGTTCATTTACAAACGCAAATATGTCGACTACAAAAGTAATAGTGTTGTTTTGATGGAGAAGACTTTAACTGCAACTCGGTCTGGATTCTCATCTGTTTGCTTTGAACTGGAGCAATTACCGGAACTGTCCCTCAGATGGATTTCAGGAGTTCGTCCCAGATCCTTTTAATGTCCTTAAACTGTGCGCTCTTTGAACGGAGCAGTGATGACCAAAACATTTGTGTCGTGATGACACAGGCGTGACTCGTCCACCTGTTCCACGTCTCGCTCTCATTCCGGGTTAGGGTTTGTACTGTCCTGTTATTCCTGGGCTGTTATGAAATCCTCGCCATCCGTGGCAAACGTCTGCAGGTTTTCCATCACATTCCTCTGTCTGTGCACATCTGAACTCTGGATTAACATGCAGAAGGACTGGCTTTTTCTGCCTAAACGTTCACAAACACTGCGTTATATGTTATAGGTTTTATATACATACATATATATATATATATATATATATATATATATATATATATATATATATATATATATATATATATATAATTTTTATAAAGTTGATGGCCTGTGAGGCTTGTGAATATCATCATAACTTCTTACATGTGTCTGTTCTCCCAAAGGAGCAGCAGCAGAGGCACATTTGTACTTCCTCTTCCCCCGCAGTAAACTCATTTACATATCAGATTTCCGCCACTAACAATACCCGCACTGTCAGATGGTAAGCATGGTGCAACAAGCCCAAAAAATAGCGCGTGAAAATTTTAAGTAGTACTTCCAATTTTGTACCCGTCTTAGTAAATCTGGGCCTTAATGTATTACTGTTGTTTATCAAAGCACTGCCTGTGTGATCGTCCTTCATAATTAAAATGCTGTTGGTATGCTGGGCTGATAACTCGTTTGCAGCAGCCTATCAGTGAGTTTGTTTGGTTTAGCTGGTCATGCCCGTCGGCATGGAGCACCTATTGTGTGACATCTCAATTACGTGCCGTCCCGGTTTGCCGCGGGGCTACAGGTGCGCCTCTATTTGTTTTGGAGGCATCATCACTGCAGTGTTAGAAAGACTCATATCACAGACACACTTTAAGTCTGATTGGTTAGTTTCTCTGTCAGCCCCTCAGGCCTGGGCACAGATACCTTCTACATGTCTCAAAATGAAAACCCCACAGGGTCTTTTTAGCACTCTGCAGGAGAGAAACCACCATGTTTTGTTTTGTTAAGGGAATATTGTACTGTTTTGCTTAAGTTATTACACCTTTAATATAATTATCTAAACTGCTTTTCTCCGTGAAGATGTTATTGATTGGCCTGGAGTGTTCCACAGTATAGCATTTAACGTATCAATCTTCTTACTAGTTGTCAATGCCATAGACTACAAATCATGAATAGACACACACTGTTTGTTTAATGTTTAATGCAGATCACTCGCCTTTAAGCTACTTCAGGAAGTTGCTTAGAATTTGAACCAGTATCCATATTCATGAGTTTCAGTCATGTGACTTATTTGTTGTCGTTGCAATTTTGAGGATATATCGCGGTAAGTTGTAGCATTCATTCATTTTCTTAGGCGGGGTACACAGGCACAGACATGCACAAACAACCATTCACTCTCACATTTATTCTCTACAGGCCTGAACCTAAACCTGAACACATGTATGTCTTTGGACGGTGGGAGGAAGCCGGAGAAGTCAGGCAGAACCCACGGTAACACGGGGAGAACATGCAGAGATGTGATGTTGGTCTCGTCTGGGATTTGAACCCACATTCTCGTTATGGGGAGGCAAGAGTTAACCGCTCTGCCACTGTGCACCTTAAGTTGTAGTATATCTCAATGAAAAAATTAAAAGGGCCGATACTTCAGGAAGATAGAAGTTTTGGGTTTTTGTCCTTATCAGCTGTCTGGCGAGTTGCTGACACTTTAAAGCAGCGGAAACTTGCCACAACTAACTTTTACAGACCTTTACATCAAGCATCTTGGTCCGCAGTGGCTCTCCTTAGAGATAAGCTCTCAAAACATTTAAGAGCATGGACTTTGAATCTGATCCTAAAATATAGCACCTGGACAGTAAGAAATGAGGCTATGTAAGTCTGCAAGTGTAGGCTAATAAGGTTATGGGCACGCAATTAACGTGGTCATTTAATGTGTGAACTAGTCTTAGCCAGCTACTAACTACCTGAAACAAAGTGCTGACTGCAGAGTCTGCCAAACTCCACTGGTCCCTCCTGTGGCAGTAATCCATTTGTGGTGGCAAAGAGGGTCTGAGGGGATGTTACAGAAGCATAATCCTATTCAAACGTTTGCATTGTAGCTACAGGCAAACAGAATTACATATCACTGTATCTCTATGGGTTATGACACCAGGGAAAGATACAAGTCATGGGTCTCATTTAAAAAGTGTGCATACGTACATAATCTATGTGACTTTCTACGTAACGTTGTGTGATCTGACTTTACATAGAAATGAGAGCTTTTCAGAGACGAGGAAGAAGATGTTCTTTGCACAGAGAGCTGAGAAATTAGAATTAGAATATGTTTTAGGGGGTTTGTTGTTTGCTTGTATGTACACTTTTAGCAAGAATTGCTCATACAGTTGAGTGAGTAAAGAGACTCCTAACATGAAATTGTTACTTCAAGTGTACGTACAGATAGACATCAGTTTCCGTATAAATATCCTCTAACATGCCTACGTCTGGTCTCTCTGAGCTCAGATGGTTTTTGCCTCATCTCTGAAAACCCAGACTACAAAGTTCAGAGTTGTCTTTTCATAGATGGACTTCATGTTGAAAGTCATTCACACATTTTTGTACATACAGTATATGCAAGCTTTACAAATAAGACCCCAGATGTGTTGGCTTTGCTATCGTTTATGAATATAAGCAAGTCTTATTTTTTGTCTTTTGTGATCACAGCAGGTTTTAAAGTTTTACCATTTGTCCATCTGATGTTGGCTGCTTTAGCACTTGAGTCTGTAAATAAAAAAATTGATGGGTAAAGCTTTCCATGGGGAAGCAGTTAAGCTGGGCATGATGATTGGCTAAATGGAGCATTGTTGGTGCCCATGTTACACAATTTAAAGTCCTTTTCCAAGTCAGTTTTCCTACAGGCCTGTTCCAAGCATGGTTTGCAAGGAGCCAATCTGTCTCTATCTTTTTACCTTTGCAGAGAATCACAAAAACTGTCTCCTTTCTTTTTAAAACGTTGGTGATTGGGTTTGCTTGTGCAGAGCATACACAGTCTCCCTCTATCTTTCGCTGTCACAGGTGTTTGGTAGTGACTTTTCACTCACTTGCACCAAACCAAAAATCTCCAGTTCCTCAATATCTTTTGTCCCTCTTCCACTATGTCCATTGATGGAATCGGTGCCTTCTCCCACCTGTTCATGATTGCTTTTTGGAGCCACCCCGGGGCGGGATACGATGCTGTGTTAGAATGGAGAGATGGGATGGCGCGCAGTTTTCTCAAGAAATTCAAAAGCGAATAAGTTTAATTGCTAAGGTAAAGTTAAATATAAGAGGTTGATTACGTAATGAATAGCAATGCAATGTGTATCATAGTCAACAATATGTTTCTCAGTGCAAAAATGAACGTTGGCAACCTGAAGTACGATAAGTATCTGTGTATATGTGTGTGTGTGTATGTATATATAACAAAATCAGGTACAGTGCCTTTAAAACCTCCCACTTTATCCCAGCACAAACTCTCTCACATTCTTGTACTTTTTTTTTTCAATAGGTTGGCCTCACGTGACAACTTGGGAACAGTATTGGTAGCTTTCAGACTCTAGAATGCAATGATGTCTTACTCTTAGATGGGGGCAGAGCCAGTTTTTCCTATTAATAACACTAAACTTTGGCATGAAATTTTAAAAATGTAAATTCACTAATTTTCAACCTGATTTCTATTATTGACTAGACCCAAGAACTTGCTGTATTACAAGAAAAATAAGCCTTTTAACAATATTCATTTTAGCTGCCCTCAATTTGTATTAAACCCAGCAATACAGGAACTCACCTGGTTTATGTTTAATATATCAGTAATTAGTAGAAATCCAGATGAAACAAAAATGGCTTCAATGTCTTCCATCAGCATAAATAAACTAGACAATATCATTTTCATAATAGCTTCAAAAAGTGTTGTCATTATTCAACCCCATAGATTTTTTTTGTCAATTGAAAGGACTTTAAATGGCAAGGTTGTGAGGCCAATCCATAACCAATAATGAGAAGGTTCAAAATGTGTGGAGAAGTTGGAAATATGCCTGACGTGCTGTGTGTGCTTACCTGTTTTCCTCTTGAGTGGGATTTGGCGCATGTGTTTGGCCTTTGTGAATCCAGGAAAGGGTGCAATTTCCCACTGCAAGGAATCAACTCTCGAGCAAATATGTGTTTAATTAACTTAGACCAAACAGAATCTATGAAGATGTAATTAAGCCAGTGTCGGGCCGATGGCGGCGTGCCACTGCAGACACGGGGCGGATGACTCATCTTTGTAAGTGTTGGCTTGAATTATGAATTTCAGTTTGATTACTTTGATAAAACACGGGTCAGCTTTTCTTGTTACTAACCCAGAAGAAAAATGCATAATTGAATTGAAGGCTTGATGTGCACACCAATAAACGCTGTGGAAAAGGTGAGTAGTTGTGGTTGACGTAAGCCACAGTCTTTCAGCCTGACAGACTGGTACAAGCTCGGAAAGTCTAATTATGTAATTTGCACTTACAAGGTGCTCTAATGGGGCCGTTCTAATGGTTAAGGCACTTTAATATTGCTGTGTCATTTCTTTGAACTAACTTTTAACTCAAGCCCTGGAGTTAAAAAGTCGCTTGCTTTGCATATCTATTTATTTTCAAAATCGGTTTGCTTGTTGGGGGACCGAATGCACTGAACATCAAAGGGGTCAAAAAGGATAAACTAGAGAAAAAGAGACTGTTTGTTTGTTTTTAAGATTCTTCCTGCTACAAAACTTATTTCATTGCATGTCTACCACTAGATGCTTATTTTGTGCAATATCCCCGCACCAATCACTGTAAACAATTTAATATTTAAAAATGTTCCTCCACTTTTTAATGGGTCATGTTGAATGTCAGGTTAGACTCACAGACAGCCAGATATATTTAGGATATAATTGGGATAATTGAGATCTGGTCCTCTTTATAAAGACCTCGTGGTGTATTGGTGCATTGTTTTTGTTGCGTCACAGGTCTGCTGTCTAGACACATTCAGTCTTTTTTTGACACATGCAGAAGTATTGAACGAATGTGACGTCTTCCTGTTTTGAATACTTAGGACCATTTAAAATATACTATTTTAGATTTTATTGGCAATTGCAACCGTCCAAATGTTTTATCAATGGACAACCTATGAATAGTCAAAGCGAGATCAAATAGTACTTTGCCATTTCATTTAAACACACCTGCTTGATTCAGTGAAATAAATACATATGGTACGAGCCTAGAGAAGCTGCTTTAAGTCATAAAATGAACACAATTATACAAAATGTACAACCGTCTTGTGAAAATTGGTGAATGATTAAAATAAATGAGATGCATAGGTGGTTTTTATTCAGTTTAAGTGAAACACAGAGCTATAAAATACAAACATCCTCTCACCTTGCTTATATCATTGTGTTGGTACTTAATAATAACAGTGGATGCCAATTAGAGGACTTTCTACAGTTCAAAAGGAATACTATTTTGTTTTGAAATGTTGATTGCTTTGGCACAGTAAATCTTATCCTTCAGATCACATTAGAGTAAATAACAATAAAACTGCCAGAGAACCGGCTGGTCCTGTCAATCTAAATGACATAATTATGGATATGTCGTTTTGGTCCTTGTCAAACCTTTCAAACCTTGGTCTTGTCCCAAAATATTGTACTAATGTATACCACAGTTTATAAAATATGATGATATAAAATATCATCTGATAAAGCTTTTATAATGTTAACCTTGCTCTGTGTGTTCACCCACTATAATTCACTGTCCTGCGCGTATCAAATCCAGCCTGCATGTTTGTACAAAGTGAAGAGCTGGAGCCATGGCTGTACATAACTCAGTTGTGACCCCACAGTTCTTGTGCTAACACGGTGTGAGAATCCAGCCTTAAGTGCTAACAACGCCTCCAGCCAAGCTAAACCTGCCGTGGCCCCTGATGAAAAAAAAAAAAAGTTCCTTACAGTATGCTGACTTCATGGGTGAAAAATAATTGGTCTCTTTTTGGTCGTTGGATGTTATAACACTGCGGCTAACAGCAGAGATGCCCTCTGGTGAAGAAGAGTGCTGGCTAGATAGTGTCACTTTCCATTAGAGCTAAGCCAGGACTTCCTAAAATTAGAGAGGATGCCTCGTGTAAACATCGAGAGGGACCTTGGACTGTCTGCCAGTGCTGGCTTAAATATAAGACACAGGATTCTCAGCTTGGGGCGAGAGGATGGGCGAATGATAAATCAGGGTGAAATGAGACAATGGGGGCTTCCTGTTCTCGTCATATGCCCTCAAGTGGCCGGACTGGCCCCATGAATATGTTAACATTTAAATGTAAGGCTTCTCATTTTGAAATATATATATTACATAATGTTTTATTTGCCAGCAAACAGCAGGCAAACTACACCTGATTTTCATAGAGTAAAAGGGGGAAGTTTTACTTGACTATTTCCTAGCTATCACAAACCATTTGGACCATTACTAGTATTCACATGGATGAAATTGTTGGGCACACACATTGTGTTCTGTTAGAGAATAGATAATGCACCTTTATTAGGTTCAAGCCTTTTGAAACCTTTTGAAACCAGAGTGTTTTTGAACTATTTTTCATAGGCAAGTGTTGGCATCTCTGTTGATGACCTAAACCTACTCTCCGTCACACTAATTTAATGCAGTAGAATCATTTTGGGGAGAAACATATTGCTACAGTTTTTCTCAAATTGCAAAACACCGGAACATGAGTTTTCACTTCACATAGTCGTGAGCGCTTGCCTGGATCCAGAATACACACTTTCTTTGCGAAGAGTGAGTCTGGTCACTCCGCCCTCAATTCCAAAACGTACCGTGCCATCAGATGAGTTTATTTCTGTGACGCACAAAAGAGTTCATTGGTCATCTATGTTTTAGCACAAAATCAAACTTCTCTCACCTCAAATGAACAGTTTTGTGCTTCAGTGTTTGATTCTGCAGAAATGTGCCATGTTTTTCTGTCCCTGTGATATTTTGTGCCTTTCTTTTTTCCTTGTGAGTAGCCATGTTTGTTTTAACGACGGACCATGTGTGTCCCAGACTGGCTAATCTCCCTGTCAATCACGTCCCTCTGAACTCGCAGAGATTACAGAGTGACCAGACAGATATTGATCTGTGTGGACACACAGAGATATCATTCTGGACTTTGCAGGCAAAGCGAGTGCCCAGAATAAAGTGGTAGTAGTTAAACTATGCTAAGCTAATGCTAACATGAAAATGATCAAATAAACGGGGAACCACATTTTTAAGTAAAAACTACCCATTCTTACGTGTAGATTAATTCAGTTTATGGTGTTATTTTAATATTATTTTTAATATTTATTATTGAGACATACAGACTTCATGTCAGTGATATGCACCTGCAATCTGTCCTGTCTGATATTTGAGTATACTTATAATAGTAGTTTATTTGTTTTATTTTATTTTTATTAGAAGTGGTAGTAGAAGTAGTGACAGTAACAGTGAGATATTTGAGCACCTTTACTTACAGAGCCTATTGAGCAAGACTCATCTTACAGTTAGCCTCGAGTGAGTGACCAGATCTATTGGCTTGGAGCGACAGAAAAGTAAAACACCTTAGAGGAGGACTGTACGAGAGGCCTCAGTGCAAAGCCAATGGCCCTGTACCCCTGCCCCTCTTTGCTCGGCGCTGCTGTGTGTGCTAGTGGTAATCAATGTTTGGCACTATTTATTGTGGAGTCACATCCTGAGCGCTGGGCGTAGGGATACTCCAAGGTCACCACGCCACAGCTGCTGGGGTTGGCTGACGCAGCGCCCCCCGCCTGAAATGATGTGTCACGGTAATATGTTCAGGATCTATAACAGGGATTCACACAGACAGCTGCACAGCGTATGGCCTCACACTGGCGCTGACATCTTTTCAGGGCCAGAAACAAGTTGGTTTGATGAAGCCCCCAGGTGTAGACCCAAGAGTCAGCTGAGCCTTACATAATGACAAACTCAAAAGGTACAGATTTTTCACATGATTTGCATTTACTTTTCATTTAAACGCCAAATGTGCAACGTTGCTTTTTTTGAACGAAAGCTTCATACAACGTACTTTATTTTTCAATGCACCAGCAGTTAGAGGAATAGTGCCCTCTTCTGGCATATGGGGACAAATTTGATGCCAACAAAGAGCTAAGATACTTATTATAGAACGTAATGTTGTGAGTCAGTCTTGATTAAAGGGTATTCTGATGTGTGTAATTAACATTTTTTACACATGGTAAGTAAAATATAAAGACACGTTTGGCTTTATGATAATAGATTGTTAATTGATGGAAGATTTACTTTTGTTAAAATGTATTTACTTATTCATTTTTATTAAAATAAGATAAAAATAATTCTAACTTTACCATTGTGCGATATGATATTTGATCCCAATCTAGAATTCCAAGAAAACATTTCAAGATTGTTGTGAGATATGTCTGGGATACTAAATACTGCCAAAAGGTATCGAAAAATTAATATTTTCTTAACATAATTATGTCCTAAGGCTGTGGGGTTTGGAAATATTTTGGTCTGTCTGAATAGTCAGTAGTTATAGTTTTAAATAGCATGCAGAGTAAAAATATCAGTTTAGAAAAACATGCGTGTGGGAGTGAACTACCTGTGAGATATAATGAGCCGTGTAATATACTGACATTAATGAAATGCACTTTGAGATTTAATTTTAGATACATATACTTACTGTTAGTGCGTGGGCCGTGAGAAATGACACCTTTTACCTGACCTTCAACATATCATTTATTATTCAATATTACCTGTAATGCAACTTTTTCCAAACTAAATACGAAGAAAGGGCACAGCCTGGAAGATGTTTACCAGGGCTGCCTTCGACTTATCTTCAATGACATGTTCTCACCAATAATATACAAATAATGGATTTGAATATGGCGTATTTAAATTATCATCTTGTAAGAAGCTGTGCCTAAAGGAAAAACATACACAATAGTTCAACTCCCTCCTTTTGAGTGTTAAAATGGCCACTTTAATTAAGAGAGCTCTGTTAAAGGTGCATTATGTAACGTTTCCTGGGGATATGATATGACAAAGTATTTATCTTGCTCTTTATCACTTGCAAAGTGTTTTTATTCCTCAAAAATACGAAAAAATAAGCATTGTCACTGTGAGCAGACTTGCCTCTAGTCAGAGCTGACCTGTAACTTCTTGTCTCCCTGAAGACACACTGAACAAAAATATAAATGCAACACGTTTGTTTTTGCTCCCATTTTTCATGAACTGAACTCAAAGATATCACTTAATTCTAACTATTGTTCACAAACTTGTCAAAATCGGTCGGCACAATTGATATTAATAATCCAGCCCACCACACAGGTCTGGCATATCAAGATGCTGATTAGGTGTGCTGGATATTCAGATCCAGAGCATCCCAAACGTGCTCAATGGTTGACATGTTTGGTGAGCATGCTGGCCGTGCAAGATATTTTCAGCTTTTAGGAATTTTGTCCAGATCCTTGCACCATGGGGCCGTGCATTATCAGGCTGCACCATGAGGTCACTGTTGTGGATGAATGGCCCAGCGATGCACATTTCACCCACTGAGCATGTGTGGGATGCTCTGGATCAGTGCAACACTTGACAATGGCAATCAAACTTTTCGGATTTTTAAAGACACTTTAAATATGTTTACTGACACTTGAAATTAACATTTAAATTATTTTACTTTTATTTATAACTTTTATTTTATGTTTACCCACTGTTTATCACATTAGAGCTATACATTTGTTTTTATTGTGTCCATAGATGTTTTTCTTTATGAACAAACCTGACCTTGATGTTTCACCCGTGCAACTGAGGTGGATGGTATGTAGTAACTGGAATTATGGCTCTTTAATGGGAGTCAAATCTTTGGAATCTATTCATTTCAAAGAACTCTCAAAAGCGTGCCCAATTTTATCGCTCTACATTTTAATAGCAGGCTCCCACCTCTGTGCGAAATATTTTCTATTGCAAAAAAAGTTCACTCATAGTCTTTTCTAAACTCTCTTATTTTCGATGTAGAACTGGCTAACAAAAGAGAAAATCGTTCCAGTTTGAGGCAGAGCTGTTCAAACGGCGACTACACAACCTTACTATGCAGTACAAGGGATTGAACCATAAACTTCTTAATCCTCATCCTCTGTGTCATTTGGTAGAGGTTAATGTCCACCAAATAAGCTCTTGGCTCTGTGGGTTCCACCATTCCACGGCTTTGTGATTGGGTGACTATAAATCCCCTCGAATCAATAAACGTGAACCAGCCGCTGTCTCTGTGGCTCAAGCACTCGTACCTTTGCCCTCCATCAGTAATAAGTGGATTACGGAGCATCAAATAGTAATACAGTACCAACAAAACCATTTTACAAGAGCGTTTTCCCATGAATTCACTCGTCGTCCTCTCTCTTTGTCACTGATGCCGGTTCAGAGGGACGCGTCGGGGGAGAGGCAGGAGCGGCGTTAGGTGAAGGCAAAGAGCAGATCGATCCCGGCGCCTCCAGTGGACCCTGTGTAATTATAAACAGAATCGCCCCTGCCATGGAGCCTCCATCAGCCAGACGTGGACGTGCCGACTGCTCCCCTGTGGCACTTATGGCACACGCATGATGAAAAGCTCCTCCCCTTCCCCAAAACTCCCCAGTCACTTCAAACTGGCCTAGTTTCAAAACAAAACAACAATTTGGGATAAAAAGGAGGAGAGAGTAAACATTTATTCAAAATACACTGTTTACCAGATATATGTTGTTTGTAAGAAAACACTCAAATACATGTATTAGTCGGTCTTTACACAAAAAATAAAGTAAATGTAATGTAAAATAAAATAAATGAAAGTAACCTCTGTACCTTCTCCAGAGTGGTAAAGAAGTGGTTTATTGAGAACCAGAGATGCACACACTGAGCACAAACTTGCACACTATTATTCGAAATATGTATATATGGTTTTATGTAATTAGTATAGAATAGTCTTGTCTTAGCTCCTTTTATAAACTTATTTAAAAGTGTATTAGCTTTACTAGGTGTAAATTGTAATTCTAATAATGTAATCTTAACTTTAAGGTGCTGGTGTCTGCAATGAACTTCAGTGCTAAGATAATATTGATGACGATGAAGTGTGAGTAAATGATTGAGTGTCAGAGACTGTATGAAAACTGTTGCACTGTAAATAATGCACGTTGTACTGCCCCCGTCCCTTATCCAGGACTGCAGATGGAAATGAGCTTGCATAGCTATAATCTGGTGCAATCATCTTTGCCCCCGAGCATGTCATTGTACGTTGTCCTGTTAAATAAATAAATAAAATAAATACAAACAAATAATTATTCCATGCACTCTGAGGACCTCAGGGACGGGCCTCCTGCTGGTGCCCAGAGTCAGGACTAAACATGGACCGGCCTCCTGCTGGTGCCAGAGTCAGGACTAAACATGAGGAATCAGCATTTCAGTTTTTTGCAGCTAAAATCTGGAACAGTCTCCCTGAAGATGTGAGACAGGCCTCCACTCTGACAATGTTCAAATCCAGACTAAAAACAGTTCTGTTTAGATGTGCAAACGACTGAAAGATCTATCTGCACTCTTCTCTTTTAAAGCGCTTTATTTTAAAATGATTCTGTGTGTCTTTTTGTGTTTTGTGATTTTAATGCAACTTTTCCTGTTATGTAAAGCACTTTGAATTGCTCTGTGTACGAATTGTGCTCTACAAATAAACTTGCCTTGCCACAGTGAATGATTGCATATTTTAAACATCATCATCAGGCTTATGTAGATTAGAGACACAAAGGGATGTGTAGCAGGTGGCAAACTGAACCATCTTTCATTGTATTTGAACAAATGAAACCATTCCAAGCTCAGGGAAAGATGAGCTGTATTATTTGGATTTATTTGGTGATATATACTTCTTTTTTTCCAAAGAAGAAAAAATGAATGGGTTTGACCATTTCTATGCCCAAATAAATGCAAAAGAATGAAATAAGTTTTTAAAAAATCAATATTGTGTACTGACTCCAACTGACTTAAGGTTTTATTTTTTTATTTTCTTACAAGAACTCCAAGAAAATACATAAATGGCAGTGCTTTACCTTTTCCATTGGCCACTTTTTTTTCTATAGGTGCTATATTAAACTTAAGTTCGACTACAATCACAAATCTGTTGGGGGAGAAATATATAATGTACACTTGTTCACTCAAGCACATTGTCAATGGGGCTTGACATATCCATTCACCTTGTTGCTACGCTACCATTAATTATGCCTTTACTTCCAGTTTCCGGACTTAACTTGTACAGACAGCTTCACATGAACCTTTTATTTCTAAAGATTGGTACTAGCTCTAATGTTTGTAAGAGAGAGTCCTCATCCCCCTCCAAACATCACAGCACATGAAAAAACAGGACTTCGGCGAACGACAACGACTCGATCATTTGAGTAACACCAAAGCCTCGTTAGGAAACATTACCACATAGCAATTCTTAGTTTAGTTTATCCATGTAACGATCTGCGCCGAGGAACGGGATAAAATGAATTAGGGCTGTATTCAACTAAAGAAATTATTTGCCGACTAAAGACCTGCTTTATTGATCGACTAAAAGGGGGGTGTGGCAAAGCTGTGAAGTATCTCTCTGTATCTATCCAGACTGCAACAAAAAAACACAACTGCACTGGAGTTCATGCAAAAAAATATCAATTTACACAGAAAAGTACTAGGAAACAGTGTATTTCTTTGTATATAAATGATGATTCACTCCATGATCTTTAGCTAACACACTCCATGTTTTCACCTTTTGTTGTTTTGTCATATCAATACTTTAAGTCAAATAATTAGTCGACTAATAAAATGTTGGTCGACTAAAAGACTACAGCCCTAAAACGAATGGGATGTGATTGTATCAGTGCACACAACAATTCCATACATGTAACTCCTGGAAGGGTCTACACATTCAGTTTTTTTTCAGGGATCTGTAGCTGTTTCCTCTCTGTCTGCTCTGTCACACATGAGTTCAGTCGGGACTCGTGTTTGGTTTGATTACAGTTATCTGTGCCTCTCAAACTCACTCTCTGAATCACGCACTGCCCACAGAGAGAAACAGTCCACTGGGTTTTCACTGCTCCGCGTCCACACACACGCACCCTGTTTTACACAACTGAGTGGTCAGCCAGGAGCACCAAGCCTATCCTTTTCTGGTTATTTTTAGACATGTAGTTGGAAATTGAAGGTCTTTTTTTACTGTGTTTGTTAGTATCAGCAGCACTTTTGGAGTAAAGTGGCAGACAATTATAGATCAACAGTGTCATTGGAATGCACGATATTTAGTGTTGTGTTTTTGGCTCTCTAAAAATATTTCCTGGATTCTTTAACCCAGAAATGTGATCAAACAAACTGAACCCTGACTGTGGATACAAAGTAGAAAAAACGCCTGATACTAAATTCAGATTATCCTTTGTAGCCGACTTGGTACGAGCACAAAAACACCAGCACATGTCCAACTTAACCAAACCTCTGTTCGGGATTGTGCATATTCCACTTCTGGCTTCAGCGGGACAGTTTGTAAGTGCATGAAGTAATTGTCCTTGCGGTTTGACACCACTTGAAACGTCTGAGGAATTATTGAGAATGCCCATGTTGACATCCAGCCGCAAGGTTAAGTCCCAGCTTTGAGCAAACAAAAATGAATACAAATCACTAGAAAAGTTAAGAAATGTATTCAAAGTCCTTCTGTTGACCAAAGATCAGTACAAATTGTCTAAATTTGAAGCTTTAATTGCTCATGAAATGTGTGTGAAATTGCCCTGCCACACAATGTCATGAGGGTATATGTTTCTAAGTTAAAATGGACATTTAATTTGGTCATAACAGGGGTTTAGTTGATGTAAACTAAATCAAATAAATAAATAAAAACACATGTCTAGTCTTATTTTATTTATCTATTTTCTTCTGACGTTCCGTTGCAAGTCTGTAACGAAAAGAATTTCCCCTTCGCCATTAATTAAGTACTGATTCTGAAGTACATTTCCTTTCGTACATTTCTAAATGGCTACTTCAATACTTTAAAGTGCGTATGACAGGTTTTGACAATGTTCTAATTTTGATTTTATTTGGTGTATTAATACATAAAAAATCTAGTTTTACAACAATCGAGTAATAGTTTGAGGAGAAAAGTTGAAAAATCTGTTGAAAATTACAGGAAGTAAAAATCTGATGACATCACACTGAGGAGACAAATTCCATCCATGGGTTATGCAGAATTTACCCCTGAATTTACCTTTAAAATGTAAGTTCACACATATTTTTATTAGTCAAATAAAAAAATAAAAAAAATAACTGTGACATTAGCTGAGTTTTAGCCCAGTGCACACAGAAATTTCCTTGTGTGATGTCATCATTTTCAACCAGGAATTGATATTACAGAAGTTAAAAAAAAGATAAATTGTGATAAATTTGATCATTTCTTTTAGCAAAACTTTAAATATATTTATCATACCTGTTACCTGTACCTAGTTACACGAGCAGTCCAACCTTTCATAGACACTTTCACATAGATTTTAGTTTGTGACACTTTTAGCTTAATTCTCACCTTTGGATTCTTGCGTTGAATCTCTTGAAAATAGTTTTAAAAGAAAAGATTAACGACGTGAGCACCTTTAGGTTATTTATTCACTCTCTTATTCATCGAGGGGATGTCTTGTATTTGTAATTCAACAGAAGAACCTCAACAGAACAGCTTCTTTGTTGCACTGTCATTGACCAGACACACCACATAAGCAGCTCGCATGTGGGAGTGGCCACTATGTCAACTGTCTGATCTTTTCTAAATGTATTCCTGGGCCGCTTTGAGTTTTCTCACAAAAGCTTCTCAATAATAAAACTTGATGTATTCACGAAGCGCTGTTGACAGAAATACACTTGTGGAAACCTCCGTCAATATTAAATTTAGTGGATCCACCGCCAGGAAGGTTAGTTATGGACAAAATCAATACTTTCTGTAAGTGGCCCGTAAATCCTGCAGGAGCTGTGAACTAATTATTATCACCCGGACGGGCATAATCTGTATCCCACAAACCATGTACAGTACAGTTAATTTATAGCTTGAATTAGCCAAGCCTATGTGATTGTTTAATGAATGGGGTTGTGTCGATTGTGTCCACAGCTGTAGGGGTGTGAGCGAGTACTTGTCTGGACAGCGAATAGGTGTATTGATTTGAACACTTGAGCTTGGCACATAGAGGCACTTCCGGCGTCTTTACTGCACTGCACACTGTGAGGCCTGACCTTGGGAGGAAGTAAGCTGCCATTCACCCACACCACTGGAGTTGTCCTCTATTGATTCAAAGTACAGGCCCCCCACTGCACACTGACACTAAGAAGGTGCTGCTATACGTGCTTTTGTATTCTATTTATTCTCAGTAGGTGGGCTGTGAGTACTAACTGCATTGAAAAGCTTGGAGTTCCAATGAAAAGTTTTCTTCCTGAGACTTTTATTTGTCATAGAGGTCAGTGAAGTGTTTGGTCAACTTGTGTCAAAACAAACATGGCAGCTTACAGGCAAGTTGAAAAGGAAAAAGTTAAAAACCAATTTCTGCAGACTTAACAAGTAAGCACCAGTTTTTGTTCTGAATGTTACAAGAGTATTTGAGAGGAGGTGTCTTCTACATGAGGGACATGAGCTTCAGACACGAGCTACAAATAATTGGAAATGTAATTGGAAAGTCCCAAAGCTGGACAGTTGTGTGATGCACTCTATGGTCTGCATTTGAAAAGCAAGTAGCTGGGACTGGAAAGTCAGTCTTTTCATCTTTTGTATAAAACTGTAGAGGACTTGGAGGGCTATATTTAGGTAAATAAAGTGAAGCATTCAGATAGTGTTACCACACTTCTGTTTGAATCCAGTCTGCGTCACAAAATGTACAAATAGGACTTTGTTTGACCTAATTCTGGAAGCCTTATGGCCAACAAAAATTGGCCTGAGGCGTCTGTGTCCCCATGGCCATGGTTTGGACACCCCTTGTGGTACGTGGTGGTATATGGTGCTTTGATTTCTCAGACGAATAACCCTAAAGTCCTTCTATATCACATAAATCAAATAACTTGAGAGCTGTGCATGAATACATATTGTTTTCCTGCCTTTGCCCCACACTTCACGGGTGACAAAGCAAAAGGGTGAGCAGCTTCACCCCAATTTCTGCTTTGCTTTTGTATTTTATGAAAATACAGAGGAGCTTCAGACTGCAGGCTGCACACAGGTCTCTACTCTGCACAGACTTTTAACACACACTATTATTGTTTCTGTGCATCAATATCCTGCAGCAACACTATGTCCAAATGACACCTCTTACACAGCCCTCATGGGACTGCTCATCTTAGAAGGAGAAAGCTGGAAAAATAGTAAAGCACTACTATATTTCATAGTTTAATTTCAAGTGTGTGTGTTTACACATCTGATGTGGCTTAAAACCTTAAAACCTGTAAGGCTGGGTGATTCCTTCCTGGTTTGAAGGATTGTGTGAGGACCTTTCATATTCAAAAGAGCCCTTCATTATGTTTTAATTATTCTTCTTTGTTTTAGCCATATCGCTAATTCATTGTTTGTAAATTTTGTTCATTGACAATAGCAATTATATGTTTACTTATTATGATTTTGACATGTAAATTAAACATTAATCAATCCGGAGCCACACATTTTGTACTTCCAACTTAATCCATTATATTCTATTATTATTCCTCATTGTTTTATGTTGCACAACATTGCCAAAGCTAGTTTGTGAATTTTGTTCATTGAAAATGGCAATAAAACTTTTTTTTCTGATAGGGACATTTTTTGCTTACTGTTACTAAGTATTATACATTATTCTCATTGCAAGCCCTACAACTATACTGTATGCATGAATAATTTAAACTTTCTATGCTGTTACTTGACTGTTGCGTTTCCTCACTTCCAAAGGTGTTAAAGGGTGCTCTAACTCTGCATTTTGCTGTTGAGTCGGACTGTCTCTTGGACTTGTGTTTGTGAGCTGTGAGCACCACTGGAGCGGAGGCTCTGGCTCCGTTCATGTGTCCAAGGAGGAGGAGAGGCCCCAGGCAGTGCCACCATCACAGACAGCAGCTAAATTTAGGACCATTCACTTTTCTCCTCTTTTTACTCTCTATAACAACAGTTTTTACCCACAACATGACACCAACCCACAAATAATTAAAGTGCACGTGACAGGTCTCTTATGTTTGGTGGGATAGTTCCTGAAGTAAATATTTCTCATAATTTTACATCAGTCAAATGGCAGTTTTTTTTCAAGAAAAATAGAAAAATATCTGTATAAAATGACAAGAAGTAGAGTTGACTTCTAAAACAGAACACAAGTGACATTCCATCGAACAAGCAGAAACAATTTACACACAAATGACAGTTTAAACCAGGGTGCTCAAAGTTGAGCCCGTGGCCCAAACTTGGCCCTCAACAGGGTTTAATTTGGCTCTCGAGGGTGTTCTGAGATGTGTAAGGAGTATCTATTTTGGAGGAATTTTGTGCAGTAACAGACTATCATTAGTTACAAGGCTACGAGGGACAAGGCAACTCAGGGGGGAAAGTGGCTAGAAGTTGTTGTTGTTTTTTAATGACAGGCTACCATTGGAGAAAATGGGCTGTGTTTGTTTACACCATTTTACCAAGGACTGGAGCTTCTTCAACAAAAGCTTGTTTGATAATGGACGAAGTAAAACACCGACCCTACAGAAGGATTGTCTAAAAACAATAAACAAAAGTCCAGTGAGTAGTCTGCAACAGATTTGGTTGTGATTCTACCGTACGCAAATAATGACCTTTAAAGTGCTGTCCTTTGTGTTTAATATTGTTACCACCTTCATAAACTTGATTGTATTTTGCTGACGCTCTGAAGGTGAAGTGACTTAACACAGAGAGCAGGAGGAGGGGTAGATTCACTGCACCAAACCCAAAACTGATAAAACGTTTTAATGTGTTGTTTTTGGTGTGTAACCTGGCCCTGTCATGAGTCCTCGTGATATTTGTGAGTTCAGAGAGAATTGAGAATCCAGGTGTGCAGTTGGGGCTACCCGGCCGTTGTGTGCTGGACCAATCACAGCGCTACATTGTGGTTTGGGTGGAAGTCAAATAGATGAAAACAAACATGGCGGCGCAGACGGACGTACTTCGTTCTATTTCAACACATTTACGGACTATTTTGCTTTTGAAAACATGCACGTAGAAGTGTTTTGTGCATTTGAGGACGAGGAAGAAGTCTGTGCTTTTCTCTCAGCTGGATTTCTTGATTTCTCGGCTTGTTCAGCTTTTGCGACGCTGCGACCTTCACTTCAAATGTTCGTCATGACATTACGCATTTTCCCAAAGAACATCAACAGGGGTCTGTCCGGATTGATAATGTGTAGAACTAATTCAGAGTGACACACAGATCAGTCTGACGTGAGCAGGTTACTTAGTGAGTATAACTTTTTCAAACCATCAAAAGGTAACATGAGGATCTATGCTATGTATTAACAATTAACACCTCCTCTTGAATGTGTGTTATATAACAGTACTAAGCCTCTGAACACCGTATCCTTTATGGGCCTCATTTGTAAAGCTTGTCTGTCCGTGTTTTGTTCATTTCTCCCTCTCTATCCAGGATGTCACTTCTCGTTTTTCGTTGCACAGCGGCGCTCGGTTAGAATGCCGAGGCCCCATGCTGAGTGATGACTGCGTTTGTGAGACAGGTGCATTCACAATAGTTTATTTGCATAGAACATGGGCAGCGACTGAGCTTCTGATTGTACTGCATTCCTCCATTAAGAAAAATAAATGCAAGCAGAACAAATACTCCATGGCGTACCGCTCAGAACTGATCATGTTGCTCTACATATGATGGAAGCCTCTTACTTGAGATGTATCATGTGTTCTGCGTTTCTATTCATGGGTTTCAGGGAGAAGAAAAATGTGTCTTATGTTGCCATATCAAATAACAATTTAAAACAAACTGTTACGTCTTCTGAGTGGCACACCAAAGGGCCACTATGAGCAGGAACCTGAAACCCAAGAATAAGTGATGCATTGCAGACGTATAGTGACCCATTTGCCTGGTTTTCTCTCACTACAGGGAGGATTTTCATGTAAAATTCATATCAATCTGACACAATGTGCGACTTAAGCCCTCCAGAGAGTTGGAGAGGGTCGACCCCAGTATAATCCTTTACAGTATTCATGGGTTTCAACTTGTTATATGCAACATTTTTAGGAATTTTATAAAGATTTCATATTCTGTGTTAAAATGATCAGTACCACTTTATACTAACTACACCTATTCCTGCCTTAGTAAAGCATTAAGTTAATTCATAGTGAACATGTTGTTTATTACGAATAATTCAGGCTTAGTAACTACTTAACTAACACTCTAATTCCTAACCCTATCAAGTAGTTACTACGCTTAGTAAACTAAATATTCACTATGAACTTAGTCTTGTTCAAGCTTTGTGAGGCTAGATGTAGTCATTATAAAGTGGTTCCAAATTTTAATTCCTGCAGCGACGGTCCTAAGTTTTTATTATCATCATTCTGAAACCCATGGATATAGAAAAACATGCCTAACAGTCCTAACACCATTTTATAGTATTGCACATGAGGACAAATATTATGATGAGTTTTTGAGCTTTTAATCATGTTTTGACATTGTTCCCTCATCAAAATCATACCTGCCGTTGCATTTATCTTCATTCACACCAGAATCCAGGTTAGAAAATCCTCTCCCCTCCCACCATCAAAAACAATCCATTCTAAATTTCCCAAATGTGTGACATTTCAAGTGCATAAATCCTTGCCAGACTCGTTCTGAGCATTTCTGCCAACTTCCTACTATCATTACAACTGCATGGCTACCTGGCATCTTCCAGAGAACTTTCCAAATGTTTATTTTAACTTTAAATTAAAACTTAGTTGGTGCTGTGGGAAGATACAGATGATAATTTTCATCTTTTTTAATACACTTTTTTTTTTCTTCCTAAAACATGAGACTCATAACACATAACACATAAAGAGGCCACATTATGTGTTTTGGGGGGTTTAGTATTAAACTGTAACATCCATGAATCTTTTTTAAAATCTTTTTGTTCACTGTAAACCACAATACGGGTCTGAAATAATATCAACAGGTGGTTTGATTCTCCGTTGCTGTCCCGCCTCTTCAGCAGCATTGTACCGTAGCAGGCAACGTATTTACATTGAACAAAAAATGGCTGTGGAACATTTTCAATGTGTCTATTTATATTTAAGTCTCTATTTTTCACAGTTCAGGTCAGTCATAGGTGCAAATGTTCTGAGCTCTCAAGCCTCTAATGCAAGAAACTACAGAATAATGTATCAACCATGCCTTCATTTGTATATCGTTATTCTTCCATCACCAACAAGACTCTGTGTTTGGATTTCTATATTATGAATCATTGCTACAATTTGCCCTGATATTTTGCTTTATAATGGCCTTTCTGGGGTTTGCATGTTTCGCCTCGTGTCTGGGTATGTTTCACTGCATACACTGATCTCCCCCTTCAACCCAAAACATGCACTGTAGGTCAAATCCTCTGCTAAAGTCTGAGCTGAGACAGTTTGAAGGTTGGATCAAATGCAGAGCACATTTTCTTATGGGGACAATGAAGTATACCTTAACATTAATGAGGTAAAAATATACAGGTCTCAAATACCAGTGAACTTTTGAAAACATCTGCGATATGTGTTGTTCTGAGTGCTCTATGAAGCATAATTACAGTTATTGACTTTTCTTAAAGGGTGGTATTTTTCTGCAGCCTTGAAATACATGTTTCCCCCGAGGTCAGCATTAATAAAATGTATTTTCTGAGCAACAATCTCTAAGGTTATTTAAGGTTAAAGGATTTATTTCAAATGTTACTTGGCAAATAAAACTGTAACTTCAGCTTAAAGATGATACCTAAATGATGCACTATTACAATTTCTTTTAGCATTATGCCATCTGCTTGCACCTTTAGCTTAACTAATTTGTAATAGAGTATGTCACGTTTACAGTACCAGTCCAGAATGATTTGACCATTCCTGCGATACTTGTACTATGTCTTCTGTTACTGCAACTTCTGCTCTGATATTTTTGGATTTGGTGCCTCTCCAAGAAAAGCCCTGTCTCCCTTCGTCACCCACTCCAGATGACTCACCTCAAATGTCTCCTCTGCCGATGTTGTTCGTTCATGCATCAAAAAACTGTTTCTATTTGTGTTTCATATTTATCATGCATGACTTTATTTTTGTTTCTGCCCTCTCATAACCTAATACTGGTGAATGGGCTCAGCTTCAGACGGGCAGAAAACAAACAAATGTATTGGAGATTGCTGGCTGGCTGTGTGGACTGCTTACGTAACACAGAGCCTGTCACAAAGAGTCAACTTCAGGGGCTAGCGCTTCAGTGGTGTAGCATGTTAGCTTGTGAGTACTGACCTAATTTAATGGGCTGACTGCTGCTGTGGTGGAGGCATCAAGCCGTGAGTGGACACAACTAGACAGCTGGTTTGCAGAGGTGGAAGAGAAATGTGTCTGCAAATAAAAGTACTATTCACAATCATCACTAGAGCAAGAGGTGCAAAATACAAAATTATTGAGTCAAAGTTTCAGATTAAGGCAAGACACTACAGGCAAAACTCATTTTTTCTTTTTTTTTTTTTTTTTCTTTTTTGGTCAGTTTGCTCTCTCAACATAGAAGCTTTCACTTGGAAATCAAGATCAGCCTTTAAAGTATACCACCATACCAACAGTTTTGAGGAATTGTGCAGAGATATTTGCTGATGTTTAATTCATAGCCTGGTTTATTTAAGTTTTATCTCCAAAGAAATTAGAATTTTACAACCATTTTCACTAAGATACTCAAAATCCCCTCTGTACATTTTTTTGTATCTAATATATCAACAAACTGAAGCGAGAAATTTAAACTGGGCTCGACCAATTTTTGAGATTTATTATGTTATAAATATATGAACTCTTTGACATTTCCACAAATAAAATCCCTTCTTTTTGAAAGAAAGTAAACTGCACAAGAGGTTTCAAACTGATGGACAGTGTTTAAATTTAAGCCTTTTTTTTTTGCTTTGCCTTAAAAATGTTGGAAAAATGGAGGAAAGTGTGGGTTGGTTACCATGTGACCTGCTCAATTCGTCCAGTCTGTGTCTGCAGGGGACAAGGGACAAGTGCAAACTAGATGCTGTTGCAATTGCGTATGACTGCGCAATTGAATTTGTGTGATGTTGGTCTGGTCCGGGATTCGAACCCACGACCTCCTTAGTGGGAGGCAGAAGCTCTAGCCGCTCTGCCACCGTGCACCTGCCAAACACAGTTTGAACAGCAACATTTCCTGTAGAGGACCAACAGAAAGGCTCCCACTGTAAAAGATAGGGAAAAACTGCTCTGCAAATTATGAAAAAACTACAAAAGGTACATGTACCAGAAGTAATAGCAGACATTAGAAGACTAGGAAGTATTGAAAAATCTATTCTATCTATATACCTGGGCTGTGTCCCACCAAAGTGGGGTAGCCTAGACAGGGCACACACCCTCACTCCCCCCCAAACCCTCCTTCCGTGACCCCCCTCCTCCGTCTGCACCAGTGCCCCCTCCGCATCACCATCACAACTTTTTTCATTTTTATTTTCTTTTTTTTTTTTTCTTTTTTTATGTTCACACCTCTGCCAAGGAGGCCAAGCCCACACCGGCGTCCGCCCGCCCCCCATCCATGCACTGGATTTGATCAGGCAGCCAGCGTACCCGAGCGGAAAACCCCCAGGACCCGCCCCAGGTGCCACAAAGGCAATGAACCGGCCAGACCCAGAGTGCAAACCGGACCACCACCAGCACCCAGGAAATTCTCCAGAGGACCCCACAGGGACAGCCGCCGCACCCAGAGAGGGACAACGAGCACCCAGACACACCTCCCGTCCATCACCATCACCGCTGTCGCCCCACTTCAAATCCACACCAATTGCACAGATGATTTAAACATTATTATTGTTGATTTAAACATTATTATTGTTGATGATGATTTAAACATTTTTCTCCCCCCTCTCCGAACATTTTCTTTCATATCCTATGCTGCCCTATATTGTGTATAATGTGTAAGCTATAATTATTGAAAAATGCAAAAAAAATTAAAAGAATTTAAAAACTGTGGCCTGTGAAACGTGCCGAAAAACAGGAAAATACAAGAACTAGATGCTGTTGCAATAGCTGAAGCTATTGCGAGTGACTGCGCAATTGAATTTGTGTGATTTTGGTATGGTCTGGGATTTCGAACCCACGATCTCCTCATTGGGAGGCAGAAGCTCTAGCCACTCTGCCCCCATGCTCCCACCAAAAACAGTTTAAACACCAAACTTTTATGTAGAGGACCAACAGAAAGGCTCCCACTGTAAAAGATAGGGAAAAACTGCTCGGCAAATTATGAAAAAACTACAAAAGGTACATGTACCAAAAGTAATAGCAGACATTAGAAGACTAGGAAGTATTGCAAAATGCAAAAAAAAATTAAAAGAATTTAAAAACTGTGGCCTGTGAAACGTGCCGAAAAACAGGAAAATACAAGAACAAATAGTGACTGCCTATGCATAGGCAGTCACTCAATTATGACCAAATATGTGTTCAGAGTGATTAGAACTGGACTAGTGCCTGGCTAATTTGAAAATTGTGGAAAGAACCGATTTATCTACACTAAAAATGTGGAAGGGGCCGATGATTGACAGTGGGGCGCATGACAATATGTAAAGTAAATATCTAAAGTAAATATATATAAAGCAGTGACTGACCATTTTTGTTTGCACGTGTCTGCAGCAGTTTAAATACCCAAATGCGTAAGTGTATGTCAGTTCCATTAATTGTTAAGCCTTTCTAACTTTGCTTTGTTAACATCTATTGTTCTGTTTTGCATTTTGTATTCACTCTATGCTTTGTAAAAATGCAACTTACTACACCGCTGCCCTTTGGATTGATGAAAGCAAACGCTGCCAATCTGTGCTGTCGGGCCCTTCAAGAACTACCAAGTGAATTATTTTGTGCATCAGTTAAGTTTGTCTCAACTCAGTCACATACAATATCAAGTATCCACTGGTTTGAGCTGGTATCAAACCGTTGACCTTTGACTTAGTGGACGAACGGGATAAAGGCAGTACCTCCCATATACTTCCAAATACTACTGCAGGTACTAATAATATCGTACCATGTAGAACTATTTTATTGTGATTATTATCATCACATTTAGGAGCTTATTAGTCTACGTATGCTTCTATTTTTCACATCAAAATCCCATCATCTTTGCGAAGTCCACTCAAAACTACTCAATATTTTAAACAGCAACTTTTTAAGGTACAATGGGAACTTTTCTGACACTTGCTCAGAGTATTTTGCTGTAGTTATATAGATGATTTAATGCCATATGGACAAAAAGGTTTTCGACCCAGAAAAAGTACCTAATGCTTCTTTAAATCAGAATCAGAAAACGGTTTATGGCCATTGTCAGTGATCAAAATTCACAAACGTAGGAACTTGCTTCTGCGTAAGGTGCAACATAAAACAATGAATAAAATATAAAAAATATATAAAAAGGCATGCATAAAATTAAGAATAAAATAGACTAAGATAGACTAAGACTATATACAGAATGTACAGTTGGCAGATAGTGCAATGTGCAAATGAGTAGTGCAAATGTAGGAGACATATTATGCAGAAACAGTCCCACCTCCTGATTGTGTAATTTCACTGCAACAAGAAGTAGATTGTCATTTACATGTGAATCACTCAAAGGTTTAATTTTATTCAAACAATCACAACTGAGTACAGGGATGTGGGCGGGGACAGGGGGTAGGTGAAAAGGTGAGCACTCAAGCCTCAGTAGCAGGACAATACAGGATTACTCAAACATAAACCGATCAAAATACAACCTTGAGTAAAGTGATGATGAGGGAACACTGCAGTTTAAAAGCTCATTAAAGTTAATTTAGCTTAATATGTCCCCTTTAAAAAAAATCCCAGAACACATTTCTCTCAAATCTTCATTAAGACATTTATTTTTGTTTGATTCATCTCATTTTAGATTCTCCAATATTTTTCTCATAGGAAATCTGTCAAAAGTGTGTCTGCTCTAATTAAATTTTCCACTTGAGGTAACAGACAAGAAACCTTTAGGAAATTAAGCATTTCTGCTGTGGCAATCAAGGAAATAAACAGTATTATTACAAAATGATTTTCAATAGCTTGTCCTGGATGATGGTATTCTTCAAAACAAAACAGTCAATAAGCAGCTGAGTTTCGCTTCAAGTTGAACTCACAATTCTGGGCTCTTTCAACAAAAATCATTTAATCATGTTCCTTCTCATTTTGCCATTGGGGAAAATACATTGGACACTTTCAGATATATTTATGAATGTATTTTTCTGCAAAAAGCCAAGCCAATGAAGAGTGAAAATGATACACTAATTGTTATAGATTGTGGCCCCGCTGGCTGTTTTCTGTGGTTCACATCGTAGGAGTTGAATTTGAAAAGAAGCCCTGGTTTTATTGAACCTGGGCGAGGGTCAGTGTGGCTGAAGTGGGCTCCTCTCAGCTCCTCAAGCCAGTCTCTGTCTGAAGTTTATCCCAGTGCTCAGTTCAAACAAAGGCAGCGGTGGGGAAGTGGTGAAAAGGTTACTGAATGTTACTGTTTGAAAGCATCTGTGGGTCAAAGCCTCCACAAGCCCTCAGGTGAAGAGATGGGGTCAGCCATGGTAATTAAAGTACAAATATCATGCATTTTGTGTGTTGTTGGCCTTTAAACATTCTCTTGAGTACTTTAAGTTTCCATCTCATACTTTGAAACAAAAAACATTTATTATGGACTAAATGACCATTTGTTCCTCTGCCGTCAGCCCTGGCACTTACTGAGTGTATGCAGCCAGTAGATGGTGCCCTTGCATAGTGTAGTTATGTTATTAGCTAAGGGACTGCGTGAGAAGCTAATGTAGTCACGCAGCAGCAGTTATCGTGTTTAGATGGCAGAAATGCTCAGAAGAGTCTGGTGATGATTTAAAGACTTAAAACAGCAGAAGATTCTCTGATAAGTGACGTTTAAAGTGTCAAAAAAAATGTCATTGATCGAGGGAGTTCAGCTGGGAGTGTTTTTGATGCTCAGAGAGGATTTTCTAACCAGCGTTTCTCTAAATAGTGTGAATGCAGCTAAACACAACTCCAGCAATGTTTTTGATGACAGAACATTGTTAGAACAGGGTTAAAATATATTTGATATTTAAAATGCATTATTCAATGTTTATAATATGAGGTTGGCTTCAACAAAACATTAAACATAAATAAATAAATAAAACTAAAATAACAGTAATGATAACAAGATGTAAGGGTTTGGTGAGACACTTGTTTTTGAGCTGCATATCAATTTATTGTTCAAAAAAAATAAAGATTGAATATTTTTGGAGCTCAATATTAATTGGTTTTACCTTTTCTTTGATATAGAAGTGTAAGAATTTTTCTTCTTTTTTTAATGAGACAAATACAATTTGAGCTGTGTTTCCTAGAAAGAAGGTATGTCATGTTAATTACTTCTACAACATATTTTGTAATCATTTCTATTCTATTCTACAACATCTTTATCAACCAAAAAAATATGTTTTTCCTTATAAGACAATTATTTCGCAGGTGTGACGCCAACGTCATCTCAGGTAAAATAGAGGATGTTCGGAGGAAAAGGTTGGGAACCACTGGAAGTCACAAGAATACACACACATATATATGCACACAGTATATGTAGTTTTCTTTAAACTCTATAAAATATAAATTCAAGAGTTAATGTCATTGCAATTCCAAGTTGTACCTTTACAAAGTTTCACTAATCTGAAATATTACATTTAATTATTTTTCACACATCTGCAAGCATATTATTGTCCATTAGTAGTCACAGTTTTCATAACGTTTTAATTACAAATGTGTCAGTATACGTAGCTCCTCACACTGTAGCTGAACTGTATAAAGATGAATAGCTTTTGTGTCATTATTGCCCCTCCCGTGTCAGAGAGGGGTGGAAAGGTAAACCCCTGAGAGGGAACACAAGAGACAGACAGGTGAGCCTCGTGCATCACTCGACTGCAGGGTTTATTCTGCTGTTAATTTTCCACATTTTACATTCATCAAAACAAAATTATCACATCTGGTCAACTACCTTATCATTACACAATAACGCTACAACAACAAAACGGCGACGCAGCCTAGGACTACCCCAACCGCACTTTCATATGAACTGTAACTTTAAATGTGCTTAACTTGTACAGTGAGTGTTTAAATGATTTACTACATGTACAAACATTGCAATAATTCAAGACACAACAGTTAATCAACCAAGATGTCTCATAAACGTAACAAAAAACTACACCAGAGCATTCTCCCGACAGGCGCAAATCTCCGCTAGCTTAGCATTAATCAGAAAGTGTTTTTAACTACGTAAATTTACCTCGACCAAAGTTCAGATTAACAACGATTCATTTTGGGGTTTTTATCTCAACACTAGTACCATTTTTATATGACTACATGAACACTTAACAAACCTGAGAGGGAACACAAGAGACAGACAGGTGAGCCTCGTGCATCACTCGACTGCAGGGTTTATTCTGCAGTTCTGCCCCTTGGTGCCCCAACTCCTGCTGCCGGTGCGCCCCCTTGTGACACTCCAAAGTATTGCATTACACAGTAAAGGCATTTGTACTTACTCCAGACACTGTGATATTTAAAAAAAATTGTGGGGGTGTCTGTTTTTTTTTTTTATCACTCAAAATAACATATGAAATGCCTTAATCTATTTTAGCTGGTTTAACCCTTTTCAGCACATTTAAATAACGTATTATTACTGTGAGCCTTACATCATGAATAAAACATCATTTATAAACGTCAATATCTTTGATTGCCTCCCTTATTGTACTATTTATAGTTTTGTTTGACATTCCTCCTGCCTGTTTGGGCTTATACATTAGCTGGAATTAATTAAATCCGTGAAGTACGTAAACTAATTTATCATTTCGTTGTGACTTTAATGATTTTCTGACAGCTCTATAATGGCAGGTTGCATTGACAGATTGATTGGGAAAATATCCTGCCACTTCTGGATAGCTGCTTCCTTTGATGCTATGTAAATTATCTCATACCGTTGTAGACTGAAGTTGAAATTTTAATTGTAAATTGGAGCAGCAGCTAAGTCCTTTATTGACTGCATGATGTTGTATTGCCGACTCGGTGTAGGAAAGGTCTGAATCCCAGCGCGGTGGACTTGATGGAGAATAAAACACCATTTGCCGTAACAAGTATGGTGGATTGGATTATCGACCCTCAAATCGACTTCCTCCTTGGACGGCTGAGTGATTTGCTGGCAAATAGCCGCCTCTGCTCATCAGTGTCATTGTTGCACATGTAAGATTTATGAGTGGGTCCCTGTGTAATTACGGAGCCCCACTGTGTTCAGCGCAACAAAGTGAAGCCATAGCTGCTCTAATGTAGAATGGTCAAGGGGAACTGAGAGAGAGCCAACTGCAGGAGTGTAACAGCAGATCGGCTCACAATGAGAATTTTGTCAAGCTTTATGTACGCTAGGGTTGTGTTTATACTTGCACATAACCATTGAGTCTAAACTGAGATTAAACCAGGAAGTGAACCAGATCAAGCCAAATCTGCATTTAAATTAAACTGGGCTCACAAACGTTCAAACACTTAGTCCTGGGTAAATTGTGCCAATTCAGGCTCTGATTCTCAGCAAACCGTGTGTGTGTGTGTGTGTGTGTGTGTGTGTGTGTGTGTGTGTGTGTGTGTGTGTGTGTGTGTGTGTGTGTGCGTGCGTGCGTGCGTGCGTGCGTGCGTGCGTGTGTGTGTGTGAGCAAACTGTCAATATGACGTCATGACAGGCATTATTAACAGTCGAGCTCAGACTTATGGACGGGGCTGGCACATGCTTTTTCCCCTTGTAGTGCTGCATTCTTTGTGAATATCTTCTATTACATTGAAGTTATATAATTAAACTGGCTTTTAATTATTTATTTGGTTAGTATTATTTTTAATGAGAGTTCATGCTGTATTGGTTGAGTTAACACTGGCCATATACATCACTTAATACTAGTAATCAATTAATAACTCAATGGACATGGGTTCTCTTTTTCTCTCTCTCTCTCGCTCTCTCTCTCTCTGTAAATGTGAAATGCTTTGTCTTTTGAATGTGTATTCTCTTGATCAAGAATATACAAAATAAATTGTACAGTATACTAAATATGCACACATTTTGACAGTAACCTAACCCCATATAAAGCTAAGCTCCTTTGTAATATCATACAAAAAACATCACCAAAACTGCAACTGCAAAGTCAGGGACAAATGGAATGACAGACAACGGCATAGGATACAAACAGGAAATCACAAAAAGGACAATAACTTTTTGACTGACTTCTTGTAAAGCTGTTAAGTTAAACTACTATAGCAGCCTTTTTTTCTCTGCAAATCAATGACGCCCAATTCACAACACAATGTATTAATCCAGTTTGAAGCTTTCTTTAAAAGTAAAAATAAACGTGTTTCTCATGTGTCAGTGTTTTGGCTATAAATCCGCGCTGCGAGGATTGGTGAAGCTGCCCAATAAACGGCTGACAGTCTGTGGATGTGCTGTTTTAGTACCTGCTTGGTCGCTTTGGACTGCGGGGGAATGGGGCACTAAAAAGTACTGGGTCTGAAGTGATCACAGCAAATGGAGAGTTGAAACCATCCAGCTCTGTTGCCTGACATTTTAGTGACTTGTGTTTTGACAATTCATATTTAGCTTTGTGCAGATCTATTCTAATAGACCATGTCCAATGAATGTATTAAGCTTCTGAGTGTCCAAATCGCTAATGGATCATTGAAGATCATTTTGAGATCCTGGAAATAACGTTTAACTCAAGAGTTTAGTCTGAAAGCGTAATTTACAAACCAAAACAGTTTACAGTTTATTTGTTACACATATTGATTCTTCTGATAACAACTGTAATGTTGATTTATTCACAATTATAAAAAAAATACAAAACATTATGCCCTAATGATATGATGTGCAGTCAAAAGTCTCAGGTTCAGTTGTGCCATTTTTTAAACATGTAGGAGCTAAATTGTACTAGATGTAGTTAACAATTTAGGCAACGTACTTACATCCACTGACTACTTTCATGAAAATGGGGCTAAACAGGAGCTAAACCTGGACTACACCAGGACTAGAACAGGACCAAACAAACAGGACTACATCAGGACTAAACCAGGGTTGAAGTTTGTATGTAACAAATGGCAGCAGTACATCTTTGTTTAGGGGCCAGTAAAGATAATTGTTGGCAGGGTTTGTCTCTGTTCAGGTCAGTGGAGTGATCTTAACTATAGAGACGAGTCTTGTGAGTGACAGATTAATAACATGTTGCACAGTAAATGGGACAGAATCCCAATATGAACCTCGTGGAGGGCTTCAAAAGCATCACCAGGTTGTCTCTGCTTCACTATATTGTTCTGGTTCAGTCTGACAAGACGCCCACTCTGAACCAAAATAGAGCAGCCTCCACCAACAGAGATGCCGTGCCAGAGCCGTAAATATAATCAGAGTGAACTTTGACCTTGTCGCAAATATTTTTACCAAAACATTTAAAAGTTTGCCTTCTCCGGCTGCTTTAATTAGCTTTTTGTTCATTCTTCAACAACTCGTGCTAACTCCCTGATGTAGCAAATACTGTTGGAGTGCAATCTCAGGTTGTTAATTAGCGCACTTCAGAAAATCAGCAAAGTCCTAATGGATTTTAAATTAAGAAATATAAGGTTATGAGATCTTGATTTTGAGATCTGTTTAATCCTGTGGAAATATCTCAGCTGCATGGACCAGTGCAGCCAATTGTAAAAACACAATTGGAGTCTGTAACTGCTGAGACTGGTCAAGAGTTTTCTTTGTCATTACATTCAAGTTGTACAAAAGAAGGAGAATGGAGAGCTGTGATTGTGAGCAAACTTGACCTGCAAGTTTTTGGAGAAAGTGAAAAAAAAAAAGTAAAGAAAGTATACTGGTACTATCTATAAGCCGACACTGGAAAGTCATGCAAATTCACACACACAAACACACCTAATTCATGAATCAAACCTGGAATCGTCTTGCTGTGAGTTGAAAGCACTGTGTGTTCACTGTATCATTATATTTGTCCACCATATTTTCACATAAGCAACAGTTTGTTGATTGGAGCTGGTAATGTTAAGAAGGGAAAGCACACAAAAGCACGATGCAGGGAAAGCCCTCTGACATTAAGAATACATGTTTTTGCAAGCTTTTTAGTGCAATAAAAACATCAAATATAGATTTTTTATTTGTTTAGTATCGTATCTGAAATGTTACGCAATGGGACTTTAAAAGTGCACTTTATGTAACTTTTCTGGTGGATGGGACGAGTGATGAAGACAAGCAGGTGATGCATCTGTGAAAAGGCAAGCCCGATCACTGTAAGAATATTTGTTTTTCAAAAGAATATTTAGCAATAAAAGACACTGAATAAAATGATAGTTATGTATAATGCCACATTTTAAGTAACTCAATTTCATGAAGACAAATGTGAAAATTGAAAGGGGGTGGTAATCGCACAAGTCAAACAAAGAAAGAAAGAAACATGGCTGCTAAGAAGTTAATATATGCATTCAAAGTTTTCAACAAAGAAAACTTTAAGTGTGATTAGTTGTAACAGATAAAACATCTTACTTTTAAGGCCTGTAGTCAAATTCAACTGTCAAATTTGTGTCTAATTATTTTTTCTCTTGTCTTCAGATCAACCACTTCACACAGTCCTCCTGTGGTTTCATTTGCATTTCAATCTCAGTAAAAGTCCTCGTAAATCAGCGTCTTTTCAGTGGGATGTCGTGTCTTTGTCGTTTGTTTAACGAATAATGAATGTCGACATAATTCCATTTGGAGATTCTCCTGTAAGGAATAATTAGGAAACATCTTATTTTTAGTAGCTTGAGTTATTCCTATTGAAGAAAAACTTTCCTTCTGTGATTTAATGGTAACTTACTGGAAAGGAAATGGCACCTGCTTGTTTGCATGGAGATGTTATTGGCCTTCAATTTCCCACATTGAACTTTTCTATCTCCATGGAGACAGCCTACACCTTGAGGCCAAATTAGAGGTCAGATCTGTGGAGAGGGGACCCTGCTCACAGTAAGAATGTGCGTTTTCAAGGTATTTTTAGCAATAAAAACAACTGCCAGTAAAGTTTAAGACAGTTGTCAAACCCTCTGTATTCACACCCACCGTTCACTGCTGCTGCATCTGTGTACAGGTTGTAAACGTACAGCCCGGTGGTCATTATTCATAGTGTGTTCAATTATTCAAAAGCTTCATGTCAGTGTCCACTCACACATAAACAGGATGGGACATAATGTTGTTGAGTGCTCAGTGGAGGCGTTGGCTCCAATACATAATAATACACAATGATGCCATTAAAGCCAGCACCAACATTCAATTATTGATATTTGAGAGAAATGTATCTTTGAGAAACCTGCTGCAGTGACATTTTGAGTCCTTCATTTACCAAATACACACTTGAGTGAAATGTGAGATCTGCACAGATGCACAGAATGACTCCCCTTCCAGCGTTTGTAAACGAGAGCCTGCTCTTAAGGCTCGCACCGTTCCATACATTAGTTCCAGTGCATTTTCAATGGGAGGGTTAGCGTCCAAAGACTAAAATAACAGCTGTTGTGGTGACAACCACTAGACCACCGCCTCGTTAGAAAACATAATCACGTGTGGCACTGTTTTGTGTAGATTGTTACTGTTAGCAATCACTGCCAACCTCATGATACACTTGATTAAATCTAACCTTATTCTGGACAATAATATACCAAAACCATAGTGAGACACAACAGTTTTTCAAGATATTTTTTTGTTTTGTTTGACCAAGCATCACAAATCCCATATTAAGAAGTGAACTTTAGAAACTAGAAGTTGAAGTTAAATATGAATAGTTGACACTTGTTGGCAAATGTAATGACCATATAAACAACTACCATTTATCTGTGCTGTCTGCAAAAAGTTTTTAATTGGCCTCATCAAATGAATGGGATAGACTGTTTATATTAGTACCAGGCTGTGACTTTTCTAAACACGTCAGTCCTGAAGGATCTTTCCAACTTTGTAAAAGCATGTAGTCATGGTTGGCCAGGTAACAGAATGTTACCCACTACTGAGCTATGAATGTTACTGTGATTAAATGTGTGTTGATGTGTACTTACATCCATATGAACTAATCCGGTTCTGCAGTTTGCTGTCCAGTATATAGTGTTAAATTACCTGGGGTCTCATTTATAAATTCTTGGGTGAAAACAAAACACAGACATCCTCAGTCTTGCTTATTTATCTATTTCTCACAGCACAGATTGCCTTCTTCCTCATCTCTGAAATCCCTGATGCACAAAGTTCTGAGTTTTTGGACCACACCGCTCATTTTTAGGTTAAGTTATCTTTTTCATAGCTCACAAACGGAAAAAGGATGTAATTTTTATAATATATACATAAATACACTTTATAAATAAGACCCCAGGTAAGTTAATGTTTGCTAAATCATTTTTGTTCATTTATATTTCAAAAACCTGATGGGTCAGTCTGTCAGAAGGTGTGTGTGCGGCTTTGGTGAAGCATTTGGCTGCAGTATTTGACTCAGTGGTTCATGCCATGGAAATATCTGATTGGGTTTGGAGAGTGGCGGTGTGGCCTGTTATAAATAGTCCTCCCTAAAAGCTAAAAAACACTCTGTGCTATTGATTATGTGTCAGCACATGTTACGGCCGGGTGTCGCTGCTCACTGGGACACTCACAGTCAGAGCTGGAGCAGGGACATCATGTAAAATACTGCCTCTCTTCTGTTGCTGTTTCATTGTGACACCTCCAGAACATGCCCACACAAAACTGCCTTCAAGCTTTAATCTTGATTCAATACAGAAACACATTCAATTTATGCACCGGCACACATCAAGGAGAAAAGGCAAACGCAGCTAATCTAAAACGAAAGCCTGGTTGTTGGATGGTGTAAATGGACTTCCACATAAGGCTGTGACACTATCGTTCCGTTTTAATCTGTGGCATGCGGCAGAGCACAGTCCATCTCCAACATACAATATGCACTGTTTACTCTGCTCACATGAATCATTCAGCTTTTTGACACTTTTGCACTTTATAGCAGCGCGGCAACCACGTGACGTTAGATGTCCTCAAACATTCAGCTGTGTCTTTACTGATTATCTCAATGGAAAATTTATGATGCCATCTAGTATGAAGTCTGTTGTAAACACTATTTTGACAAGTTAAGTTACTGACAAAACTGGCAAAAAAAAAAACAACAACAAAACTTAGATCTAACGCAATCATTTCTGATAAGTATAATAAGTATGAATTACTTTAAGGGCTTGTTTATTTACTCTCCAATAGTAAAAAATTAAAAATCGGTTTATCATTTTGTGGAGGAAACTTCAGTCACTTGTGACTCCTCTTGAGATCAGCTGAGTAACATTTGAAGCTTTGCACTCTCATTTAGCTAATTCTCTCTCTTATAACTTGTGACATATTCACTTTAATTGTTTTAGAGCTCAGCTTTATTTTCCTCACGGAGCACGCGGTTCAACATAAGATCTCTGCTGCGCCTTTGGGTTGCTTTGTCACGCGGCATCATGAGGAAGAGAGGTGTTTGTTAAGTCAAAATGGCCTTGCATTGCTAAGAAAATGTATATAATATTCTAAAATCTTCATTTCCCAAAAAGGGTTAACTATGTGCTAGAAATGCATGTTTGTGTTTGACAACAGAGGGCGCTGCAGGTTAGTTACAGTGTGTACTTCCTGTCTTTATTAGCCTTCATTAACCATGTGCCAGGTCTTTGTCTGCCTCAAACCCAGTGCAGGAAGAGCTAAGAGACGCTATTGGTATGCAAGAAAATATAAGTTAAATGTAAGGCAAGGCAAGGCAAGTTTATTTGTAGAGCACAATTCGTACACAGGGCAATTCAAAGTGCTTTACATAAACAGGAAAAGTTGCATTAAAATCACAAAACACAAAAAGACACACAGAATCATTTTAAAATAAAGTGCTTTAAAAGAGAAGAGTGCAGATAGATCTTTCAGTCGTATGCACGTCTAAAGAGAACTGTTTTTAGCCTGGATTTAAACATTGTCAGAGTGGAGGCCTGTCTCACATCTTCAGGGAGACTGTTCCAGATTTTAGCTGCAAAAAACTGAAATGCTGATTCCCCATGTTTAGTCCTGACTCTAGGCACCTGCAGGAGGCCCGTCCCTGAGGTCCTCAGATTGCGAGATGGTTCATATGGCACTAACATGTCAGAGATGTACTTTGGTGCTTGGCCGTGGAGAGACTTGAACACAAGCAGAGCTGCTTTAAAGTCAATTCTCTGAGCCACAGGAAGCCAGTGCAGAGACCTGAGCACAGGACTAATGTGATCGTACTTCCTGGTTCTTGTCAGGACTCGAGCAGCAGCATTCTGGATGTACTGCAGCTGTTTTACAGCTCGTTTGGAGAGGCCAGTGAACCTACTGGTCTAACCTACTGGAGACAAATGCATGGATAAGTCTCTCCAAGTCTGGTTTAGACACTATACCTTTAATTTTGGCAATGTTTTTTAGGTGGTAAAAGGCTGTTGATGTTATTGATTTGATGTGGCTGTCAAAGTTCAGGTCTGAGTCCATTTTTACCCCCAGATTTCTAACTTGATTTGTCGGTTTTAGAGCGAGAGACTGGAGGTGACTGCTGACACTTTCTCTCTGTTTCTGCGGCCCAAAGACAATGATTTCAGTCTTGTCTGAGTTTAGCTGAAGAAAATTGTTTTGCATCCACAAGCTGATCTGTTGGATGCAATGACAGAGTGAATCCACTGGTCCATATTCACCTGCCGTCAGTGAGACATAGATCTGAGTGTCATCTGCGTAGTTGTGATAAGACACATTTGTGCTGAGTATTAACTGACCTAAGGGCAGCATATAGAGGTTGAACAGAAGGGGTCCCAGGATTGACCCTTGGGGCACCCCACAGGTCAAGCTCACGTGGTCTGAGACACAGTTACCAATCTCAACAAAGTACTCTCTGTCCTCAAGGTAGGACTTCAACCAATTTAGGGCAGTGCCAGTGATGCCCACCCAGTCCTCTAGTCTCTGTAGGAGGATCCCATGATCGACAGTGTCAAAAGCAGCGCTCAGATCTAACAAAATTAAGACTGAGGCTTTGCCCGCGTCAGTGTTCAGGCGGATGTCATTTGTCACCTTGATAAGAGCAGTCTCAGTGCTGTGATGAGGTCTAAAACCTGACTGAAAAACATCAAATGAGTTGTTTATTAAGAGGAAGTCAGTGAGCTGTTGGTAAACAACCTTTTCAAGGACTTTGCCTAAAAATGGCAGATTTGAGATGGGCCGATAATTTTTCAGTACTGAGGCATCAAGACTGCTCTTCTTTAGGAGAGGCTTAATGACTGCAGTTTTCAAGGCCCTTGGGAATGTTCCAGATTGAAGCGACATGTTAACTATGTGAGTGAGTGGTGTTAACAAAGTGCTCAGAACAGACTTTAGAAATCTGGTGGGTAACACATCGAGGCAGCATGTAGAAGAACTCAGACTGGTGATGATCTCTTGGACAGTTTTGTCAGTTACAGGTGCAAACTGAGTCAGCTCTAAATGTGTAGGTGGTTTTAAAGTTATTATTTGCACTGTGGAATTTATGGCATTTTTAATGCCCTGAACCTTGTCATTAAAGAATACTGCAAACTCATTGCACTTAGCTGTGGAAATTAGTTCTAATGGCAGCAGAATTGGAGGGTTTGTTATGTATGAGAATTAAGTTTAAAATTTTTATAAAACTGTGCATTATGGTGACTACTTTGTTTGTAAGGTTTTTCTTCTACTTCTACTACAACTTCTAATTACTTTGATTAAAATGGAGTGGAGCCAGTGGCCTCTGTGTTCTTCTGGGTCTTGTTCCAGTTGGACCAGTACTGGGTGAAAAACAACTTGACATTGCTACTGCAGCCGTGTTTAGTTTACTTTTTTTTCTATATAAGCAAAGTTTCAATAGTATTTTCTTTCATCTCTGGCATTCTGTGCGAAGTGTGCATGTTTCTCACCAGCTCTGGTTGGATTTCCTCGCACAAAACATACACGATAGGTAAACATCCTCCAGCTAGAGCGCTCCTGACTGAGACGAGCACAAGATTTGAAGATGGGTCCTGGAGCGCCGTTCCTAATTGGTTTATTGATTTGAATAAAGCTAATTTTCACCTACACAGTACTGGCTGGGTTTTAATGTTCTACAATGTCACAGATACAGATGTTTCTTTTGCATCAAGTTAACATAAATGTCACGTGAATACTGGCCCCCGTCTGAAAACAACTCAGCAAAATATTGTGACATTAAAACCCAACTTTAATGAAACTTCTCTCTGTAAATATTCTCTGCTTGGTGATTTCATTGCCCGTGTTGACTGGACATCTGCTGCCCTCGCTCACTGGGACACAGGTGGTGGAGAGGAGGCTGGTTTCGGAGTTGATGTGTCACGACCATCACAGGATTATAGGATAACACCTCTTTTATTCTGGACTGAAGGTCGAGCACAGGCCCAGGAAACATTTGAGGTCCCGCCGCGGGGCAAGTGTTTTCGTAAATATCTTTGACGGTTTGTTCAGTCCACTCAGAGAGATAACAGATGGGCCGCGTTCAGCACATTACACACTAGAGGACACCAGGGAGAGAGATGGCTCAAATATACTCTGGTAAAAAAACAGAAAATTGAGTTATTGCTGATGGAAGTGCAGCTGCTCTTTTGTCGTGGTATTTCAGAACTGTCTGTCAGGTTTTATCTGGATATTCTGTGCTTTTTACGTCTCACTGTTGAATTTCTCAGGTTTTACATTGTTGTTTCGATTTATTGTAGCATATTTTTAAAACAAAGAGCTTCTAGTGGTGCATGTTTGATTGGAATAACAGATTAACTTGCTTGTATTTGGAAATTATAGGCCAAGATCAAGATCACTTTATTTTTACTGATGTCTTGGGCAAATAGGTTTGACGAGTTGGCCTTTGTGTACACCTATTTAGACAGTGGACTGAAATTACTGTATTCAGGACTTACAGATGCAAGTCAGAAAATTAGAACATCATGGAAAATGGCAATATTTTTGTAACAAATTTCAGAATTGCAAACTGGTGTATGATAGAGATTAATTACACACAGAGTGAAAAATTGCACTCCTTTATTCCTTTGACGTTTGATAATTATGGTTTACAGATAATAAAAAACTAAATCCAGTGTATTACCCAAGATCCATGAAATAAGGATGTTTAAACAGAAAAGTTCAGAAAATGTTCATTTCTATGCACTCAACACTTTTGCATGAATTACTGCATCAATGCGGTGTGGCACGGAGGCGCTCCACCTGTGGCTCTGCTGGAATGCAAGCCCAAGTTGCTTTAGTGGCCTTCAGGTCATCTGCAGCGTTGAGTCCAAGTCTCTCATCTTTCTCTTTGGGGTTCAGGTCAGGCCAGTGTGCAGGCCAATCAAGCACACCATGGTCACTGAATCAGCTTTTGGTACCTTTGACCGTGTGAGTGGGTGCCAAGTCCTGCTGGCAGTCTTTTCAGATGAAAATGTTGCTTGTCATTGGAAAATAATTAGCTCCAAGAGTCTGGATGAAGAGTCTGGAGGAGAGTGGAGAGGCACAGAGTCCATGCTGCTTGTCCAGTGTCAAGTTTCTCCAATCTGTGATGATTTGGGCTGGACCTAAACATCTCTTGGGATGTGCACATCCTTAGCAAGGCAGGAGTCTGGAGTCAAGGAGTCTGTGGAGGAAGCTGGTTAAAAAGTCCATGATCTCAGGCCTTCAGGACATTTAAGAGCGCTTAATGCTTCCTTCTGCTGATGAGCTTTATGGAGATGTTTTTAACGACTTTGATGACTTGGGACCAGCCTACATTCACTGATTCACTGACCATGGTACGCAGCTTTACTCGTGATGACGCAAGGCCAGTGGATGATCTTTTTAACTGCATTTCAAATCCTGGATGGCAGAAAACTTTCTCCATCTTAACCAGGACAAAACTGAGGTTTTAGTCATCAGTCTTGAGCTGAGTTTTATTCCACATATTAAGAATATCACAAAAATATTTTTTCTATCATTTAAAGAACATAGTCCGCCCCATTCTCTCTCGAGCCAACACCAGTCGTATAGACTACTGTAATGCCCTGCTCTCTGGTCTTCAGAAAACGAGTATTTCAGGTTTGCAATTATTAAAAAATTCAGCAGCGCATGTCCTGACTAAGACCAGGGGGCGGGACCACATTACACCAGTTTTAAGATCCCTGCATTGGCTCCCCGTGTGCTTCAGAATCGATTTTAAGCTTCTTTTACTGGTTTATAAATGTCTTAATGGTCTTGGGCCTTCTTATCTTTCAGCACTGCTTTTACCATATGAACCCTCGTGGCCCCTGCGCTCCTCCAGCAGCCGGCTCCTAGTCATTCCCAAAGGCAGGACACACACTCACAGCGAGGCGTCCTTCCAGTACTACGGCCCTCGTCTGTGGAACGGCCTGCTGGAGAACCTCAGGGCTGCAGAGAACGGTCAGGTTTTTAAGAAAAGACTTAAGACCCACCTTTTTAGCTTAGCTTTTAATTCATATGTATTATTCAATTTATTAAATCATACTTTTATAATGTATTTATTCCATCTATTTATTGCGTTTATTTATTTATTACATTTACTCCATTTCTACCCATTTCTTTATTTATTTCCCCATTTTTATTTATCTCTTCTTTTATTAATTTTAGGCTTGGTGTCTGCATCATCTCTCCTTAGGGTCCTGTGTCTGTGTCCTGGTGCAGACGACTCCTCTGATGGTGCTTCTTCAAACTGGTTTATCTGTACTCAGCCTCCTAGAGTGTGTAAGCGTGCGCGTGTGTGATTCTGTGTGGGCGGGTCGTTTGGTTGTGTGGGTCGGGCGGTGGTGGGGGGAGGTTTGGTGAAATGTGGGCATGTGGCAATGTTTTTAATGCACTGTAAAGCACTTTCAGCACAATCTGAAATTAGTTATAAAAAATGTTACAATCTTCCACGATATTCTATTTTTTGAGTTGCACCTGTATATATGCACATTATGGACACAGGTCAGATTTATACAGTAAAATTAGCTGTTTAACTGTCAGATTGCAGATTTGTTGACCTAGTTTATGGTTCATATCTCTGTAATTACAGGACGTATCCACATGAAACAAAAATTGGCATAGAGTTCATTGTCTTCTTTGTCAGCCCAACTAACCTCACATTCATTTTTTCACAATAGTTTCAGGAAGTGGTGCTGTTATTCAACCTTATCAGTTGAAGTCTGTGAGATTCATGTGGCAACTTTGTGGACCTAATCCTATCAAATATTATAAAAGTAATATTCATGGCTCATAAATTTGGTTATTTCTTTTGAAAACAGAGAATCTCCCATCAGAAATCAATCCACCAATCAACCAGTTCAAACTCTAATGTGAATGAAGCCTATTTCGTGTAACTATGGCGATACAAGAATTGAACAAACAAAATAGCCTAGCATAAACTGTCCTCTCCTAAGTTATGTAAGTGAAGAACTGAACCCACAACCCCCTGCTCAAAGTGTGTGCACGTATTTATTCAACGGTTTTTATGTTTCTTGAGCATAGTAGGCTTACTGCGCTTGTCGGTGATATTCCTTTTGGTCGATCCTTAGTGGTTTGTGACATGTGAAGTCCTGCTGTGAGTTGAACCAGAAAATGGCTTTGCTCTGTCATATTTAGTGCCATCAAAAGGCCTGCTGTGTTCTTCTTGCTAAGGTTCAGTGTATTTTACCATGTATGCACCTTCGGTTAAAAAAAAAAAGGGTTACAATTGGCTTTGTCCATTTGCTGTGGATGGACCGGTGCATAGCAAAGGTCATTTTAGTCGTCTTTGTTTGATTTTGACCTTTAGGCCCATGAGAAAACCTATAATTTCCTCTAATAACTATACTCACACAACTTTCCTTTTCACGCATCAATGGACAAAAAAGAACATTATTCTGTTTTCATTTTTATGAAGCAGGAAGTCTTAAAATATACATGTTTAATAAGAATTTGAAGTGCTCTTGGTTTTGGTCCAACACTGCCCATACACACAAAGCACTGTTCTTTTCCTTCCTTGTGACCTTTTCTATCTGCAGCAGTCTAATTATCTTAACCTCATTAAGCTAATTCAACTAATGAAGATATGAAAGAAGCCAATCTGTGAGATCTCTATTAGAATATATATTAACATACTCAATTGGGGTTAATTCGAATAGGTTTAATGTGTCGCAGTAGAGTTGTCACAGTTATATTTTTAGAGGACATACAATTTAAGAATATATATTTTTATTTTAGTTGTTTTTTAAATAATAAGCTTTGTGTAAAACTAGTTAAGTACATCAAACACAATCTTTGACTTCTCAAAAGCAAATTATACATTCCACAAAGTCCATAATGGCATGGCCCTCAAAAGGTCACCATCGTAAACAATGATCATTTGTCTTCATTCAGTGGCACTTAGCTGTTTCATAAAAGTTTCTTATTTACATAGATCACGGCATTATACCTGAAATGACCTAAACAAAGGTTCAAATTAGCATTACAAAACACAAAATGGATGCTTTATTGCATTTGATTAAACTGACAACCTCAGTTATATGAAGAATAATGATGTGTTTTGCTCTCACACAGAGAGAATAGCAATCATTTGAAGTTTTTAAAGAACAGTTTTATAGGCGCCTATATGCCTTTCAGAGGATTATTTACAGTGTTTTGTAACCTGTCAGAACATATAAAACTGTTAAATACAATTATTAAAGTTAAGTCTATTAAGTTTAAAATAGCCATTTAAGGTTAGTAGTCAAGCAGATAGAAAATCTAAAATTGCTTAAATCTTTCATAGTATAACATCCATCCATTTTCCAGCGGCTCTCCTCTGAGCTCCTTCTGTGCCTGAGCTCCTCACCAAAAACTCCCGCTTTGCAGATGCACTGGTCTTGTCATTCTCACTATAAACCACACTTGCCAATTTTTTATAACAGTCAAGTTGGAGGATAATGTCCAATACCATGGTGCTAAAATAAAAATAGCATATGCATTATTTAGTGGTTGTGATGTTATTGGTCAGTTAAAAGATGGCATGAATAACCAAGGATCTTCACAAATATCAATACTGACATAATTATTTTCTACACAGCTTCAAATTTTGTGGGAGCCGTCACACTGTAGTCCAGCTCCATTTTGCTCGCATGCGTGTCCTGCTGTAAATAGAAAGCCCGTGCAGGCGAGTGTCAGTGGAAGTGAATGCAGGCAGAGGTACACTTCATGCATCGTCTGTTTATATGGATTTTTCCAATCTCCAGAAATAACACTTGTTCAGAGCAGCTCTACGTTCAGCTCTGAAGCAGATGTTATTCACAGTGACACACAGCACAAACCTCCGCCACCGGGCTGTGTGTGCATGTCCGCCCCTGTACACAATATGTCAGGCAGAGAAGAACAGCAGGCTCTGTCACTGCTGTAAATGCTCACATACATTGTTCTACAAATGAATCTGGGTCATTATTTCACCATTACTTAAGATTTAACAATATTATCGCATTGTAAAATGCATAATTCATGTCCATTGATGCAACAGTTTAGATATGCTTATGGTTCAATGGTAAATAATAAATTATGTAAATGATTGTGAATTGTGATTAATAGTTTATCTACTGCCATGGTGGTAGATGGAGCTGGTGTTGGTCTGGTGTCTACAAGTGTTCTGGAATAGTTTGGTGACATGTTTGGTGCAGTTAGGTTTACTTTTCGTCACAGGGCACGTGTGGCTCGACATGTGATCTACACCGCTTGTTCAGTTTGCTCTGCATGCGGAGCAAAACCGAACCGATGTACTCTGCTCTGCGCTCGTAAACATCAGCCGCTGAGTGATCTGCTCCCGTCTGTGTGAGGAATGATGGATTATATGTGTAAAATGAACCTCATGATCACAGCTGCTCCTTTTCCTTTCCTAAAGCCTCCTGTGTGATCTAAAAGTGCGTGCTTCGTCAAATCACCATGTGATAAATCTGTGTCAATTTGTGATTAATGTGTCAATTTTCTATGATTAATCGCTTATATATACCAGACCCAGGACACGCTGGAGGGACTACGTCTTTCTGTGGCCTGGGAACGCCTCGGGATCCCCCCGGAGGAGCTGGAGGAAGTGTGTGTGGACAGGGAAGTCTGGGCCTCCCTGCTTAGACTGCTGCCCCGCAACCCGGCCCTGGATAAACGGAAGAAGACGAAGTTATTGTTGAATGTAAAAACAAAATGTAATTTTATGATATGTGCAGAGCATAAGAAATTAAAATGTAATTCCATAAAAATATGTATAGAAGAACAACAAACTGTTTAAGAGCTTTTAACCATGTTCTAACAATGTTCCGTCATCAAAAACATACCTGTAGTTGCCTTCAGATGCATTCACACTGTTTTGAGGAATGTTCATTTGAAAATCCTCTCCCCTCGAGCATCAAAATAATTTCCTGCTGAACTTCCTGGTTCTGGGACGTATTTTCAGATAATCTATGTCACTTATGCGAGAATCTTCTGTCTGTTTTAAGTCCCTTAATCATCGCCAGGCTCATTCTGAGTATTTCTACCGTCTAAACACGTTCACTGCTGCTGCTGACCCACACCATAGCGTTTGTTGACTTCTAACTTCACTAGATTGTGTTCGCTAGACACCATCTACTGGCTGGATGTACTCAGTAAATGTCATTTCATGATAAATCCTGTCATTTAATGAATAATAATATATATTTTGTTGTTGTTTTTTGCTTCCAAACATGAAAAAATTTAAGGTACTCAAAGTGCATGTTTAAAGGATAACAGCAATATGAAAAATGCATAATATTTTCCTTTAAAGTTTCATCGACTGGGTGTACAGCTTGATGAGAAATTAGTTTGGCAAGAGCAAATTAGTGTAGTTTTTAACAAAGTCAGAAAATCTCTGGGCATAATAAGAGTGAGAAGTTATGTTCATAATGTTATGTCATCTTTGTATTATTCTTTAATTTACCCATATCTCTCTTATTGTAACCGTCAAAAAATGTTCCTTTTACAGAAGCCTTTTGTTCACCTTGCTACATTTCTAGTTATGACGCTCCAAGTGCCCTAAATGTTTATTACATTAATATTCAGGCATGCAACCCTACTTCACTTTTCTGTTTCAAAAAAGCTGTTCTAAAGCCACACATTTCCCCAAAAATAAATGCGTATCCATGTGAATGGCAACACATTGCCAAAGGGTTTGTGAGATAAATGTATAGATTTAAATACGTATACTTCCAATTCTCACAGTTTGAAAATAAGGTGCCCCAGCTTTAAAACAACTAAACATTAAAAACAGTGAGTGACAGAAAATAGTGATTGTTGCATGTAAATGATTAGCCTTAATACATACTGTAAAGGGTAATTTTTTGGGGCATTGGAGCCAGCAAGGGTTTTAGTCTTTTAAAGTAAATTAAATCTTAAAAATAAAACTAATTATATTATGTAACTCTTAGTGACCTCTTTAAAATGCTTGATCCACCTGAATGAAACACATTATAATAACAAGTTGGCTCTAAAACAGTTATGCTTTATATGATTTTAAAGTTGAGTTGAGTACATTGTAACTTCAAATCGGCTGTATTCGTAAACGTTTGGGGTGATCTGAGCAGTGGATTGTGGAATGCCTTATAGATCCTTAGGTTAGCTAGTTAGTAACATCCTGAGGTTCATACGCTAAACCCTCTCGCTATCTTCAGGTCCATTTGACCCCATCTAGATTTTTTGTTTTATTTTTTATTTCATCTCTATGAAACTTTCATGGGTGGTCCAAAACATCACCTAACATACAATTTATGCAAAAACATTTAATAAAATTAGTATTTTTTTCCTGATATGAAAACATATATTGCTATTTGACCAAATGTGCATTGCTCAGACGAAGAGCATGAGGGTAAAGGAGCCATGAAAGGAACCACAATTGCTCCCATCCATACTCCTTCCTGACTTCACAGATAAATTTGCTGTCAATTCAGATGGTCCTCGTCATGGCTGAAGATGACACGCGTCTGGGTCAGTATTAAGGAAAGGAGCTTATACAGTATTTAACCAACTGGGATGGATACTAGCTGCTCTGTTGCAGTTTAGCTTGAGCTGATGGAGTTTATTTATAGTCACTTTCCAACTTTCTCCTAATGAACAACTCCTTTACTGCTTTCCAAGTTTTAGGCCTTTTCCTGGTGCCCAGAGTCAGAACTAAACATGGATAATCAGCCTTTCAGTTTTATGCCGCTAAACTCTCGAACAGTCTTCCTGAAGATGTGAGACAGGCCTCCACTCTGACATTCAAAGCCAGGCTAAAAACAGCTCTGTTTAGATGTATGACTCTGATTGGGCTGATTTTATCTGCTCTATTCTCTCTTTGAAAGTGATCTTATAATGATTATTTATGTTTTTATTGTGATTTAATGCATCTTCTCTTGTTCTGTAAAGCACGTTGAATTACTTAGTGTACAAAACCTCTTGCCAATTGCCTTCCCTTGGCTTTAAAGTGTTTCCATTATTCAACTCCAAACCAACACTTATGTTTATTGTAATTTACGACACAAATGTTTTCACTATAAGCAAATACAATGCAATTTCAATTTCTTGGCCTCTACATTTGATAATAATACTTACAAACTGCCTACAGATGTCTGATTTCTACCAGAGCAGATCACTCGAAGGATATTTTGTGCCGTTTGACAGGTGAAGGGGCGCTGCTGTCGTGGCGGCTGAGGAGCTGTGACATCGCACGCCTCACGCCTCTCAGACCTCTCCTTTGGAATCAGACGGGGATCCTTCTCTTCTTTGTTGGGCAATGTTTACATCATCACCTCAGCACGAGCCCAAAACCAAACCCTACATTACTTCAACACACTCAAAATTCATCACGCTGAGTTTCTTTTGGTTGTTACAAAAGAGTGTGGGATGCCTTCACTGACCCAATTAGTTCTGTGTCTTTTCAGAAATTGCACTATATTTGTGTTGAAGAAATCAGTCCTCATGTTTGTGCCAATTAAATAAGACATTGATCAGAATAAAATGACCTTGTTTCGCTCAATTCAATCTACAAATCGAATCCACCGTTGTTTCCAAAGTTCCCCGTGTCCTTGACAGAGTGGACCTCTCTTTGGGGATGGCTTGTTCTCCTTTATGTGTCTGATTAGGTGGTCAATTGATTCTGAACTTTTGCTGCTCATTGACTTGACACAACAGGACAAATGGTAACAATGAGACCTGATCTGACCTTTTCTTATCTTCTACCATCGTTAGTAAAAATGCTTGGTAACATTGTAAAATAAAGTATAAAGCATTTATAAATGTGTATTAACAAAAAAATAAACATTAGCTTATCACTGGCATTTAATAATAATTTACTAGATGGTAAGTTAATGTTAACAATTATTAATAGTTTATGTTTTGTCAGTTAGTACATGATTATTAAACATTTATAAATGATTTGTAGATGTTAGTCTCAAATAATCAAGTAATATCATCGCCTTTAGTTCTGGTGGAGAGTGAGTGTGTGATGTTATAGTTTTGCCAGACCCGGTGTGGGCTTAGAACTACTTCAGTCGGTAGTTCGTCCCATTCTGGGACTAAATTTTAATTGTGGAGCATGTTGGGTTTTAACGCTCCCGTATCTTTGAGTCCATTTGACCCCATCTAGATTTTTTGTTTTATTTTTTATTTCATTGCTATGAAACTTTCATGGGTGGTCCAAAACATCACTGAACAAACAATTTATAAACAATTTTAAAATGAAATAAGCCTATTTTTCTGATATAAAAGCATATATTGCTCTTTGACCAAAGCGGCATAGCTCAAACAAAGAGAGCACAAGGGCTAAGGTCTGTAGATGTGGTTCAGAGGTCAGCTGGACTGAGGTGAGTGGCACTGGTACAAGCTGATGATAACGTTTTACATCATCACAAGCTGTTGATAATGTCTCAGTGTTGCACTGCTTTTTGGATCATTGTCAGAAGTAAGAAAACCTTTCTATTTCAAGTTTACAAGAAGTTCACATGCACATCAAATGTTTTTTATCTGATTATTATCTGATTTGTTACGATTATTTAAATGACATGCAATCCACAAAATCCGGTGTGAGTAATCAGAGGGATCAGAAAGAAATCAAATGATTTTGCTGTTGACATATCATTTAAAAATCTTTTAACAAAAGACTTTGATTGTACAATTAACCGCAGCCACTTGTCCTTTGATAAATACGGATCCCAGATGTTGGCACAGTATTTAAAGGAGCTGCGTGTTACAGGCGATGGCCTTAGCCTCTGGTGGGCAATGCTCCAGATTCAAGTTCAGAGTGTTGCATGTTGTTAACTTGTGTCTCCCATTGCAAATCACTGTGAGCACGTCTACCGGTGAAGTCTGAGTGTAAAATATTGTCCATAATGTTGGAGAATGATGAGAGATTTTGCTGGATTAAAATGTACCTGTTTATGGTATAGAGAGCTCGTTGGACGACATATTGGCGTGTGCTGGATAAAACATGTCTCTAGACCAGACGATAAGTGGATGCTAGTGCCTTGGCTTATAAAGTGAACCACATTTCTTAACATATCTCTTGTCCTGACCAACACCTTGTCTGTCCTGAATCTCCCCACACTCTTAACCTGAGGCTGTCTGCTTTGGTGACGTATTCTTGGGCTGCTTATCTGGTGAAATGCCACTATAAGGTGTATTTTTATCATCACATTTAATCTTTACTCCGCTGAGCTCAGACAGATGGGGTCCGACCTTCAGTTCCCAAACATCAGCTTTTTGTATTTTTATTCTTTACATAATAGTTTTTCATTGTGCACTTGCTGACTCACTGCGTCTGCTACCTCTGCCGTCGGTAAACAATACAAAATGGAGTAGTGCTATTTCTGTGACTGGCTGGAAGCTGCTTGTTTACATTATGTGGCTAATCTTGACGCTAACACGCTAAATCCCACACCTGGCAACATGAATGAACCACAGCTCAGAGCAGGAGAGTGCAAAATGACTCATCTAATATTTATGCACTGTTTCCTGCAGTTATTATTCTACTTGCGGAATTCAACCATGTGTTTGTATTGCAAGTGCAGTTGGAGTAGGACCAACGCGCGGTTGTGGATGATCAATCATTCTTTATCACATGTTTCTCCCCCTTTAAAATCACGTTGGGCGTCATTTATCAGTTGAACAGGCAGTCGAGTTCAATTTTGTTTTACATTTTTCAGGGACACAATCTCAACATCAGATGCACTATCATAATGAACTCACAAAGAACTATATTTTATCTGAAAGTGCAGTGTTTATCTGTAAGGTTCACTAACTTTTCTGGTGAAATGGCAAAAAAACAACAACTGAAAAACATACTTTCGGCATCACATGTCCACAGATCTGACTTGTACTTGTTTCCATGGATAACAATTATGCCACAGTGGAACATGCCAGGCAAAGCAAGTGAGGTGTCAAAAGAACGCACAACACCATGTTCTTTATATATCGTTTTTAGTCTTGGTAACACTGCTAGACCTCCTTTAGTGTGATATAACATGAACGTAATCAAAACCATATTTCAGCACTGTGTGTGTGGCTGACTCGCTGTGCCCTGGAGAGACTTGGGGTCAGAGGTGCACAACTCGAACAACTGATTGCTTTTTTGTATAGTGTGGACAGGTACAAACATACAATACACACTCCAGCAATATACCATTTATTAAGAGAACAACTGAATTCAGGAAGTGCGCCAGAGTTCCCTCCCTGGAGATGTAAGTTTTTGAAACATACTTAGCAAAACAACTCCAACTGGAAGTTTTCTAATAAAGAAAATACATATGTGGTGGATCCCTCTGCCACCACTCCACAGTGTTAGTATATGTCTTTGATCACTTTACATTTAATTTAATATATTTTAATTAGACACATATTTTCTAAATTGGGTGCACACTTATTGGTTAATATTTGTCTGAATTATACTTACACTTGTTTCTTTTGAGTTGCCAGAACATCAGAGGACCAGACCAAGAGGCTGGAAGAGCCCACATGGACCGTGGCAGTGGGGGAGGAGGAAGCATAGTTTATTATTTTCAAATCTAGTTTAGTTTGGTTTAAAATAAGTTTTGTTAATCACTTATTTAATTCTGTTTAGTTATTGTAATTTGCCTTATTGTTACTTTGGTAAAGTTTGCAGTTTTGGTTTTGTCTTTAGTGTACTGTCTCCCCCATGTGTTCATTTTGGGTTAGTCCTTTTTGTATTTAAACTCCCCTCCTTGTTTGAGGTTCTCTCTGTTGGTCGAGGTTTGTCTTTGTTCTGTTATAGTTATGGTTTAGTTGACTTCAGTTGGGCCCAAATTTTGTTATATTGCTTTGTTATTTTTGGAGCCTTTGTTAAATTCATATTTTTTGACTAAATTAAATTAACCTGCCTTTTACGTTTGGTCCACTACAACATACAACTGGTGTTCACAGAATAGACAGACATACACACACATGATACCTGTGTTGTGTGTAAACATCTTGCATGTCAGCAGTCGTTTGTCATTTGCTAATGCTGCTGACGCTGAAACTACATGCCATGAGCTCACTGACCATCATGTGCTGCGGTGATGATGGCCTATCTGTTCGTATTTCATTTAAATGTCACATGGCTTCAATGAGCAAGGACAGCAACACAGTGCAATCACTCTATAGGATCTATGGATGGAGAAGGAAAGTGCTGTGATGAACCATTAGGACAGGACATAACCTTTTACTGTTGCTATACATGTTTGTGTATGCTCAACCTTCAGAGCCTTTCTATGCTTTCATTCATAGCTGCTAGCAAACTAAATATAGTGGATTCAATTGAATTCTGTGAAACCTGATGTAACATGCATTCAGCAGATGCTTTGGTTATGGTCCATCTTGGACAATGAGCAGATAGTTCTCAAACCTGTCAAGACGTACATGAACAAACAGCCTTCTGGCAACCGTACACAAAATACCCACATGAAACGTTATCATTTTTATGAGTTTGAGTCTTGCCAAGCAAACAACAGAGTGCGGACATGCACATGTTAGACCAAATGTTACAAAAATCTACAAGTAACAGTGAGCACAGTTATAATAAATGCACAGTACCGAGACAATGTTGCAGCTTTACAAGGCAGGCTCTTTGCATTTCTCATGAATTTAAATGACCACATTACCAATTGTCCTTTTTTTTCCCAATCTACATAAAGACTTTTCTACCAAAAAATTCATTCTTATGCTCTGGAAACCTTACTCAATATTCAAATTCATTATATTACTCTGGATAGTGGGCTATGGTAAATACAACAAAAAAAAAAAAAAGGATCCAGACAAAACCTATTCCGTGCCATGACTTGGAATGACATTGGACTGACAGCAGTGGTGGAAAGAATACTGGAAAAAAAAAAAAATCTACTCAAGTGTTTATTTAACAGTTTATTTAAGCGGGCGGCAGTTGTTCAGAGAGACCGTCTTCTGATCTAAAGGTGGTTCGAATCCCACTCCTGACACAAACATCCTTGGCTCACAGGTCGGCAGTGCCACTTTACCCATCGCCCCTGGTGTTTGTGTACTTTGGTCTGTCAATGTGTGAATGGTTCTTTTTGTATAAAGTGCTTCGAGTGCCTTGAAGGTGGAAAGGCGTGACCATTAAAAAAAATACGACCCTGAAGTATTTTTTAAATTAAACCACATCCCGCATATTCTCGGAGCTTGACAGTCAGAGCAGGCGATGCAGGCCGGTGTGTGTTTGTGTAGAAAGGGCCAGTGATTTAAAAAGCTGCTAAATACATGGCTAGAGATATACTCAATTACAACAAATATATGATTAAATGTCTACCAAAAAATCCTAAAATCTACTCTCAAGTATTTGAATTGAGTTCCTTTCCACCCCAACTGACGGTTTGCTGATTGTTTTGATGAGAGAATGAGTCAGCTATCCCTCGAGACTGTCTGTTTCATATGTAGATTATTATTACTGGGAAAACTGAAGACGTGCAGAACGAGGTGCGTGTGTTTATGGCGCATCAGAAACTAAACCCGGTTCCTGGAACACTGGACTGTGCAAATCGATCGATTCTTTTCGAGGCGTCTGGCAGATAAGAGCCAGAAGAATCGCATTCATCAAACAAATGTGATGTGGTGCAGCGGGATACGTGTGCTCTCCATCCAGAGGGTCTGCAGTTTGAGTCTCACCTGAGCTTCTCTGTCAGGTTCACTCCACTGTTGACCGACGATGAACAATGGAATTCCTACCTTTTTTCAGTTTGTTTCACCTTTTTACATACACATTTAGAATATTACTTACACTTACAAATAGACAAACCAGGGGACCAGCACCTGTGCATAAAACATGTGTTCCATCTGATTTTGAATTTTAAATTGAGGGGAAATTTTAACTCTGAATTTTTAACCCTGGAAAAAATGTTTGAAATGTTTTTATTCTAAATTTCATGCATTTTGATTGTGTTTTTCTCAGTTTAAAAATTCAACATGAAAAATTCATTGCATCGATTTGCAATTCTGCAAATTCAACAGTTTGAATTGTACAATTTCAAGTGTGCAATTTGCAAGAAAAAGAATCACAGCTAAGATTCAAGATGCAAGGATTTGCTCACTTGTTTTCATTGTTAAAGCCTTTCTTTGCTAAATCCACTGCACATTTTATACTCTGGATTTATAGGGTTTGAATTTATGCATTGAATATTTAAAGATGTTCATGTGCCCAATTTTCTGTATGAAATAAAACAAAATCTGTGTTGCCCCAGTACAGATGAATGAAAAATGAACAAGTGCTGTTTTTACCGTTTCAAAACATTAAACATTAGGCACATTTTTCATTTTTAAACTGAGAAAAACAATGAAAAAATGCATACTGCAAAATTCAATAGAATGACAATAAAATAAAGAATCCAGGATTTAACATTCAAAATCTGATGACACAACGCATCTTCCTTGTACAAGCATTTTCAGCAACAAGATTTTACATAAAACATCAATTCATTTTAGTATTTTTATGCTTTTAAAATGATATTGCAGTAAAAGGATCATAAAGATGGTGTTGTGGATGCAATTTTAATAGATAATAGATTGACAAGTGAATCACAAAAGCAAAGTGGAATGCATTCTCCTATTATTGGCCCTCAGTGACATTTCATACATAAAAGCGCAAGATACTGTCTCCTGCTGCACACATATGATGACAGCTATTCATTCTCCAGGTTTGAATGACATTTTTCTATTACATTATTGCCTCCTGCTGTGCTTTAGAATGAAAATTTTTTCACTGATCAAAATACTGAAACTACTGAAAAAATATGAATTGCTACAGACTAGTATTTTTGAATCTTTGTTAAATTGATTTACACCACCCAAAAAAAGTGGTTATGATTTTTGTCCAGCAACAGGGCCTGAGGGGTAAAGGGTACTGGTTTCCCCGGGGCCCACGGCAGGCAAGGACCCTCAGATGCATGTAATGTTTGTTTGTTTGGTAACACTTTAGAATAACTCCCCTTATTCCTGCCTTAGTAAAGCATTAACAAAGTCGTTTATTAACTATTTATTATTAAATAGTTTATTAAGCATGATTCAGGATTAATAAGTACTTAATTAAGGTTAAGGTTAGGGTTAGAGCTAGGAATTTGGGTTATAGTATTAGTTAAGTAGTTAATACACCTGAATCATTCTTAATACATTCTTTGTTCACTATTAATTAAGTCTTTATTCATGCTTTACTAAGGCAAGAATAAGGGTTATTAGTTATTCTAAAGTGTTACTTTTTTTCCCCCCTCAGTTCCATTTTTCTATGCTTGAATCTATTTTTGTTGAAATAAAATACTTTTTGGTTGAGTAGAGTCCTTGAGAGACTAAGCACGACAAAGCATGACATCTGAGGGTCCCATCACCCCTTTAAGAAAAGAGGAAAATCATTCCTCACACATAAAACAAGTTGTTAACAAATAAAACTATCTTTCAAGATGTTTGTGAAATTGGTCTGATAGTTATTGAAAAAAACCAAATAGTACTGCGTCGTAATAGAGGCCGGTAGCTACGCAGAATGTCTATAAATTAGTGAACCTCCATGTAGCAATAGTGAATTAAAAAATAACAATAACCACATTTGCTGGTATAACTCATATATAAAATTCTGTATTAGGGGCCCACCGAGAGGGTTTACACCTGGGACCCATAATTTGTTGCTACGCCCCTGTATAGCAAGCATTATTTTAGTTTTACGAATAACTTTCAATCCTTTCAGGTATAGCAGAGCAATGGCAAGCAGGGCACTTTTCCAGTCCAGTAGTGGAAGAATGGACAGACCTAATTTGCAAGGTAAATGTCATGAACCTTCAACTCCTCTCGTTACATTTTAGTTGCGACTCTGATCTACCAAAAGTCCCCCAATCCCAACGAGAAAAGGTCCATCTCTGTAATGTCCATCATTGTTCAGCGCTCCTGTCATTGACACTGGCCCTCACCTGTCGTCTTTTCCTCTAAAGCAGGTCCCTGTCTCACACTTGTCATCATTACAGCACTACCTGTCTTTTCTCTTATATCAAAAAAAGCAGCTTGTTCCATCTTAATTTCTGTCCACTGTCCTTTGCTCAGTATCTTTCTTTTGTTGCATTGACCAGAACATCGTCAAATGCGGTAGATTATTTCTTACAATACTAAACATGGATTTATTGATTTAGATCAGATTAGAACCTATGACACACTACATGATTATTTGCGTGATTTAGACCCCAACTCCTCAACTTCAGAAAAGCGTGACCAGACTTTGAATCCTCATAGCGTATTTGAAGCTGCTCCTCTCATGTGTGTGGTGTGACTCTGAGCTTCTCTGTCAAACCGTAACCATAAAACAAACTACTGCAACAGCCAATAAAGCAAGAGCGCCAGTGGCAGATGGAATGACTGACACACAGAGGTGCAGGATACCAACAATAATAGGGAAAATAATCCCTCACCTCTCACCCATTCTCCATGGTAACAAGCATAGGATGTCAAAAGGCTAGGGTTAGTTTGTTGGTTAGAATGTGTTTTTAGCAATAAAAATGCATGTCATTGAAAAAAAACATGGACACTATATGAGTTTAATGTAAGTCAATAACTTTACTAATACATTTGTTTATGTAAAATGCAATTTTACTGATGATTTTCATCATCATTGAGTCATTGATATAACTTATGTCACATGACCTTTTGCTTCAACCTTTTGTTAAAAGAAGACGTTTTGAACTGTATTATTGATCTAAAAAAAGGGAGCAGTGAACATCTTGGTTGAACTTTAATTTTCTCTGCAATAAATTGCACAATTTATTGTACATATTAAATTGTACAATAAATTGTGCAAGATGGCTGCCGGAGCAGTAGGGCTGGCGTGAGCTTAAGCTTGAATCTCAGTCTGTAGTCAATAATGCACTAATCTGCTCAACATTTTTTGAATCCTGATCTGCATTCTTTATATGCCCGGCTTATCTTGATCTATCCGGTGTTTATTGTAGCTCGTGCCTTCGCTTCACCTGCAACCCAACCACATGGATTCTGACATGGATCAAGCAGTAACCAACAAAACCCTGATTGACACTTTACAGCAATTTAAAAATGAGATGTTGTCTCATTTTGACTCCAAACTCGACAAGATCCAAAACAGCGTGAATTCAATGCAAGAATCGCTTAAATTAATGGGTGCTAAGGTTGGTGAGCTTGAGACGCGGGTTAGCTCCAATCAAGATGATGTGGTACGTCTGGAGGCACGGGTAAAGCTAATGGAGAAACAGAACTCTTACCTGACGGAGAAAGTAGAAGACGCTGAAAACCGAAGTAGAGCTTCAAATGTTCGCCTGCTCCGTGTACCGGAGGGATCTGAGGGTCGTGATGTGATCGGCTTTGTTGGTCAGCTCTTCACTCAACTATTTGGCCAGGCCAACTTTCCATCTCCCCTGGTTATTGAAAAGGCACATCGCTCTCCGGGAGCATCAATAAGACGAGATGCCAAAGCTGGTCCGCGACCAATTCTTGTGAAGTTTCTCCATTTTCAAGACAAGCTAAAAGTTCTTCGTCTCTCCCGTGAGAAAAAAGAGCTTGTATACAAAGGAAGTAGAATATATATATATCCTGACTTCAGTGCTGGATTAATGGAAAAACGGCGTCTGTTTACTCCAGTAAAAAAGAAGCTCAGTGACAAGGATATCGAGTATGCCTTGCTGTTTCCTGCAACTCTTCGAGTCCGCATTGATGGCAAATCACTCTTCTTTCGCTCTCCGGATGAAGTTGAGGCGTTCTTACGCGATGCTGACAAGGAACCTACCTGAATGTGGTCGGTAATTATCTTCATTATTTGACTCTCGTGTCTCATTGAGTTACTTTATCTTCATGAACTATTTTGACTGTGGCATGGGAGCCGAAGTGACCACGTGATTCTGTGTTTGCCGTAAACCGCACTCTTCAGTCGTGACGTTGTGTCGTACAGTTACTATATTAGTTGTAACTGTATTCGACTATTTGTGTTGAGCAGAGTTTTGTCTATCTTAAGTTAAAGGGAAATTTATATATAGAGAGAATATTAGTTCTTAAATCCCAATACAGTTGGCTGTGGAAGTAATTTGCTTTAAGGAAAGTATAGTTCCTCTGCTATAAAAAAAAAAAAAAAGACTTCCCTCATATTGCAGACTGAGTTTGTTGTTTTGTCTTTTTGTTTTTGTATAGTGAAGCCTCAACTTGATCAGTTGTTTTGTGCTATGTGTGTTTGTGTGTGCCTGTGTGTGTCTGTTACTGTGCTCTTGACTAGTAGTTATTTTATTATTTACATTTTTATTATGCAGTACTATTTTTCTTGTTTATTCTCTTTTTCCTTAGACTATGGTTAATGGTCTTCAAATCATTCATGTAAATATCAGAAGCCTATTACCAAAAATCGACCAATTAAAGGCTTGGCTAGCCTACAATAAACCTAGCATTATTACAATATCTGAGACATGGCTTTCCTCTAGTGTCTCTGATACTGACATCTGTCTGGACAATTATATTCTGTATAGAGCAGATAGAAGTTCTAGAGGGGGTGGGGTTGCTACTTATGTGTCATCAAGCCTACAGTCAAATGTCATCTGTCCAAAGGAGAAACCTCGTCATTTTGAAGGCCTGTTTGTTAAATTAATTTTACATGAAAATAAACATTTAATAATTGGAAATATATATAGACCTCCTATGTCTCCTTCTGAATCAGTAAAAAATATTGTATCGACTGTTAAATCTTTAGGCTGTAATAGTGAACTGATTCTTCTTGGTGATTTTAATATAAACTGGTTGGCTTCTTCGTCTGCCACAGAACGCAATATGTTTAATAGCTCAAACCTTTCTCAATTAATTAATAAACCAACAAGAATTAGTTCTAAATCTAAATCCCTTATAGACTGGATCTTAGTAACCCATCCAGAGAGATTTCAGGACTCAGGTGTTTTATCCGACTGTTTCAGTGATCATTGCATCATCTATTGTATCTGGAAAATTAAAACTCCTCATTTTCCTCCAAAATTAATCAAAGTTCGCCAAATGAAATCATTGAATAATGAGGACTTTCTTAATGACTTGGTAAATATTAATTGGTCTAGACTTAATCTAATACCATCCATAAATGAGGCTTGGGACTTTTTTTCTACTGAATTGCTGAATGTTATTAATAAACACGCACCTTTGACAGTTGTCAGAGTCAGAGGCAAACAGCTTCCCTGGGTGAATGGTGAACTTATCAGCCTGTTCAGACAGAGGGATAAGGCCTGGTCTAAATTCCATCATACTCAAGATAGAGCGGATTGGGATGTATACAAACGCCTTAGAAACATTTGTACAACTCAGACTAGAAATTCTAGATCTAATTATTATAAAAATAACTTGGCAAATAACATTAATAATCCAAAGCAATTCTGGAGACAAATTAATAATGTACTGGGTACATCTAATTGTTCTCCTACTAATATGTTTATTAATAATGTATGTACAAATGATCCTGCTGAAATTGCAAATGCCTTCAGTCAGCATTTTTCACATCCACCCCTGGTACAATCTCCCTCTAATGCTGGATTTTACAGTGATACCATATTCAATGGCAACACTTTCTCTTTTAGAAGGGTCAGCTTGGTTGACGTGCAACAAGCAATAAGTGGTCTATCCTCAACGAGCAGTGCTGGTCCTGATGGCATTGAGGCAAAGTTCATAAAGCTTGCTTCCCAGGTCCTCTGTTCTCCTCTGGCTGATCTATTTAATCTTTCTTTTAATACATGTGAAGTTCCATCTGCATGGAAATGTGCAAAGGTTATACCACTTCACAAAGGTGGCGACCCCAATAACATGAACAATTACAGACCAATCTCTATTATTAATAGCATTGTGAAAGTTTATGAGAAAATTATTTTTAACCAACTTTCTGAACATTTATCGGTCAATAATCTTTTATCACCAGTTCAATCTGGTTTCAGAAAACATTTTTCTACAACTTCTGCTTTACTAAAATTTACAAATGATATATTTTCTGGTTTTGACAGCAACATGGTTACTGGTGCTTTATTTATTGACCTTACCAAAGCTTTTGATATGGTCGATCATTATTTGTTATAGGACAAACTTTATTCAGTTGGTCTTAATAGGTCTTCCCTCCTTTGGTTCAATTCATATCTTCATCATCGTCAACAGTGTGTTTTTTTTAAAGGTAGCTTCTCCAACTTTTTAACCATAGAGAGAGGTGTGCCACAAGGATCTTCACTTGGTCCCCTTTTATTTTCTATTTTCATTAACGACCTTCCCCTTTCTTGTACTGACTGCAAGACACAACTTTATGCAGATGATACTGTAATTTACTCATCCAAATCTAATACTATTGACATTCAGCACTCTATTCAGTCTGATTTTAACACTGTCCAACTTTGGCTTGAATCTAACAAACTATTACTCAATAAATCCAAATCCTATTTTATGCTTTTTCAGAAAAGACGGTGTTCTGTGCCAACCAATGAAATTAGTCTGACCTATTTGGATGGGACACCAATTGCAGCTACAGAACAATTTAAATATTTAGGTCTGTGGCTGGATTCCTCACTTTCATTTAACACTCATATTAACTCAATCACAAATAAAATCTCTTATCGTTTAAAATTACTGTATCGCTCAATTAACTGTTTTAGTTTCTTAGTTAGGAAAAGGATAATCTCTCAACTCATTCTGCCAATTCTTGATTACAGTGATCTAATTTATCAAAACACCACAGCTAGTAATCTCAAACCACTCGATGTCATCTATAACAGTCTTTGCAGGTTTATTCTCCGCTGTCCCTTCAGAACTCACCATTGTGTTATGTATGAACAACTCTCCTGGCTCCCACTATTCTCTCGACGACAATTTCATTGGTTATTATTTATTTTCAAATGCATCAATCTTAGTTTTCCTGAATATCTTAAACAGTATTTAATTCCATTTAGACCCTCGTATAGCTTACGCCATGCAAATCAGGTATTCTTTGTTGTCCCAAGAGTTAAAAAAGAAATTGGTAAATATTCATTCAAATATAAAGCTCCCTTTGATTGGAACAATCTCCTCATCTATTCGCTCTGTAACTTCTTTCACTTTGTTTAAGAACAGCCTTCTGCAATATTTGCACCATTCATGTAATTGCTTTTGACCTGCCTTTTTATTTGTGAATGTTTCAATTTGTATGTTATTTTTGATATATCTTTATGTTATTGCTTTACAAATCTATTGATTAAGAGTTTACAGTAAGTGTGTGTATGTGTGGGTGTGTGTGTTATTGTCATTTTTGTTTAGTATTTTAAGTTTCTATGTACAGTTTATTTATTCTGTCTGCTCTACTGTATCCATCCATTTTTTTTGTTGTTGTAATCTTGAGGACCCCCTTGAAAACGAGATGGTTCATCTCAAGGGGCTTATCCTCCTAATAAATAAATTGAAATTGAAATCTTGAAAGCTGGAGATTAAATATTATTCAAACATGCATGAACCGTTCTAAATACAACTTTAAGTGGGTAAATGAGGAAAACATTTATAAAAAGCTCTTAAAAGTAAACTTTGCATAATGTCTCCTTCAACCAATTTCTGGAGTGTTGACTTTGGTATTTTATATTGTACTAAAAGGATCATTGGAAGTCATTGGGAGATAGTCAGACATATTTATTAATGGACTGGTTGGACTTTGTGTGTGAGGCTGTGCTGGTGACTCATTCCCAAAAGTAGTTAAGCGTCATCCATGACTTTGATACGTCTGTCATATGGGGGGATATTACAGTCTGGCTGTGAAAGAATTCCTCTTATCCGGGGCTGGGTCGCGGGGCGCAGCAGTCTAAGCAGGGACTCCCAGACTTTCCTCACCCCAGACACTTCCTCCAGCTCTTCGGGAGGGATCCTGAGGCGTTCAGCAGAGAGATGTGGTCCCTCCCGTGGTGGGACATCATGCCTAAAAGATGCCCGAGCCTCCTCAGCTGTCTCCTCTCAGCGTGGAGGAGTAGCGGCTCTACTCCAAGCTCCTTCCGTGTGACTGAGCTCTCACCCTGTCTCTAAGGGAGCGCCCAGCCACCCTGCAGGGAAACTCACCACTTGCATGTGCGATCTTGTCCTTTCGGTCATTACCCAAAGCTCATGACCAGATGTGAAGGTAGGAATCTAGACTGACCAGTAAATTGAGAGCTTTGATTTTCGACTCCTTCTTCACCACAACGATGTGATACCGATCGCATCTCTGCAGATGCTGCACCGATCACCTGTCAATCTCAAACTCCCTCCCTCACTTATTATTATTATTGTTTATGGAAACAGCTCAAATATTTCACGTTGCTATAAAACCCGTTGTGATTCATTCCGAATTTTTGTTGTTGTTGTTGTTGTATATAGGAATAAATACTATATATTATTTTCAAAATGGTGTCCCAAAGGGAGGACACCACTGGAGCCCTCTGCTTTCTCCACGTGCTCTGCCTCTGCTCCTGCTTTAGCGCAACAACTGTCTGTGAGCTGCAGCCTCACACTGCGCTCTGGACAGACACCTCAGATAAGTTCAGTCTAACACTCATTACATCAACTGATTTTCCCCTAACTTTTAGCCAGCTTAGGTGATAGAACATCTTAATGGAGTCCAAACTTCTCCTCCAGTCTTTGATTTCACGCTGTGTGCTGATAATAATGGAGACAGTGATTGGCCTCCTTCTTGTCACTGCACGCTCTTGGACTTGCCTTTAGCCTTCTGCTGCCATAGACCGGGTCAGAGGGCAGATTGAGCTCTGATGACCAGGGCAGCACCAGTATCTGGAAGGACAAAAAGCACAGATGGACTCAGGGAAGCTGGCAGTCAGACAGACGCACATGAGCAAGAGACAGACAGCAGCGACAGGAAACATACAGCAGCAACAAAATTCTATTGCTGTCGAGTTTCTAAAACAGTGTTTTACATGCTGTTTTCATGGGATGAATAGTAACGCTAAGAAAAATTATTGTAAAATAATTGTAAAATAAACTTAAAGAGCAAAGGGGCAGGTGCTTGAGCACCACCTGAGCTCCACGTCCCTGTGCACGTGGAAAGGATTCTGAGGTTGATCCATTAATGTTTCAGCACCATTTAACATGAGCTTACATGTCACAGCAATAGTCTGTGGGAGCGTTGCCTATAAACTTGACTGGAATATTAAGTAATGTAACTTGAGTTGGACCATTTGGCTTCACAACAGGAGCTCTTCAGAGCGGAGAGGTGGACCCCGAGGCTGTCTGACGGACCCAGAACAGTGCACCTGGAACACTTCATCTATATCATCTTATAAATTTTAAAGCAGAGTTAGGAATTAACATGGTAGTTCAATAGTTTGCACTTTGTTAATTGAAAATTGAGGGATTATTATTTAAAAAAAAAAAAAGTGTAATAATATAAACATTATTTGTCTGTGTTTTTATAGATGAAAAATGGCAATATAACATTTTTGAATTCTATATGACCCGGAATCAGACTTTACAGGGATGTGGGCGGGGTTAGGTGAAAACTGAATTTTTTTAAGCACTCAGGTCTTGAAGGCAGGACAGGAGTCAATACATAAACCAATACGTATAATATGTAAACCGATGATGGGGGAACACCATTATAATGATATTACTCATGTACAAGTAAGCAGTAAATGTAAGTGGCCTGAATAATTACTCAGGTTTTTGGTTCAGTGGAGACATGGCCATCCAAGTGAATAGATTTCTGTATAATCAATAAGACGATTGGTTGTGTTCAGCCCAATAACCCCCAGGACCAGCCTGGTTTAAACGCTTAGGGCTTTTTGTATTGAAGGCTTAATCTATATTAGTGAAACATGTTTTTGTAACCTTTCATTGGATTATGTACTGTACTTTATTGTAACTTTAATATGAAACAATTTTACAGAAAGCTGAAACCCTTTACAAAATTATAAATAAGTTGACATTTACACACGTATTTTGCTTGATGTGGAAAAAACAGGACTGTGAAAGTTAATGCTTGAGCTGATAAGGCAGTATCTCTCTCCTACACTTTCAAATCAAAATCAAAATGTATTTGTATAGCACAATTCATACAAAAGTAAAACAAAGTGCTTTACAGTGACACAAAAACACATTAAAAATCACAATACAATCACAATAAGAGCATAAATAAATACATTAAAATGTACATGAAACAATAAAATACGGATCAAATTCCCTTAATCAAATGCACAGCTAAACAGAACAGTTTTAAGCCTAGATTTAAATACTGACAGTGTAGGGGCCTGTCTCACATCTTTGGGGAGACGGTTCCAGATTTTAGCTCCATAAAACTGGAACGCTTATTCCCCATGTTTAGTCCTGACCACCAGCAGGAGGCCGGTCCCTGAGGTCCTCAAAGTCCGAGATGGTTCGTATGGTACTAACAGTTCAGAGATGTTGTTGCTTGGCCGTGGAGGGACTTAAACACAATCAAAGCTGCTTTAAAGTCTATTCTCTGAGCCTGAAGCCAGAGCAGAGACCTGACTCAGACTAATGTGCTCGTACGTCCTGGTTCTAGTCAGGACCCGAGCAGCAGCGTTCTGGATGAACTGCAGCTGTTTTACAGCTCGTCTGGAGAGGCCAGTGAGCAGCCGTTACAGTCGACTAACCTATTGGAGACAAATGGATAAGTCACTCCAAGTCTGGGTTAGACACTATATTTTTTTATTTTGGCAATGTTCTTCAGATGGTAAAAAACTGCTGATATTATGGATTTGATGTGGCTGTCAAAGTTCAAATCTGAGTCCATTATTACACCTAAATTTCTCACTTGACTTGAAGGTTTTAGGAGAGAGACTGGAGGTGACTGCTGACACTTTGTCTTTGTTTCTGTGGGCCAAACACAATGATTTCTGTCTTGTCTGAATTTAACTTTCTGCTCATGAATGACCTTTACCCTGGTGAACCTGCTGTTTAGTCATATATTCAGAGACATTCATCACAGCTTAATTATACAATGTTTAAACTTAAATTGTTACCACTTGAGTCTTTAAATAATTTATTTAGAGTTCTGAAATAACAAATACATAAAATGTTCAAAATCTGCTTCAGATTAGTTTGTTTCAATTAAATATTTACATTCAAAGGGTGCACAATGCAATTCATTGTGCAATCAATAAAAAGTCTGATTATTTCAAACGTGAATAATCAGACTATTTATTGATTGACAGCATAACTAAAACAAATTCAACACATTTCATTGTTCTATTTACGGCCTTCCAAACTCTGTCAAGTGGAATATGTACAAATCCCTGGTTTGTTCCCATGGCATTTTCAAAGCAAATATTTTACACTGCTATATTTCAATTTATTAACAGTTTTATGCAAGTCCAATTCCATATAATTTTACTGTTGGAAAATGTCCCATCGAATAATTGTATTTTGCAGTGAGTAAAACCAGCCACTTGTCCAGAGGCATCACTTTCAGAGCTGGAGAAGACGGTCCAACATTGTTCTGGAGCAGTGTCTCTGACAAACTGCCAAAGTCTATCGCAGTCATGTGTAGCACTAAGGTGTTTTCATGCTCACGCTCAACGTGAAATAATAACCAGCCAACGCCAATTATCCCAAAATAGCTTCAGTGGCCTGCCACTATACACTGCAGGTAGCATGTATAATTCAAGAGGAACGGACCTAGTATGGAAAAATAATTCATATTTGTCAGCAAGACACTCCATGCATTTAGGAGTGAAATCACAGGGACTATAATTATCTAAATATAAAGGATAAAACTTTGCCAAACATTATAACTGGTTAAAGATTTTGAACATTTATTCTGGAAAATGTCATGTAGAAATGCTTTTGGTGCCTGCGACTTTAACCTCGAAGAGCCAGTGTTTATCTGTTGTGACTTAAAGGTGCCCTAATTAACTTTTCTGACTGACGCCACCTGTTTGTCACCATGGAGACATTATGCCTTTTCTGGGAATGTTCCACAGTATTCACCTTATTCCAAAGGTTGCAGTCACCTCCATTAATTATGCCCCTCCTTCCTTAGCTCTGCAGGAACAGTACAACATTACAAAGTCTTGTTGGTGCACATGAACATTGAACAGTTTACACAAATCGACCTACTTTAAATAATATTTTAGCCTCGAGACTTTTCTTTTGTCGTCCATTAAAATGATTAGAATTCATGCTTAACATGAAATCACAAAACAATGGAAGTAGCGATCAGAAGCTGTCACACGTCTTCATGAAGACCAGCGGGCCAAGTTACAGCTCAGATACTGCATTTGAATAAATACTTTATAGTATGTTTAATGACGTACGTTTAAACCTATGTGGAACGTTCTAGGAAAAGTGGTTACACCACATGGAGAAAACAGAAATAATTATTGTTTTCCCTCAAATTCCCGGAAGCCTACTGTATATTTTGAAAATTGCTATTGTAAAGATGCTTTCAGCCTTAATAGTGTAATTAAACACATAAAGACAATGGGAACAATATGTTAACCACAATTAGCAAAAAAAAAGCTGTGCTTATTATGGTGTTTGAGTGCTATATTGAATTTGTAAATACTCTCTCACAACGCTCTGAGATGTTGAGGTTTTCTTTCAGCAGGAAATGACTGACAGAATAAGGAATGCATAAAAGGGTTAGTTCATGTTAGATGTTCTGAACATAAAGTCAGACTGACATGGTTTGGACATGTTCACAGGAGGAATCGTGTGATTAGACAATGTAAAGGTTTACGCTGCCAGACAAGAAGCACAGGGGAAGAACCAAGACTGTATGTAATGAAGAAAGAGAGGACAAATGGAAAACATCAGGGGCTAAACCCAGAAACAGGACTACAACAGGAATCAGAAGTCAGAGGTTGATGAAAGTTCTCAGCTTTATCAAATGAACATGTGCGTGAACATGAACATGCACGTAGCAGGTCAGAACTACTTTTGTTTGGCAATTGATAATAAATGTGTACCACTTCATAACATAATAGATGAGCACATGTAAGGCAGTAAATGCTTATTGGAAAACAAATAATAAAAAGGGACTTTGGAGGCAGGGGCTTCGAGTCTGCTTGATAGTGATAGGTAATTTTTAACACTTTCAACTTTAAACTCAATTTTCTATATCCTGTTCTATATTTCTGATGATCTAATTTTGCATTTCTCAATGACAACAATTGAAAAATTATAAAACTTTCCAGATGACCACCTTCAGTTGCAATTTACAATTTCAATTTTGAGTGGGTCCAAAAACACTGACAGTACAATTGATAAAACACAAACCAAATGTGAGTGAGTATGAAAACCTTCTTCATGAGAAAGTTTTTTTTCAGCATTCCCATCAAACAGTAAGAGTATCAACTGCCAAATTGCAATTGCTTAATTGTATGTAAACATAATATACCAATGTGTGTTTCTTCTTGCTCATTTCAGGACATTTACACAACACAATGATGCACATCTTTGTTCCCGAGGGTGATTATCAATATTAGCATTTTAATTTTTTTTTTACAGTCTCTCCAATTTGCACACTTGCACAGGACATATTTAATCCAGCTATAACAAGTCTGTGTAATTGTAAAGCCTCCGTCTGGCTCACTGCATTCTGATTAATACAGTGATTTGCCTCACAGTTGTGCTGATTATCGTGCCCACTGCGCCCAGCATCACCATCCGCCTTGTTTTCTGGGAGTAACTTCTTCCAGAAAGACAAGATCAGCAGCCAAAACAAACCCAACCACAAGCAGTCATTATGTCTGAAGAGCTCACTTATCTCAGTTTTGAAAATATGTTAAGTTTTTCTTAAATATACACCACTCACTCACATAGTTAACATGTCGCTTCAATCTGGAACATTCCCAAGGGCCTTGAAAACTGCGGTCATTAAGCCTCTCCTAAAGAAGAGCAGTCTTGATGCCTCAGAACTGAAAAATTATCGGCCCATCTCAAATCTGCCATTTCTTGGCAAACTCCTTGAAAAGGTTGTTTACCAACAGCTCACTGACTTCCTCTTAATAAACAACTCCTTTGATGTTTTCCAGTCAGGTTTTAGACCTCATCACAGCACTGAGACTGCTCTTATCAAGGTGACAAATGACATCCGCCTGAACACTGACGCGGGCAAAGCCTCAGTCTTAATTCTGTTAGATCTGAGCGCTGCTTTTGACACTGTCGATCATGGGATCCTCCTACAGAGACTAGAGGACTGGGTGGGCATCACTGGCACTGCCCTAAATTGGCTGAAGTCCTACCTTGAGGACAGGGAGTACTTTGTTGAGATTGGTAACTGTGTCTCAGACCACGTAAGCTTGACCTGTGGGGTGCCCCAAGGGTCAATCCTGGGACCCCTTCTGTTCAACCTCTATATGCTGCCCTTAGGTCAGTTAATACTCAGCACAAATGTGTCTTATCACAACTACGCAGATGACACTCAGATCTATGTCTCACTGACGGCAGGTGAATATGGACCAGTGAATTCACTCTGTCACTGCATCCAACAGATCAGCATGTGGATGCAAAACAATTTTCTTCAGCTAAACTCAGACAAGACTGAAATCATTGTCTTTGGGCCGCAGAAACAGAGAGAAAGTGTCAGCAGTCACCTCCAGTCTCTCACTCTAAAACCGACAAATCAAGTTAGAAATCTGGGGGTAATAATGGACTCAGACCTGAACTTTAACAGCCACATCAAATCAATAACATCAACAGCCTTTTACCACCTAAAAAACATTGCCAAAATTAAAGGTATAGTGTCTAAACCAGACTTGGAGAGACTTATCCATGCATATGTCTCCAGTAGGTTAGACTACTGCAACGGCCTGTTCACTGGCCTCTCCAAACGAGCTGTAAAACAGCTGCAGTACATCCAGAACGCTGCTGCTCGAGTCCTGAAAAGAACCAGGAAGTACGATCACATTAGTCCTGTGCTCATGTCTCTGCATTGGCTTCCTGTGGCTCAGAGAATTGACTTTAAAGCAGCTCTGCTTGTGTTCAAGTCTCTCCACGGCCAAGCACCAAAGTACATCTCTGACATGTTAGTGCCATATGAACCATCTCGCAATCTGAGGACCTCAGGGACCGGCCTCCTGCTGGTGCCTAGAGTCAGGACTAAACATGGGGAATCAGCATTTCAGTTTTTTGCAGCTAAAATCTGGAACAGTCTCCCCGAAGATGTGAGACAGGCCTCCACTCTCACAATGTTTAAATCCAGGCTAAAAACAGTTCTCTTTAGATGTGCATACGACTGAAAGATCTATCTGCACTCTTCTCTTTTAAAGCACTTTATTTTAAAATGATTTTAAAATGATTCTGTTGTTCTATGTTTTGTGATTTTAATGCAACTTTTCCTGTTATGTAAAGCACTTTGAATTGCCCTGTGTACGAATTGTGCTCTACAAATAAACTTGCCTTGCCTTGCCTTCAACAAATATTATTAATAACAGTGGTTTATCGCACAAAAATACATTTGGCTTTTTGAAAACACTGCCGGACAAAAAGTAAATTGTAATTCTATAAATTGTTCGACTGCAACGTAATTACAGTAAAAAGCAAAAGCAAAATGTCATCGGGAACGTGTACAGACATTATTTCAAAGGAGTTGTCTTAAAGGGATGTCTTAAAGCAATTTTGTTGTAAACCTGGGAGTTTCATTTTCTGTTGTTTAAACCCTGTATAACACAAAACATAAATGCTAGTTTTCTTTTTAATAAATGCTGTACAAAGGTAAATGCAATCCCCGTATATGTGTAACACAACAAGAGGGAAAAATGAAAAAATAAAACAATAAAAAGCATTATATTCTCCACCTGCTCCATAGACTGTTCAGAGGAGCTGCCCACTGAGCTGCACGGACACTCTGGACTCACTCCGACGTGAGGGGAAATTAACAGAGCAGAGATGGACTGCTGTTGCTGAAATACCAACAGTGGCCTTGCGTTCTCTACGGACACAACTTTTACTTGTTTGTAGTTTCAACCCACAATCCTCATAGCAGAGTCCATCATGCACAATAACCCAACCTTAAGGATTTGCAATAGAAAAGAAGCCCATTTGGTGTGTTTGGTGTGGAAAATAAATAGTATTAAGTGTATGTCTGTACTAAAACGTTTAAGAGTGGATACACTTTGCCACTTCAGTTCATCTGACAGAGAACTGGTAAATCACAACCTTATATCTGCCTGAAACCAATTATAACACCCTAGTTGTTTAGATTAACGAATGTCTGTTGTTAGGTACGTCTTGGTTAGGTAAACTCAGCTGACAACAGAACAGTCTGCTCCTTACCTTAAACAACCTGTTTGTGTAACTTCAGTGTAGCTCCTCCCTTCAGACAGACGTAATGAATTCACGCACTAGACCCCTGTCAGAAAAACTGAAGAACCCACTTCAATGAGTGGCAAAACATCTTCACTCTTTAAACAATTTTGCCCAGTTGAAAGAATTCAATTTTCTTTTGATATTTTAAAAATTTAATTTGTTTATTTTCCCATAGAAATACTTTTCGAATACATACACTTTAAGCACATTTGAAGGCTCCTTACAACCCTTTAGGTGCCAAGCACAACTTCCCAAAGAGATTTGTATATTTAATCCAACTTTATTTTATGACTTTTTTTGCACAAAATGACACACAGAGCTGGCATTTATGAGTAGAGCTTTGAGTCTACCCCTTTACTATTTTACACACATAAATTAAATAAATACATAAAAAGGGAAGAAAGAAAAGAAAAAACATACACTAATGATTATTAAATAAGTAAAATACAAAAAAAAAAAAAAAGAAGCGGGGGATCTCCACACTTACTTCTCCGCATCAGGAAGTAAAATTAGTAGTATTAGAATTGGGTCAATCAATGACAAAAATGGATTCCATGTTCACCTAAATTTGTCAAGGGAACCTTTAAGTGAAAACCTTTTTCCATTTTCAAATTATAAAGTCCGTCCCTCACCCACTGGTCATGGGATGGGGCGTCAGAAAGCTTCCACTTCTACGAGCCAACAAGATAGTAAAAGCCAAAGCCTGTTTTAAGAGACTAGAGAGATCTGTATCAACCGGGACACCGAATATAGCCGATACTGGGTTAGGGTGAGGCCATAGGCTTGGCTAAGTGTATCAAAAATATTCATCCAGAAATAGTTTAACTTGGGACAGGCCCAGAACACAAGTATGATTGGCTGGGGATTTTCTACATCTGTTACACTTATAAATCCTAGATAATTTTGCAGTTGTGTAATTTATCCTATAAAAGACTTTACACTGAACCAAAGCGAGCACATATAGAAGAGGAGTGTATTCATTTCAAAGCTGTATCCCATTGTTGTTCAGACAAAGCCACATATAGTTCGTCTTCCCACTCTTTAAGACTCTTTAAGTAGAAGAGATTGACCTTGAGAGTGTTGCGTCAATCATACAGAACAATATTCAGATACAGCACTTCTGCTGATGGTCAACTTCCAAAAGAGTCTGAAAAGCTTTCAGGAGGACGGTTAGGGTAGTGGGGAACTGTTTCTTAACAAAATCTCATATTTGTAGGAAGCAAAAGAAATACGATTTAGGCAAGCCGTATTCAGACGATACGTCGGCAAAGGATGAGAAAATATTATCACTGTAGAGATCCTTAACCTTGTTAAGTCCTTTATTATGCCAAATTGGAAAGGCCACATCTGTAACTGAAGGGGCAAAACTGCAATTCTTCAATAGAGAGGACAATAATGAAGGACCCTGCAAGCCAAGTTGTTTCCTGCATTGCCTCCAGATAGCCACTGTTGCTTTAACTATGGAATTTTGTCCAACAAGTGATAAAGGTAGGAGAAGTTGAGAACATAGAATTGAAGATAATGCATAACGACTACATGCTTTCTCCATATGCACCCATCTATATAATCACACATCCAATATAGGAGTTTCTGAATGTTCACAGCCCAGTAATATTGCCTAAAGTTGGGAAGCGCAAGACCACTGTAAAACAGTGACTGTAAAACAGGCTTATGAATTCTGGCCGGTTTCCCACTCCATACATTTTTTATTTAATATTTTATTCCAGTTTATTGAAAAGAAACAAGAACTTAGATAGGATGGTCATTTTAGCTAGATTAACGAGTCTAAACAATGTCAAAAGTAAAAGAGACCAACGATCAAAATCCTTCCCAACACTCTCAAGAAGGGCTGTGAAGTTGCTTTTTACCATATCAGGTATGGAAAAGGTTATAAAAATACCTAAATACCTAAAATCTGACTCTGCCCATTTGAAGGACTATGGCAATGGCAAATAATAATGGTGAAAGGGAGCAGCCTTGCCTCGTGAAAGACAAGGTGCTATTTGTTTGGACTGATGCCATAGGACAGGAATGCAACAACCTCACCCAGAGAATAAAATCCTTGCTCAGCCTGAATCTGTCCATCACTTTGTAGAGAAAGGTCCACTCAACACGATCAAACGCTTTCTCTGCATCGAGAGACACTCTGATCCCCGCTGTTGAACAACATGGCGTGTAAATAATATTCAAAAGACGTCTGGTGTTATGATGAAAATGACGCCCTGCCATGAAGCCAGTCTGATCTAAGGAGATTATTTCGGGTAACACAAGATGCAAGGACTTTAGAAAGAATTTTAAAATCTACGTGGAGCGGTGAGATGGGTCTGTGGCTACTACATGAGAGTGGATCCTTATCTTTTTTTTTTTTTATTTAAAAGATAGCATTTCGAGAAGGCTTCATTATACATATCCTTCAAAACTGGCGCCAAAAGATCAGAATTGGCCTTGTAATATTCGGTCGAGAAGCCATCTGGGCCAGGCAACTTGCCAGTGTTCAGTGAATTAATGGTCATTTGAATCCCAGTCACTGTGATGGGGTCGCCCTGGCTACAAGACGCCTCCTCCTCTGTTTGTGGAAAACAATATGTTGAAGCACATCCCACGCACTGGGCGGCGAGTTAGATGTAACTCGGAATAAAAAACTTTCATTTATCTTCCTGTGATCAGATACAATCTCATCTGTGTCAGACTAAGTCGGCTAAAAGTTTCCCAGCTTTATCACCGGACTTTTAAAAATCTCTGCTTCACCTTTGTCTTAGCCGCTGTAGTAGTAGTTAGGTTAAGATGAGCCTGGAGTGTAACTCGTTCAGTGTAAAGATTAGGATCTGGGTCAGAGGCATAGCTGTTGTCAACATCCTATATTTTGCTCAACAAGTCCTTTGTTTGAACTAACTTTTCTTGTTTTAATTTGGAAATAAAGCTGAGAGCTGGCCTCTCATGAAGGCCTTTAATGCCTCCCAACGTGTACCTCTAGAAATGTCAAGTGTATCGTTCAACTCTAGAAAAAGCATATTACAGGTCCTCAAAAAGTGCTTATAATTGGCCATCATCAATAAACCAGATTTGTATCTCAATTGTTTACAAGGATGGGAGTGGGTTCCCCGTGCTAACTCAAAAGACACAGGCGCATGATCAGGTATGGCTATGGTGTGGGTAGGTAATCACAACTTTGAATTTTGAAGAATAATCTGATATCGACAAGAAAGAAATCAATACGTGTAAGTATGGAGTGATGAACATTCCTAAATCTCCATGGATCTACAAGCCCCGAATCCAAGTTAAGTCTTAAGTCTTTTGGCTAAGTTTTTGAAGATTTTGTTAGTGGAAGGGTCTTAATTGGGGACCTATCCAATGAAACATTCTGAATAAAGTTAAAATCTCCCCCAGTAATGTAATTGATAAGCAAAAAAGAAGGTGTCATCGACTCAGTTTGGACCATAAGCACTCGCCAGCACCACCAAAGTTACCTGATATAAGAATAAAACCATTGTCTGGGTCAGCCATAACTTTATGTTCTTTGAACAGAACAGCGAATGAATATAGCAGCTCCTCTGGCATTAAATTTAGGCAAGGCAAGGCAAGGCAAGGCAAGTTTATTTGTAGAGCACAATTCGTACACAGGGCAATTCAAAGTGCTTTATATAAACAGGAAAAGTTGCATTAAAATCACAAAACACAAAAAGACATACAGAATCATTTTAAAATAATTTTAAAATCATTTTAAAAGAGAGTGCTTTAAAAGAGAAGAGTGCAGATAGATCTTTCAGTCGTATGCACGTCTAAAGAGACCTGATTTTAGCCTGGATTTAAACATTGCCAGAGTGGAGGCCTGTCTCACATCTTCGGTGAGACTGTTCCAGATTTTAGCTGCAAAAAACTGAAATGCTGATTCCCCATGTTTAGTCCTGACTCTAGGCACCTGCAGGAGGCCGGTCCCTGAGGTCCTCAGATTGCGAGATGGTTCATATGGCTCTAACATGTCAAAGATGTACTTTGGTGCTTGGCCGTGGAGAGACTTGAACACAAGCAGAGCTGCTTTAAAGTCTATTCTCTGAGCCACAGGAAGCCAGTGCAGAGACCTGAGCATGGGACTAATGTGGTCGTACTTCCTGGTTCTTGTCAGGACCCGAGCAGCAGCGTTCTGGATGTACTGCAGCTGTTTTACAGCTCGTTTGGAGAGGCCAGTGAACAGGCCGTTACAGTAGTCTAACCTACTGGAGACAAATGCATGGATAAGTCTCTCCAAGTCTGGTTTAGACACTATACCTTTAATTTTGGCAATGTTTTTTAGGTGGTAAAAGGCTGTTGATGTTATTGATTTGATGTGGCTGTTAAAGTTCAGGTCTGAGTCCATTATTACCCCCAGATTTCTAACTTGATTTGTCGGTTTTAGAGCGAGAGACTGGAGGTGACTGCTGACACTTTCTCTCTGTTTCTGCGGCCCAAAGACGATGATTTCAGTCTTGTCTGAGTTTAGCTGAAGAAAATTGTTTTGCATCCACACGCTGATCTGTTGGATGCAGTGACAGAGTGAATTCACTGGTCCATATTCACCTGCCGTCAGTGAGACATAGATCTGAGTGTCGTCCTGCTGAACTCCCTCAATCCGTGATGATTTTCAGGTTTCATAAATTACTTATCCGAGAACAATTTGCTGTTTTAAGTCCTTAAATCCTCATCAGACTCGTTCTGAGCATTTGTGCCATCTGAACATAATAACTGCCGCTGCTAGCTCGAAAGTCGTGTGTCATAAAGTGCATATGTGCTATCTGCTGGCTGGATGCATTCAGTACGTGTTATTGCACACGCCAGACAAATCCTTTTATTAGGTCCATAATAAACTATAAATAAAGTAATGAAGATAGAACCTTTTACATTTATTTTTATTTTAAGTTTTTTTTTTTTATTTTGAACTGTGTGAGAAAATACTGTGTTGGTTTATTCCCCTTATTCTGCCCCACCCACTTTTGCCTCTTTTTGCTATCGTTCAGCATTTCCGCTGTGTTTGCTCTTCCTCGGTTCAACCCAGTTGAAATGAGGAAAAACTCTTACAGCTAAAATAATTAAATAATAAAGTAGATTGATGTATGTAAAATATTCAATGTAAATGAGCAACAACAAGTGAACATTGCATTGATTCTCTGCTTATTTTGTGTAGATACTTGCAGCCCCAAGTAAACTAACTGAAAGGAACATTATAACAGATGGCAGCGCCCACGGCAACCTCCAGAATAAGGTGAACAAAAAGGCAATATATTATGCACCTATAACTAACCCGCACATTTGACCTGGTAGCATATTTTATTTGAGTCATCGCTCATTAGCAGATTTAATCAAGCATCAATTATTGTACAGGCCAAATCAATATTGATAATACATTCTGGAGGACATCTCGAGAGTCGTTTACCTCGATGGAAGATTGTCAATGCAATCATGTTCAATGTGCAGTGGTAGGCTATTTAAAGGTTCACTAATTTCTCTGGTGAAGGGTTCAGCACCTATTTTTCAAAATGGTAGGCGTTAATGTTATGTAAGGTTAATGTTTAATGTCTTACTGTGGAACATTCCAGGCAACACAACGTAGACACGCAGCGTACCCTTTGCCGGATTGTGCAACTTCAAATAGATGTTCTGTCATTATTACATTCTGGTTTGTCACAGTCTGTTGACATCCTACATTATGAGACAACATGAGCATTATTTATATCCTAAACACTCCAGGGAGCTCCGAGTACAGCTGCGTAACAGATTTCATATTGGCTTTTACAAACTGGAGTGTGTCTGTTTGGTATGAGGCCACTGCGGCTCTACACCTGCAGCTTGATACTATTACCTCCTTGAGCAGTGATCCGACACGGCACACTCCACATGTGAGGGGCCTGTCCCACCAGGGGAAGGGACATACAATGGAATAACCAGGCCATTACACATGAATGACTCCACGTACTGATACAATGATAGGCTCACATATGCCTGTTGGCCTATTGTCCTTTTGGAAGTGGAGCGTAACCTTTTACATTCACGTTTCACCGTGCAGAATATTTAGAATTTTATAGAGGAAAGGAATGTATTTATCTATCCCTGCTGCCTCACCCGCGCAACCTCCATCCCGCCCTGCTCAGCTGTGATAGGCCGAGCTGAGCCTATCACCGCTCAGCGTAGTTGTTTTAAATTCAAGATTGATTTATGCTTTCTGCTTGTACAAGACACGAGGAAACCAGGCTGTATCATATCCTGCTCTACAGCGCCTGCACATCGCTCATCATTCCCTGCCGGGCTCGAGCACCAAGACTAACATGTATATCAATACACTGCATATTATGTCAATCTAGTTGTATTTCATAAATTATTTGTTGTCTTCATTTGAGTTTGTCTAGGTTCAAATTCTGGTGAGTATCACAAAATCAATACTTTTGGGGTCAAGACCTCTTTTTCAAGGGTTACCTGGGGCAAAATGAAAAATCTAGCAGCACATAAATCATAAAAATATTTACACAATTAAGAGATATTTAAGAAAATAAAACATAATTTATATTTAAAAGCACAAGCGATTCTCTTTTTTGTAATAAAGTCTATTCAAACGCTTTTGAAAATGTGTGTCTTTTGTTATATCAGTGTGCTTTTTCTTCAAATAAGAATGCTTATTTACCTGACAAGCTTCCTCTGACGAAGGCAGAACTCCAGCCACCAAAACATGTCAAGTAAATTACCATATATTTCTTTGAATTATCTGTCTTATTATGAGAAAGCACAAATCAACGAAAGTTGGTTCATTGAAACTTCTCCACTAAAAAGAGTGTTATCCTGTCATTATGTTCGTTCCACCTTAGCTTGAATTAATAAATATGTTTGCGTAAAAAACTACAAAAGAATGTAATGTAATTAATTAAAAATTGATTCATATTTTTGTATCGATCCACCACCAGGAGTATACGGGCAGCATTGCATCTGGTTAGTGTTCTCCCACGCATCTGAGTTTACAGGTTGATTAGTATTCTGTGGTTATGTCTTTTCACCCAGAAAAAAAAAAAAACATGAAGCACTGGGTTGAAGCAAACATCACTGGAACAGAGGACATCAAACATCGTAGCTGGATTAAGGAGAAGTGTCTAAATCAAGACTATGAACTGGGACGATGGGATCTTTTTTACCCTCTCACACCTGGGATACTGTCCTGAAGAAGTCAGACTGTAAATGACCACTACTGGTAGAACGACAGCACCAAAACCTGCGTAAATCAGCACCAAACCAAACACCAAATCAACCTAACAAAGACACCTTACACACAACTTACTGAATGTGATGCCGTACTTTTGTGCAGTAACAGTATTTTAACATTGCCGCTTTGTCTCATTTGATATTTGACTGAAAGTGTACTTTTCCTCCTATTGACTGAAAGTGTACTTTTCCTCCTATTGACTGAAAGTGTACTTTTCCTCCTCGGTCCTGTTGTGTCCCGGGCTGTGCGGCGCTGATCTCCGCTGGATACTGTTTTGAGTGACAGACGACAGTGGCCCCCTGTTTCTCCTCGCTCCAACCCTGGTCCAACTCCTTCCCACATCAAACCCCTGTGTGGGTCCAACGCTGTCAGTCCTGCCACAGCTTGTGTCAAAACCATAATGACTTTACTTCACGAACACATCTTTGAATCCGACTGTCAAATCAGGCACAATATACCATATTTATGTCGCGTCCCATGATGCCAGCGTCCATTTTAATTCATGTAATTTTCTGTATAATGTAAGCTGTTTATAGTGCCACAAGCGCACATTTTTCACACCAATTTGTCTGAAAGGTAATTAACTAAAGTGGTTTCATTAATTTGAGCTCTCATTTAGACTGAAGCGCTCCCATCTGCTATGTCTAAAAAAGCCCCGCTGTGATGAGTAATATGTTCAAAATGTATTGGCACATTTGTGGAATGTAGCAAATCGGTAAAGGCAGATATTTGATTATACTTAATAAATGTACATGGTCTAATTACAGCTATCTAAAATTGCTATTCATTTTATTTGAATTACCCGCTGCATGGATGTTTTTGTGCTCATTGAGTTCACTGAAAATAAATAAAAATTCAAATGGAATGGAGTGGATAAAGAGGCATTTTTTGTGAGAAATTAAACACTCCATTCAGTTCAATAACAGTGATGATTGGCAGGTTATTACGTACAGTCTAGTCATTTTAAAGGGTATCATACTTTTGTTTTTAATAATATTTAAGGCACACGTACATCTTTCTTATTATAAATTGCAATATTGATCTAAAACTCCGCTGACCTCCGTATTGAAAACTGCACTGCTCATTTTCCGTCTTCACCTTCACATTACGTCACTGTAAATACCATCACGACAAAATGCCAGGCCTTTTTATGGAAGCAGATCAAGGTATATAGATATTTTTCCATTTGTGCCTAAAATAACCACACAACACTGCTGAATCCTGTGTGTATTATCGTTCGAAAAAGGAAATTGGAACATGATGTAAAGAGCAGGGCGTAAAGATTACTCAAGCATGCTTTAATTACATAATAATCTACATACAACGTTTCATGAAATGAGAAGAGAAAACAATTTTAACATGGTGTAGAGCTTCTTTTGCATACTGTGTCTCCATTAAATGTGCAAGTGTCAAGAAAGCTGACACTTTTTAATTTCTTTTCAGATAAATAACATATCTGTCTGTCTGTGTGTCTGTCTATCTATCATCATGAAATTATTATAACGTACAGACATTGAATTTAGTTTGAATATATTTCAGACCTTACTGAAATCTCAGTAATCTTGTTGTATTAGTCATTGATGGTATAAGAGTTGTAATTTAGTTGTAATTTCTTTAAGATTCTGCTTCATTAAAAAAAAAAAAAGTTCTCCCTGGATTTATTTTCGTCTCCTACAGCAGCAAAAGGTGAAACCCACTGCACTGTAGCGCGCCAGCAATCCTCAGGTTTAAAGATAGAAACTTTAAAGTTCACCGGTTCCTTCAGAGCGAAACGGCCCGTCCATCATAACTGTGGCCTCACGAGAGTCCACCACTCCCTCTGTCCACACGTCTCCTGCTGGCCTATAGCTACGGCAATCACAGCAGACATATTTAGTACTTCAGATGGACTCGACGAGTACAGCTGTCATTACCTGGAAGAACAGCAAAGAACAGACGCTTATAGAGCCACAGTTACACTCCGAGGGAGCTAAACTTAGACTCAGATAATAAAGCAACACACAGCGCAGTTCAGAAGTTTCACTGAACGAAGGAAAATGATATACTTGTTTTCTGTCACTTATAACTAATCATTCTATTTATTTAATTTATATGTGAAATACAATCTGATGTGTTCATACAGTATATCACTTAAATTAAATTGCTTGCATTTGAAGCAGAGTGCACTGTTAGATACAGGAAATATGTGTTGGAGTGAGGGATAGTGCTAAAGAAAGTTTGATTGATTTTATTTTAATTTTTTTATCAAGTACAGTATGTATATAACGTTACATGCTTCTAACATTGCATGTAGAACAGATCCATGTTTTACTTTCTAACAATATTGTTCTACAATTCAGTTTGGATGATTTAACAAACAGACTCCTTTTGGAAGGTGAGCTGGCAGATTCTTAATTTGAAAACAAACAAGTTACTTTTGTTCACCCTGTAGTCTTGAACGGTCTATTCTTGACAGTGGACTATGGGAGAAAGTCGGATGTAGAGGAGTGTACCTTTGACTTCAGCCTGCCTGGATTTGATGACTTTTACAGTAGCCTTGTGTCCATTAAATGTCTTTCCCCAGTGTTTTTCTTCCATGCGGAACAGCCTCTCCTTGTGGAGAGTTTAGGAGGTCTATCAAAAGGGAAGAGACCTACGATTGTTCTTCAAAACCAGGACAGCTCAAAAAGACAATGGGCCCTGTAATGTTGCATACTTTAAAGGTCGCGGTAAGTATTCTCCAGACCTGCAGAAAAAGCAGGCCAAAGCCACCACAGAGACTGTTTCTTGTTCAGATCAGAAAAAGGAGACTCTTTTCACCTCTTTTGGGGGTCTGTAGAGATGGGTACAGAGAATCTGTTCCACTCAAGAACCTCCCTTCTTGTGAATCTTGTTCACACAAAACACACAAAGAAAAATGTGTTTGAGGAACTAGTTTATACCCCTGACCAGGCCTGGCAGGTGCTGTTGGGGCGGGGTGTTATCCACAAACTATTCACCAACTCACCCTTAAGTCACAGATAACATGCCACGTGCTGTATAAGCATCCTGACTCAAGAGCAAGATGCTGAGGATATGTTATGGCATGAATCTAAGTTACACCTGCAGCACTTTGATACTTCAGGACAAGAATGGTTTAATGACCTGATCATATATCACCAAAGTTCATCTTGGCCCTGTCTGGGATGTCTGCGATGTTCAGAACACGTCAAAGTCTGTTCCTTCTCCTGAGACAAGACCTGACTGTTTTAATCTGACCCGCTGTTTTGTGATCTTGAAAATTTGATCTTGATGATGAGAATCTGTTACATCAGTGATTGCGGATTTCACTGCGTAGATGCATAAAAGATGTTTTTTCTGGGTCTGTGCTCAAATTAAACATGGAGCAAGCATCTCCAAACTCGTAGTAAGTCCTGTTTTCACGTCTCCATTCTTATAATAAGTGTAATTTAGACATGACCTGCAGGGGCGCTGTTAAAGCATGTCTTTATCTGTTGTTTTTTGGCATCTAAACAAACGATCAAATTGTTTTGATTTAGAGGACTTGAGTTGAACTAATGACTTAAGCAGTGGCACAGAGCTCCAAATGAATGTACCTACTGGACAGTCAGGACTGACCACATGTTTAGATGTCAAATTGCAGGGATTTTGCTGTAAAGTGTGCGAGTGGAATATGAATTGCAGTTGTACTTTTCAGGATTCACTTATGTGCAGCTTCATGTGGACAAATCCAATGTTGTGACTTTTAAGTGCACGCAGTCTGTGGTGTATCAGATTATAAAGGTTTGTCCTCCACTTCAAAATATTAGTTCAGTCTTGGTCTCTATACTTTTTTTACTTGAATGGACAGCACTGCCACAGTGTGTCGTGTTCATGTCTCCGGGTGCCGCACTGATGATATTTAAACTTCCCCTGTGTGAGACATCCAGAGTTCTTTCTCTTTACATTTTCTGAGGCTTCATTCATTTCTATTCACCTTTTTCTGCCCGGCCCACTTTTGCCACTTTTTGCCACAGATACGCACTTTTGTTGTAAACGCACTTCCGTTTGACAAGAACTCCGTTAAAGCTAATGACGAACGAGGGAAAAGTCTCGCCGCTAAAATGTTACATAAAGTAGACAGATTTGTGTAAAATGTAATGAACACGAGCAACAACAAGTCAACAACGCACCGATTTCCTGAGAGGTCTATTTTCTGTTGAGCTCGTCTGCTCCATGTAAACTAATACAACGGAAACAAGATGGCGGCGCGTACGGCAACTTCTGAAATAAGGTGAATAGCAATCATCTTTATTCATTATGAATAATTTTTTAGTTTTGCTGTGTTAAATGATATATATAATCTTTGTAAGATAAGCTTCGTACTAAACTATAAAATAAGTTGTTTCGGATCCAGAATGCACACATTTTTTTGTGAAGACTGAGTCTGGTCACTCCGCCCTCCGACAAGCTTCGAGTCAATTCCAAAATATACTGTGCAGTCAAATGTGTTTGTGAGACTGAAGAGTTGATTGGTCTCCTATGTTGTAGAATAAAATCTAATTTCTCCACTCTCAGTAAGATTGTATTCTTTTCAAGGTATTTATGAGCAACAAGAATAGAATAGAAATACATTGACAATATATTAATTATGTTTATTGCTGTGGAACATTCCAAATTAAGCAATATCAGCTCCATGGAAAGAAAAAGGTGACGCACCTCCAGAAAAGTTACATAGTGAACCTTTCATTTCAGTCCAGTGCCGTACCACAGTGAATAGATGGTCCCCGTCATCACACACACTCTACAGCATTAACTCCCACAGACTATGGCCATTAGACCAATGTCCACTTAGCGTCCCAGGAAATGTACATTATTCATAACAACAAAGGCCCTTTATGTATAGTGCAGTACTTTGTATACATTATCTTGTGCAAATAATGTGTTGGCAAAACCAAGTCTTGTAATTGGACCCAGTGAGACTAAAATTGCTCATATGTTTTACCATTAGCCTGCTTCCTCATACTGTAATTAAAAATTGTGTAAGTTCTAAAAATAAATTCCATCCCGTTAAGTGTAGAATGGTAGTCTAGATTTATGTATTACATGTTAGAGACTCTTTGCCAATTCAGCAACTTCACCACAGGAAACAAGTTACATGGGGCGGATAATATGTTTTCTCAAGAAAATGTCATGCTGCTGAGTGGGCTCCTCTTATACCTTCAAAATGATGAGTTTTATTTGCTCTGTCCTTGTCATCCAAAAAATTTGGTTACAATTACCATTCGTCCACCATGCTGTACTCGTGCTGTTTTAAGTCATGGGCATGCATTGGAAGTCTAAATTGTTCACATTCAAGAGTTGGATGGTTGGCTTGTCCATTCATATATGACTTTTGACCTGGTAATGTCTTGATAATAAAAAACAATGGCTTACATCTGTATTAAGTTTGACATGCCTCACAAGCAGTACACTGTAGTCATAAATCATTCACTCCACACATTTTTTAACAAAATCACTCTGCACTTAAGTTGGACACATCGTTACAGGAACCAAATGTGCTAAATGCCATCGCTCCGGCTCGCACTTACACTTACCATTCACCTCATGCTGTTAAAAAGCTGCATTAGCTTTAAGTGACACATTAGCTGTTCAGGGCGATGCTGGAGGTCATACGCTCACCTTCACAAAGTACCATGCTGATTCGCTCATTCATTTTCTGCTCCTGTGCCTGTCTGGGTCAGCACACACGCCTCCTTCAAATCAGCCAAATGGCTGCATTTATATCATCAACAAGAATCAAAGCATGTCCAAATGTGGACAACACATTTAGAGGAAACTTTTGGGAACAAAAAAGTTTCAAGTGAATTGGTTACATGATATTTTAATTAAATGTCAAAGTATGACAAAATAGACCTCCAAAGATATGAATTGTTGCTTATTGTGTAATGTTAGCTTATGGCTTGGAACGAATAGTTCAGATTATAGCTTCTAGCTCTTGTTTCTAGCCCCTAAATCCTTTCCTTTTGGGACTATGTCATTGGGTCAACAATGTCGGCAGTTGGGAGAAGCTTCAATGGCATTTGAAGAATCCGACTGTCCCAGACAGTGGTGTGAACAATGGATGGGCAAGCTGCATGCCCCTGTCTCTGTTTATTAAAAAGCCACAACACGGACTACAACAAGCTGACCTCATTCTCTACAACTGCACTGACTGTAATGTGGATTTTAACATGACATTTGCACATTTGCACAGTTGAGTAAAAAGCTCTGCAATAAACCCCACAGAATGTTTCCATGAACTTGAACATGAAACGCTTCCCTTTGTCAACTTGTGAGTTTTTTCTAATAAGACAATGGTTAATAGCCATAAGCTATAAGGTAAATACCTTGGATGTTTCGGTGGGAGGACTTCCGCCTTCGTCCGAGAAACATATAAGGTAAATGAGCTTATAGCTATTTACAACTGTCTTATTAGAAGAAACTCAAAAGTTAATAATTACAAGAAGACAGAATGAACTTTCCAGATATAACAGCCCTTTGTCACTGAAAGAACAATTCAGAACATTCCACCAAATCCTGTGGCTTTAAGTTTTGTTTCTGTAAATGTGAACAATGTGAGCAAGTAAGGTAAGATAAGGTGCACTTTATTCTCCTCGTACGGAAATGTGTCCTCTGCATTTGACCCATCCTTCAATGCCGCTGGCATCTCCTCGGGCGCAGTGGTCGCGGGCGTGCAGCGCCCAAAGACCCATCTCCAGATGTTTGTGCCAGGCTTGTTCAGGACTACCATAGCTGGAATATTTTTATCTAATGATGGGAGAAACACAAGGAGAAACATGAAAACTCCACACAAAAATCTATCCCGCAACCTTCTAAATGTGAGGGAGTGCTAGCCACTCTGCCACGGTACCATTGCCATTGTTTGAAGGCACTGTGGCTGAAAAAAATATTTTCATGCCTTTATAAAGTTGGGTTTACGCTTATAATTTTATTGTATAACGTCTGAGGTAGTAAAAATGTTAATGCACTACAAACTCATTATGCAAAGAACGTCCCTGTTCAGAAACCTAAAGACCTACAAACCTAAAAAACATACTGAATTGTGGGATGCCTCACAGCTAACGATGGTTAGGAAGCATCTGGGTTCCATTGCTAACAAAGTTATGAAAGCTCCAGGCTCTTTTTCCTTACTTAGCAGACTATTCAGAGGATCCTTGTCATGGTGGATGATGATGCACGCCCAGAGCTTCATCGCCAAATAAAAGTATTCAGATTAAACCAATGACTGTAATACAGAAATGTGTGCCTCTTCTTGTTTTTCTGTGGAGCTCCTTAGAGCTTGCAGCTTGTTCAGCACCTGCTGATCATCAGCTCAATGAAAACACTCACCTGCTCCAATTTGTTCTGATTCTACTGAAGTCCTCCAAAGTTGAATATAATTAAATCCTCCAAAGTTTAAGATCATTGAACTCTGTGACATTTATATGGGTCCACAGACACGTGGGTTTGAAAGGGAATGAGGCAGCAGATAAAATCGAAAAAACAAGATATGCCCAGGGACAATATTGATATTAATTTATTGCTCAGCAATCCCATGAGACCCATGAGAAGATACTGTTTGGCCACACAAACCTTTACAAAATAAAATGTCTGGAAGTGGGGCACAGATAAAGACACAATAGAATATAAAAACAAAGCATGGATAAAGATAGGGTCCATGCCAAAAGAAAAAGGCATTTTGTAAGTTTGTGGAGTGAAAATGTTTTGCTACTCATTCAAGTATCTTCTTCTGTTCTGACACAGCTCTTGACTGTTATACGCTGGTCATTCACAGATTCAAAGTTGTGCCATGGGCTCACCGGTGTCATGTATAATGACCAATCTGTGCATGGATGAATTCAAGTGCACAACATTAGCCTTCTTCTCAGGCTCTTCTCCCAGTCAATGGTTTTGCTGTTCAGACGATACGAGGACAAAAGGAGCTGAAAGCCAGTACAGAGATCCTAGTTCATTGCTGATTGTCTTGAAACCATATGAGAGCACTCCTGATCATCTTCAGGAAGCCCACACACAGATCAATACCTGTTCATTTTATTTAGCCTTTATTTAACCAGGAAAGCCCATTGATCCTCAGAGATCTCTTTTCCAAGGGAGTCCTGGCCAAGAGGCATTAACAACACAACCACAGCCAAACATCAAAAAGAAAAATAGCAACAAAATTGCTTTCGGGATTTCGGTGGGATGTGGGCATGTGGCAATGTTTTTAATGCACTGTAAAGCACTTTGCGTTACATTTTTATGAAGGAAAAGTGCTTTATAAATACAATTTGATTTGATTTGATTTCCCATTCTTCATCTATCAAAACACCTGTTAATTATATATTTGGTAAAATAGGTGTCCAAATTGTTTTATTTATTTATATAATTTAGATGGCGTTGTTATTTTGCTCAGGTCCTGACCAGAACCAGGAAGTACGATCACATCAGTCTGTGCTCAGGTCTGCACTGGCTTCAGGCTCAGAGAATAGACTTTAAAGCAGCTCTGCTTGTGTTCAAGTCTCTCCAAAGCACCAAAAGTACATCTGACATGTTAGAGCCACATGAACTATCTCACACTCTGAGGACCTCAGGGACCGGCCTCCTGCTGGTGCCAGAGCAGGACTAAACATGGTCCAGCCTCCTGCTGGTGCCAGAGCAGGACTAAACATGGACCGGCCTCCTGCTGGTGCCAGAGTCAGGACTAAACATGGACCGGCCTCCTGCTGGTACCAGAGCAGGACTAAACATGGACCGGCCTCCTGCTGGTGCCAGAGTCAGGACTAAACATGGACCGGCCTCCTGCTGGTGCCTAGAGTCAGGACTAAACATGGACCGGCCTCCTGCTGGTGCCTAGAGTCAGGACTAAACATGGACCGGCCTCCTGCTGGTGCCTAGAGTCAGGACTAAACATGGACCGGCCTCCTGCTGGTGCCAGAGTCAGGACTAAACATGGACCGGCCTCCTGCTGGTGCCTAGAGTCAGGACTAAACATGGACCGGCCTCCTGCTGGTGCCTAGAGTCAGGACTAAACATGGACCGGCCTCCTGCTGGTGCCAGAGTCAGGACTAAACATGGTCCGGCCTCCTGCTGGTGCCAGAGTCAGGACTAAACATGGACCGGCCTCCTGCTGGTGCCAGAGTCAGGACTAAACATGGGGAATCAGCATTTCAGTTTTTTGCAGCTAAAATCTGGAACAGTCTCCCTGAAGATGTGAGACAGGCCTCCACTCTGACAATGTTCGAGGCTAAAAACTGTTCTGTTTAGCTGTGCTTAAAACTGAAAAATTGTATCTGCACTCTTCTCTTTGAAAGTATTTTTAATAATGTTTTTGTATCTCTTTAGCTGTTTTGTGCTTTTAATGCATGTTTTCCTGTTATGTAAAGCACTTTGAATTGCCTTGTGTACAAATTGTGCTCTACAAATAAACTTGCCTCGCCTATTTTCAGGTTGGTTTATCGTGCCGTCCAGTGATCAAGTGGTTAAAGCAGCAGCAAATGCAGGCTGACAATTTGCTGAATGTCCTCCCTTCGCTCACCTTTTATACTACATTGTCTTGTCCAATAAAGATCCCCACTTCAGTTTCTCTCAACATATTTCACTAGAATATGAGGAGATTATGGAACCTAATTCCAAATCACTCTGTTAAGAAGCCGTCTGGGTTTTGTTTTCAGATGCTTGTCGCCAAATTCAAATTACTTGTTCTTCTTATTTTTGCACTGGGTAAATACCTCTAAATCTCTATGGGTTTACTCCAGATCCCATGTAATTTCCACAGATTAGTACTTTGTTTTGTTGTGCATGCACTTAATGCTCTGAGCCTGATTGAATTTTGCATGTGTACAGTGCTTTAAATAGTTTCATCATTTAATTTCTACATGGTTATTTCCACTGCCTGTTCAGAGGGACAAACACAGAGGGATTAAAATAGTTTATCTCATTAGAAGCAAAACTATTGTGCCAAAGTTATCAAAGTAGAACATCATAGATAAGCAATTACTATAACGCCATAACAAACAACATCAAAAAGGAAAATAAAAACTGTTGAGTTTTTCTTGTTAGTGAAATATCCAGACGCACAGCAGCAGCTGACAGCATGTGTGAATGTGTGTTATGAATTGAACTAAGAAAAGAAAAAAATAAACAAATACAATTTGTGGATAATTTGTGGATAAAGTAAGGTTATAAAGAGGAAGCAGGTGTTGCAGTTTTTGAGTTTGTATTCATTGGTTGAACCTGAGAAGCTGAAACCATTTGGAAATTGAAAAAAAGTTTTCTTTTTCATGTCAGGTAACAGGGTTTAGCTAATTTCTGCACACACACACAAAATCAACAACAACACTTTAATCATTATAATAAAATGTTAAAGCGTTTTTAAAAGCGTTTTTTGTTTTTTTTTTTTTTCTTTTTTTTCAGAAATTACAGCCTTTTTCTCGTGTTCCAGAGGTTTTGGACAGGTTTAGCTGCTGTTGGATGGATTTTGTCGCAGATGCCTGGCAATCCCTTCAAATGTGACCATGTTCTGCCTATTTTTGCACAAAAAAACAAATATGATATTTTCCAACACTGCCCTGTTTGGCTGGGTGGAGAGTCTGGAGGCTATTTCCCCTCTTTATTCTTTCAGGGTTGTGTGTTTGAATAGTTTCAGACATTATTTATCCCATTGTTGCAATTGTTGCCAGTGCCTGGGTAAATGTCTAATAATAATCTCTGGGTCAGATTAGGTTCAATTTCCCTTTAAGACTGAGTTGCTATTGTAGGATGGGACAATGTAAATACATTTTTCTGTTCTTTTGGAAGCACAAACCAAACAGTTAATTCAGCCCTGGGTTATTAACAGGAGATTATTTGTTTAATTTGTTTCTTGTTTAACCAAGTTAGGGAAATGAGATTAGTTTAAATAGATAGCAGCGGTAACTAAAGCTAATGTGCACACAAGTCACGCTCTAAGGCTTGTGCCACTGAGGAGGAAAATATCCATCCATTTTGTTAAAGTTAACAACCCATTTTATTTACGGTTTTAATCTGGCACACACACATCGGGAAAAGATGCTGGAATCTAGTTAATGCCAATGGTTTAAAAAAAAACAAAAACTTGTGTAACTTGCATGATGGAGGTTTTGCCAAGTGCTTGTTTCCAGAGATGTTATTCTTTCTGTTCCCAGTATTTAATGGCTTGTCTGTTTCCATGGATACTATTCACAGGCCAGATCTGTGGAGAGGAGACACTACTCAAGAATCTAAGTTATTTGACATAGGTAGATAAATGAGCAGTAACAGCTCGGAGACAAGAAAGTGAGTGAGGTGTTACGGAGCCAAAACAAGTCATGGCACTGAACGTGATTTAATTGTAATGGCACACGAAATGAACGGTAAAATTCAGATGCTGCTACTACTACTGTACTACTTTCTCTCTTTTGAAAACCTCATGCTGAGTCTATCCATTTTATCTGACAAGAAAAAAAAAAAAAACAGTCCTCTTTTTGACAATGGGCTGTGGGCTCACCTCAGGAGCTGAACGGCAGCTCTGGACAGGGCCATCCAGGGCGTCTTGTCGTTTGGCGTCCGCGGCGTGCATAATGTGCATGAGTGATGGGACAGGGGCGGAGCATTGATCTGAGGAGCAGAGTGAACCTATTACACTCCCACTACTGCCCCACTGCACGCGCTCCTACATTGATCGGAGTGAAAGATGAACGATTTTGATGTAGATTCTTGTTGCTATGGGACAGTAAAATGGTGATATGGCGTGAGAAAGCATTTGAATGAAAAGAGAGACACATTTTTCAGTTGTTTTGTAGGTTTCTTACACGTCAGTTGACTAGAGGTTTTCTCACAAAGGCTGGGTACGCTGAATTATAGAATATCTTCATGATTTTATGAAAACCTAAACAAACAGAATGCCTTTGCCACACCATAGAGATCCAGATGAATGGTTTTTGAAGGTTTAATAATTTGATTTCCATTGATCCTTATGGAGTTTATTGAACAGTTGAGTTGTTTTAGATGAATTATTATTAACACAAACAAGCAAAGACAAACAATCACAGGACATACAGACATAAGTAAGTGACAACAGGCAACAACAGAAAGAAAAATTAAATAATAAATGAAAATCCTATCTCAAGAACACAGAAACTAAACAACCAACAGCACAGGCAGACTCGTTCGTACTAAACATCACTGTGCCAGCATCCGAATCCATTCAGTCAATTCAATCTTCTTGCAGTTACTCGCAGAGGCATTGCTCATTCCTTTTTACGACACAATGTGCTTCTAATTTATGACAATGTTCTAAATGAAATATGCCAACAGTACTTTTTTGTATTGAAAACAAATCTTTTCCCTAAAAGAATAATCAATTTTACCATATCTTTATATTCGCTTCTCCAACTAACCAAAAAACTAACTGTTGACTGGGGACATTATTCGAAAGTATTTTTGTATTTCACCCCAGAAATGACCCAAATACCAAAATAAATGGTCAACAGTAAAACAAAAGCAATACCCCAAATGTTGAGCATTTTCTTCAAGGTGAAAAAATAGTAAAGTATTTCAATTTGATCTATTGAGAATCTCTAGCGGTCAATGGCTGTTTGATTTGAGTTTCTGAAAGTCCAAACTGTCCACCAACCACCAGCAATGCAACTCAATTTGTTGTGTAAGTGCTGTACCTTTGAATTCGTTTGAAAGAGCACTTCTTGTTGGGCTTTGGCAGGCATGTCCAAACGCAGGCCTGGGGGCCAAATGCGGCCCTCAGACCAATTTTTCTTGGCCCTTAGGCTTCCTGGTGAACTGGCCCACATTGTCCTGATAAGTACTATTTACAACACATTTCAGATTTTCTGCAATTTCAACCTAAATAACTAACATTTTGGTGCAATACAGACCTGATATTAAGGCAATGAGACTGAATGTAGATGTAGGTGGCGCTTAAAACATCAGATAAATGCAGCTTTTTTAAACGTTTCGCGATTGATTGGCCCTCGATGGAAAAAGTTTGGACACCCCTGGGCTATGCAGTCTGTAACTTACATCACAACTGCATTTTTCTTCACCTTATTTGACATGAAGTCTCAACCACTATACATGCTTTTTTATTGCAAGACAATGAATGATTTTTTTAGACATGTTCAAAAAGCTATAAAACGAGAAGCTGAAGGTTCATTTCAGTGAGTCTGTCCAATACTTTTAATCATCTTGGGGGAAAAAAATCACATTCTTAGCCTTGACGCACCGCACACACAGCGCTTAACATTATTGTCAAACTGATTATTTCTTCATTCATGACATTTGCTCATTAGTCTTAACTGAGCTGCTTGGGAAAAGAATTCAAGTACAGCAGTCGCTCACGCTTTGTTTCCTTTTGAACAGCGGTAAATGTAACGGTCAGTGCGGTACATGGAGTCTGCAGCGCGTCCAGACAGATGCTCTGACGCACTCCGTCTGACAGATGGGTCATCATTATACACACATTAAACATCTGATATTTACATGGCTCTGGGATGCCGCAGGATCCCTCTGACTGTGGGCGCCTTCTGTCCTCACTTGACCTCTGGAACTTGTGTCTTTTGAAGCTTAAGTTCAGTGTACATTAGCCATATCAGTGAAAAAGTGAACACACACTTATTTGGTGGCTGTTGTTCACAAATGTTTTTTTGTTTTTTTGTAATGCTAAACAGTAAGATCAAATTGAGTTGTTATTATATACTTCGTTTTGCCGTTTTATGTTTCTGTCTGTGCAGCACTTTGGAAGCAGTTCTGTTTATAAAATGTGCGTGCTGTACAAATAAAGTGGATTTGGATTTGAAATCAACATTGCAATAAAAAAATACATCATTTGAATATTATCATCTACTTGTAAACTCTTCAGTAAAAACGGCAACATCATTTGTCCACTGGAGTTGGATTATTTTAGTTTATTATTTGTTGTTGGTGGGTTTTTTTTGGTGTTTTTTTTTTTCTGAGAGAACATGTGTGAATGCAATAATCCCATTAAGGAAGAGATGCTTTACTCCAGATTAAGCTAAAGCCAGTTTCCATCTGCAGTCCCTGAAGGTAAACAAACAGAATCCAGATACAACAAACAAACAACACATTCGCTCACTTTTTTTGCACAGACGCATCACATTTCTCAATTATCCGTAGGCCAACGTAAATACCCGAGCTGACCCTCAAAACACCCCATCACGAAGTCCCCTGTCTGTTGTTTTTTTCTGTTCACTTAAGTCTCCCTGTTTGATTGTCTTTATTTTATTCATCCAGATTTACCACAAATCCCCTGCTGTTCAGCCTCATTCACCCTGCAGTTTGTCCTGTCAGTGAGCTGTCAGTCATGGCGCTTTGACCTTATATGGACTTCCTTCAGACGCCTCAGAGCTGGGCCTCCTCCAGGTTGGACGTCAGATTGAGTCGCACACAGCGATTTGGGAGAAGTCCGAGAGAGAGGGCATATGTCTCCTCTGTAAAAGTCTATTAATGACAGAAATGTTACACCCTTCACTGGCTGTAATGAGCGGGTCGTTTGAGGCAAAACTTTTGTAGAGTACAAAAAACTGCACGAACTGCAGACCCTCATTTCTTCTGTGTGTATGTAGCCGGGTAATTCAGACACAGTTAACCCGTGGGCCCTGGATTCTATACCCTCACCTATTGATTGGCCCCATAACCACCCAATTCTGTTCGAGTCATGACCTGTCTTGAGTAGATCTTGGCTGCACAGACTTGAAGACTTTAAATCCATCTGCAAACGGATGCTCTGTGGCCTGACCGTCTGTGGGCGTGGGAATATGAACTAAAGCTGCAACAGTAAAACAACAAGAACATCACTTCTTTCTCATATTTTCTCACGTATCATTATGTCAAATGTTTGTTCACATGCAGCCCCAAACCCCAAATTTTGGAAAAGTTCCTCCAGCACATCACCAACAGAAAACGTCTGTGGCTCTTTCAAAATGAAACCATCTATACTGATTAAAAGATTCAAAAATAACAACGCACTAAACTCACTAACGCTTTTGGACAGTGCAAAGGACCAAATGCATTCCATGTTCCACCCAAAGCACCAGAGGACTCAGCTTGATCTGGGCATAAACTTTGCACTGAATTCAGACATTTTACTTGAAATACATTGTTTAACATTCAGTAGATTCACCCCTGCACAACGGTGTACATTTTCAACAGAGAACTGCGACGAGTTGGCCACTGTCCAGGGTGTACCCCGCCTAAGGCCCAAAGTCACTGGGATAGGCTCCAGTCACCCGCGACCCCTAACAGGAATAAGTGGTAGAAAATGAAAATGAATGTATTTATCCTAAGCTTTGGAAAACACACCTGGTGAAATCTGTTTGAAATTATAGTGGCGATCTATACTTCCAGAGTTGCATTTTGTCTTCAGAATTATTTATTGAAACAGAGGCGTTGACAGACACAGCCTTAGAGGGAATGACAATGAGCTTTCACTAGAGACCGGTAGAGCATGGACCACATTTTAATGTCTTTTATTGTTTTGATATATCTCATGACGTAAACCAGGAGGAGTCGTGACCTAAAAGGGGAAAATTATGAAATACCATGAAATACCTGCCAAAGAGCTGCATCCTCTTTGATTTAATCACTGCAGGCCCAGGTTAATACTTCTTTAAAACATATTTAAAACCATGGGCACTGTATGATCAGTGCAACCTTTTTAGTATTGGCAATTTGGATAAAATAAAGATTACTTCCTTCAAATAGTTCAAAAATTAAATTTGTTATTTAACCTAAACATATTATAAACAACAAAAACAAACTGTACAATCGACAAGGACTCATCCTGATTAAGAGCTTATATAGATCAATGAGATTGTAAACTGGAAACCTTTAAATAACAGTGTGTCCGAGTTAGACCGAATTTATACAATACTTGTAAAGACAGAACTTCGGCTGAGAGGGTCTTCGTTTGGAGAACTCTGACCACACTCAGATCACTAGTGCATGCACACAGCACACTCTGATCACTCTGATCAGGAGAGGCGTTTCACTGCACTGGGCCAGACACAAGTCTCCCCTCTTGTTTTAGATCATCGATGAAATGATGGTCCCTCCAACATGGACTCGCGTTTTTGGGATGCTGAAGGGAAAGTATACAACCAGAGCTTCTATATGTTTCTTACATGTGAGCAACTGATTTTCCGAATCAATGCACGGCTGTGTGTGTGTGCATATATAGCTGTTTTAATGACTCAATTCTATTCTATTCTGTTCACCATTTGTCTCTTTGACCTGCATGTAAACTGTGACAAGAATGGTCTGACCAGTTCTCTGGAGGAACAAGAAAAAAATCTGGTCAAGCGTGTATCCAGATGTGAATGCAGTGACACTACAAAATCAGGACAAGGTCTCCACCACTTCACTCTCTGGTTGATTTTGAAGAGGTAAATTTTCAAAAAACCCAACATTTCTTTTCACTGTTTTGCAGATGTACCTGCCACTAAAACCAAACACACACTGCACCCAAACCCTGCCGAGTTGTCTTCAGGATGTAAAAGACTAGATGGCTTTGAACTTTTTTGTTTAGTTAGTTTTGTTTAAGTTAAATGAATCTAAAACAAATTGTGGTTTTATTACATGCAAAAAATGATCTGGGGCCAATGAGCTCTGAGTTGAGTTGAGCTGAGTTCTTAAGTCAGCCTTTTATAAATTGCGCTTGCTCAGTAAGGTGAAAGCATACCTGCCCCGTACAGACCTAGAGCGTGTGATTCATGTATAACCAGCCGCTTAGACTTCAACTCCCTGCACTCCGGGTTAGACCAGGCCTCCATCCACCACCTGCAGTAAGGCACCAGGAAATATGAGCACATTTCTCCTGTGTTGGCCTCTTTGCACTGGCTTCCTGTCAGCTACAGGATTGATTTTAACATTTTGCTGATGGATTTTAAACGTCTGAACGGGCTGGCTCCTCCTTATCTCTCGGAGCGTCTGTCTGTCCATGTTCCAAGTAGAACACAGAGATCAGCAAACCTCATGATCTTAGATGTCCAGAGATCAAGGTTAAAAAGAGGGGCCCGGGCTTTCACTATAGCAGCTCCCAAACTCTGGAACAGTCTTCTTCACAAGGTCAAGGTCAAGTTTATTTACATCACACATTTACACCAACAAAGTGTTGCCCAAAGTGCTTCACAGATAAGGTAAAAACAAGGATAAAACAATGCAAACAATAACAAAAACACGAACATAATTACACAGAGTGCTCAGCTTCCATTGAAGGCCAGTGCAAAGAGGTGAGTCTTTAGTAAAGATTTAAAAATGGCAAGAGACTGTGCCATTCTAATATTTAGTGGAAGACTGTGCCACAACTTTGGAGCAGCCACAGAAAAGGCTCGGTCACCTCGAGTCTTGAGGCGAGTCCTTGGGACATTTAAAAGGAAGAGATTTGTGGACCTCATCTCTGCAGCCGGAGCATAAGGACAGAGCAACTCACTAAGATAGGACGGGCAAGGCCATTAAGACATTTGAAAGCAAACAACAACCTTTTAAAATCAATTCTATAACTGACAGGATCCAGTGCAGGGAGGAGAGAACAGTGTGATGTGTTCATGGCGCCTGGTTCCTGAGTTCTGTACGAGCTGCAAACGGTTGAGAGATGTTTGATCCAGGCCACAGTGAATTACAATCATCAAGACGTGGTGTGTGAACATGTGGACATTAGAACAGCCCAATCTCTGAAGAGTTTGAAGACTTTGTTGAAACCCATTTGTTTGCACAGGCTTTTAACACAAGCTGAGCAGAACATGTGTACAGTATTGTTTTATTTTAACTTGTTTTTGCATGTTCTGTTTTGTCTTAATGCATTTTATATTGCCTTTGTACAGCACTTTGGGCCATTGTGGTTGTTTTTAAATTAAACTTGACTAGATGTTTTGCATTTGCACTTCTCAGTCGTCCACTTTGCCCATGGTTAAGTGCTGTATACAAACCAGGTAATGAGGTCAGGAAATCAATCAAAGCAACTCTCAGAAGACCAAACATACGTTATAATGGACGAGTGAAATGGCTGCCCCACTTTTATTGCTTATTTTTATGACTAATGGACATGGGATGCTTATGCAAATGTCCAGTGGTCTGTCTGGTGCTGTAGCCTGTTTTACAACTTGCCTGATGTAAATTGTCGTGTGTGTTTGTCGTGTATTGCCTTTCAATACCACTGATTAGAAGTGGACTCTGTGGCAAAAGTGATTTTCTTTGGTCGCTGCTTGCGTTTTGACACATGTGGCATACTAATACAGTGGATGAGAGAGAGGGAGAATTATTGATGTTCTCATAAAAATGTCTTCCACAATATTTGGCTGCGTAACCCTGAGTGATTGGGGTCTTTGTGCCTGGACCCAATCTGCCATTTTCTTGATTTATTTCTCTGTTTAGATGCATCAATAATCTATAGGTGCCACAGAGCCTTTGTCACTCCTGACATTAGAGCTGAGCGGGAGATGAACTGCTTCCAAAAAACGTCACTAAATAAACCAAAGATAGGTTGGTAACTAAACTAAAACATTATCTTTTGTATCAAATGAACAAACACCAATGTACAGATTGATACAGGTGAGGGTGCAGAGTCTTGCCCAAGGACACAACAACAATATGCAATGGCAAAGGTGGGTGTCAAAGTCCAATATTAAATGTATTTATCTGCAAACAACTGTAACTTACATGTTTTTTTCTTGTTTGTTTTAATAAATACCTCAATGCTTGATTATGTTGAATTATGTTCCCTTGTCATTTTATTTTTATTCACTTTATTAATGTACCAGTGTAACATTTTGTTCATTTGTTCTACCCTAAAGTCTTAGTATTACTTTAATTAATCAAATATTATACTATTATACTTATCCTTATTCTTCTTAGTGTTTTGTGTATGTTTCTTAACTTGCTCTTGGAAACGTAGCTTTTTTTTTCTTTCTTTTTTTTTTTTAATGTTTCTGTGTCATTTTACAAAAAAAAAAAAAATCCCCACAATCAATACACTCATTCATGCCCTGACAGACACTCACCTAAATCACTCACACACAAACGCACTCAGACACACCGCAGGAGAGATCGCCGTGGATCAATAGAAACTCTAGTCTAGAAGAATTCAAAGCCAAACAAAGAGAAAAACACATAATAATAATAATAATGACAACAATTATCATGATCGGAGTCATCACAGTCACCATCATTATTATCAGTGTTCATGTTTGAGTGTGTTAACTGCTTTTCTTTTTAAGTAAATGCAACTTGCGCTATAATACATGTTCTGTCATAAAAATAGTATTACAAAAATGCATCTTTACTTATTTGGGTTATGGTGTAAAAGTTTCCCTCCGAGCTGAATAAAAATGTCAGAAAGTATGTTTTTATTGTTGACAAGAGAACTATTGGTTGTAAAATCAGGAATATCTACGAATTTGAACCTGAACTGTCTTCTGTTCCTCACCATTTCTGCCTCAATCCGCTCTATAGGTGCCAGAGAAAAGACGCTGTCAAAGCTCTTTCTCCCGCGGGTAAACCTATGTGCAAACAACACTGTGTAAAGTAGCCATTTGCTTCGCGAGCATCTCCTCTGTATCTCTCTAACAGCTTGTTAGCTCAACGCCGTCAGAATGAGTCATATTTTGTACTATAGGGCTAAAAGGAAGCTTGTTACTGTGTGTCACAAAGAGCCGACTTAGGGATTTATATTTTGTGCTGCATTCACATATTTTATATATCCTTTTATTTATATTGTTTAGCCCATTATTAAATATGAGAAATACATATTTAAAGGAACGTACACTCCAACTTCTTGTCCTGACTCTTCCATTATATAAATCTGCTCCGTGGTCTTCTTCCAGCTGCTTGATGTGGACTTTTCAGCAAAGGGTCACACCTTTTGTCATTCTCCAGCTGCTCTTTCTATACGTTCCTGTTGCAATTTCTCCATTCTGGAACACATTTAGTCCAGAATAATGACTTGACCTGAAAAGAAAGCCTTTATACCTCCTGTCGCTCTAACCTCATCATTGTGCATTCATTTCTTCTCTTTAGTCCTCAACCCTAATGTACTCCTGATTCTGCGTTTACTTATTTATTTGCACTATCGAGTCTCTGTTCCTGTCACCCAGAGTTTAGTCTCATGTTTTCTTTGCTTGCTTTGTATGCAGCCTTATGCTTTCTCCACATGACGGTGGTGTAAACAAATACAGCTGAAGCTTTAAGTTTTGCACTGCAGACTACACACAGCATTTTGTCAAAGCTGCCAAAACTTTTAGCAAAAAACTGACTAGGATTTTGTCTTTACTGGAGGCAGTTCTGTGAGATTCCATGTTTCATTTTTCAGAAATTGATGTGTGAACTTCTGTTTGGGGGTTTTGTAGAAACAATGGTTACTGCATTTACATCTCAACAAGAATATTTATGGCTTCCGTCCACATCCGAACATTGTGGATTCTGTCAAATTCCTTTCATGATTTATGCTGAGACAATTGTCTGTGGTAAATCACAATTATTCTGGCTCATGGTACATCCAAAAAGAAGAAAGTATGATACCAATCCAGCTTTTCATGTTGTCACGAAAAGACGACTGTACGACAAATCCAACTGTAACAGCTTCAGACACAATCCCAATCGACCCTTGCATTAGCGCTTCTCCTGGTGCGTTCGTCTCATTTAACGCGGTGTTTTTAGCACACAGGGTTACAAATGGCTCCCAGCGGAGACAGTCGCTGATGTGTGGTGATTGACAGCTGCGATGATGTAACACGGTCAGAGGACACAGGAAGGACAAGAGCTGCTGCCTCGCCGTCACACACTCTTGTAAATGTCACTTTTCTTTCACATTTAGACATGATGGGGCTACAGTGACTTGCTAAAATCAATTTTCCTTGGCAGTTAGCTGATCAAAAGATTGTCATTTACCTTGAATCAAAATATCCACTTTGATATCAAGATCAGCTATCGACACTTTGGACCAGAGGACTTTTGATCCAGCCTACAAAGCATTTAATAACAAAATGTATGAGTTAAGTATGGCACATTTGTCATTTTATAGTTGTCTGAGCAGCTGCTTGTTCATTTAAGATCAATTTTGAGAATAGCCACCACTAGAATAACATCAAACTTTATTGCACTGGATAAAAAGAGTGACCAATGGCACTGTTTCCACTAAAATAAATAAAGGTAATGATTTTTTTTGTTCTGTTGTAATAGATAGTAGTAGTGTGTAGTGTATTTTAGACATTAAGTCTGTATGTAATATAATTCAACATAAACATTCAAACTGTAAATGGTCTCCGGGCAAGTGTAAAAATCCAATGTGGCCCTTGAGTCAAAAAGTTTGCCCACGCCTGCTTTAGACCAGTGGTTCTCAAACTAGGGGTCGGGACCCCAATGGGGGTCCCCAGATGATGGAGAAAAATACAATAGTGTTAAACAAGGCTTGACACCTTTAAATCAGAAATTGTTTATTGCCATTGTCAGTGAAATTCACAAACGTAGGAACTTGCTTCGGCGTAGGTGCAACATAAAGCAAAGGATAAAATATAAAAAATATATAAAAAGGCATGCATAAAATTAAGAATAAAATAGACTAAAATGCAGTGGTAAATGTAGATTCCTATTTGTTTGGCGAATCAAAGTCATTTATTGAGGTCTATATTCTCTAAATAAAGTCAAACATTAGATATAAGGCTAATTTATCACTTTGCGTGTCGCCTGTTTTTTGTGTTTGGGGGTCGCGAATGTGAACTAGTTTTATTTCCGGGGTCGCGACTGAAAAAGTTTGAGAAACACTGCTTTAGACAAATAAAGTTCTTAAAGGTGCATCGTGTATCTTTTCTCCTGCTTGTCTTCACAGAGATGTTATTGCTTTGCCTGGAATGCTCCAAAGTGTGGCATTACAGCGATTATCTTGCTCTCATTGAGGGTGTTTTCACGCCGACACTCGATGTAACGGAGCTTTCGATGTGAGAGCGGTCTGGGCCGGTGTGAACACGACAGAAGATTGTGGTGTGAAAGCTGCATGTCGAGCCACTTTCCCCCTGCAGTCTGCACAGAATACAGGATCTGGAAGCCGTGAAATGAGTACGCACTAATTAAACTGAAGCCTTTCACTACGATCTAAATCAGATCACTTCATTCACCCCAGAAGGGCCAAAATAGAAGAGTAAAAGTACAGAATTATTCACAGCCAAAACATCGATCCGAGCAGCGACACAGTGTCACGTCGGTCAGTGAAGGTCAGTGAACACAGCAGAGGGTTCAGGAGCTCTGGGTTAAAGTCGAGTTGGTTTACAGTTTACATTAGCTGCAAAACATGAAAAAAAACTAACCTCTGGGCATCTGCTTCTTGACTCACACAAAATGCATCGATATATAAAAACTCACATTGTTTCTTTTTCTTTTTTTTTTTGCGTTTCATTTCCTTTATTCTTAGAGCAAGGACTTGGAATTAAATTGCTTAAAATAAATCAGATCTTAGCCTTAACTTGATTAGGAAATTATGAACTTAAGCATAATTAAATGAAAAACACATTGTAATCAAATCAATTATGGCTCTGACAAAAGTGCGGTTGCTAAGTCAAAACGTGCTATTTTTAAATGAAAACCGTGACTGGAGTGGCCTTTACTGTCCACTGAACGTTACTTGAACAGTCCTACTTTTCAACTGTACTGAAGGTTGACATATTGTGTGTGTGATTTATTATCAGTGAGTCTGTATCTACCACAGTAAACCCTAAACTGTCTTGCTCAAAGGTCTAGTAAAAGTGAATTGTAATTCTCGTTTTAAAGAAAATCAAGTATGTTGTCTGTACATTTAATCAAGTGGCAAAACGAGTTCATTCAAAATAAGGGAAGTAAAATAAAACAAACGTGTTCTGTTCTCTTTTCAAATAAAGTTTTGCTATCTTAAGTAGAGCAGGAGCACACACTTCATACCTGCTCCTTCCTCTCCGTCTTCCTCCTCTTTTTCTCGTTCCTTCCATCTTTCATGTTGGGGAGTTACCAAGCAACAGTGTCGTTTGCATCAGAAGCTCCAACCATCCTCCATAGCACCTCTGAATATCACTTTGTTTACTATACTCTCTAATTCATGTTTACACCATATTCTGAGGCTGTGGACCTTGCCGGTGAAAAGGGTGATGTAAATAGAGAGGATTTGTGGTTAACTGTGGCGAATGGTGTGGTTAATTAGATGTTTTGTACCAGATTTGAACCTCAACCCCAACATTTACTGCCACGTTTTAGCACATTTCTGAGGGATTGCCGTAACATTATCTGAAACCCATCACTGAGATTACCCCCAACAATATACGTATTCATTTTTGTCAATTTCTATATTTGTGGTCCATAACAAACATAACACTGTGCCTTTCTAGAAAATTCACAGCTGCAACTGCCTCTTCTTCTCTTTGTTTTTCAAATACAGCCAGTCATCCATGTCCAAATAGGAACATTTTCAAGGACTATTTTTTGCCTTTTGGTCAAACACGTCACAAGTAAAAAAAAAAAAAAAAAAAAAGTCATCTAAAAATAGGAGCATCACTTTGCATAAGCTTCAACCCAGCGACCTCACGACCTCAAAGTAATGTGTACATTATGGAAGAGGCTGTGATGAAACGGAGTGCTCTGTTTGAATTCTGCAAAGAGAGGAAAACCTACTGAGATGTTCTTCCCGGGGTAAAAATATAGTTCTTGACATAGTTCCTGGACTGTATATTAATTCATGACTGAAAATAGGGAGAGGGTTTGCACAGAATGGCTCTTCATGCAGTTTAGACCAGTCCCGGTGCAGACTATGTCCTGGTTTAGTCGTCGAACAGGTTTAATTCCATGTTTATTCACAATTCAGAAATCTTAATTGTATGATTGTTATTTTAATAGTTTTAAATTCATATTTATATTTATATTTATTTATTTTTTGCTGTGGAAAAAACACTCTGTAACACTTTATAATAATTACACTTATTCATGCCTTAACAAAGCATGAACAAAAACTTCATTATCAACAGATTGTTTATCAAGAATGATTCAGGCTTAATAACTTTTTAACAAATATTCTAACCCTAATTTCTGACCCTAACCCTCACCTTAACCTTAATTAAATAGTTACTCAGCTTGAACCGTGTTTAATGAACTATATATTCCTCATTAATTAAGTCTTTGAACATGTAGTTATTGTAAAATGGTACCACACTCGAATATACTATCCAGAAGCACTGTTCATCTAAGAAATACATATTTTTTTGCCGTTCTCCTTTTCACTCAGACGGCATTTCATTTCATTCAAAAATAAAACACTTGAATTATCCTGCAATGCCCTGAGTCCCAAGTACCCAAATCATTTTCCAATTCTGTAAGTTCAAATCAAAAATAGGATGTTTTTCCCAAATCTCAGCTTGGGGCACCAGCCACCTCAGTGCACCTCGCAAACTGCGATAGATTTGAACTCCAGATCGTACTTTAATTATTTCCACGAAGCAGAAACCTCTCCAACTGTTCCTTTCGATAAAATGAAATTAATCTTCGGAAAAATGCTATTGCCAAACCAAATCTGCACATTTTACTGATTGGTAAAGGGGTAAAACTGTGTTAAGATAAAGCGTGCTGGTTTGTCTGTATTTAATGCCTTTTGACACTCAACATGAGCTACACGATGGTAAAGACCGAATTCAAAACATCCTTACAGTCATTAAACTTCAAAAGCAGTCTTAAAATAGAGTCTGAATCTAATCTTCTCTTCTGTATGAAGTGGTCAAACTGTCGCAGCCTTTAATGAGACAAGTGTGAAACAGAGCAGAAAGAAAGAAAGAAAGATGACACAAGAAGTCTTATTTATATCATCTGCCTGTGAAATATAACCATAAAGAACATTTGTGCTACCATTTATTACGTTTTTGGTTTCCTCAGTGCATCATTATGGATTCGTAGGCTCATTTACAGAGCCATATAAATGTTTACGGATAACTAGAATAAGCAGATAAGCAAATACTAAGATCTGATCACCTGAAAGGGCTGCATAATTAATCAAAACTGCAATTTATATGGGTGCAATTATAAAGTTGCTAAGGCTTGCAGTTTTCTTTGCCAAATTAAAAATGTCCAACAGACAACAACAAAATATGTTGTTTTATTCTGCATAAAAACTGCTGACCCTGTAATGTCGATTTGTGAAAACATGTTCTGAAAACACGGCGAAAAGCGACCAAAACGTGACAAAAAGTGACAAAACTGTGAATAGAAGCAACACAATTATGACTAAAAGTGACAAAACTGCGAATAAAATAGACAAAAACAGTCCCAATACAAAATATAAATTGCAAATCCAATCGCAATACTGGAATAATTGCAGTTAGATATTTAACCGTGCAGCTCACTAATCACTGTGTTTTTTGAGTAAATATTGTATTTGGAAGACAAATTACAATTATTTTAAAAATTCTTTCCATCTTCAACATCTTCTCTTTAATTTTTTGTTTTGTTGTCACAGTTTTTAACTTTTTTGCATTACTTTCCTTATCGAAACCTGCACAGATATGAAAAATATGAGAGAAATTAGATTAGGTTTCCAGGCGAAACTGATGACTCCAGAAATCAGACAATGACACATTCTGTTGCACGTTTGTCATTGTCCCCTAAGGCTCCTGGCCCAACCCTCCTCACTATCTACACGCTTCCCTTGGGTGTGTCGTCAGCAGGCACTGAATTCATTTGCGCTCCTGGAATGACGACACAACTCTACCTTAAAGTCACAGCTCTAGGCCGCCCTCTGTCACTGTCACCTGACTCAGCTCGTGCCCAGAGGAGATAAGGGATGAATGAGGTCGACTTTTCTGCCGCTGAAAACACAACTAATTCAAACCGATACCCCTCAACAACTTGGCTCTTTTCCAATCACCTCAATTCCAATCTTTGGCTACGACATTTCCGTCCTTCAATAAATTATGCTGACGTCGTTTATCCAAGAATCTTTTGCTGTTTTAAGTCCTTAAATCATCTCTAGACTCGCCTTGAACATTTATTTACATGTGTGCAATTACCTCTACAGCCAGTAGATGGAGCTACAGTTAAGTCAAAATAGCATCTCCCAATGCAGTTATAAAGTTATGTTTTTCTTTGTAAAAAGCATTGTATTTTTAGTTCTAAAACATGAGATGTCAAACTGAAGACACTCAAGAGCAGGTTTAAAGGCTAAAAACCATACAATAAATGCATAATATTTTTCCTTTGAGGTTAAAATGTAAATAAGGAGAAGGTGATAATCCGATTAATTTTCCTCCCCGCTGCTCGACTCATGGACCCGGTGAGCTCAGAAAAGGCGCCACACAAACCACACAAAGATGACACAGATGTAGATGCAGCAGCAACTATTTGTCAAATTACTCTTACTCTAGTATAATAAAATAAGTATTGCAGGGTTTCACATCAGGGTTTTCATCTACAGGCCAATGATATTTAGTTAGTTCTTCATAGTTTTATATTTAATGAATGATATAGTTGATGTTTTGATAAGATTTGGTTTTGTCTTTATAAAATGTTGATAAAGCTGTGCAGTCCTTTACTCGGTGTGATTGGGCACTTAATAATCTCATGTATGTATTTTCTCTTCTACCCAGGGCTGGACTGCAGGGGCAGCCCCTGCAGCAGCTCTCAGTCCTGCCTCCCTCAGACTCTTCCTCCAGCTCCTCTGCAGGACCTCAGACCAGCCCAGACTCAGCCATCCAGCTCTGGGTTTCTGTGCATCCAGGAGGCAGATGCAGACTCTTCTCCATGTGTAGGAGAGGCGGCTCTATTCTGAGCTCCTCACCCCATCTCTGCCCTGAGGAGGAGACTGGGGGAAACTAAGAGAGACACAATGTGTAGAAGTCAAACGGAAAATACCAAAACTGGCCTAGTGTTAAGCCCCCAAATGTAGCCATTTTGTGTAGCATTTAGTTATTCATTCTTTCAGACTTTTTGCCACAAAACTCTGCACTGCTATGTCTTGATGTAAAATGACTTGTTGGCTCTTCTGTTGTGGGGCCAGAGGAACGGCTCAAAGCCAGTAGTTTTGACATGACAAAAGTGTAAATGTCTTGACGTTGAATGTGGCATTAAAAAGCATCACATTTCATTCGCTGAAACATGCATAACTCTGAATAAAGTTGTTAAAATGCACATTTTTGTTGTAATATATTGAGTTCTAAGGTCTTGTCACTTATAGAAATGAAGTGCGAGGTGGAAGGCTAAAGGCTAAAGGCTAAAAACCGTCCTGTTTTGTGAAGAATATTTAATTTTTAAAAGTATCCAGGAAGTTATAAGTAAAATAAAAGTGATGAGTGGAAAGTGAAGGGATTTAATGGAAGGATGAGTGACGGCAGTCTGATGGCAAGACAGTGAAATAAAAAGGCATTTTGAATATTTAGAAACATGGGGAAAAGCAGCTGCAGGAAGGAAGGAACAGAAACGTGAAAATAGAGAAAGAAATCTGAATTAGCTTTTAAAATATTTGTTATTAGTGATATCTGAAAATCACAATGGGATGCCGGCCGTGTAAAGACTGTCCTGCAAAGGATTGTTGTGAAGAAAATGTTTTATGAATAAAACTGTTGAGTGAAAAGCAAAGGGATTTAATGGAAGAATGGGCGTCTGTTCAAAAAGACAAGCCAAACAAAAGAAATATCTGAAATATAAAGCCATTTTGAATGTTTAGAAATCTGGGAAAAAGCAGCTGCAGAAGAACGTGAAAATAGAGAAAGAAATCTGAAAAATGTAGACAAAGTTAAAGGACCATTTCAAGACACACAACTTTATTTGTCAGCACTTTTCTCTTTTAAAATGTTTTATAATGTATGTCTTAATCTGTCTTGTGATTTTATGCCCTTTGAATTGCCTTGTGTATGAATTGTGCTCCACAAACAAACTTGCCCTGCCTTGTCACTGGGGGTGCGGAATTACCACCCCCCAAACTCCGCACCCTGCGCCCCGTTCACCTCCATTTAGAGTACCAGGTCCTCCTGCACACCTGTCTGCACTTCCCTCAGAACGGCTCACCCCACACACCCCAGGACCCTCTCAGGCCCACCACAGACTAAAGCCAGCAGCTAACTTTAAAAAAATATGTTATATTATGGCTGTTGTTTTCAATTGTTTCTCTGCCTGCTTTTATTATATAGTGCAATACAAACCAAATCTATTTTTATTATTACAATACAGGTTTCATAACTAGTGTCTAAGATATAAGATTATATAACAGAGACTGAGTCAATATTGTGATGACTTAAGACTTGACTTGATAAAATGAACAGAAGAAGACTTGGGACTGGGAACCCTCTGACTTGAGATGACTTGATGCTTCTCAAAAAAATACATTGGTTTTTAAATCATTTTCTTTTTAAAGTTAACAATTAGATGTGGTCAGGATAAAAGAATACAAAAATCCAATAAATAGCAAAAACCTGCGCTGTTTTTGTAATTTGTACCATGATTCTTAAGGAAATGATGGAAAACTGCCTCTTCACAGCCTCTTCACATCTAAAATGTCTCTTTTTTGTGAGGAAACATAATAACTGTAAACATACACACATGGATCTCAAAACCAGTTTGTCTTTGCGTTGTGTTTTGTGTGTTTTCCAGTGCCTCGCTCTATCTTCTGCTCCATGCCCGTCATTTCAGAGCGCTGCAGCAGCTCCGGTCTCGTGGAAGGGCTTGGTGTCATCAGAGACGGTGCACACGCCTGACCTCATCTCCTTCGGTGGGACAGCCCTGTAACGAAGCGTCGCCCTGTAACGGCGCGGCGCTCGTGTTGTTTCCGTCAGCTCCCGTAAAGGTCAGTGCTCTGCTGGTCGTCGGCAGCAGTGACCCGGGCAGCGAGCGTCAGCACACGGACGAGCTCTGGTGCACTGGCATGCTCTGGACGGAGAGTGTCTTCTGCCGTTTGTAGGTCGTGGACAAATGCGGAGCCGTCGTCGATTTATTTTAGGCATACGACATGTGTTTGTTTTGGCCTTTTTTGCATAATTTCTTTCCACATGCATTAATTCAACAAGCAATTTTCCCTCACATTCATTCATACAGATTTGTGAAGAGCTTTGCAGAAAGACATAATGGCACTGTGCAATTCACACCTACATTACGAGTTACTACAGCCGAGCGACTTTATTCATGAGCGTATTTCACCGTACAAAACTGAAAACTGGAAACTTTTTTCAGTTAACAATTGCCGTGTCGATTTCCACTTTTTTCAGGAACATAAAACAGAAACAAGACACAGCAAGAGAACATTTAACAAAACAAACACTAATGCGTTTGTTGTCGTGTTGCGGCATATTGTCCAATTTAGTCAAAAGTCTGACAAATGCGTCTATTTTCAAATGAAGTCTTTGAATGTCAGTTGTGTTTTGTCAGTCCTTGATTGTTGGTTCAAGGTAAGGAGTTATTACAGCAAGGAATTACACAAAAAATCACTGACAACTACCTTCAGATTTAAGCATTTAAATGAACATTAAATGGAAATAATATCCTGACCCTATTAATAACCTGAACGGCAACTGCACTATATGTTTTAAAAATCAGTGTGGAAAAAAATTGGCATTCTATTTTGACAGATGAAGAATGGGAACATGTATCCTGATATTTTAAAACACCATGTCAAACAGCATATTCCCAACAGTCCCACTATTTGCAAATACTGGACTGAGATTTATAAAAAACCTCAAGCATCAAATCTGGTTCTCATAGCTCCCGCAAAGGACTCAATTAAAAAAAAAGAATGATAAAAATGTCTAACTTTTCAATATGATTAGATAAACCACTAATAATATGTGCAATTCGAAGTATATGTTAGAATATATGTTTTTATTATTCTAAAACAATAAAAGAAACTCAGCTGCATAACCATAAGAATGACTCCTGAACAGCAGCAGACACAAATAGAGCTGACGAATGGGCCCTCCAGCTCAGTGCAGCAGCCAATCTGCTCTCATCTACTGCTGAGCCGGAGAAAAGTGGGCTGCAGTGATGAAATCATGACTGTCACCTGCATCAAACTCCAAATACAGAGCCGGCATGATTGAAATGTCACTGACACATCACATCTCTGTAGTTTCTGTGCAACCTTCTAAACATTCCCCAGTTTTCACCAGTGTGTCAAGACTTACACGAAACAGAAAGACATGACGAATGAATGAAAGGAGGTTAGAGCTGGAACTACAAACATACATCATTTCATACATGGGTTTAGACTGGTGTAAAAGGAATACTCTCAAATGCAATTCACTATTAGATGCCTAGACCCAATTTTCTGTAGGTAATAGAGTCAAATCTGCTTTGGCTCAGTGCAGATACATTGTAAAAGCACTGGTGAAAATGAGACCACGGCGCACCACATTTGTGTATAGATGGTGTCATTTAGTTACCTTTTTTCTACTCATAAAAGGTAGAATACAATGCATATACGACAATAATTTATATGGCTAAACTTCATTATGGATTCAAACTAATTCAAACTAAATAAAGCACTGTCTTTGTTTTTTTTTTTTGCACTGTCTTTTGTTGAATCTACAAAATGACAACCGAGTAAGTTCAAGGCCTTTTTTTCCAGGGTTTAAGTAGACACAGGTCCAGTTGGATGCTGTTGATGTTTTGGTGACTTCCTCAGACCCCATATTTTCACTTCTTTACCTTGATTCAAAGCGTGACATTGGTGTGCTCCGCCTCTGGCCCGCAGCCCAGACCCTCCTGCCAAAACAAACGCAAACTGTTCAAGCTCGGACAAAGCCTGCCATTTAAGGAAAGGTAACAAAAGTCTCATTGATTAAACTTAACTCAAATATGTTTTTTAAACTTATTAAGACACATTTCGGTAGAAAATTAATTTTCAAATCTTCCCCTCTTTTGTCAACCCTGAGCCTTTGATAATCTGCAGAAATGTCTGTAGGTCTGTGGCAGCCTCCCAAAAAGTTTAAAGGGAAATGCATGAATAAAGTAATTACTAATATTAAAGTTTAAATATGCACTGCGTGGGGGGCAGCTTTTCCACCTGCTTTTCAACATGGAGACGTTATTACTTTGCTCAGAATGTTCCACAATATGGCATTAAACTGGCACTGCAAGCCACAGGTCAGATCTATATAGAACTGTCATTTGAATGCAGCCAAAACATTTGTAATGCAACAAATTACTGCCATCCTATGGAACATTCCAGTCAAAGCAATCAAACAGGGAATTTAGATGGAAGAATTTAACAGAAAAGTTACATAACGTATATTTTTAACAACATAAGAGTGACTTATTTTCAAGGTTATTAGCTGGTGTTTAAAAGACCACACAGGACATATAAATGCCTGCTCATAGAACAAAGTGTGTTTTGTAATGAAGACAAAACACTTCAATACTTTTAAGCAGGGCAGCTATTCAGACTTATTAGAGATTCAAAGTGCTGGAGTGTCACCATGGCGATAACTTATTTAAGCTGTGAACAGCACATCAATGAGATCCTCTAACATAAATGAGGATAATGAGATAAATTAACCTTGTCTTTGGAGGCAAATGAGCTCTGCTGTTTAGATAATTAACTCCCAGTATAACACTTTACACCATTGAATCCTATACTCTAGAACCATGGCACATTTTGATCTGCTTCAATCTGTGTTTGGTGAAAATCATCACCAACAATGTAAGTTTATGGTTTGTTTAACATGCACCGCCTTTCGCAGCATTCTTTTTACAAACACTACACTATTCAGAATGTTTGTTGCTGTGATGTGGTCGCCTTGACTCACCGTGGAGCGAAAACAAAAGACGTTAATAGCCTTTTTAAACCGGCTCTAACCTTTACCTGTTGAATGCTTGTGGAGACAGGGGCTAAACGGGGTCTTGAGGGGACGTTTGGGGACTCCTCGTCTCCATGGAAATGGCAGGTAGACTCGGACCAGACCGGATCTCTTCATCAGTCTCTGACAATTCCAGTCTCCACTTCTGAGGCCCTTGACAGCGACCACGGACGCCTTAATCCAATCACGTCACAACATGGGGGCTAATGTGATTTCTGTGTTTTTTATTAAACAACAAAGTGAGTTGCCGTGTGAGTGTGATGAGTATTGGACGGAGGGGAATGCCAAATGTGAGGCACAAAATCAAATTAGGAGTCAAAGTGCAGGGACAAATGTTTTAAAAGAATCATAATTTTGCATTTTGCTGTGGTGCAGACAGATTTTAATCTCACATAACTATATTTTCACATATGTTTTCCCAATAACAATTTCTGACACCAGCAATGTTACATTTATGGTATTTGAAGAAATCCTTTTTTCAATGAAAGAAATAGGCTTAATATAATGTGCACTAAACCTCTGGTATCTGGTTGTGTTTCCATGGAGATGTCATTGCTTTTCCTACAATAGATGCAGTCAGTGACCCGTCATGGTGGGGAGCGTGGCTGAAAACTCACTGTTAACGTAACTTTTCCTGCAGGGATTTTCTCTGTTGCTAATGGAGTCATAGTTGAGCCTTCACAGACGATATTACAAGCCCAGAACACATTCATTGTTCTGTAGGTTGTGGTTGGCATCACGACATTCAAGTTCGAGTTTAAAATTGAACTGGAGACAGGTGATGTTAGAATTTGCAGTTTTGTTAATCTGGTTTATGGTTCATATATCTGTGTCATCTCTGCATCATCAGCATGAATTAAGTTAAATAATAAATCATTTTTCACAATAGTCTCAGAAAGTGGTGCCATTATTCAAATACTCTAAATGTGTGACTATTGAGCCATTAGATTAACATGACAAGTTAAGGATGAGGTTCAATGTTTGTTCATATCTATTTTGGACATTTCTTTCAAAAACAGTGAATCTCACGTAGATTAACATCGACCCACGCCTACCATCGGTGATTGTGGCATTATCATTTTCTAGAGTATGAACGCAAACTATTCACCTTATTCCGGAAGTTGCCGTACGCGCCGCCGTCTTGTTTCCGTCGTAGTTTACACGGAGCAGACGAGCTCAACAGAAAATAAGTTCTACATGGACTAAAAAGCCGTTTTCAGACTGAGCAGGAAATCGGTGCATTGTTGACTTGTTGTTGCTCGTGTTCATTAAACATTTTACACAAATCAATCTACTTTATGTAACATTTTAGCGGTGAGACTTTTCCCTCGTTCATCATTAGCTTTAACGGAGTTCTCGTCAAACGGAAGTGCGTTTACAACAAAAGTGCGTATCTGTGGCAAAAAACGGCAGAATAAGGTGAATTGTTGTTAAAATACAGCAGGCAGCACTGATATTTGGCATTTACCTTGTCTATGTTGTGGAAAAATGGGTGTTGTGGATTCCTAAATAAAACAAGAAAAAACCATAAAAAAGGTCAGGAGAGAATGAGTCTGATCAAAGAGTTGATTTATTCACTGGTACCAAAGTGAATATCGTCTGTCCCTAACAGAGTAATCTCTCCCTGCTCGACGGATCCAACACATTCAGAGTATAAGCGCTTTATACTCATCATGAAGATACAACATACAATTATCACACAATAGTCAAAACATAAACACATTACATCAAGATTAGGAGGAAGATTAGATTATGATATAGATCACATTTATCTATATAGGTGACCTGGGTCAAATGGGCTCCGGCCAGACAGAACAAACACAAGATACGACTATGTTAAAGTCGAAGTTAACCTTAGCAATTTAGAATGAGTGCAACCCCAATATCTGCAATTACAATCCACCCCTTGTGACAGAAAAAACATTTTACTGTTACACACAAAAATCTGTAATCAAGTAAATCATTAAAGGTCCCATAACATGCAAAATCGACTTTTCAGAGGTTTTAACCTTCCTACAGTGCTATTTGGGCCTCGTATGTTGTGCCCAAAGTGGTTTTTTGATTGATTCCCGCATGTTTTCGCTAGAGAACTGTCTTTTCCATCCCCCTCGGCTGAGCAGCAGACGGGGGCTCCTCACTAAGATGACGCGCTTCACCAGGATGACGTGGTGTTTAAGCCACGCCTCCGGGAAGCGCGCAGCCGCAGAATAAAAACAGCTAATGCTAATGCTACACAGTAATTACACGATGGATACAACAGATCGAAGAGTTAGCTTGTTATTTACCAAACGGCAACGTCCGTCGTTGAGGTACTGGAGCACGTCAAACTCCAGGTCAGATCCAGGACGTAGGACTCAGCACGACGCACCGTCAGGACAATAAAATGTTTATTTCAGTGTTTGTGTATCGCTGTTTACCGGAGCACACGGCGCATGCGCACCATCTCCGCTCTAGGCTTCGGCACGAGTTGAGTGGGGGAGGTGCACGGGTTGGGCGGGGGAGGCAGCCTGCTCTCTGTTCGGGGGGGTCAGATCTCAGAGTGAGCCGTTTGCTTTTGCAAGGAGGGGGGCCAGTCCAAGAAATGGGTGTTTTTTGGAAACTGTTATGTTATGGATATTGCACAACGCAAAATTTTATCAACAAAGCCCTTAGAATAGACTGTGGAAAGGGGAAAATAGCAGAATATGGGACCTTTAACATAACATATCTTTATTTATTCATGTGTCAAACAATCAATTCAATCAACCTTACTCAGACAAGCAGGACAGATACCTTTAAATCGAAAAACGACACCTGTAATCAGATACATGGCAGATTGATAATTGGAACATTTCAGGTAAAGCAATAACATTTTCATCGAGTCAAGCAGTTGGTAAACCCTCCACAAGAAAACTTCCATGGCGCACCTTTAATCAACAGCCGCAGTGAGTCAGAAGCAGAACACTCCTTGCGTGCCAGGCCAATGAAGAAACAACTGAACCAGCCAGATCTCTGTTGGGCCAAGGTCAGTGAGGAAAAAAAAAGCATCATCAGAATTTTAAAGTGCCTTGTTCGTCACCGGGGGAAACACATCAATAATCTAAGTTTGTCAACAGCCAACTAAAATGAGTATTAACGTCTTCATGTGAAAATTGATCGCATTTGAAACCATCACATCCGCAGAGAACACTGTTTTAGAGACTTTTCCCGCAGTGGCTCTGCTCATCCTGCTGTGAAATGATCTGTTGTTATTCAATGGTCACATTTATTTCAGCTCTGACCTTTGGAAAGGTGAGTGTGGCTTTATTGTGCCGACTCTCTCCTGCCGCTCTCGGGACGTGCCTCTGTGTTAGTCAATTAATGCTCTCTGTAAACTTTGTGTGTGCCATGTGTAGGAAATGACTGATGAATTAGCTTTAACAGTAACTAACGGTGTGTGTTTTACTTTATTATGTATCAATTTATTGTTCATTTATATAATCCCATTAGTCTTTCTGTTGTTCTAGTCCTGGTTAATTCATATTTTAGTTTAGACCCTGTTTTGTCCTAATTAACTGTGAGCAATTGAGAACGCACCAAAGGTTTCAAGAATAGTTTCTGTTTTGAATTGAAGACTTTTGCCTCCAATACGTAAGTTCTGATGTAATGAAAGGTGAAGAATTCTTTGGCTATTTCTTATTATTTATCAGCCAAATCCAGCGTGTTCGTTTACTGTAAGAGTGGAGCGTTTAGCAGTCAACAATTACTACACTATATAACTAATAACACATACCAGTATAATGATGGCCAGGATTCGACGAGTTACAATCAAAAGATTTATTTCCCTAATACAAAATAATCTATACAGAGCTCTGGATGTTCTGAGCCCTAACATTGGTTATTCTCGCCTCTATCTCCCCAGAACATAACCACTGGCTCAGTCCATCCGTATTTAACACATGGCACATGAATAATACATGAATATGCAAGAAGAGGCGATGGCATCCTTCCTGAAGTCTTCTGATGGGGGGTTTAACGTAAAGTTCTCCTTATATGGTGTGTGCGCAGGGAGAGGCCGTTTTGTTTATCTTACACATTCCTGAGATTTAGGCTTTGCCACAAAATGAAGACTTCACAACTAGTTTGGATGTTACCTGAAACTCAATAACTGACATGTTATACAACAAACAAAACTTCTGCAATTCATCTTACATAAGTAAAACTATAAAACCATTATTTTATAATTATAAAATATAAAAAGTCTTCAAATATAAAAGTATAAAAATATAAAACCCTTCAATTCCCCCTTCTGAGGTCTCCAAAGACCTCAAAATCAAACCTTCAAGTGTACATGGTCGACATAGTCCTTACATATGACATGGATGCACAGAACATTTTTCTCAGAACATCATGTAGCTTTAAACCTTCACATTTCAATCCCATGTACACACAACTCGAAATCTGCAACGATAAAACACAAAACACTTCCAAAACAATTATTCATTAATAAAATCAATACCACATTCTCCATCACAGTTGTCCTCAGGATCCTGCCAGTCTGGGGCCAAACCTGTCTTCTCAGACACTTCCACATCATCTCTGTCACCCCCTTCAGGTGAGGGCCTTACTCCCGTGGAGTGGATGTTTCAGAGTAAAAGATGCCTCCTGTGGTGGTGCTGCCTAGAGCCCTAGACAACATACCTCTAACAATGGGAATAACACAACAACAAACAATACCAAGTATAACAAAGAAGATCAAAAACATAACAACAAATCTTTGAAGGATATGACTCCAGGAGCCGGAGAATAGCCAATCTCCAAACCCATTGTTTGGAGATGCCTGGGACTCTAAATAATTCCTAAGACCTTTCACCTTTTCTCTAATGTGTGTCCAATTGCCGGTTTCATCTGGAATGTAAGTACAACAATGATCTATGCCTACAGCTGCACACATACCTCCTCGCTCAGCATAAAGACCGTCTAAGGCCACACGGTTTTGCATGGCTACTGAGGCTACTGCCTTTAATTCAGAGCCATCCTCCAATTGTTTCAATGTGTCATCTACAATTTCGGCTAAATCTTCAATTGCCCAATATAACATATTAATTTTGTGGGCGTTGGTTGCTGTACCTACTTGTGGGATCAAGGTACCGAACCAACCTCTGAAGTCAGAAATTAAGGGGTCACGACCTTCTCCAATAGCTGGTATGTATGCTTGGCCTAAAGTTTTATTTCCTACTTTCAAGACTCGTTTAACTCTTACATACTTGTGGGGGTTATGGTGGCCATTTTTAACCATCTCTTGCATTAAATCATCTGAAATAACTAAGGAAGAAGGTGCCAGTCTGGCTAATGTACATGTGCCGCACCAATTTGTAGGTAATACTAAATAAGAATTAATGCCACATGTCCAAACGTACCCACGAGGAGTAGGTGCGCCCTCCTTTCCTGGAGGCGTGAGAATCACAGTAGAGCTCTTTGCCAGGTTTAGGATCTTATGTACGTCTTGCCACCAGTTTTGTGAGTCTCGGGGCCAAGAGTTAGGACCTATTTCATACTTACAAGATGATTTACCTAAAGATCTGGTACCACTACAGCTACGAGTGTAACAGACTTGGGCAGGTAATGGTTGTCTATAAAAGTGGAGCCCTCTCCCCACTGTGCTATTAGTTTGTCTAGTCCAATTTACTGGGTTTCTCCACACTGTTAAATTAGCTGCATGCATCCATTGGCTACACTCAGGTAAGTGAGAACTAGGATTACGGGCCATAATTCTTCCTAAGTATAATATACAAAGTGATTCTTGTAATCCAGCTGGCACTGCCACCGAGGTGGGAGATTCATCTGCATGATGTGGCTTAAAGGAGCAAACCCAACAAGGTGAAGTTACATTGACTTTTTTTGCTGTATAATGAGCTACCTTTACCCATTTATTTTGTAAATGTGAATGCGATTCGATTAGTGAGCGCCTTCTCCTGGAACCATTTCCTTCTGCAATCATAAACAAAGTCACATTTTTTACAACATCAGTATTATTATCATTTATACATTTGATTGTCCAGTCATCAATCCAACCAGGGGTCTGTATGTCCGCTACTTTTGCTCGTAAAGATTTAATGTTTTTTCCATTGTTACAATGCATTAGTTTGCGTTCATTTAAACCAGATCCAGCTAAAGTCAAACATATCACTATTCCAATGAGTAGTAGCGTTATCAGGACACACAGCCACACTGGGCATTGATGAAAAAGTCTTGGAGAAAGCCTGAAAAATGTAAACCATCTGCGAAAAGTGAGAGGGACGGATATAGATCTATTTTGAGGTTTGGTCTGTTTTGTCTTTAGTATTTTGAGTATTTTGGGTATCCCCACCCCCTTCAGTGGGACCTCCGGGCCCACTTCCATAGTATGGTTTGGCAAAGGAGTGGTGGTACCAATGAGGTTTTCCGTGTACTTTGAAAGCATGGGAGGTGCGGTGCGTCACTTCAAAAGGTCCAATGTAACGAGGGGAGGACCAAGATGGACGAACAGCCTGCTTTATGTAGACCTGAGAAGGAAGATTAACAGTGTGATCATACACCAAAGTGGGAGTTGAATCAACAGTTTGTGATGTAACAAGAGATTTCAGAGCTTCAAAGTAAGGTTTATACTGAAAATTGAAGGACCTCAGGCAAAGCTGGGTCTAGTGCTTTATTAGATGAAGGCATACAACGGCCATGAGTCAATTCATAAGGAGAAAACCCTGTACGTTTGTTGACCATTGAATGCATAGCCATCGTTGCCGCTGGCAAATGAACCAACCAATTCTGTGATTTAGTGTCATGACACATTTTTGCGAGAATAGTCTTTAAAGTTCTGTGACAACGTTCAACCATGGAGTTACCCATAGGGTGGTAGACTGCAGAAAAGGTTTTTGAGATGCCCAAAAGATAACATACCTCAGCTACTTCTCGGGAGGTAAAGTGCTTACCATTGTCTGTGTGAGCTTCACTAGGGACGCCATGGTTAGGAATCCAATCAGTAACCAGTGACTGAACCACCACAGAAGAGGTTTCAGCCTTACAAGGATAAAACTGAGCCCATCCTGAGAATGTATCAATGATGGAAAGAAGAAAACGCTTCCCTTTACAGGGTGTTAACATGTCAGTGAAGTCCAAATGTATAACTTGACCGGGATACTGACCCGAACGTAACTTACCCATGTTCTTAACGTGTGGATAGGGGTTGAACATTGAGCATGATACGCATGTGCGTGTGAATGCTCCACAGAGAGCAGCAGGTTTAGGATGGTAATACAAACCTTTAAGTTGGCGTTGCATTTCAAAGGCACAAACATGGGATTTACCATGTAGTGAGGAAAGAACATCAAAAATCATGTTAGGAGACAAATAAGGAAGGCCAGTAGGACCACGGAAGACGCCGTCTTCATATGCATCAGCGTCCAAAACATTTTCCCAAAAACTAGGGTCTTCACTGGCGTGTCTGAGCTGAATTTCAGAGGTAGAAAGTGGGGCTGGGGCTGGTTTGGGCATATCACACAAAGCAAAAAGTGTGCTAGGCACCATAGGGTGCTTTCCAGAGTAACGACCGAGTCAGGGTTAACAGAGGCCCCCTTAAAGCGCCAAAGTCAAGTTCCCAGGCTGGGCAAAGGATTGGACAGCCTGTAACAAAGGAATAGTCGGGACAGAAGAAACCATAGCAACATTTATAGAACCAACATAGCCACCAGCAGTCTTAGCTGCAACATCAGCGGCAGCATTGCCCAAAGATGTCATAGATCCCATAATACAATGGCCTGGAACCTTCACTACTGCAAGTTGACATGGTTGCATCAGATGGGATGAGACTAACTCCCACAAATCTTTATGAGCAATGGGCGTGCCCTGTGCTGTTAGAAAACCTCCCCGATGCCAAACAGGAAGGTCTCTATGGAGCCCTCCATGGACATACTGGGAGTCTGTAAAGATAGTGCATGCAAGATCACCAGCATATTGTAGGGCCAATAAAACAGCCATGAGTTCAGCATATTGAGCTGAGAAACCAGTTTCAGGGCCCCAAGAGGCCACTGTAGGAATAGTGTTTGAGTCAATAAACTGGACAACTGCCGCAGCAGCACGCAAGGAGCCGTCAGAATGACGGTGACAATGTCCATCTGTAAAAAGCAACAAAGAAGACTGAATGGGTGTGCGAAATAAATCAGGTCGTAAAGAAAGTTCAGCCTTAGAATGGACTTCACAATTGTGAGGTGTGCCTTTTGTAGCCAACCCAGTTGAGGCATTGGCCAGGTCCACCGGGGCATACAGAAGATTAGGAGCCGTCAAAATAGGTGATAGCCTCTGTTGTCTCTGAGGTGTAAGAGCAAAAAGTTTAGACTGTACATATGCCACAACAGAATGTTGAGTATAAACCGTCAATGAATGTCCCATAACAAGGTGGGCACATTTAGCCAAAAGCTTGGCTAGTGTGTCAGCGTACAAGGCACAAGATGCAGACTTTTTAGCAACCGGATCCAAAAGTGTAGAAACATACAATAAAATCCTACGTGCACCATCGCTGTCTTTTTGCCACAAAGTGGCGTACCCTGAGGTTTCTGTCAATGTTGTGTCCAAGTGAAATGGTTTTGAATAGTCCGGTACCGCCAAATTAGCACAAGAAGCCAAGCTTTGTTTTAATGTAGTAAAAGCTAAGTCCGCCTCTGGAGTCCACTCCAAGGGCGCGTTGAGCTCGCGCACACCAGCCGACTTAATAATGGCCCTCAAAGGGGCAGTTTTACCTGTAAAATCAGGAACATGACCTCGGGAGTAGTTGGCAAGGCCCAGAAATGAAAAGAGGCCTTGTACTATCTCTGGTCTTGGTGCTGATAGAATAGCCTGTTTTTGTGAGGGCGAGGGTTGAATACTACCAGAGCAGATGACCTTACCTAGGAAGGTTACCTGAGGCCTGCAACACTGCAATTTAGATTTGGACACTTTAAAGCCATGGCGCAAAAGTTGGGAAAGAACATTAGACGTGGCAGTCAAACACTCGGTGGATGAGGTGGATGCAATCAAAATGTCGTCAACGTATTGAATGACTACGTTCCCTTCAGGTACTATGGTGTCTGCAAGACAACGTTTTAAACAATCATTAAAGATGCCAGGGCTATTCCGGTGCCCTTGAGGAAGTACTGTGTACTGCAGTTTGACACCACAATGGGTGAAAGCAAATTGATATCTGCTTTCTTCTGCCAATGGAATAGAATAAAACGCGTGTTTTAAATCTATCACCGAGAAGTATTTCATGTCAGGAGTCAGAATGGACAGGACTTTATGTGGGTCTGGCACTGGCAAAAGCGGAGTTATAGTGACATCATTCACTTTACGTAGATCATGTGCCGGCCTAAAAGTGCCATCTGGTTTTGGGACTGGGTTCAGGGGAGTGTTCCAGGTTGAATTTGAAATTTCAAGAACCCCTGCTTCCCATAAGTCTCTAAGCGCCTGATCTACTCCCTCAAACTGCTGTCTGTTACTATATTTTCTCTGAGGGACATAAACTTTACTGCCTGGTTGGACATTGAGAACCACAGGTTCTACAGAAAGACAGCGGCCAATATCAGAACCGCTAACAGCCCATAGTTCTTTGGAAATTTGGACAACATTTCTGCGGCAGATTCATGATCAGTAAGCTCGCGGCCATGTGACCGGTCCAAAGTCTCTCATCCATTAACAGAGTGTCAATTACATTTGATAATGGAATCATGTAGGCCTCAGCCGAAATACTATGGAACAAATTTGGAATAGATGTTGGTTTCAATCAACAACACGATTAAGCCTCCAAGTGAGGGGACCTAATTCACGGGCTTCAAAGCCAGGCCCCAGGAAAAGAGAACAATGTGGATCTGTTTGTGTGTCACGTTTGTAATAGAGCTGTAGCTCGTCAGGCAGTTTTACAGAGGCTACAACCCCAGTTTTGTGAACGTAGAGACAGCTAGTAGTTATTAGAAATTCTCTACCTTTAAGCTGGGTATTAAAAATTTCTTCATAAACCTCGTCATCCTGTCTGTCATAAAACAATGTGACATGATATGGGTCAGTTGGAGTTGTAAATGGGTAGCAGGTGGAGAACCATGGCTTCCACAGCAGCATAGAGGAGTACAGTCCCTCCTCTTCAGTTGTTTGTGGCTGTAACAGGCCCCAATATATTTTTGCCGTTTGTGGTGTTGAAGATTGAGTCAGGAAAACACGATGACGTGCTTGTCCAGAGCAGGTAGCTGATTGTCCATTCGGCCAGGTGACTGTAAGCCCACCAGGAGTACAGAGAATATCAGCTCCAGTCGTCTGTAGAATGTCTCTGCCCATCAAACTGACGGGTGTTTGTGGCGAATATATGACAGGCATAATGAAGTTTTGGCCAGCAATCGAAAAAGTCAATGGTTTGGTAATTCGTAGAGGTGTTGATTGTCCCATGAGTCCTGAGAGATGGATGCTCTTGTTACTGAGCTGTGAATGATGTATAGTTTTAACAGTAGAATGTGTGGCTCCTGTATCCACCAACATCATTGTTTTTTCGCCACCCACCTCTACAGTGACAAATGGTTCTGGGGTGGCGACTAGACTCATTGGGCCCCCCTAGTATCCTTCATTTTCTCCCGTCCCACCATAATACTGGCCTTGTTGCACCCATGGTGGCGGATTGGAGGGACCCTGCTGTGTCCAAGGAGCGCGATCCTGGGGTCCCTGCGGTCCTGCGGGGAGTCTGGTCCAGTCCCCGGGGCGTGCTCTACAATCACGGCTAAAATGTCCAGGGCGGCCACAATTATAACAGACGTCTCCACGCTGCTGTTGTCCACCAAAGCTCATTCCTGCTCCCCTACCTCTACTTTGGCTTCTAAAATTCCCTCTTCCTCTGCCCTGTCTATTTTGTCCGTTTCCCTGATAAGGGTGTGGTGGTGTCACGTATAAGACGCTTACGGGTGCTTGGACAGGTGCAGGTGTGATGATGGGGGTGTCAGTAGGTACTGGTGTTGTAGCCACCAACTGCGTTTTGACCTGGTCTTTCTTTTTAGCAGTAGCTTGCTGCCTGGCTTCAGAAATTTGCAGTCTAAGTAACTCCTGCTGTAACTGTGTAGTTTTGTCTTGAGCCTCTTTTTGTTGTTGATTGTATATATCAGCATGGTGTCTAAAATGCGTCAAAAATTGAGTGCTGTCAGCCACTAAACCGGGCACAGCTTTTAATGCTATTTGAATTTGGGCTGGCAAGGCGGCCAGAACCTGCTGCAGAAATAAGCATGTAGTTTGTGGGTTCCTCAGAGGATGTGTGTGCATAGAATTTATGTATGCATTAATGCATTGGTCCATGTATGTACTTGGACATGTACCTGGAATAAACGGAGCCAATGTTGGTGGTGTGGGCGTGGTTAAGGGAAACCTAAGTTTGAGATGGTCTAATAGCACCTCTGCATGAGGCTCAAAGGGATCTTCAATAGGTGTGTCATTCAGAGCTATATCCCTCAAAATCTGCTCCGTAACGTGATGTGAGGAACATTCAGTAAGTAGTTGCTTCACATCTCCCAGTGCCAGAGTCATGTGACCCGTCTGAGCTCGTAGAGCTACGTACCATGACATGCCTCCTTGAGACAGCGGTGGTAATTTTTCTTTAATCAAAGCCATATCAGCGCCCCCTAAGGGTTTGTAAACCCTAGGGATTTGCCCATCAGCGCCTGCAGGGCCTGTTGCTAGTAGTGGATAATTATGTACGTGTGGTCGTGTCACCGGGTATAAACTTGCTGATTTTAATTTAGGTAATTTGGCTAATGCATCTTTGTTTTGTTGTAATTCTTTCCGTAAAGCTATCATGGTTTTCTCGGCCTCCTCAATTTGTGTCTGCCAGCTTGCCTTCTCACTGTCCTCTGTAGGAATGTTTCTTCGCAAAAATGTGATAGTAGCTTGGAGGTTGTAAATTTCCCGATTTAGACCATTTATTTTAAATTGTATGTCATAACTCTCAACATTGCATCCACCTTCATCTTCCTCATCCGTGTCGAACAAAGTTACCGTGGCTGCCTTAGATTTTGTAACCTTTGATTCTACTGCCAGGTCTTTCTTTTGCACCGCCAGCTCTTGTAATTGTTCACCTAATTTAGTCAATTCTTGGACCGTATTGTCCTTATATTCTTGTCTCAAATCTTTTTGTAATAACTCAAGCTGCTGTTGCTGAGCCTGCAAACCCTCACTTACTTCCTGTTTTGTATCCTGTACTTGCTTAAACAACTGTGCTACATGTTCTAAAACTGTGGCTGCTGTTGTGTCTTGTTGAAACAGGTCGCGCTTCTTTGCTAGTTTTTGTTTCTCTTCTTTTGACAATGAGAGTTGTTTAAGAACTAACTTCTGCAGTTTATCTGTTTCGTCCTGTGTCATAGTCTCTGATGGTTGTATGTCTGCATTCAGAAAACCTTGCAAGGCCAGCAATGGATACAATCCACCGGCGCCACCAGTAGGTGGTGCCGTTGGGCTACTTACCTCGACATACGAAGGCGGTGCTCCGTCCTGGGGAGGAGGAGGACCATCTTCCTTTGTCTGTTTGGGCAGATCAAACACAGTAGTTGTCTCTGCCCACATCACTCTCAGCACCTCCGCCAAGGGACGGCACGATTTCAATCTCCTTTTCAGCTCTGCTCTCCTTTTCTCCTTTTTCTTCCGTTCCTCTGTAATCAATCCTTTGTTTAACAATTCACGTTCTACATCCTGTTGATTTCCAACCGTAACTTCCACCAGCGCTACCACAAGTGCCGTAAACTTACCGAGTGGCACAGCTCGGTTTACATCCTCTCCTCCTTCTTTCAATCCACATTCACAAACTTCAATCAACTCACCTAACTTGCCTTTCTTGTACCACGCTGATTGTCCCAGGCGTGGCCATGCTTTACCAATCCAGTCCTTTGGTAATAACTGTACTTTTCCCGACATTTTATTCTACAATTAACAAATTATTCCAACAATAAACGTAGTTTCTTATGCCAATATTTTAATCACTACCCCCGCTCAAGATCGATGTCTCGCGTAACTGATAGCGATAGGCCTCTAAACCTGCTAATTTTTTTGGGCTCTTATCAGCTTAGCCTCTATAACGTAGTTTAATATGCCAATTTTCACTACTACCCCCGCTCAAGATTAATATCTCGCGTAACTGATAGCAGTAGGCCTCTAAACCTGCTAATTTTTTTGGGCTCTTATCAGCTTAGCCTCTATAAGGTTTTATCAGCTCCCCAGTCTGACCACGTTTCCCCAGTAACGTTTTAATTTGCTTACTGCGTCCGGTTTGCAGGGAGATATCACCTACGTGGGTCCGTAGACCCTTTTAGAGCGTATTACGCGACGCGTGACTCTTTCAATTATTCTTATTCACGACTACGTTATCAATCAAACACAACAATGTATACTTATACGACTTCCCTTCTACAGTCCACAGTCAAAATTGACCTAAATGAACCAATGCAAGGATCTTCCCCTTTGTTTCACTAAATTTGGAAAAATATGCCAATAGACTTACTTTGATCTCTTTAAAAAGGAGAGAATCAAAATAGTCTTACCTTATTTCAGTTTTGGGGCCCCAGGGAAAATCCAAACATCAGCCGTGGAGTATAGATCTGGCATGTCTACCGCGATGTCTTTTAAGACGGTCCGGTCCGTAATCCAGTCCGCGTTGACCAACGCTCCCCCTTCAGTCAACGTCCGGGGTCACCATTTGAAGAATTCTTTGGCTATTTCTTATTATTTATCAGCCAAATCCAGCGTGTTCGTTTACTGTAAGAGTGGAGCGTTTAGCAGTCAACAATTACTACACTATATAACTAATAACACATACCAGTATAATGATGGCCAGGATTCGACGAGTTACAATCAAAAGATTTATTTCCCTAATACAAAATAATCTATACAGAGCTCTGGATGTTCTGAGCCCTAACATTGGTTATTCTCGCCTCTATCTCCCCAGAACATAACCACTGGCTCAGTCCATCCGTATTTAACACATGGCACATGAATAATACATGAATATGCAAGAAGAGGCGATGGCATCCTTCCTGAAGTCTTCTGATGGGGGGTTTAACGTAAAGTTCTCCTTATATGGTGTGTGCGCAGGGAGAGGCCGTTTTGTTTATCTTACACATTCCTGAGATTTAGGCTTTGCCACAAAATGAAGACTTCACAACTAGTTTGGATGTTACCTGAAACTCAATAACTGACATGTTATACAACAAACAAAACTTCTGCAATTCATCTTACATAAGTAAAACTATAAAACCATTATTTTATAATTATAAAATATAAAAAAGTCTTCAAATATAAAAGTATAAAAATATAAAACCCTTCAAAGGATAAAGCTGGATCATCTGAATAGTTGGAGAAAGAACTGAAATTATTCTCCAGCGACTTATAGAAACTTTTCATATGGAGTACACCTTGACAGATGGATTGCATTGATTAAAGTATTTTTTAAGCTATTCCAAACACTTCACATTCAAATAAATAACGGCCGTCTAAGGATTCAGCAAAGTAAGCTCGGTCAGACACAATGTTCAAATAAAAGATGCCCTGTAGATATAGTCAGCATCTGAGCGAATGTGTCAGAGATGCTCTTTGACCCACAATTCAACAACCACAAAAGCAGAGGTTGAGTTATTTCTGCCAAACACAGACAGAAAAACATGCAGAAGAATAAAGTGGTTGAAAGGCCTACATTTGTAAAGTTATCCAAGAATGCTCACAGCAGCTGAGGGCTAAATGCTACCGCGATGTTAGCGCCGCCTGCAGTACTTTTTACAGTCCGTTTACTTTTCTGAGGAAACGCCAGATCAATAACAGCATGTGTTAAGAGCCAGAAGTGACTTGATTTGAATTCATTGGGATTAAAGTGCATGTGGCAGGTTTTTATGATTTACTAATTTTGACTTAATTCAGTGTATTAATACCTCTTGGAAATATAAATTACAGTTTTACGTCAATCCGGTAGCTGTTTGTGGAGAAAAGTTGAAAAATCTGTTGAAAATTACAGGAAGTGAACAGATTGATGACATCACACTGAGGAGACAAAGGTTATATGTAATTTACACACAAAAAAACTACTTTTTAAACCCTTTAAACACTTATTCAACAAAAAAAGGTGTTCACATGTTTTTTTCTTTGTCAAATAAAAATCTGTGACATTAAAGGAGTTTTGGCCAGTGTACAGTGTGGTTGCTATGGTTATTTCCTAGTGTGATGTCACCAACCAGGAAGTAAAATGAAAAACTTAAAAAATAGTTAAACTGAGGTAAAATTTGTAAAGATATTAGCAAAATTTGAAATACATTTATCTTAACTGCATTTTAGTTCAATGAGTGTCTGACCTGTCATGGGCACTTTAAAATAGACCGCGCCCCCCTGACATGACGCGCTGCCGACTGTATCTAGTGACCAGCAGATGACTCACTAAGTGCACCTTTTGATAAACTAAAAGAAATGATTCATTTAAATGATTTATTTACTGTAAAATAGTGTGCTACTGTATGTACGTGCCATCAAGCTTTATTTTACTGACGAGTGAGTAGATTTAGTGTGTCACATTACACTGCATTCTTTTCAGTGTCAACAGCAAAATAAAAAATAATATAAAAATGTTAAAAATCATAATTACTGTTATTCATCCCCAAGGGGACACAGACATGCAACCAACCAGCAGAAGACAGTTCAAAATAAGATAAAATAAGACTAAACTTTGTACTGCAGTTACTTACTTACTTAGAGAGGAACAATAGTAAAAATGTCACTGAAGTGGCTGCCTCTTCGTGGAGCCGCTCAGGCGTGTCAGAGGATCGGGCGGCTCAGGAGCGTGGAGACGAGGGCTCACTTTTCAGCTGACGAGGCATAACATCCAGTACTTTTTTTTGATCCAGTGTCCTTGTCTATGAGCGAGTATTATCACCGCTCTTCTCCTCTCATCGCACCATTTCACTCCATGGACACACGCTTAGACCGTCAGCGGCGCTGTCCAACACGATTTATGTGCTTTATGCTCTCAGAGTGGACTATATGCTTTACAGTCACAAAGTCAAGCCAAATTCATTTTCAAGGCTCAAAAGCTTTGTTTTCATGTCAACAAAGTTACGAGAATTTTCAGCTATCAAATGTACTTTACAGTGTGCTGTGTCCAATCCATCACAAAAGTCATTTGCATATTCACAATCACCCAGTATTTAGAAGTATTTATTTATTGATTTATATATTTTTATTTTTATTCATATTAATTTTTTCCATTCAAAAACAGGTACAACTGAGAGGAGTTGAATGGATCATTTAAGTTTCTGGACTATTGTTGAAATGTCAAGTTTCAGGCTTTGTGTATTATGTATATCATATGTTAGTTTCATTTGGACCAATAGCAATCAATATAATGATGCACGGTGGCAGAGCGGCTAGAGCTCCTGCCTCTCAATAAGGAGATCGTGGGTTTGAATCCCGGACCACCCCAACATCACACGATCTCTCTGGGTGGAGTCTGCATGTCCTCCCCTCCCCATGTTCTCTCCAGGTTCTCCGGCTCCTCCCACCGTCCAAAGACATGACTGTGTAGGTTAACTGGTAAATGTAAATTGGCCGGAGTGAATGAATGTGAGAGTGAATGGTTGTCTGTCCTTGTCTCTGTCTCTGTGTTTGCTGCGATGAGTTGGCCACTGTCCAGGGTGTACCCCGCCTAAGGCCCACAGTCACTGGGACAGGCTCCAGTCACCCGCGACCCCTAACGGGAACACGCCGTAGAAAATGAATGAATGAATAATGATATAATGTTTATTGACTTTTATTTAACCAGGCAAGTCCCAGTAGAATCTCTTTTTCAGGGGAGTCCTGGTCCCAGGGGGGAGGAGCCTATTGTGCCTGCTTTTAGAGCCAGAGGACACCTACGCAGACATAGGGAGAACATGTAAACTCCACACAGAAAGGCAAACCCAGGCCCTTCTCACTGTGTCGCGACAGTGCTGACCCTGCACCATCTTGTTACGGTCTTTTTTTTTTTTTTTTAACTAATGGACTAAAGGTTTCTGAGCAGATTCAACCTCTTGTTTATTATGATTATTATGATTATTGTTATATTTAAGTAGTTTGTGGCTATAATATAGAATTAGCTTGACTCTGAATGACATTTTTATTACATTGTGCAGTATTATGTGTGTTTGATTAATACAAACTGACAAACCATACATACTTGCCATTTTATACATTTTCAATGGAGTTGAGTTGAAAATTTTATTGCGATGATATAAGACAAAATGTAATGACACAATAATAATTAAAAAAATTCAGGACACATCCAGTGGATTTAATGGTTTTCTTGTGCCATATGTAGAAAACCATGGTAGGGATTAAGCCTCTCCAAAATCTTAATCTTCTACAGAAGGCATTTAACGCATTAGTGATGCATTTTTATCCCTTAATGCAAAAGTAGGACAAACAGTTGAAACAGTGAGAGCTTCAGCCGTCTGAAGCTGCCTGTGGCTAAAGCTGTCATGTGTTCACTCTGTACAATCTGCCCCTTGTGCGCCTGTACATTACATTTCCCCTCTCTGTCTTTTTATCCCTTTCTCTTTCTCTCTCTCTCTCTCTCTCTCTGTGTCTCTCTTTCTCTCTTTCTCTCTCTCTCTCTCTCTGTCTGTCTCTCTATCTGTCTCTTACTCTTTCTCTCTCTCTCTCTCTGTGTCTCTCTCTCTCTGTGTCTCTCTCTCTCTATGTCTCTCTCTATCTGTCTCTTACTCTTTCTCTCTCTCTCTCTCTCTGTGTCTCTCTCTCTCTCTCTGTCTCTCTCTCTCTATGTCTCTCTCTATCTGTCTCTTACTCTTTCTCTCTCTCTGTCTCTTTTTCTCTCTCTCTCTTTGTCACTTTCTCGCTCTCTCTTTGTTACTTCTCTCTCTCTCTTTGTCTCTCTCTCTGTCTCTCTTTCACTCTCTTTTTCTCTCTCTCTTTGTCTCGCTCCCTCTCTTTCTCTCTCTCTTTGTCTCTCTGTCTCTCTCTGTGTCTCTGTGTTTCACTTTCTCTCTTTCTTTGTCTCTCTCTCTCTCTCTCTGTGGCTCTGTCTCTCTTTCTCTCTCTCTTTGTCTCTCTCTCCCTCCCCCTCTCTCTCCTTGTCTTTCTGTCTCTCTTTGTGTGCCTCTGTGTCTCTCTTTCTCTCTCTCTCTTTGTCTCTGTCTCTCTCTCTCCCCCTCTCTCTCTTTGTCTTTCTGTCTCTCTCTGTGTGCCTCTGTGTCTTGCTTTCTCTCTGTCTTTGTCTCTTTCTCTATCTCTCTGTGTCTCTGTGTTTCACTTTCTCTCTCTCTCTTTGTCTCTGTCTCTCTCTCCATCCCCCTCTCTCTCTCTTTGTCTTTCTGTCTCTCTCTGTGTGCCTCTGTGTCTCGCTTTCTCTCTCTTTTTGTCTCTGTGTTTCACTTTCTCTCTCTCTCTCTCCATTTTAAGTAATTATGCGTTTTAACTTCGCTCTGTTAAGTTAATGACGTGGTTTATAGAGCAGAATGTAAAATGCTAATGATAGGAATAGACTATTGAAATAGTTATTTGTTGAAACAGAGGATCAATGAAGGATTCACATCACAATCTGTAACCCATCCTTCTGTTCCTTATTCACTGCATGATTCTCCACTGTCTCATGTTCCCTGCTTAAAAGACTAAAGGCCTCTGTCTACCCATTATTGTGGCATAATGTCAGTGTAAGCCTTGTCTTGCAGGACTGTTCCAGCAAAAAGTTTGATGTTTGGAGACGTTTTTCTCTTGATTCGAGGGGAAAAACATCCAGTTACAGGGACTTAACGGCCCTGGGAGTCACTCCAGCAGAGGATAATAGACTCTAACAACCCAATACTTGTCCGCAGTAAACAACTAGTGAGGTGTTAGTCTTAGCCCTCTAAAATCAGACAGTTTTTCTTCAGAATAGTCTGAATCCTTGTTAAATAATTGTAAGTGTAATTTCATATAGTTTACTGTTAGTTGTATAGAACTTGGTGGGTAATAAACCTGGTTCTGCACGTAAGATTTACTATTGTAATATAATTTGAGACCTGGGTATCTCACACAAACATACAGTACGTTTTTTGAATAACTTTTGCAAATAGTGTTAAATTGTGCTAGAATTCTTTATTGTTTTTAGAGAAATCTTATTCCAATTAGAATGTGAAAAGGAAAGGTAATCAAGCCAATCAATACCACTATGCACATTAAATAACAGGACTTCCACCATCCTCCATCTCCTTCCTGTTCGAAAACAAAGCTGCTCCTGTGGCAAAGCTGAAATCGAGTCAATTACCAAGATGTAGTGTCTAAATTTGGAAGGAAGGGCCCTCCTCTCTCTACTCCTCGGGCAGAGCAGGATAAATGTGAACTGGAGGCTCCCGTGGGTGCCCAAACATCTGCCAGGCAAAACAAGAGGAGTGTGCGACGGGACGAGGAGGCAGGATAGGGGGCACGAGAGGGGGCGGGAGCGGGGAAGAGGTGCAGCTGTGGGCCATAGAATACAGTAGAGCGTGCCCCAAGGAGCGACACAGAGCTAAATGTGTTCTCAGTCATCACTAATGTTTGGGCAAGCAAATCCACAGATGAGACGAGGGACTGTGGTTCGGCTGTTCACTGCCGGGTCGACAAGTGATGAGATAGTGATATTGTCGGGGGGTGTTTGGAGAATTTGTTATCAATTTGAATTACATGGTAAATAGCCGCATTTATCTGACGCTTTTCTACCTTCAAGGCACTCAAAGTCACATCAAAGAACCGAAGAAGTGTCTTGCCCTTTTTTGTCGTCTTTATTCTCACGTTTTTTATTTATTAAGGATGTTTTGGACCACAGTCTTGTTACGTAAAATGGCACTGGGGAAGGACATGCAGCAAACTGTCAGAACCACATTCCAACCAACAAACGGCCTGCCCACCTGGCACAGAGCGGCTAGAGTGAAGTGTCTTGCTCGTGGACACAACAACAATATTCACCTGTGGGAGACGGATTCAAACTGGTCCCACAATGCAGAAGGATAAGCTGAATAGAAGACTGAATGGTTACTGATCATGTCACTAATTTAAGGCGAGACACTACAGCGGGGTCGTAAACTTATTTTGAGATGGAGCCAAATTTAGAAAATCAGAGCTGGTCGGGGTCAGAGACAGACTTGAAACGCAATAAACATTAGTACATTTTCCTTACCAACAAAATCTTAGAAGATTTTAGTTGCCAGAAGTTTAACATTTACAAGGTGTATTTAGTATATTTTAGAATTTAGAGATAATACCTTACAAACCATTAACTTCAAACTATGTGTTTTAGTTATAAGCTCATGTTGATATTATTAAGTCATGTATTATTAGGCCCAATAATTACTGATGCAGTGATCTTCCTGGGATTCTAAGCAGGTCGTCTCTCTTTATCTTAAAGGGGACATATCATGCAAAATCAACTTTTTTGGCCCTTAGATACCTTTTATTGTGTACTGTGGGTGTCTGGAAGTGGCTAAAAGTTGAAATTAATCACTTAAGTAGCTGCAGAGATATATTTATATAAATTTTGCAACATATTTCTCAGTTCGTTCGAATATCCGCATTATCTGTTACGTATTTTTATCTATCACGTCACAGCGGAACTACTAAACAAGGTCAAGAGCTTCCGGCAGAGACCGCCATCTTTATTTTCCGATTTTGTAGTCCAAGCGCAAAGATGTGAGTGGACAAGTTAAAATGCTCTGTTCTTGGTTGTGTTACCAGCACAACTCATTACACCGACCGCCTGCATCCGAACAACTGAGATCGGCTGGTTACGTTTTATTTTTCGTGGTAATGTACCACTGACAGTGGGGAAAGTTCAGTTTGTGTGCTAAGCACTTCAAAGAGGAGTGCTTCAGTAACCTCCGCCAGTACAACGAGGGATTTGCTCAAAGATTGCATTTGATCGAAGGGTCAGTTCCTTCGGTCTATGGAGATGACGATATAGTGGAGCGGTAAGTCAAGAAACGCTGAAACACTGTTTATTAGATCTATTTTTATCCAGTCATTCTTTACCTGTGTTCTGGCCATTTGTGAGGGATTAGCATTACGCCTGTAGCTGCCCATCTTTTACTCGGCTGTTTTCCAGCTGCTTAGGGCACATGTCTTTATATATACATATAATACATTTATTTTTTAGGTTTTCATAAGGCAGAACTCACATCAGACTGCTCGTAGCTGACGTTAGCATGTCGCTAGCATTAGCGCGCAGCAAGCGTAGCCCGCAGCACCTTAACTACACTGACTGACTTGACAGTAGCCTTTTTCCCAGACTGTTGTTGTAGTAAGATGGTAAAGTGAGGGTCCATTAGACAACCTGCTAATATCTTTCACACACAGTTAAGCTAATGGAGCGCATAGCGAATTACATAGTAGTAAACAAACCATTGAGATGCAGCCATTTGAAGTCTTTGCTGGAGGATCGTCTTCTTCGATTTCCTCTTGGTCTGTGTCAGACTCTGGCTCGTACATGGACGGCTGGATGTTGATTTCTTCGCTTGTTTTCCTTTTTTCGATTGTCATTACGTTTATTTCTAACTTTGGAGAAGTTTTGGATCCGACAGACGGACTGTGTTTGGGACTACAACAATGGCTGAACGGGGCGGAGTATGCGTGCAATGCGCATGGGAGGGGGTGGGGTGCGAACTAACTCATTTGCATTTAAAGAGACAGTGCCAAACAAGGCGCTCAAAAGCGCTCCTTACAAATGGGGTAAAAGAGAGGCATGTAGAAAGAAAATTAGGAGGAATTCAGACTGTAGATTGCAGGTATAGTTTATTTAGACCCCAGGTAAATGTTTTAAATGTTCAAAAGGTGAAAATAAAAGCATGATATGTCCACTTTAAACTGTGGTTTAACTCTGGCTCTTTGTGTCGGTGAATTCTCAAACCTTCAGCTGCAGGAGTCATGAGTCCAAGCATCTGCAGCTTGAGGTCCAGTGCGGTTTGTCTGAGTCAAAGTATCGCAGCAGCACCTTGTCGTGTTTTTGAAGAGAGAAAATGACACTGGAGAAAGTGGGAGTGTCAGATGCCCTCCCCGTGTGTGGCTCACTGATACTTCTCACACTCTGCTGTGACTCTTTGTAAACGCAGCTGGTACTGGTGGTTTTATCAGACAGAGCGTGTGTTTGTGGTGTTCACTTCATAACTCAATGCGGTGAAGTCTAACTTTACTTTGGTGCAAATTAGCACCAAATAAACAAAGTTCTGCTCCTCCCACTTTGACCTTCTCTCTGAGCTGCTCCTGAAGCTCCTGCGTCACATCCAGCGTCGTCTCTGTTCATTTTTTTGATCAGGAAAGTTGAAAAGTCTGTGAAGAAGTGCAGAGTATCCATGCTGGGTTCAACTCTCGGCACCGTGCTCCAGGAGCAGAGGGGGAGGGGTTGTGTAGGCACTAATGCTGCAGTGCATTATGGTAGTTGTAGTTTTGACAGGTTCTATGTGTTTCATCGGTGGGTCGTTTATAATACAAATTAAAAATAATCTCGGGGGCCATCAGAAATCGCCTTGAGGGCCACATTTGGCCCGTGGGCTGCAAGTTTGAGACCCCTGCACTATAGCCAAAAGTCTTTTTTTTTTTGTTTTTTTGTTTTTTGGTCAGTTTGCTGTCTCAGTATATCGGCTTTCATGTGGAAACAACACACTTGCCCAATCTGCTCCTAAAGATGTTTTATTGTTTCATTGAATCCATTTCATCCATAGAAATCTATTGGACATTGTAACTTCAAAGGCCATTTTCTTAAAAATGCATTTTTTTCCCTCAGGACATAAAGATTACCACTTAAAGTAGATCAACAAGATTTTGACGAAATGTATAGAAGGATTTTTTTTAGATCTAATTCTAAAACTGATTTATTGAAGTTTTGAGTTTAAAAAAACAAGGCAAAATTTGATTTTTTAGGACACATTAGAACATATCTTTATCTCCAACTGTACGGCCGTGACAACGTCTGAACTTGTATCACTGAAATGAATGGAGTACAGCAAAAGAGCAAACACTAAGCTTTGTATTTACAGTAATACCAGTGGAAGGACCTATTTTGATTATACAAAGCATCAATACTAGCAATAATACAATGTCTTATTCAGCCTTTTTCTAAAAGAATGAGTTTGTCTCTAAACAGACCTGTTTTGGGAGAAAAGTGCTGTCTATTCTTTTTGTGCTGACCTACGATTATGGTTTGTACTTATTCAAAAAAGGTGTCGACAACTGAGTTTTTCATTTTTTAATGCTTGTTTAAGGAGCAAAAGGAGCGCTGTGTAGTGCACCTCAACTCATTTGTTCACTGACATTCACCTGCAGTGGAAACAAAATGCACAGACACAGGTGGATAAGACAAGGGGCCTACTGCCACCTCATAAACCACCTCCTCTTCTTCTTCTTTTTCTTCTTGTCGGTCGCCATCCTCTGTTTGCTGCAGCTGATCCTCTGACTCCTTCAGAGACATCTGCAGCTTTTCAGAGGAGGGCATGTTCTGGCCTCCTCACTGTGGGTCAAAGCAGTGCTCAGCTCCTTCACTTTCTTCTCCTGGTGTGAGCTCTGCTCCACCAGAGCATTATGGACGCTGGAACATTTCTCCAGTGCAGCCATGAAAGTCCTCTTTTGTGAGTCCTGGTCTGGACTTTGCTGCTGGGTGATCAGACTCTCCTCCAGCTCCTGTGCTTTATTTTCTGCCTCCTGAGCTTCTGCTCTGCGAGGACAGGCTCCAGGACGAGGAGCTGCACCTGCAGGGCCTGCTTCTCCTCCTGCTCCTTCTGGAGATCAGTTTGGTTGGAGGTCAGAAGTTTGGTCTTGCTGGCAGTCCTCTCAGTGGCTTCTTGAAGCTTATGCTCCAGTGCTCTGTTGTCAGCCTTATACTGACCTAGTTCTTCAGGTTTAGATTTTCGTTTTCCTCTTTGGCCACATATTGGTTAACACCCTGTCTAACTGTGTTAAGGAGTGTTTTCCCAAACTCTATGATGTTCTCCTTCTCCTCCACAGCTTTGTCCATCTCCTCCTGTAGCTCCAGTGCGAGGGCTTCTTTCTGACGGACCACCCCCTCCAGCTCCCTCAGTCTCCTTCTGGTTGTTGTTGATGTGGAGCTGCTCTAAGCTGGTCCTTTGGGCGTCCCGGAGCTGTTAAGTCAGATCCTGCACAAGCAGGTTCTCCTGGAGATGTTTATCCAGCTCTTCCTGAAGCTCCCGGACTTTGATTTGGAGGCCTGAAGTGTGGAGTTGATCAGATACAAAAGTTGTCCTCCCATTCCACAATGACAGACAGTCTATCACCGTGGTGATAGATATACAACAGAATATTTTCTTGCTATAGTTACATACATTTATCAGAATCAGAATCAGAATCAGAAACTGTTTATTGCCATTGTCAGTGAAATTCACAAACGTAGGAACTTGCTTCGGCGTAGGTGCAAGCAAAGGATAAAATATAAAAAATATATAAAAAGGCATGCATAAAATTAAGAATAAAATAGATTATATTGTTTATGACAGCAGATTATCTGGACACATGGAACCACTAAATCAATTTCTACTCAATCCTCAAATAATTTCAAATTAAATTAAAAATATAAAACTATCCTCCTTGTTTAATTTTGTGTGGTCCTTGAATATGAATATGATGGACTTTGGAATTAATGTTGTGCATTTTCTCTGTGTGATGTAATTCAAGGTTTTCGATGTGTGTTGTGTGGGGTTGGGGCAGGGAGACTGCAGAATTATTTTAAGAATTAAATGACACAGGATATTCTGCTACAGTGACTTTTTTGAGTTTATGACCATATTCTAACAATGTTTCGTCATCAAAAACCAACCTGGAGTTGCATTTAGCTAAAAATAGATGGCTGACGTATTTTCAGATTTTCTACATCACTTATCTGAGAATCTTCTGCTGTTTTAAGTCCTTAAATCATCCCCAGGGCGGCTAGCTGCATACACTCAGTAAGGGCAGACAGTACAAAGCCTCTTCATTTAGTGCAAAATAAATGAAGAGGCTTATCTCTCTATATATATATATATATATATATATATATATATATATATATATATATATATATATAAATTCCTGCTCACCCTCCATGGTGGTCTCATCCATCTCTGAGCGCGGGTCCTCCAGGGAGCTTGAGGGTTCGGCGCAGTATCTTAGCTGTTCCTAGCACTGCGCTCTTCTGGACTGAGATGTCTGATGTTCCTCCAGGGATCTGCTGTAACCACTCCTCCAGTTTGGGGGTCACTGCCCCAAGTGCTCCGATCACCACGGGCACCACTGTATATATATATATATATATATATATATATATATATATATATATATATATATATATATATATATAATATAATCAAGAGCATGTCCTTATTGGGAGACAGGTGTTTTACTTGTACTTGTGTTCAAAAAGTGGAATAAGTAGTAGTGTAGTGCTTGTACTGTTTTTACAGTGCACAAGGTCAGTAATTCCATTAAATTAAATAAAAAACAATAAATATATGATATATGTTGTAGTTTTGGAGATTTCATGTAACTTCTCCACAAGTCCAGCAGTGGGTTACAGAGACTTGTGGGCCACTGTCACCTTAGTAGAAGTAGAAGTAGAAGTAGAAAAAGAGTTTTGTTGCTAGTTTCAGTGGTGTCTGGATTGCTCCCTTGAGGTTGTTTTCTACGGATTTTAATAATTTCCCCAATGTAAACAAAGAAAATGTGAGAATGTTTATGTGCCCCATGAAGTGTTTTTTGTTTTTGATTTTTTTTTTTTTTTTGCTGCTTTTGGTTTTACAACCTTCCTGAACAGCTGGTTCCTAAAAATAAGAAGTCTATACTTTAGAATTTCATTTCATTATTCATTCATTTCATTATTCTTTATGTTTTAAATTTTAATAATGGTCACTTCATTTCCACAGTCATTTTAAATATGATTAAATCGAGCTCATTTCTATTATTGAGTCATCACAAAGTCCCAGACCTGCAGTTATAACAGAGGAACACCTTTAGTCCGCCCTGGAAAGTGCTGCTCCCGCCTAAAATACTGCAGAGGGTAATATTTTATTTTGTGTTTTGCATACACAAGGAACAGTGACATGATTAAAAGCTTTGGGAACACAGCACCCACAGCCGCCTCTGCTTGTCCTCATTTCTCTGCCCCACCACAGCTAAACATGGACATTATTCGTGAACCTATTTACAGAAACTACCCAGGTATTGTGATTGTGGAAGTAGCACTCACCATCCACCAAGTGTCTGTGTGAGATACATTAATCAATACAAATGACTTTTGAGCTTGTACAAATTGAGCCTCTGCAACAATAAAAATCTGCATGGACGTTGTCTGGTGGCCTGGGGCTGGCCAGGCTCATCCCAAAGGGATGACATGGGTCTGTCGTCCTCTGGGTTCACCGCCCGCAGAGGTAACCGTAGGGTCAAGTGGGAAGAGGACTGGATGGTGGTTGAGGATGGGACTGTGTCCGTGGGCAAAGTAGAGTCCATGGACACAGCCTGAGCTGTTAAAATTATTAATGATTGCACTGATTGAAATTGTTTTGTACAAAAGTGTGTATGTATATTTTTTGCTGTTTTTTAAAACACAGCATGTTTTGTACTTCACTGCTGATTGAAACTTACTGTTTGAGTTGATATTTGAAAACAATCCAGTAAATGTCACCAAACTTTGTAAGTCACTGGTTGATCTGCTGCATTATTGAGTTTTGTCGTAGCTTTAATGTTGTGGCTTGTTTAGGCACTGCACACACACAGCCTTGGATCACGCCCCCGAGACTATTGCAGGTTTATTACCCAGCATGCCATGTTCTTCATAGCTTCAATTTTCTGTGTAAGTGGTAATGCACAGTTCACCCCACGCCTTGGAATCCTAGAGTCACAGGTTCAATTTCCAACTTAAAACTGTTGCTCAGCTATGCACAGTCACTTGCAATGGCTTCAACAATTTTTTTTTTAAAATTCAAGCCCTGAAGAAGGCCCAACTAAGGCTGAAACGCGTTGGCGTTTTTTAAAATATTTTTCAGCCATGATACATTAAAGGCTTTTTAATTTTCTAAAATCCCACGAGTGCCTCTGTTCTGTTTACTTGGTACAAGACTGATCCTCAACCAGAAGAGCACCTGGGTAAAACATCTACCTCTACTATTGAAAAGATACTCGTGCAGCATTCCAGCAACCAAGTTCTGAAGAAGGCTTCAACAATTGCTTTATATCTAATGGTTGAACTGATGTTTTGAAACCAGTTAGATACACATCATTATCCTCATTGCAAAATTTGTCATCTATATTTAACCCATTCTTTAGTACCGCTGGGGACCCATATCCACTCCTCTTGAGCTACATTTGGACAGGACTATCGTAGGTGGCTGATTATGCCTTTTGTGCATGTTTCGTGTTCAAAGCAAACCTTTATTGCCTTTCATTCGACCTGCCTGCCTTTCATTAATACTCTGAGGTTTTCAGCCCAATGCATCGTGGACAGCGGCTGTAGGTAACACTCTGAGCTTTCATTAATTCTAATGCACCTACAGAGCCCAGGGACTCTTCTTTAGATCTGAAGAGCTTGGTCAGGAGCACCCAGCTAGAGCAGCAGCCTGTTGCCTAATAAATCTCCCCACTGTGAGCTTTTACATTTAATGACTTAAATGTGCTCTGAAATCCAAGCCTCGACCATAATCTTTAAGTCTGTAATTATCAAGAATACAGCTTCTTTTTTATCCTACACACATTATTTTTTACTTTAACCAAGTTCATCTTAAACGGGGTATAATTAAGTACCATTTCACTTCATTTGGGCCGAGTACCAAGTTTCCAAAGTTTATACTGTTAGCTCATTATAAAACTCCCACAGAGCCCTTAATCTGGAGCAACTTTTTAATACATTCAATTTTGGGATTCTGAAAATGTCACGAGATAATGGATGCATTTTGGCATATTTGTATAATACAGTCCAGCGTGACCTTAAATACTCAACCATTCAATGTTAAGGCCCAAATATTTCCCAAACATAATAGCACCTGTCCCTGTTTTGTATGTTTATTCATTCAGAAACTGGGCATCTGTGCCAAGATGCACTTTACCTGTTGTATTATGGAAGAGTCCTATTGGAATAAACAAAAAGGCAGTGCTCTGTGTTGTGGGTAAAAGCAAATCTCATTTAACAACATGGCCAGACCTCACCTTGTCTGGATAGACTCGCGGTTATGTTATTTATTTTTTTAACAGCGCGTTATTGTCAAGCGTGGCCTCTTTGCATTCACTAAAACAGTGTGCAACTTCCCATAAAAAGGTTAGAGAGAAAGGTTGCTACAGTAAAAACTGGGTTTTAAATGGAAGATTGCATAGTAATGTTTTCATTCTGCCCACAAAGACGCAGAGTGTTGCGTAAGCTGCGTGGTGTCACTACTACTAAAAGTGTCACATTTTTGCTGTAGTTGTAAGAGCTTTTGTAATAATATAATCTGTTCTAAATGACTTAAAGGTGCATGATGTAACTCTTCAGGTCTTCAGTTTCTACTTTACCCAAAACAGCACAGCGGCATTACACTTATATCTTGCATTTATAGAACCGAATCGCATCAAATATAGACTAACCTTATTTTCTACCGTGGTATAAGTTCATCTTTGGCTCAGCATCACATAAAAACATCACTGGACAACATGGAGGCAGTGGTATAAAAGGAAGCACGTTAATAAAACATCAGATCAGTTCTGTGACTCATGTGTTCCAACTCCCGCTGCATTTATTCTGTTACAAGCGTTTTTATCGGGCTCGCCTTTTCATAGATCTGATGTGCAGTCAACCTTCCACCAAAAGAAATGATATATTTTTAATGTGTATTTCCCAAGGCTAGGGTTTTGCTTGCTCCTTTCAATGGATGTCAACCCTAATCCCCTGTTGTTTTCTCACATAAATGTAAAAAAAAAAAAAAAAATACAGGTTTTTCATCATGTCATGTTTTCATGTAGAAATTCTATGTGAAAAAATAGCCAAAAATACACATATTTGGGACATTTAAATCTGAAAAAATGGACAGAACCCGGTTCAAACATCTTGGTTCATTTTGTAACATATTCGTTTCAAAAAATGTACAATGGATTACTTATTTAGTTTTAAGTAAACTAGATTGGACTGAAAATTGTCCTAAAAAATCTTTCGCCTCATTTTTTAAAACTTAAAACAAATCAGTTTTAGAATAATCCTTGGTCAAAATCTTGGTGAGTCCAAGACTGTGAAGTTTGGTGTAGGATCTACTTTTTCTGGTGATCCTTATGTCCCGAGGGAGAAAAATGCATTTTAAGAAAACAGCTTTTGAATTTACAATGTCCCAGAGAAATCTATGGATGAAGTGGATTAAATGGAAGAATAAAACACTTTTAGGAGCAGATTGGACAAGTTTGTTGTTTCCACATGAAAGCCGATATGTTGAGAGAGCAAACTGACCAAAAAAACACAAAATTGAGAGTTTTGCCTGTTGTGTCTCGCCTTCAATTACCCTTCTGCCTCCTCTGATTGTGGTCAAATTCGAAAATGAGATGCCACAACCTTGCAGTGTTTTTACTGCGAAATATCACAAAGAAAAATCCACAAATGATGAAACGGATAAGTAACAGTGCTGATACACCCAATGAAATCACGCCTCATACGGTGTCAAGAGGGCCGGACAGACGGCCTGTTACACCAAATACGTCAACGCTGGTCACATGAAAACACGGAGCGGAGCACGTCCAATGACCTGGAACTGATCCAAACTGCAAAAATAAACTTGATTCCTTCTTTTCTGAGGTTCGTGTAACAGTACTCATTGATTTAACAGCTTGGAATTCTTGCAGGACTAACATTTGGTATCTGTAAATCAACAATTCGATTTAATTTCACCAGCCAATTCAGTCATTGTAGAAAATGTTGTGATGTGATTTGAAACATAGAGGCTTAAGACAGATCCTTATTAAAGATAAAGTTTGTGGTCGCTGCTTTACTCCTTCTGGGGAAAAACACAAGCAGATAGCATCCTGGGGCTGGCTTTATCATACCATAAAGATGTAGCATATGGTATGGAGGCACAGATAGATAGTGAGCGCTTGGGGCCTGAGGCGGGTTGATTCACAGACCAGCTTGTCTGATGGATGAGTCCATATGTGGCTCTGGACGGCTCCAGGAAAAATTGCCTTTGAAATTGCAATTTCTTCTTTTTTTTCTTTCTTTTGCACATCTTTAAGGTCCCCAGTTGGTTCCCCTCGGACCTTTAGAGAGCTATTAAGCGGCAGAACCACGATTCAGGGTTCAGCAAAGTTTGTATTTAACACCATTTGTACGAAGCATTATTGATCTGGTCCAAACTGGGAAGCTGAGTCACCCTTTAGGTCATGTTTGTTGGTTTGGTAAAAGCTATGGTTGAAGACAAATTTATATCATTGAGTTACATTGTGGTGGACTTTTTATCTGCAGTTTCCTTAAGTTTTGAAATGCTTCCAAAAGTTACAAAAAAAAGGTTTTGATTTGATCTGAAATTGTTCAAATGTCCAACCTTTTGACTACTTTATTAAAGATGCACTGTGTACATTTTCTAGTGGAGAGGGCCATCTGTTTGTCTGATATTGTTGCATAGTGTGATATTAAGACGATCTATATCATTTATTTGTTTTTATTACTCAAAAACGCATTGAAAATCTGACTCGTAACTTCACGCTGTCTCATACTCAAAGTTTAATGCCATACTGCGGAACATTCCAGGCAATTATGGCAGACACTCCTCCTGAAAGGTTTGCGCACCTTTAAAACAAATTCACTATTGATTTTTTTTTTTTTTTTTTTAAAAACGAAACGGACGGCAGGCCAAATTTGCAGACCATATTGTGATGTGGTAAAATGATTAATTAAAAGTTGGCACGGCTCTGGTTAAGTGAGAGATTAGAGAGCGGTGCCAGCAGGTTTTGGATGTTCTTTGCTGACTGACAGACAGGACATTAGACTGTGGGGCTTGGCAGACAGGAGCCTTTTTAAAATGCCCGTCTAACGCTGCAGTGTATGGCCGAGCTGGCATTGAGGCAGCGAGGAAGGCAAATGAAAGGCACTTGGTTTTTATGACAGGTTCCCGAAGCTCTGCAGTTCAACTTGTGCATAATATAAGATAAGCAGGATATTAGACTCAACTCTTAAACTCTCTGACATTTGTAGAGATGGCAGTGCTCAGAGAAATTCAGTCATGTACATTAATAAAATACTTCCTACTTATACTTCCTACTTAACTAAAATGTCATACAGTAACAGTATTCTTGCTTGGGTAAACCTTTGGGTTACACTCCACTTTGTCAAAAAGTCAAAAAGCTGAATGATTTGAACATTTGTGTCTGCCGCAGCACTTCTTTAGATTTTGTTAAGTATTTTTATTGTGTTGTACTTCCAAATGCTAAAACTTCAAATGTTAGGTCAGAATACTCTTACAGTTGCTTCTACTTGAGTAGTTGTTTCCCAAATATATATATTATTTTTTACTAATTACCAAGGTATTTCTTGGACCACTATTTATGAATAATTGTATTTTGAACTGATAATTCTCTTTCTTGAATGCATTTTATTCCTTACCAGCCTCTGAATTTTTGGCTACCATTGTATAATACATTCTCTAACACCATCTAATCCCATAATAATTTCTATGACTTTTGAGGTGGTCACCCTGTAGTCCACAGACAGTAAGTAAACCTGTTAATCAAATGTTTACTGTTGATTTATTCACAATTACAAGAGCATTCAAGATTCACAATGATAAGACCATTGTTGATATTTGCTGTCACTCTAAACAGCTCTATCTTTGTTCATATAACACAAGTCTTTAGTTGAAGAGTCACATTCTCATTGAAATAAGGATGACTTCATGAATTCCTCATGATCTGGATTACTTAAGAGTCATAATTAATGACTTCATCGGGTGATTTAGTTGCATTAACTCAGCTGTATTCAAGCTAAATGTAATGCTATTCAACTACTGTGTTTAAATAATGATGAACTAATGCATTCATACTTATTATTAGGCGCGGGCTGAAGAGCTGCACTGTAGTCATGTTCATTCACGTAACACTTGACTGTGGCCTGCTGCTTTATGCCACAGCTGCCCTGGGGTAAACTGGCAGACTGTCAAACTGTGCCATCGGCGCCTTCGACCAATAATCAGTTACTCACCACTTTTTTCTAAGGCAAGGTTGTTTAGCAGTTTGTTGTAGCAGCAATGTTTTTACCTCTAATTCTGAAGTTTAGCCACATGGGATGTTGAGCCAGTGAATCTTCTGCAGACCTGAAGTGTGCACCGAATACTCTTGATTTAAGTCAGAATTTTGAATTTAATAATGTGTTCTACTTCTTCACAATGATCATCGTGGCTGGACTTTCTTCAAGCACATTCCCAGAGAGTGTGGCACCTAATTGGATTTCCTCAGCGTAAATCTGTTTGACAAAATCCAAAGTCTTGAACGTTTAAAGCACTGTCTCCGTCGAAGAACATCTGTACGTCAACTCAGAGGGACAGTCAGATCCTCCTCCGGCGTAAAATGCCACATCCCTCCTGTGTTTTTCATCAACTCGCGCTATTTTTAGTCCAGATTATTCCATCACCCTTTAGCGTCGCTTCAGTAAACGCACAAGTACAGGCTGGCATTTCTAACATTATATAGCTAACGTACACAGAGGAAGAATAAAACAACGGCGACGCGAGAAGGAACATGAACGATTTAGACCGATGTGACCACAATTAAAGTAAAAAGTCATGGCTGTGGGCTGCGACACAGTACGGTGTGCCTCAGGGGGAGACACGGAGCTGTGGCAGATATCTTGTAAACAGCTGTCAAAAGGTTGTGTGCCCTACAGAACGTCAAACAATTGTGGACAATAAAACGCACATAAAACAATATACAGGGCCAGCAGTTACCTATTTAATGCAATATTAGACATTTACGACCAAAAACAGATGGCAAAGTTAAAGTGCTGTGTAAAATGCTATGTTTGTTAGAGAAGTTTGTAAAAGCCAGGTCTGGTGGTTGAACTCTCTTGTTGTAAGGCAACCACTGCATAAGCTTTATAAGTCTTTATTTTCTAACATAATATTGTACTTCTGTTAAACTATAAGTTATTATCTGAGGACCAGCCTATATACTCCAATTAAAGCTGCATTAATGATTATAAATTAGCAAAGTCTGTTTTCCCCCCAGAAAGTTTGTGGTATAAACTAATTGGAAAACATTTACTTTATTGCAAAATTGTAAGAAAGAGCAGTAAATAAATGCTTGTGTTTGTGAAAGCTAGGAGAACGTTGGATAGATGTAAACGCTACCTCCTTTCACGGTTTGAAAATCAGGAATCTCAGCTGTAAAAACGATAAGTGATGTGTTCACTGTCATGTGACAAAAACGAAACATGAAAATCATAAATATTTTAAAGTCCACTCTTCAAAATAGTTTCTAACTTTGTGTTGCTACAGAAAAAAGTGATAATGAAGTTAATTTAAAGTCAACGGCTTGAATGTGTGCGCTATTATTTAAGACGATCTACAAGAATAAGATTAGCATAAGATCATTTCAGCTTCATCTGCACTTTCTGTCACCCACCGTGAAGTCGACAAGATTAGAATCATTCAGGTGAAGCACTGAATTTATGCAAACTTCATTCAAACCAAAACCTGTGCTAACCCTATGCTGCATCATTATATATGTTTGGAGAGGATAATCCGTTAAAAGTAGCACTCTATAGAGGAGAACCCTGAAGTGATGTGTATTAAACCTGTGGAGAAGCATGAAGAGATGAGCCGGGTTTGCACAGCATGACCGTAAACTCATTTCAAAAGGGCACTGAGTAATAATAAGGTTTATGAGAGCCAGAGCAGTTTCAACATTGTGTAAAAAAAAGACAGACTTCAATTATAATCCACACATGAATAAAATCCTATGGTAAACTGACGGCTAACGGCTATAGCTCCGTCCATTTAGACATATGTTGACCCTATTGAAAAAGACAATGTTAAGTCTAATCATAGGGAATCCAGCTCTAGATAATGATATCATAGACTTGCTCATTTACGCTTGACATAATTTCAATATTTTAGTTATTGAGTACATCACCAGCGGGATATAAGAAGAATAAGATACATTTGTAGGAGAAAATGATCTCACCGGAGTTTGACACGTGACATGAAGAGCTGCATGACAGTTTGGTTTTTTGACAATAATTGCAATTGTGATCAGACTTGTAATTTTAGTTTTCAAATCAGGATTCAGTTCACAGAGCACATCAGACCAGGAGCATCAACATTTGAGAAAACAATCACACATATTTAACAAGTTGTAGAGTGTAAACGTCAATGTTCAGACACACATTTTGCTGTTTGCAAGTGACATTCTATTACTGAAGGTTTTACAGGTTTTGAACGTTAATAATTGTGTGAATTCAGAATGTGATTACAAAGTGTGCAGTGCCGAGATAACACAGAGGAAATAATAGGAAATAGTTTATGTTCTTGTAATTCTGCCATTACTCATTCACTTGACATTTACTTCTTAATTAATTAATTAATTAATTAATTCTTTCTCTATATGAGGATTTTACCACGACAAATGGCTCTCCTAATGACCTCTGAATCATGTGCATGTACAGCATTATCATATGGCTCCATAAAGTTCACATCCATATTCTGGATGACTCATACCACCTCCGTCCAGAGCAGAATTCATTATTCACACAATGCACAAGTAAAGCACAGAAGCTCAAACGAGCTGTGATACAAAGAGGGTGGATGTTCTTGTGCCTGAAGTTTATATCTAATAAACTTCTGTCTAAATGGGTGACATGCTAAAGCTGATTTTGCTCTTGTAAAAATTCAGATGAGACATGGTTCTGTTCAGGGAGCTCTTCTGTGAATGCTTTGAGGTCACACCTTACGACCAAGATTTCAAAACATCAGACACTGCTTGATATAAATTACAGCCCGTGTTTGGTCCTACGCTGGTTCTGGTTTAATCACAGTTCTGGTCTCACTATGAGACATATATATATACAACCCACGATTCTGAGCCAAGACTCAAGGTATATTTTACTCCATAAAATAATGTGATTGAATCAATGCAAGACTGATATGTTTATGGACATTCTGTGAATGAATATTAAATATTCAAGCTCAAGCAACAGCATCTCCATGAAGACAAAAGAGGTATTGTATTTATTTATTTCATTCTTTATTTAACCCGGAACATTCCAATGATATTTGAGATGTCAGTCTCTTGGCACCAGAAACGTATTGTCAGAACAAATATTATGCATTTTTCAATTTTTTTATTAGCCTTTAAACACGTTCTTGAGTACCTTAAGTTTATCATGTCATGTTTTGAAAAAAACAAAAACACAATGTTTATTATGGACTAAATGAAAGAATTTCTTTGCTGTGTGAAATGGCACTTACTAGTGCATCCAGCCAGCAGATGGCACCTTGCACTATACACAATTTAGTTAAGTTAGCCCTTTAAGACACGCGACGTTCAGGCGTAGTAGTTATCGTGTTTTGACGGCAGAAATGCTCATCTGTCTGCAATTTAAGGAATTAAAACAGCAGATGATTCTGGGATAAGTGACATAGAAGATCTGAAAATTGTTATTGATTGAGAGAGTTCAGCAGGAAGTGCTTTTAACAGTCGGAGGGAGAGGATTTTCTAATGAATATTCCTCAAAACAGCGTGAATGTAACTGAATGCAACTCCAGCTGTTTTTTTGATGACAGAACATTATTAGGACATGGTTAAAAGCTCAAAAAAGTTACAGCAGAATATGTGTCCTTTAAGTATGTTTTGTTCATCAGTGTCACTGTGTCAATCCCTGGGTTTCAGAATAATAAGGAATTTGCCATCGCCATCTCTGAGAAACATACAATATTTTAAATTCAACACTTTGCAGCAACCGGGAATACAGAAGGTTTCCTAAAAATGTCAGTTCTTATGATCTTCTGAAAACATTTCTTACTCATTGATATTCATGGCGTTTGTGGCCAATTAATCACAGGAAGAACGGTAAAAGTGGAAGTTCCCGCATAGATACAACACAAAAGAACAGCGTGTGACAGTCTTGAAAAGCATCTACTTTATTCGGGTGATTTATGCCAGCGCAGTAAAGAGTTTGGTTTGGAGCTGGAGGGAGTCTGACACTGTAAAACTGCAGAGGAACGTCTGTTTATTGGGAGCGTGTTTGAGCTGCAACGATCTGGTCCCAGAGGCATCGGCGTTTGTTTAGGACACTGCGGTTCATAAGGAAGACTTTAGTGGAGTTTACTGAAAATTGTTTGGGTGGAAAGGTTGTGAAAGGACAAGTCATTTATCTGCTCCTTTGTCTTCATTCAGGAGTATTTAAATTATAGAAGAGCAGCAGTGAAAAGAAAAGTTACACAGTGCTCTTTTAAAGATGAATAAACATCGTAGCTCAGGTTATTCAATATGAAATTACACAAGTCCTAATTCTGGGTTCTCGTTTAGATAGAAAAATCAGCTGGTGTGTTGATATGAAGTAATTTCATGGATGGTTTTCCATGATTGGACCAGTAAAATGACAGAAACGTTTATTCTAATGCAATTAAAAAGACACTGAAGCTCAGAAATGAGAGAGAAAAAGATTTCACTTAAAATGTCGTTATATTTCAAGACATGCTTCTATTGACTAAATTAAAGTACTCTGGAGAAACAAGGTATACTGATAAAATATAATACTTAAATTCTATGTATTTTTGTTGAGCCAAAATCACAAAATCAGTTCCCTCGCAGGGCTGCACAAAATATGATTTAACCAACAAACGTTATACAATCAAACATGAAACAGTTAGTGGTCGACAATAGAGGAGCCAACGCTCACAGGAATTAAACAAATGGAGAACTACAGCACTACAAAACAACAGTGGGAAAAAGAAGAAACCTCGAGGAGATCCTACTATTGATTGAATGCGTAACCTTATTATTATTATTAACCTTTATTTAACCAGGAAAACACTTCTCTCTTCGTCTCTTTTTCAAGGAGGAACTGGCAAGAGGTCGGCAGGACACGTCAAGAGCGTTAAAGGTTTACGTACATCGACAACAAACAATTTGTCTAAAAATCTGAAACAAAGTGCAACACTCATAAGCAGATTACATGAAGTGCAATCATTGTAAAGTGCCATAGTTTCACAGTAAGTAAGATCACATTAACAGATTTAAAACACAAGCACTGAGACCCGTTGTCTTCTTTGTAAAAGGAATTAAATGTGTTAAAGGAAACCAGATCAGACCATTTAGTCTCCGACTGTAGAGTATTACTGTCTGTGCTTCAGCCCTGAGTCTTTGATACATCCCAGCAACCTTTAACAACCAAAGAAAGAGTCATATTAGCCAGACTCAAACCAAATCAAAGTCAGAAAAAGTAGCAACTGTATTTTATCCACAAAACTACTAAACAAACAGGTGGATTTATTTCATTTATTTATCTTAGATGCACAGCTATAAGATGGATTTACTGCCTTCTCTTATAAATCCTTGACTGTCTTTTAAGTTGAATTGCCCAGACTGAATATGTACACAGTCAATGTATACAGTTGTGATCTAAATGTGTCTGTGAAAACACTGCATCGTGAGCTTTACCGTTCCTTTGAAGTCGTATAATATTACTTCTCAGAAATAAGAGTGATAATGTCTAAACTCAGGTGTGATCTCATTCTCGCTGCGGTGAAATTGAGTTCAACACCTCTGCTCTGTGTGACTGAAGCCACGTTATGAAGAACCATGCGGCAAGTCTAAAGGGACAAAAACAATGTGGAAATGACCAGGGTGCAAAGCAGAGCAGACTGATAACTTCTTCAATAAGCTCAAAACGCCCTAAAGTTTGTCTTTGTCTTAGAGGCTTGTCGCTTCCTAAACAACCAGAGAAAGGGGAAGTTGGAAACAGTGATTTGCAAGCCAGTAGGAGCCCTTAGGAGAATCACAATGAATTTTACAATGAAGAAACCGAGCTAATTTTATTCAACTCAGCTCCAAACAACGGCGAGAATGTGCCAAAACCTGCCAATCATGTTAAAACCCCGGGAGGAAGGGGAACGCTAATCTGCTAAATTCTATGAAAGTGAAAGTAGACATATTCAATAATTCAATTAAACCCATTAAATCTCATGATTGATTGACTTTTAGGAAAGCTTTTACACACTGAGGGGAAAAGAGTTTCATCTGGCTCAGACCATATGAAGCTTGTGCAGTGTGTTCCTGTTACCAATCTCATTTACATTTGAGTAAGCTAGATCTGACTGAAAAATGGCATGAAAATTCAAACTAAATTAGGCTTTGAATTGAATATCCGCAAATTCTTCGGTAAGTTCTGTAAAAATCTGGTACATGATTATGAAGTTTGGTGTTAGTAGCTGCCCCTTTAAGGACTGATCTTTATGTCTCTGTGGGAAAAAATGCATTTTGGGACAATTGCCTTTAAAGTTACAACGTCCCAGAAAAATCTATGAATGCAAGTTAAACTAAATAATAAAACATCTTTCGGAGTTTGTTATTTCCACATGAAAGTCTTGAGAGAACAAACTGACCAGAAAACAAAAAATTCCAAAAATTGACTTTCCTGCAGTGTTTCGCATTAAATCCCACGCTGATGCTGGAAACAGAATGGCTTTCTGAATCTTCAGATATCCATCTATTCGTTTTTCTATTTTAAACAGTTTGCATTTGGTCCACAGCCTTTTCAATCTTGTTGTTTGCTTTTCAATCACAGTTAGATTCGTTTTTTTCTATTTCTTTTTTTTTTTTTTCCCAGTTTGCTCTCTCAACATATAGGCTTTCATGTGGATAAACAAACTTGTCCAAATCTGCTTCATTATGTCATTTAATGAACTTACATCCAGATACTGTTGACACATTATAACTTTAAAGGCTGTTATTTTTCAGACTCACCACTGAAACTCCACCTACACCAAACTGTACAGACTTGTGCTTAATAAGACTTTGACGGAACGTACTGAAGGATTTGTTGATATAAAATTGTAAGCCAGTTTAATCAAAGTGTTAAGTCTAAAAAAGAGTCAAAATCTGAACTTTTAAGCCAATTTTCAGTCAGACATCCAAAATCCCCTCTATAAATATGTTTGTATACTAATATGTGTAGAAAATGAAGAAACATACCCTGGTTCTGTCTATTTAAACGTCCCAAATACATACAGTTTTTGCCATTGTTTACACATAAAATGGCTTATTTCTATATGAAAACAATATAGGATGAAAACATTGTAATGCATGACTTACACTGATGTGAGTAGCTGATATATTTCCCCACTCACCCACAGTGCCTCGCCTTATACGGCAAAACTAAATACTGCATCACTAATTCCTTATCTTGAACCAAAAGCGAAAACTAATTTCACGAGCAGACCAGTTTGGACAGCCAGACCATTACGAGCTAAACCATCTCCATATATCAGACTTTACACTACATCTAATCTTCTCCCATCTCCTCCGGCTCGGCGTGACTAACCACATTCACATCAAAACAGGCTGAATGCACGGGGACATATGTGCGGCCAAATGAGCCTCTGAGCGCAGATTGGCTGAGTTACAGTATCATTGAGTGTGGCACATTGTGGAGGAGCTGCTGACACGGCCTCCTCTGCTGCACACCTCTGATTAAAACGGGGCTAATGAAGCAGAAACAGCGTGAGGGGAATTAACTTCTACCTCAGCTCATTGTTAGAGCCAGCACACACAGAGAGAGTGAGAGTCTGTGGGAAGAAGTTTAAATGTCCGCCATGTAACTTTTCAGGTGCGTGTCAGCCACCTGTTTGTCTCCAGATGTTGTTGCTTTGCCTGGAATGCTGCAAAGTGTGGCATAAAACTTATCTGTTTTGCATTTTCTGAACGCTAAATCAGTCTCCTTATGATCACCCAAACAGATCATCTCTGTATTACTGATTACAAAGCCTGACCCGTCGGGTGTAAAACCTTTCCCTTGATCAAGAAATGAAACTGTTAATTGTTTTATTTTATTTTTTTCCTGGCATACAGATTTTTAAAGAGTGTTTTGCACAAGGACATGATTAAATGTATTTTGATTTTTTTTTTTTTCCCATTTAAATACAAAGTGTTTGTAAGATATAGTAAGATTGTAAGGCTTCAAACTTGAGTGTTTTTCGTGAATGCTTCTGTCATCTGAGCTTCTACTGTTCCAAGTAGAGTGAGAGTGTTGGGAAAATAAATATACTGGTCTACATTTATTAAGATGCATTTCTTATTGTGTTGATGAATATGAATATTCAATGAATATGAATAGAACAACATGCCTCCTCTCAACTGAAGGGTGATACCACACTTGTTGGTATCGGATACCATGTACTTTGGGGGGCTTTTGAGGTTTATTAATATTCAATACTCGTCTAACCTTATGAGTGAAGGTATTTCAACAAATATATGTATGAAAAAGTGTGTCTAAGACAAACAGAACACCTGACACAGAGGGTTCAGTCCAATCCGCTGCTTGTGAAGTGTGTTTGACACAAAACTATAAAGAAAATGGCACAAACATGTCTAAGATTACTGTAAAATTTAAAATGTACATGTTAATTGGTAAAGATATTTGCATATCAGTATTGTTACCCATATTTTACTGAGTCAGTATCGATATATTGATACTTCACTCCCAACACTCCCATCCCTACTCTCAATCACTCTATGCACCAATGACCTTTGTGGCTGGGATCACACCCTCAACCTCAAATAGTTTGGTAGAAGAGTGGAAGAGTTTGCTGCCCAACTGGTTCAAAACTATCCCCACACAAAAGCCTGTAAAGGCAGAGAAGGATCCGCTTTCCATTGAGAGTGTAACAATGTGCGAATGCAGATGAAGGCAAAGGTGCGGGCTGTGATTAATTGAACTTGTTCTCTGGGAAACAAGATCACAGCGGCAGCCGTATATGTGATCTGCAGAGATACAGGGAGAAAAATAACATCTCCAAGGTGATCCTCTCATAGACTTCAGAGAATCATCATCAACTCTGTCATCAGAGTTACCAAATATAAAGCTTAGTATTCACTGAAAACACACAGAACCAGTTTTGAAGAAGTAAACTTGTTGTTATAATTTGACTATGTAGTAGTAGCAGCTATTTGTCTTGAGCTTTGTCTCCAATACCCGCAAACTTTTGTTCTTGTCATTCATTAGTAAGTATAAATGTGTTTACTGTATATTATTACAATTCCATTTTGTCGGTATTTATTAAAAGAAAAATTACTGAATAAACTCAATGGACTCGATAAATTGTAATGCTATTCTAATACTGTAATACAATACTAAACAATTTCACCTTAAAAAACAAACAAACTAATGATTAAATACTAAATCTAACTTACTTCAAGTATACGCCTTAAGTCCTCACATACTCCTTGAACAATGTGAGTCCTAATGAGAAGATGTATCAAAAATGAATCTTGGATATAGCAATGGTGGGTGGGTAGGCAAGAGTAGGCAAGTGGGAGATTTCCCGGTCAATCTGCAGCGTGCACCAGCAGTGTGCACCAGCAGCCTGCACCAGCAGCCTGCACCAGCAGCCTGCACCAGCAGCCTGCACCAGCAGTGTGCACCAGCAGCCTGCACCAGCAGCCTGCACCAGCAGCGTGCACCAGCAGCCTGCACCAGCAGCCTGCACCAGCAGCCTGCACCAGCAGCGTGCACCAGCAGCCTGCACCAGCAGCGTGCACCAGCAGCCTGCACCAGCAGTGTGCACGGACAGACGGGCAATTCGAGAAAAGTGTGCAGCGCAAATTAACATGAATTTGTGGCTGCACAACCTGCCTCTGCTGTGGAGTTGTCAGCCGCCGATCCTTCAAGCACATCACTGTGCTTTTTTGGTTGTATCTTTTATTCCCAGTTCACACGTTGCCCTAGACCTCACCAGCGCATATGTGATGTCAAGGCCTCTTACACAAACTAAACACTCCCTGCAGCCTTTTAAAAATAAAAGCATTTGCATCGACGAGTGGCAGAAAAGGTTCTGTGGTGAAAAAGTTCTGCAAAAGACGAGCAGCATCATCCAGCTCCGCTCCTCAGAACGCCATCACTCGCCAACTGGGTGTGTTTTGTCTCCTCAGGCTGCACCGCGCAGATAACCCCTGTGTTTTATGACATTGTTATTTGGTTCACATCACAACCATTTCCACGTTTTTCCCCCTACACGAGGGTAGGCATTAAATTATTACATGAACGAGTCCAATAAAAGTTTTCGTTTGTCTGTGTTTCAGTGACATAAAGCAAAAGTTAATGGCCTACTGAGTCCAACTATCAAGCAACAATTTGTAAAAACATAAATTATGAGTAACTGAATCAAAATAAAGACCATGCAGACTGTGTTTATTTTGTAAATCGGCATGTTGTTCACATTCTATTTCCTAGTTTGGTGTGTTCTGAACTGTGGAATTGATCCTTTTGTCGGAGAGGCAGAGGTAGACCTGCGTAGGGCACACACAGGATGTTCAGTTCTGCTCATTCACTGCAGCGGCTGTGGGATTACTGAGCAGTGCGTGGCTGAATGATGTGGAATCAGCACAAAAGGTTGTAAGGTCCAGATTAAAAGTGGGTTCATCTGATGTTATATGCATAAAGTACCAATTGAATACAAACATTTGACTTGATATAAACAAACAATTTAACATTACATTTTAAAGAATAGCCTATAGGCCTGTGATTTCACGGCAGGATTTGAGCACAGGCTGGTTTGACAGATCAGGTCTCACCAACTCGTAATAAACCCATTGTTACTGGCAAAAAATAATAACTAATGTAAAATGCTGCAGAAAAGATTATTGTTTGGGATTTTTTTGCATAGCTTTTCTGGGAGAGAACCCCAGTAACCCCCTGCATGTTTAAGTATTTTTGTATGTATTTTTATAAAACAACCACACTCAATAAAGGAGGGCTGACAGGTTGGTTACGGGTCGCTCTGTTGCAAATGCCTACAGTAGGTTTCAGAGCCCTAATCTTCCCTTGGGATGTAGTATTATTTCATATTTGTTTAGAAATTACTTTTATGTTATTTGCATATTAATATCACAAAAAAGAGCACAGTCACAGAAGAAGACCCATGACACCCTGAGGGAACAATGTCTCTTAGTTCAACGCCTTAGGATCCACCCGGAAGACCTGGAGGAAGTGCGTGTGGAGAGAAGCATCTCAGCTCAGACTCTGCCTCCGTGACCAGGCCTCCGGATAAAGTGGAAGAAGATGGAAAGATGTCTGGGTGTTTTAAAACGACTGACAGCCAGGTTTGAATTTCTTCCTTTTCAAATGCAAAAACAATATGTAATTTTAAAAGCCTCTTCAAAGATACGACTCCCTACAGGGTTCAGCCTTCATAACCCAGGCTCCTTTCTCAGCTCAGATTTGCTCATACATGAATCTAAAATTGAATACCTTGTTGATGCGCCATCTACATGTCTGTCCTCACACAAGCAATTAACTGTAATTGCTGTGCCCCTTCAAACAAAAAATTGTAATGTATTGTGCTTTGATATTCTATTCTGACTACTAATGTGATGAGGCGCCCGCCTGCTGCCTGCCTGTCGAGCAGATAATAAAAAAATCACCAGGATATTTTCCGATGGGTGGGGGAATTAATTCCGTTTTATTGTGTAAAGTAAAATTCAGGAATACGACGGTGCACAGCTGTCAGACCTTTTCACAAAATAATCAAATGCTCCTATGATAATGAACAACCTTTCCGAGAGTCTAATTAACTGAAATGTCAATACCAACTGAAACAGATGAAAAGAAAATTGATCTGATTATTTCACACAGATTTTCTTGAATTGTTCTGGAGACATCCCATCTCCACATGATCTGCATGCCATACCACTTCCGCCTATTGACCTTCTGCGGTCACAACACTAGATTGATTTGGTTACGAAAATCCATACAAGAAAAGTTGCACGGATTTTGTTCTCTGAAAACTTGAGATGCCAAATTGGGCATCAAGATCTGACGAACAGTGGACTAGAGTTGTCTGCTTTGGTATGAGCATCAACTGGTGGAAAGTGGGTCATTGGTATTTTTTTGGCGAAGAAGAAAAGGTGGGGAAGAGCCACAAGTAAAGTAGCATATTCAAACGCTTTCATTAGTCATTAGGAATAATTAAATATTTTGGGTAGTTACTTACTTTGGAATGGCTGTCCACAGTAACAAGAATAAGGTCCATATTTTACCCCTGGCACTAGCGCGGCGCTGACATTAATGATGATGCAGGGCGTGGTGTGATGCATTCTGTGAATGGCCAAAATTGTAACTAATAAACTTTAAAACTAGTGCAGTGAAAATAACATGAGAAACATATCCTGCAGTCGTATTACTATCCTCACATGGACAAGGTAATCCTAATAAAACAACCTTAATGGGCACAAATAACCAAAACAATACATCACAGAATATGAATATAGTCCGTCTGCCTTAAATAGCTGTAGCAGAATTTCCATTGTGCTTTTGTGCAAAACTGTATTGATCTGCTTCAAATGTTGAAAAAATCACATCACGTTGAATAGATCAGCGAATACACAGCAGTGTGTGTGTGTGTGTGTGTGTGTGTGTGTGTGTGTGTGTGTGTGTGTGTGTGTGTGTGTGTGTGTGTGTGTGTGTGTGTGTGCGTGTGTGCGTGTGTGCGTGTGTGTGTGTGTGCACATGCCGCAGCACGTCCATGTGTCAGACACTTATAGGCCTGTTCAAGACACAAATGAGGCTTTATAAAAGATAACAGCTGTCTCTGCTCTAAAACAGTCTGATTCTTCATAGAGCACTGTTCATTCTGAGGACGCACGGCAACGCTGCAGCCTTTGGTGGTGTATTCAAATAATAAACAAAAAACTTTGGGACCCAGGGGATCTCTCAGGAGGATCGACATGGAGTGGCTTCAGGACCGGGAGGGAACGGTCAGAGAAGCTTCAGAGCAGCGGTCACGGCAGTGGTCTCTCTGGCTTCAGGACACACCACTGTTTTGATCACAAAACAGGAGTTGTTTATTTGTCCTCGTATATGAGTCCTTCTCGTTCTTTGACGTGTTGTAGGAGAACAAGTGTCTCTTGTGAAGCTTTGGCTTCTTTTCTTTGCCTTTCATATGTCATGGATGCAAACATCTCCTACGCTGATGGCCTTCAAAACGCCACAGTTCTCTGTCATTGGTTCAAATGTGTTCACCATATATGGACTGTCACATGCCCCTCCAGAGGACAAGTACAGCCTCCTTGCGCTAGTGTTACCGCCGTGAAAATAGCAAACGCCCGACCTGGAACAGCCTCCTGGTCAAAGCGCTGACACTAGGGGCAAAATACAGCCCATAGGGTTAGGGAAATGTGACAATGCTGTAGTTCCCAATCCGTCCAACAAAAGCCACCATTTCACCCACAACAGGAGAGGCTGGAGACATTGAACTAATAACTATGGTAATTAATCTTGGCACATCCCTGGAGGGTGGAAAGAAAGCATAAAATTAACTCTTCCATTGTGCGATTAGATAAATGACCTTGGGAAAAAACCTGCGTCATGCTGATAGACAAGATTTTTTAGTATAATTTTACAGGAATTCATTACAAAACATCCTCCAAAAATGTGTTAAAAAGCTTCAAAAAGTACAAGTAATTTGTTAATGACACAAGACATCAGCTAATAGATATGAATGTACTGCTAGTAATATATAATGGCTACTACATATTATAATTAATAATGAAATAATTTGAACAGCTATAATACTGAGATAAAATCAAGACCTGGACATGTCCGCGATAATTTTAGAGTGGTCTTGATCTATATCAGAAATAGTAATATAATAATACACAAAATGGTCAAATAAAATAAATGTATCCTATTGGGTTGCTTTATATTGAACAAACTCCAGCCTTTTAAAATTTCCTCCAACACATTACTAAGTTTCAAAATGTATCTTGAGGGCAGACAGCAATGTGTCAAGGTCAATGGGGTTAAATCTAGTCTCACCCCTAATGACATGGGGTGCCACAAGGTTCCGCGTTTGGACCCCTGTTGTTTGCTGTGTGTGTAAATGACTCTCTGGACTGCTGCCAGGGGGTCAACTGCCAGCTCTATGTGGATGATCCGTGTGTTTGCTCAAACTTCCACTCTGGCAGGGCAGAAGTTGACACAAGCTCCGCTCATTATCTCCTGGCTTGCACAATCCCACTGGGGCCTGAACGTTAAGAAAACCGTTCCTATTTGAAGAAGTCAAACAGAATATTTAGGAATCACAATCTATAGCAATCTAAACTTCAAAGCCGGGAGAGGAGTGTTTGCAAAAAAGGTTAAAGCAAACTTGTTTTCATTTTATCAGAAGGGAGCTGTCTAATAAATCTGCTCTGTTATATTCCTGTGATTTTCTCATCTCTCTCTTACGGTCCTCATGGTTACACGTGAGCCAGTCGTATCATTGTACAAGCAGACGCATCACTGTGATATCATCCAAAAACATCATCTTTTCACACTGGAAGTTTTAGCACATTGAAAGTGTGTTTTAAATGTATGAAAAATCATGTGTCACCACTGTTTTCTGGTCTGGCTGTCAAGCATCTCTCCATCTCTCCAAGCATACCACCAGACCCACTGTCTGTTCCACAGTTCAGAACATGATTTGGACTATGGACTCTTCTCATAGACCTAAAACTGACCTGAACATCTTTAGCAGACATCTCGAACTGTGGATGAAATCAGGGCAGAGTCAATTCTGAATGAAATGCAAGTTGTTGTTATTGATATTGTTAAGTTACCTTTGCTGGTTTAAATGTTTTTATGATGAATTGTGCTAAAAGATTCCTACAGGTGTTGAAATTCAGCATTTTGCTATTAAAAAAATGCATTTAGTTTGTCCAACGTAATTGCTATGTCCACACCAAATGACCATCTGATGTTCTTAATCATCACATCGAAACTGGTATCGAGCCTTTTCCTTAATAATGAAACTGAGTTCGTAACGTTAGTATCAGGGCAACACTCACACAGAAAATGTAAATACCTAATTCAAAAGCTACGCTTCCTGTCAAGTGACTTTGCCCAGTGTGTAAAAGTGGGTCACGTTGCAGATTGCCTCTCAGTGGGATCGTGAGAGGTCCAGATTAGGCCGGACCACCTGATGCTTGTGTTGGCTGAACTAATCCTATCCTGAACATGTTTATTTGATGTGTCCATTTCGCAGGTACTCGAGCGTCAAACTGAGTACCATATCCACATATCTGTTGGCTCAGAGACCTCCTAAGAACTAGACTGAGTTACTACAACTTCGAATCAATTTCATGGAAAGTTCTTTTTAGTGAATATTTTAAGCATGTAGTGTACGATCTCCCGGTATTCCTCGATCTTTTAATCCTTTGCTGCTAATTTTGACGCATTAGCTCAAGTTCCTTAGAAAAAGAAGATTCAGTCGTTGATCTTATAGTCTTATTGAAAAAGCCACTCAAATGAATATTGATGGAATTAGAAGTTTACCAGTGATCATGTGCACTAATGAGCATTTAAGCATTTTCTTTGGCTACAAACCATCACAAGTAGAAGATGAAAGACAAAGTGTAGTCCCCTGTCAATGATGAGAGAGTCTTTTTAAACAGATTAGTTGATGTGATGGCAAAAGCAAATGGCCAAATCATGACAACTCAGATGAGAGCTGAGACGAAGCTTTGAAGGAAAGACCTTGCAGCTTGATATTAGCACAACCGATATAAGAACATACCTCATCTTCTATACAGTACATATCTCTCTATCTACACTTCTTTGGTTACATGTTGTTTTATGGTTCCTATTTGTACCATAACAACCAGTAACCTGCAACTAACTCGTGTGCCAGACTATTATAACTTGTAACCCAATACTACTAAACTCAAAGTACATTGTAATCACATTTTAATACAGGTACATATTACAGGTATGCTAATGTTCACAACCAGAAACCAGAAAAAGGATCTTTTTAAAGACATTGGGCCGTATTTTGCCCCTAGCGTCAGCGCTATGTCCAGGGGGCGGTTCCAGGTCGGGCTTTTGCCGCCTACACAGCAGTAACACTAGAGGGAAGAGGCTGTACTTGTCCTCTGGAGGGGCATGTGACAGTCCATATATGGTGAATGTGTTTGAACCAATGACTCAGAACCGTGGCGTTTTAAATGCCGTAAGTGCAAGATATGTTTGCATCCGTGGCATATCCAGGCAAAGAAAAAAGCCCACACTTCACAGGAGACACTTGTTCTCCTACAACACGTCAGAGAAATTGAGGGACTCATATACGAGGACAATAAAACACCTCCAAAGCCCCACGATGTAAGTATACGCTGTTCAGCAGCGGTTGTGAGCAAAACAGCTAAAGCTATTTAAGGCAGACTGTCTTAATTGGACTGTATTCATTATTCTGTGATGTATAATTTTGGTTATTTGTGCTTATAAGGTTGTTTTATTAAGATTATCTCGTCCATATGAGGATCGTAATCTACTCCAGGAAATGTTTCCCGTGTTATGTTTTTCACTGCATTAGTTTTGAAGTTTATTTGTTATGATTCTGGCCATTTACAGAATGCATCACACCACGCCCTGCGTTTGCTTCTCTCCACCTCATATTTTTACTCACTATTTTATGATCACGCCTCTTGTTTAGAGCGCCACACTCCACGACGTCACCGTTTGCACGTTTGGGGATATAGTAAAAGAAGATAAAATCATTGTATTGTTGTTGGAAAGCTTTAATGTTCTTCATGTGTGTAATGTAAAAGGTTAAACTATATATCCTAGTCCATCATGTTTAAGAATACATTCAAACCTTAAATTAGTCTTCAGTTTTTGTAGATTGTGTAATATAGCTGGTGATGACGATAACGGCATCCACTTATGAAACCTCACAAATCGCCGTGTTTGATTTGGTGAAAAAATGCAGTAGGAATAGCATTTCCCTGAGTCTTAGCTCTCCGTTGTGTCTGTGCAGGTGCTGTTAAGATACTATTTACAACATGAGAAATGGCCAGCTCATTTTAGCTCGAGCAGGTGTGTGACTATAAAACAGTCTGCCGCCGCTTGGATGCATCTACTGTATTTCATGGTCTCATTTCCTCTGGAGGTTAATAACATAGAAACATTAATGATTTTTGCATTTACGAGGAAAAAATGTCCTTTGAATCACCAATTTACAAAATGATAATAAGCCACTACTTTAAGTCTCCAGTGAACAACAAAGGATAATATTATAGAAGCCGAGGTCTCTAAAGCCTAATTCTGCCCCTGCACTTAACATAAGACTGGATCTCAGATGAAGAGTATGGAAAACTGAAGTAAACAGGAAAGACTTCAAATTAGAGAGAAGGGTGGTATAAATTTTAGACAAAATTATGGATATTACAGTTTTAAGTCATGTCTCTAGTGTCCACTAATTTAAAGGTAGCTTTTATCTTAATCTTAGCCGTTTGACTGAAAGGATTTTCTGTAGTACAAGATTTTGTGTTATAATACGTTTTAAATTTTAAGCATAGACGCGTAAAATCAATGTACTGACCTCAGAGCACTGCACAAAACCACACAAATCTGTGCAGCGTCCATTTAATATATATGCCAAACCTGCATTAAGTGTACACCCTGCGTCAATGAGGTATAAGTCCAGATAATTAAATAACACAGCTTCATTGCCCTTCTCCATCAAGTACAAAGGACGCTTGTTCATTGAGCGTTCAGTTTGTTAATGGTCTGATCAGGACTAAGTGAATGAAATGGAATAGAAAACTTGAACAGGCTTAAACTTCCTTCAGGACTTCCTTAAAGTCTTAAATATAGTGCTCTGTGAGAGAAACCTCTCTTTTCTGAAATGATCAGACCTACAATCTGCACAGCTCCATTGCATTTCGTCTCAGAAACACATTTACCAGTGCTCTGACCTTATTTCAGTTTTGGAAATCTCATCTCTGTTCTTTTTTATGGCAGCGTCTTTTTTGTGAAAGTGTTTTCAAATGACAAAGCAATCACTGGAAAATGGTGGCTATTATCAGACACACAGACCTTTTAGTGCAAACTGTCTCGACGTTTTCTGGTGAGTACTTAAAAATGTGTTTTATAGAGTAACAAAATCTATGTACTGAATCAATCCAAGGTCCCCATAGAGTGAGTTGTATAAGTTGCAACGAGGGAGTTCAAAATAAAGTAAAGCAGGTCTAAATCTGTGCTCTGTGTTCTCAAGTCTTGAATTTAAGATCAGCAAATGACAAGATCCAAGGCTCTGGTTGAAGATGCTGATCCCAACCACTGATGTGGCTGATGTGTCACCCAAGGTACCTTAGTAAAAGTCTAAAAGTGTGATAACCATGATAAAACACCCAATAAAATACCAAGGACACAGGTAAGTTTAAGATATGACTTTAAAATATGTAATTAAAATGTATTAAAGAACTAAAATGAGCAAAGATACTTTAAAGAAGTTATTTATTATGTGAAACTATAAAAACTATACACTATAAACTATAAAAAGGCCAAAAGGCCAAGTTTGCTTAAAATGGAATCCTTGCAGCCCCTGAGCGGAAAAAAAAAACAAAAAACACAAAGACTGCAAAACATGAGATTTAAACCAACAAGGACGGTTTACTTTCTTTCTTGAAAGTAAACCAACAAGGACGACCTGAGAGGGGGAGCCCCACCCAAAGCAAAACTGAAAGTCCGACCACACAATTCCAACAATATAATTTACAATCAAAGTGCAAACTCAAAGATGGGCTAAACCCTCCCAAGCACACCCCAGGAACTAAATATTTTGAAGAACTAGGAACTAAAAGTTCAGGGACTGCAACTGCTAAAAACAACATAATTTAAAGGTGCTTTAAAAAGCTAAAAGTAAACAAAAAGGTGAAAAAACAATAACAGATAGCAACTATAAATTAATATTAAATAACCTAAACCAAACTCAAAACAAAACTAAACAAAATAGTAGCAGGCTTTCCTGCAAAATGAAGTAAAGACAAGTGTTCAAATCAATAAAGCTAAATTGCTAAAGCTAAAAACACACTTCTCTCACCTTGAATCAATTAACGAGATTGCTGCCATCGGTACGCTAAAGACCACAATAAAATCTATTAAAAACTGTTCATAACATGCTTAAATGAGGGAGAGGGTTAAATCGTACCTGTCACCAGCAGAAGTCGAGAGTGAGCAGGGACAAGCCCCGCCCTTTTAAGCCCGACTTCCGCCGGCTCCGGAAGTGAGGAGGGGGCACTGAAAGAAAAAGGGCAACCCCTGCTGTCCGACACAGATGAAACCGATGAACAGGCTGATGTCCATCTGAACAAAAAATACAGAAGGATTTCTTGCTGAACTTTCCAGGCAAATCCAGGCCCACAGGACTGAGGCAAGCAATTTTAGCACAAAAATACATCAATAAACAAAGTGCTCGGTGTGAAGCTGAGGCAGGCGGAAGTTTACTTTTATTAAGCCGTTTCAGATTAACATTGCAATTTAAAATGTCTACAATGTAAAATAATGATCAATGCATGTCATAAATTCTAACTTTATCACAGACAAATGAATAACATGTCTGCTTTGTGCTTGTCGTTTGAGGTTAATTGTATAGAATGACAAAGTACATACCTGTGCTCATCTGAGCTTTATTTTAGTTCGCTAACGGCACAAAAATGCTAATTCTTGTCACGAGTGTGAATTTCCGAGTGTCTCTGAACAAACAGGCTTCACTGTGTTTAGAGTCAGTGATGTGTTTCGGTTTTGGCAGCTGTGGCAGACTGCTGGGATGTGCTTAAAAACAGTGCAGAGTCCTCTGCGTTAAACATAGCTCCCCATTCGAACAATAAAAACTCATTTACCTCTCTGTCTCCTCTGTCGGCACACCGCGCTCTCCTGCTTTGTTCAGCGGTGTGTTAGGGCCACAGCTCTCCAGATAATCTCCAAGCACCTGGTGGGTATGTCAATTCAAACTAAGCGTCTGCATGCTTCACACCTGATCGAGCCCTGCATCTATCCCCATCTCGGTTCATAAAAAGCATGCGCCCGGCCCGGCCCTCGCTCACCTCCTGCTGCCACTTTCCATCACTTGTCTGTGGTCAGGAGGCCGAGAGAGACACTGCACCTGCTGCTGCCTGGACTGACGCACCAGCGGCTCCAGCGGCTCCAGAGGCCAAAGAAAGAACTGAACTGAACGCTGGTAAATGTGCTGATTGTTACGTGGATAAAATGTTCATCGTGAAACTGGCCTGTTTCAGTTGAATTTGTTTTTAGTTTACTGAATATATGAACTGTTAAAATGTAATGTTAAAAAATATTAGAATTAGGTCCAGAGGTGGAACTTTTCACCCTTTTTCTCACTCAACAGCTTACATTTTCACTTGTGACTGCTCTTGTTTCGAGTTTCATTAATTGTAACATGACGTTCACCCATTGTTTAAAATAAATAAATAAATAATAATTATAAAATAAAAAGTACTTCACTGAGAAGTTTCAAGATTCTGTACTTTTATTACTACTTGAGTAATATATTTTACAATTGACAAACATTTTAAGTTTACAATTAAATATTTGAGCATTTATATTTCTTGCAGCTTCTGATATTATTTCGTTTTTTCTCATATTTGTGTCTCTTTTTTCATATCAAATTTTGTGCATAATTGAATAAGTTTTTCTTCCAATTACTTTAACTTTAAATTATAAATCAGATGTAACATTCAGACTCTTGAGTCGTACTTTGTTTCATGCTCTCTACCCCCCTCTGCTCAACGTGTAATTCTGTCGTCCTTCTTTCATACCTGAGAGAAACTGTGAGGAAATCACTGACACATCAGCAGCCCTTAGGCCATTGATGTGTCAAACTGACTTATGAATATGCTAAGACTCCATTGACTATTTCATCCACTAAACTGAAGCCTAGTCACGATAAGTGGTTCCATTTTATTATAAGTCATGCCTTAACAAAGCATGAACATGATTTATAATGCACAAAGAATGGTTTAGACTGAGTAACTTAATATAACCTTTAACTTAAAAGGGGTTTTGGTTAGACGTTAGGGTCAGGGTATTAATTAAATAGTTACAAAGTCTGAATCATTCTTAAGAAACTATTTGTTTATAATGAATGAATGTCCTTTATTTAAAGGTCCCATATTCTGCTATTTTTCCTATTACACAGTCTATTCTAAGGGCTTTGTTGATAAAATTTTGCGTTGTGCAATATCCATAACTTAACAGTTTCCAAAAAACACCCATTTCTTGGACTAGCCCCCCTCCTTGCAAAAGCAAATGGCTCACTCTGAGATCTGACCCCCCCGAACAGAGAGCAGGCTGCTCCCCCGCCCAACCCGCGCGCCTCCCCCGCCCAACTCGTGCCGAAGCCTAGAGCGGAGATAGTGCGCATGCGCCGTGTGCTCCGGTAAACAGCGATACACAAACACGGGAATAAACATTTTATCGTCCTGACGGTGCGTCGTGCTGAGTCCTACGTCCTGGATCTGACCTGGAGTTTGACGTGCTCCAGGGCCTCAACGACGGACGTTGCTGTTTGGTAAATAACAAGCTAACTCTTCGATCAATCGTATCCATCGTGTAATTACTGTGTAGCATTAGCATTAGCTGTTTTTATTCTGCGGCTGCGCGCTTCCCGGAGGCGTGGCTTAAACACCGCGTCATCCATGGGAAGCCGCGTCATCCATGGGATGAGCCCCCGTCTGCTGCTCAGTCGAGGGGGACGGAAAAGACAGTTCTCTAGCGAAAGCATGCGGGAATCAATCAAAAAACCACTTTGGGCACAACATACGAGGCCCAAATAGCACTGTAGGAAGGTTAAAACCTCTGAAAAGTCGATTTTGCATGTTATAGGTAGATCACCATGTTGGTTTGAAAATGGTTTATTCCCAGAAAACAACATATTAAAATATTTCATCAGTTTCGTTTTCGTAGCTCCTCAAGCTAAGCCCCTCCCCCTCCACGGTGTCAGCTCAACACAAGCACACAGCGGCTTGTGTTGAGTATGTTATGGTAAAAATAATAACAACGATAATAAACAACAGGAGAGCATTTTAAACGTAATTATTAGTGTGCAGTAGTTAAACAGAGGAATAGGAATCACAGCCAAATCTGTTTTCCAAAACGATTTGCAACTCACGAAACTTCTCTTTATTGTTGGGAGGAAATCCTTCTTTAGAGTCTGTGTTTCAGTTTGTCCATTATCAAACATGCTTTTGTTGAAGATGCTATAGTCCTCAGTAAAATGTTCAGAACAAAGAAAGCAAAGCACATTTTTTCCAGAGGTGGCCGTCACTGAAACAAACTCTAGCCACTCTTCACCGAGTTGCCTTGTCCCTGTAAAGCGTGAAAACAATGTGTCCTCTGTCCAGCCAAATGCGCTTTCTGTCTGGACTCATTTTCAATAAAAAGTCAAACAGAAAAGTAGCGTAAATAAGTCTTGATGGGAGGGGCCCAGCAGGAGCACAGCTCAGACACTTCCTGGTTACGCAGCTTGTGGCCGTCACTCTGCATTGGGCTGCAGAGGGGTTGAGAAGAGTCTGGCTTCTGCCGATGAGCCACGCCATGTTGAATGAATCTCCACTAGCTCCATCTGGTTTGGTTTAATATTCAACTATCGACCCATCCCTAACCCAAACCCTAACCTTAACCTTACCCAACTTAACTGTGAAGCTGTTGTTAATTAATAAATGATTCCCATTCCACCGGATGTGACGGCGTGGAGCTCCACACAGCCCCTAGTGGTGACAAACATCTGCATCTGCGTCTGCAGCTAGACTCTCTCGGAGCGGTTCAAAAAGACTATCCGAATAGTTTTTGAGGAAATAATATTATAGCATGGTAGAAAGAAGGTAGAAATACTTCAAGGACCAAAAGAGTTTATGTATAACGTGTTGCTGGGTAGGTCACCAAATGAATGTCAGTGTAATGTCCCCATAAAGCCTAGAAACCCAAGGTGAAAAGGTGAGTTCCTTAATCTTCCTGTATCTGTAAAGATGTTGGCTTTAATGCTATGCTGGTCAAAACCTAAGTTCAGCCGTTGTTTTTAGTCTGTCCTTCCCTGGATTTTTCCCTCTTTTCCTTCAGTGAGGAGTGTCAGAAAGCAGCCCAACACTGTTCCCATCTGATTTTAGACAGGTCCCCAGAATAGACCAGTGTTCTCTGCATGTAGACAGGACCGATGTACTCCAGAGGTTAGCCCGATCCCAACAACCTTCAATGCACAACCCACTACTTAGAGATAACTCCCACCCGGACCAACCAATGTGCTGGAAGTCTGAACAAAAAGGGTCCATAACCGCAGCAGGCCTTTCAATATTCATACCCACTTGTTCTCAAAGTGCAACAGATCATGCACGGTAGGATTTCAGTATTTAATATTGAAGGCAAATTCTCTTTAGGATTATTTATTTATGGGTGCTATTTCTGAACTTAGATCTCTGAGATTTTCCCCCAACTGTCACGCTGGTTTAAAGCCACAGCTAAAGCCACCCAAGCACAAAGAGCTCACATGACAAGAGCACGCTGTGGAAAAGAACACTATATGTGGCATTACGTGGTAAATATTTGTCTAAACACATTAAAGCAAAGGTATTTCCCAAAAGCTGTTTTGACAGTCTTTTTCAACACACACAAAACTTTAAAGTCTGCAAGTATTTATACAGAAAATGCTGGAATAAAATGTGTGTGTAAACTGAAATTCTATTAATCAATATGTTGCTATATTTAAGTGTAATATTAAATAAAATAGAGGTGGTTTGTAAATAAAAAGATAGAATAAAAATGAAAAAGTGGAGATGTGAGTGCATCAATGGGTTAAAATGTGATCTTCAGGTTCTCTGCAAAGACGAGGCAGTAATCTGGACACACAGATGTTGGGACCAGAATGACGTGACAGCAGCCAAGAGAAGACTCTTCTTCAGGGCAATTATTGCCCTAGTGCTGAAACGCGTCGCAGTCCGTGCAAATAAAGCACTTTTATTTTCATACTACAGAGTGCCCCGGATTCTTCTCTTGACTGCTGTCACATCCTTCGGGTCACAACATCAGAAGTCCATTTGTGTATCCATAGAATAAATATGTTGAAAATGGGAAACAAAACTTCTAGCAGTTTACTTTCTTTTCACATATCAATTTACATTGTTTCTGCAACTTTCAGTAAGACCAAGTAACTTATCCAGTAGGCCTCATGGGTAGTGAATAGCGGGGTGGGTTATGTCACCCGCACAATTAATTGTGCACTGCATAGCACTTTATATTATTGTTGAAGGTTCACTGTATGTAACAATATTCCTCCATTGCTAAATTTTTTTATAAATATTTATTTGTTCTGTGACCTGGATGTCAATAGTCAGGTCTGCGGTCTGCGATAAGACCTGGATAAGACACCCCAGAGTACCGCATTGATCAGTGGCTGCTCCAGAGGTACAGCACTTCCGGGCCCAAAAAGAAATCTCCCACAGATTGCCAGTGCATTTTTTTTTTTTTAAAGAATCGAACTGCTTGTGTTTGGCTGACAGCACACCTACCGCTTTTACAAAAGTCAGATTTTGATGGGAAGAGCAATAAATTAAATTTAATGTTCAAAACCCTCAAGTTAGATCAAGCCAAGGTTCGCTCTCAGTCAGCACTCCTCCCGCTCTAACCACTGTCGCACTGATTGCTCCGAACTAATCACCCGCCTGTGTCGTCACAGATGCTGAAAATATATGTTTTTAGAATCCTGCAGTAATGGAGGAACACTCTCTTCTCTGGGTGAACTGTTCCTCTTCTGCCTGGAGGAGCTCTCTCCACACTAGACCTTTCTAGACCTTCCTTCCTCCTGAGTGGCTCTGGCTCCACAGTCCAAATGGAGGTCAGTCCTGGTCCATCTGCAGCCTGTTTGTCCGAGGGAGTAGGATCTCTCCTTCACTGTGGCTCTTCTCCTGTTTCATTTTTCTACTTTTTCCTACATTTAAATTTTTTTTTTTTATGTTTTTCATTAACGAGAATGAGGGTCAAGGACAGGGGATGCTCTGACATTTACTAAATTCTCTTGAAAAATGTTAATTAAACTGCTTTCTACCTGTGGCCCATCGAGGCAACTATAGGCAAACTGAGGTCAAAATAAACTGATATGAATTGAATTTATAAGCACACAAGGCCATTAAAAACAATACAACGCCATTGGATTCATGTTCCAGATCTTATTATACTTATACAATGCCATCACGCTCAACCTATGCTCACCTAGCCCAGCTAAATAATTTACCTACACTATTTTGGTGTTTTCACTAGGACTCATAATTGTTTCTACTTCTACACATTCAATAAAAAGGATTACCTCTCCTTCAAAGAGTGCAAAAGTGGTTCCAAACCTTTTTCAATTGCAACCTCCACAATAACAACAGTTGGCATTGTCAAATCCCATCCCTCAAACATTACTGCAAAAGGGTAAAGCAGCCTTATGTCTAATATTTTATTTTCATTTCCGGACATAGACCAAGATATGGTGAATGTGAAAATGTGAAAGCTACATTTTCCATTTTATTTGATAGACGTCCACGAAATTTCCGAATGTTTCTCCATCCCCTAAAATCCTTGTGCAATCCCCATGGCAGTGCTGACACAGACAAGGTTAAAGGTCTAAACAGATGAAGAGTGGGGAGAGACATTCAGCTATTGTTCTGAGTTAGGCATTGATTTGACTGAGACACAGATCTAACACTGGTGCTTCAACCACAGCCACTGGTTTAAGATGAAATACAGTTCTCATCATCATAAATGTGTCTTCATTTGTCAAAGTCACTTCACATCAATTCAAAAACGTTCTAATTGATTTAACCAGCCAAGCATGAATACTGATTTTTCATGATTTTAAATACCTATGATGCTTCTTTGACTTTCTTCGATGCTCCAAAATAAAAGCAGTTTTCCTCCCTGAACGGCTCTGGGAAGATTGGGATGCAAAGTGCCAGACAAGGGCTCATTCCACCAAAGCAATTTACAAGATCTCCTTAAATACAAATTGCCAACAGTGTCAGGCAGCTTCACATTCATAAACGACTGTCATTTAAAAATAATATCTTACAAATGATGAGATACATTTCACACATGTATAAGGCCACACACATATGATGGCAGGGGCTGTAATGCTTGTTTTATTGGCCAAATCTGTCTGAAAAATTAAGCTGTGAGTCACACATCACTCGGTGCACATGTATATTGGTTGTAATAGCCTGGAGCGCTTGTGTCCACCATCAGTGGCCCATATAAATAAATGCTGGTGGAACAAAAATGTGTGCTGTCCTGAATTCCCAGGAGGTCGGTGTTGTACTACCGATGATCTACAGTGACAGACTGACAAAGATTAAATCTATGGTTTGAATGCATAATATGGCCAGGATTAATCTGAATATTAATTCAACTGGCTGACCACCTGCTCGGGAATTACAGAAAGTAAGAGACATGTTTACATGAGAAATTGTGCAATATTCAGGAAAACTTGCATCACTCCGTTCAATTATCTAACCACTGAATGGTGGAATATATCCAATGGTCCAATGCACTGCTTGTTTCCACAAAAATGTTTCGCTTTATCTAGAACACAGACTGCGTTCTAGATTAATTAATTAATGGTGTTAATAAAAATATTTTAAAAAACCTCGGAAAACATGTATTCTTACTACTGACTCTAGTAAAACTTAAAAATAGAAATAAAAATAAATAAACAATATAATCTAATTACATAAAATACGTTGTAATTTCTTTAACACAGGCTCTAATATCGCTTACATGTGTCCAACCAAGTATTTATCCTTTCCTCTTTTGCCTCCATTCTGGAATTTGGAACGTATTTCTTCCAAACTTTACGGGGTAAGTGTAGCTTGTCCTTTCTATACGATGAGATGGTTCATAAGCAGAGCCTGCAGGTGTTACACAGACGTTAACAGCTTTTGTCATGTACATTGCCCTTTGAAAGGTCACCCTTAGCTTATTTGCCCCTGTGTTGGTTAAAAAAAACAGGCCAAAGGGTCATGGTTGGAGTGACGAGGCGCTGCAGCACCCTGGGGTGACGCTGACTCTGGTGTGACGCAGCAGAGGAGGGTGCTGCCTGTGCCTCCCCTCTAACTTTGAATTAGAGAGAGCTAACTGTGTGACCCGTGGGAGCGGCAGATGACGAGATGACATCGGGTGCACACTTACATAAGGCATGGGCTCTCACAAGCTGGGCCCCAAAGTGGGTCAGAGGAGGATGAAGCACTGGTTTTAATGCTTATTTTAAAAACATAAATTTTTGTAGCAGCTAACTTTATCTTCAACTCCAGTTACTCTAATGCTACTTAATCCTAATCCGGTTCACCCTTGCCACTCTCAAAAAGAACCTCAACGTCTTTGGATCTTACTCTAAATTTAAATACTATGCACCAAAAGACTGTAAAAAAAAAAAAGTCATGTACAAATACTGACACAATCTTTCTCTGTATGTTTTCTTTTGTATTTCTCACACTGAGCAGAAACATGCACTGCAGACTCTTGATTGCACTGGTACATAAACATGAAAGAAAAGGGTTGACTTTGTCCAAAGGCTCATTTTGGCTTAAGTACACGCTCCCTAATTAGAACAAGCAGAGGAATAGCATTTTCGGCATTTTGTTGCTTACAAGTCAGCTCTGTGGAAGCAAGCAGCTCATAGTAAAAATGCATGTTTTTAAAAATAATTTTGAGTAATTAATACACACATTTTAAAATAAAGACTATATAAAAAATAATGTGATACTGTGTAACATTCCAAGCAAAAGAAAAATATATGGAGAAAAGCACAACTTTACCCACCAAACAAAATATATACGGAAAGAGTGTTATTGTATTGTGTTATTGTGTGTATTGTATTGTACCTTTAAAGATGCTCTACCTTTACATTTCAAGTTCTAGATCCTAAAATAATGCCTATGTATTAAAATGCATAATAAATAAATAATCTAGATTGACTGCAACAGCAGGCACAATCATGGAAAAAAAGTGTTTCTCAAAGTAAAGTACAATATTAATGATAAAGAAAAGAAACAAAGTTACGACCATAAAAGAAACAAAGATACAGTTAGTTATGCCAGTGCATTTTCAACCTTTTTTTAGTTGTGGCACACGTTTTAGGTTTAAAAGCTACCACGGCACGCCACCTACCATTAAAATATTACCAAATCAGACCATTGACTTAAAACTATTGTATATAATGAGGCAAATAATGTCTGTGGCACTGTCTAGTTCTTTAAATTCTCTATTTAGTAATAGTGATGGTTATGTGTTCTTTTTTTGGTGAAAATGTTGCTCAGGACACTCCAAAAAGGTATATTAGTTCATTAATCCGCATTTTGTAAATCTGTTAACTCAAACTGGACATTTTCTCAAGGCACATCTGGCAAAACCTCAAGGCCCACTAGTGTTCCCCGGCACTGGTTGAAAATCAAGGAGTTATGCAACAGTGCTCAAAAGGAGCGGGCAGAAGCAGACGCTTATAGGAGCCTTATAGGAGTTTAAAAATTGTGTATCCAATACGCATCCAAAATAAATTCAGTACCTTGTTAAATCTTGTTGTAGAGTGGAACCCATGCCCAGACCCACACGCAGAGTCTGCGCCTGTTTAGGAGTGAACATGGATGCAGAACATACATATTACAACGTTTCTTTAACAAAGCCTTATTTCAGCAACACCAAAATGCTGATACAAGCACAAAGCTGCAATAAACGTGACTTGACAGCAGCACAGGAGACCTCTGGATTTCTATCTTTGACGAAAATAGAAATGGGGTGTTTTCTGAGTGGTCAGAGGAAGAGGACTTCTTAAACAAGATTAATGAAACAAGTGTGAATAAAGGTAAATACCACCCAGTATGTATACCCACGGTCAAACAAGACATGCGGAACAGTCCATTTTTTATGTGTCCTTTAAAACATAAGCCAGAGTACTCTGAGGACACGCCGTTCTCTCCAGAGATCACTGAAAGGAAAGCCTCATTTGAGATCAGTTTAAAACAACCTCAATAAATTGATTTGAAAAACTATTTACAAAGTTTGCTTTCTAACTGAACTTCATCTCACTTTTTGAGCAGGTGTTACAAACAGGTTTTTCAGCCAAAAAGTTTTGTCAACAAAGCCAGCCTTACTCCTGCAGACAGACGCATTTAGCATTAGCCGTGGAGGAAACTGGAACAGCTAACATTAGCCGCCATGGTCCCAGATCCTGCTTTAGACCCACACGGCGCACAAGTAAATCAGTGAGCCCCAGTTTAGAGATTATTATTCAACTCTAGCCACTAAAAGCACAAATGATATAGCATTACATCGAACAAGAAGTGGAAAATGATGGTACGATAAGTGGTTCTTATGTGTCCAAGACACTCTGCCCATAAGCACAACAGCTAGAAGTGTAGTGATTTATTGTCAGATTTTGCATTTCTACATTTCAGTGTTTGAGAAATAAATTGGTGGGTCTATCGAGGAGATTGTTGTCTGCACTCAATGGCTTCAGGCTGAACTGGAGGCTGTTTTTTGGTACATGGAGAATATACCAATGATGATACAGCTTGAGGAGTATCTGCATTATAAAACCATAGAGAACAAACATGAAAATGTACAGATATAGATTCCACACATATTTATTATTGGTCTCCAGGACGGAACCTCATTAGAAAAGTACCCTGCACTGACGAGCTGCCCTGAAGAATGTGATGTAAAGAGAGGACGTTGAAATGGACATTATGTCTGATCTACTTTAAAGGTAGCATATGTAGCCTAAGCTCTAGTTAAAAAAAAAAAAAAAGTATTAATCACAACTCAATGGGTTTTGCTGGTGAGGATTCAGATCATTTTAGGTTATTAACCCAAAAGTGAGGAGTTCATTCTGCTCTCATATTGGATAATCAGCTTGAGAACCAAAACACAAAATGACAACATAAGCAACTTGTCCATCTAACTTATTTGTAGTAAACAATAAACCAATGTTGCTATCAGTAAACTCAATGTTTGATTTCAACATGTTTACTTCATATTTGAGTGCACCAATAGGTCGTGTCCATTACATTTTCAAGGAAACACAATGCTTTTGTCAACCAGTTAGTTAATAAAGCAGCAGTTAATAAAAGAAAAGTCTGCTGACTTCCAGGTTGAAAAATGTCCACCTGCCCCTTTATGATACATTGCCGTTAAGGTCATCACTACAAAGTGCCGCTCTCATGGACCATGGACCATGGACTATGGACCATGGACTATGGACCATGGACCATGGACCAGGGACCATGCTGACGGCCCTGACTTTGGAGAGCTGCATTTCACGATTGGTGAGAAGGGGATTTTGTTTGTTTTTTCATTTGTGCCAAAATGGCTACTGAATCTTATGTGAAACACAATACATAAAGAAATAAATAAAGAGCTAATGTACCGGTGATCAGTGAGCAGACGGAGGTCCAGATGCTCTGTGCCAATTTGATGCCAGCTTGTGCCAACTGATATTGGGTGGCATCAGCATTTAAATCAATGACTGAAGTAAAATATTACATTCTGACGTATAAGGACAGACTCTGGCACGAAATTAAGGTCTCCTAATAATTAATGTGCCTGTCATGCACATAATAATGTGGATTTTGAGATTAAAATGTATATAAATGAACTGTGTAGCTGTATAAAAATGTGTAGCTGACTGACCTGAAGTTTGAACCAACAACTTCCTCAGAGAAACATGAAGTAAATACTTACATTTATCATATATATCAGATAAAACTATGCTCACTTGTTAAAAGGCATACAACTTAACTTATTCCTGTGTTTTCTATCGTGACTTTTGAGAGCTGAATACAGAGTTCCTCTTTGGAATTGGAGTTTGTAAATTGCAAAATAAAAATACACACAGAAAAACACAACACAAGATTGCCATATTTCCAGTTATATTTCACATCAGATTTGACAGGGGAAAGGTGTATCCATCATCTCCTCAGCCGCCACCAAGCCAGAGGCCATGCCAACAACTCAGTATTTCTGCAGTTTAAACAGATATGTGTATATGTTTTCCCTCCACAAAACAGCACCAGAGGGTGTATTCTCTGTTCTTCTCCTGTATTCTTCTGGTCAAAATAATGATGATGCACTGACCTTTTCCAAACACTCAAATTCACTTGTCATATTTACTCTTAACTGTATGGGTGGTGCTCTTCTACTATGTAACTGAATAGAAGTACTTAATGGTAACTTTTTAGTGGGGTGTCCACCTCCTGCGTGAAGCGAAAGGTGATGCCACCAGGCCGAGTTACAGGTCAGATTTATGGAGAGGCGTCCCCACTCAGACACACAGTAAACCGGAATTTACACTATTTTTTTTCCAGTTGTCCTCACCTTACTTCAGAAGTTGTCGTGGGCGCCGCTCTATGTTTTTTGAGCTCAACCAACGATAAGTTCTACACAGACTACAAAGCTGTTTTTAGGACGCCCGGGAAATTGGTGCATGTTGTTACGTGAGCATTGAACATTTTACATAAATCAATCTACTTTATTTAATATTTCAGCGGCAAGACTTTACCTCGTTTACCACACAACAGAGTTAAAGCCAAACCGTAAGTGACTTATTTATAACAGCCTTCGTAACACAGTTTTTCAGCAGTTCAGAAAATATTTTTTTCTTAATATAATCAAACAGGCCGAAGGTAATTCAAAACAATTGTGGCAAACAATGGATAAATTAGCTGGACAATAGAGCTGAAAGTAGATGGGACTTTGACACAGTAAACCACCATGTCCTGTCCAAGCTCTCTCAATATAATCTCTCCAGTCAAGTGCCGCAGTGGTTAAATTCATATCTATCAGGTCAAAATCAGTGTGTAAGAGCCAATAATGCAATGCCCTCCTTAAAGCCCTGCACAACGGGAGTACCACAGGGGTATATTTAGGGATCCTTGTTGTTCAGCATCTACATTATTGACCTACTGGATGTGTGCAGACATGTAGATATCCTCTTGTACATGGATGAGGCATTTACTTGCCCATGTTACTAATGTTTTATAGTGACATTTTATAGTCTATCTGCTAAGCTACAATGTGACGTGCGGCTGGGGAAGAATGGTTCTCCACAGGGCTGTGTACTTTCTCCTCTGCTCTTCTCCCTTTACACCAACTCCTGCACCTACAGCCACGACGCTGTAAAACTGATCAAGTTTGCGGACGACAACACCCTCATCGGACTCATCTCGGACGGCGATGAGTCCATCCTCACCTCCTCCATCACCGTGTGGTCCATCCCCACCTCCTCCATCGCCGTGTGGTACATCCTCACCTCCTCCATCACCGTGTGGTCCATCCTCACCTCCTCCATCACCGTGTGGTCCATCCTCACCTCCTCCATCACCGTGTGGTCCATCCTCACCTCCTCCATCACCGTGTGGTCCATTCTCACCTCCTCCATCGCCGTGTGGTCCATCCTCACCTCCATCACCGTGTGGTCCATCCTCACCTCCTCCATCACCGTGTGGTCCATTCTCACCTCCTCATCACCGTGTGGTCCATCCTCACCTCCTCCATCGCCGTGTGGTCCATCCCCACCTCCTCCATCGCCGTGTGGTTCATCCTCACCTCCTCCATCGCCGTGTGGTCCATCCTCACCTCCTCCATCGCCGTGTGGTCCATCCTCACCTCCTCCATCACCGTGTGGTAACTCCTCACTTCCTCCATCGCCGTGTGGTCCATTCTCACCTCCTCCATCGCCGTGTGGTCCATCCCCACCTCCTCCATCACCGTGTGGTACATCCTCACCTCCTCCATCACCGTGTGGTCCATTCTCACCTCCTCCATCGCCGTGTGGTACATCCTCACCTCCTCCATCACCGTGTGGTCCATCCTCACCTCCTCCATCACCGTGTGGTCCATCCTCACCTCCTCCATCACCGTGTGGTCCATCCTCACCTCCTCCATCACCGTGTGGTCCATCCCCACCTCCTCCATCACCGTGTGGTCCATCCTCACCTCCTCCATCACCGTGTGGTCCTTTCTCACCTCCTCCATCGCCGTGTGGTCCATCCTCACCTCCATCACCGTGTGGTACATCCTCACCTCCTCCATCACCGTGTGGTCTATTCTCACCTCCTCCATTGCCGTGTGGTCCATTCTCACCTCCTCATCACCGTGTGGTCCATCCTCACCTCCTCCATCGCCGTGTGGTCCATCCCCACCTCCTCCATCGCCATGTGGTCCATCCTCACCTCCTCCATCGCCGTGTGGTCCATCCTCACCTCCTCCATCGCCGTGTGGTACATCCTCACCTCCTCCATCGCCGTGTGGTCCATCCCCACCTCCTCCATCACCGTGTGGTACATCCTCACCTCCTCCATCACCGTGTGGTCCATTCTCACCTCCTCCATCGCCGTGTGGTACATCCTCACCTCCTCCATCACCGTGTGGTCCATCCTCACCTCTTCCATCACCGTGTGGTCCATCCTCACCTCCTCCATCACCGTGTGGTCCATCCTCACCTCCTCCATCACCGTGTGGTCCATCCCCACCTCCTCCATCGCCGTGTGGTCCATCCTCACCTCCTCCATCACTGTGTGGTCCATCCTCACCTCCTCCATCACCGTGTGGTCCATCCCCACCTCCTCCATCACCTTGTGGTCCAACCCCACCTCCTCCATCACCGTGTGGTCCATCCTCACCTCCACCATCACCGTGTGGTCCATCCTCACCTCCTCCATCACCGTGTGGTCCATCCTCACCTCCTCCATCACCGTGTGGTACATCCTCACCTCCTCCATCACCGTGTGGTCCATCCTCACCTCCTCCATCACCCTGTGGTCCATCCTCACCTCCTCCATCACCGTGTGGTCCATCCTCACCTCCTCCATCACCGTGTGGTCCATCCTCACCTCCACCATCACCGTGTGGTCCATCCTCACCTCCTCCATCACCGTGTGGTCCATCCTCACCTCCTCCATCACCGTGTGGTACATCCTCACCTCCTCCATCACCGTGTGGTCCATCCTCACCTCCTCCATCACAGTGTGGTCCATCCTCACCTCCTCCATCACCGTGTGGTCCATCCTCACCTCCTCCATCACCCTGTGGTCCATCCTCACCTCCTCATCACCGTGTGGTACAGGAGCCACAGCCAGGGACAAACACAGACTACAGCAGAGCATTGTGCCTCTGCTGAGAAGGTGATCGGCTGCAGCCTTCCATCTGTCCAGGACCCGTGCGTCTCCAGGACTCGGGGACAAAGCAGGTCACAGCTGACCCTTCTCACCTGGACATGGACTATTTGAGCCACTCCCCTCGGGCAGGAGGCTACGGTCCATCCGGACCAGAACGTCCCGCCACAAGAACAGTTTCTTTCCCTCTGCCATTGGACTCATGAACACTTTTTAACACCTGCCACTTTAACACTCATTGAAATCATAATAAAAGCAGCTATCTATAGCACTGCCACATTTGCACTACTGTCTATCCAACCTGTACATGTCTGTATACAGTCTAAGTTGATTTTATCTAATTTAATTCTTACTTTTATGCATGCCTTCATTTATATATATATGTGGAAAAAAGAGGCAAAATTGGGTGGGGCGGAATGAGGTGAATTAGGTGAGCTCAACAGAAAATAAGTTCTAGATCAGGCATCTCAAACTCACGGCCTGTGGGCCAAATGCGGCCTTCAAGAAAATTTCTGTTCATCCCCAAGATGATCTTTAATTTGTATTATTAATGACCTGCTGATAAAAGGCATACAACCTGAACTACAATGCATTAGCGCCTCCACGGCCCCTCTCCCGCTGCTCCTGGGGCGGCGCTGATTGAACAGATACACAACATGGATACTTTGCCACAGACTTTTCAACTTTCTCAAACACAAAAATAGACAGAGAACACGTGGGGTGTGAGAGCATCAGGAGCTTCAGGATCAGGTGAGAGAGATCGTCCAAGTGGGAGAAGCCTCATTTGTTTGTTTGGTGAAATATACCAAATAGGCCTTAAAATGTAAAATCTTTGGCAACTGAAATTTCCTGTATATAGATTTTGTGGGTACGTTTTAGCTCTCTCTGTTTCAGGGCCCCGACCAGCTCAGATTTTACACAAATCCATCTACATCATGCAATATTTCAGCGTTGAGACTTTTCCCCTTGTTCAACACTGAGCGGAAGTGTCAGTACAATGGAAGTGTGGATCTGTAGCAACAAGAGGCAAAATGGACGGAATAAATCTTATAGCAACACTTAACACTTGGGGGTAAGAATGAATGCATTTTCAAGGTATTTTCAGCATCTGTAATACAATAATGTAAGTTTAAAGCACTAGTTACATTTAAACTTACAATGGTAGCTTTCCTATTTCTATGGGGTCTTTGCTAAGTCAATCTAAAATGAATACATACTGAAAGAGTTGTGGTGGATGTCGCCGACAATATGTTGAAGACTTTACAAATCATTTACAAATTCACTTGTTTATAAAGGAACATGTTTGTGTCTCAATGATAACGCATACAAATGTATAAATAAAACAAGTTAAAATTACAAACTGCAATAATCTTCATATAAAAATAATCAGTGTTTACTTTAAAAGTTTAAATAGTTGTTTATTTTATATTTTACATTTTAAAATAAGTTAGCATTAGCTTTGAGCCCATGGGCTCACTCTGGGGCAAAGACTCAGCTTAAAGAGATTCTTCATTTCAGTCGGACTATATTGGTTAAATAAAGGTCAATAATACAGTGGAATGTTTCAGATAAAGTGATAACATCTCCTAGTGAAGCAAGTGGCAACCTCCATCTCATCCATCCTTTATTTCTTCAATGTCACTGATAGCTATCTTTACAAAAAAGGCCCTCAGGAGCTGTGAGTTATCATGAACCAGGATTATCATAATGTGTCTTTGGGAGAAAATGGTCCGTTTGATCCACTATTCATAGTGCAAATTATAGTTCTATTGCTTTTGGATGTGTAGGGCCTACTTTTTCTATTTGAATTCATCCATGTTTTTTCCCTTATCCGAGCTGTTAAATCTGTCTATTCTAACATGGAGATACAGTCACCCCTTTGACTTTAAAAGGTTAGCGGTTTTACAGCTACATAAAAGTCCACTATATTTTTTGAAAATTACACCCTTTGTGTCCTCAAAGCATTTCTCTGAGTCACTTGACACTAGCGTGAAAAACCTGTCTCTGATGAAAAGGCCCCATGTTGACAAATATGTACAGACAGTACATTACACAGATAATACATGCAGGCGCGCAAGATGAAAAGCACATAATGACGGTCTATACACGCAGCAATCGTTACACAAAACAAAATATTAGACTTAGGAAATCATTCTGCTGTCACCATCAAACTGCTCAACTCTCTGCTGTGAAATCTGAAAAAAAAAAAAAAAAAGTAGTTATTCTGCAATATTCAGTTCACTTGTAAAATTGTACATGATACTGTAGTAAATATAATATTAGGGTGTCTTTTCCATATGTTATGTTAATGTAAATGTATTTTGTTCAGACCAGGGGTTCAGATGACAAAAATAACAAATGAATTGTATTTATTTCTATTGTGATACTGATATTGAACTTAGCTTCTTATTTTAACATGTCTAGTTTTATTTTTGAGAACTTTGAAAAATCAACCAGTGCTTTCCTTGTGGATTTTTCTCAAGAGTCGTTCTATCTAATTGACCGTGGAAAAACGTCCGAAAGAATATTTTAAAATAGCCAATTGCTGAGAGACAAATGGCTGGAACAACCTTTAAGAGTGGCTGCTTCAGAACATTTTGTTACTGCTGCACTAAAGTCTAAAGTCAAACAATATGTAACCTTATGCTTCTGGCTGCATAACCACCTCAAATGACACACTGCATCTACCTTCCTTTAAAAATATATTGTAAAATAACACGATTTGTTCCTGAGCTGCCCACAGGAGAGGAACACTGCTGAAGGCACAACTGGCACGACATTTTGGACATTTTACACATTCACAGTTGTGCTTAGATATCCATGTTGTTTATTAATGGTGAGTTCAGGCTCCACATTTACAGGTAAAAGAAGAGGGCTTTCGTTCATGCAGAGATCTCTAAATGTTAACACAGCATCTTTTACTCGTGCCCAATTTCCTTTGGGCGTTTTAAAAATTTGAACGTTCAACATTAGATCAAGCTACAGCGTTTGAGAGGGCAGCAGATGTAGGTGGAAACATCTAACTTCAGTTCTGTGGGTGTATCCAAAACCACTGCTATTAGTGACAACCATTTTCAACCTTGAGATGCATAGTTCAATGATCCACAATCAAACACAGTTCTGGAAGTGGAACTATCTGGAAGATAATTGCTTTTCGCAAATCTGCTTTGAAATCAATACAGTAGTGCATTTATGGAAATATCTGTCTTCTAACTCTGTGGAGTTGCAATGTCATACAAGTATTTCAACTTAATTTGCTCTCTGGTCTTCCAAAAAATAGTATTTCAGGTTTGCAATTATTACAAAATTCACCAGACTAAGACCAGGGGGCGGGACCACATTACAACAGTTTTAAGATCCCTGCATTGGCTCCCCATGTGTTTCAGAATCGATTTTAAGGTTCTTTTACTGTTTTTTTAAACGTCTTAATGGTCTTGGGCCTTCTTATCTTTCAGAACTGCTTTTACCACATAAACCCGCCTGGCCCCGCGCTCCTCCGGCAGCCGGCTGAGTGTCCTGTGGCTCCAGACGACTCTGCTCCTGGTGCAGACAGCTCCTCTGATGGTGCTTCTTAAACTGGTGTATCTGTACTCTGCCTCTTGTACCTTAGAGCAGTGGTTCTCAAACTAGTGGTCGGGACCCCAATGGTGGTCGCGAAATGATTTCTGGGGATCTCCAGACGATGGGAAAAATTTATACAATGGTGTTAAACAAGGCTTGACACCTTCAAATGCAGTGGTGAATGTAGATTTCTATTTGTTGGCCTATTAAAGTCATTTTTCTAAGTCTATATTCTCAAAATAAAATCAAACATTATATGTAAGGCTATATTTATTACTTTGCGTGTTGCCTATTTTTTGTGAACTATTGTTGCACATGTGAATGGACAGGTGTGTATTGGTGACTGTGTGGTTTGGTTGTGTGATTTTGTCACAGTTGCTGCTTTTAGGTACCCAGTTTTAAATACTATTAGTGAACTGCAGACATAAATGTTTGGATTAGGATGCAAACTAATCTCTTGACTGTGATCTGCTCCCACTTGTTATAACAGTTAAAATCTCCAAACAACAAACGACCCTCAACCCTGTGAACAGAGTACATTTCATACCACACCTCGCCCTTTTCATTTGCATTTCCACATCCAGCGCACAAATGCCCCACTCTCTGCAGGGCCTTAAATGCCACATGCAAGCTGTGTGGTGCGACATTTGGCATTAGCATCTATGCACACACGTGAGCCGTTAGTTCAGCCTGAATTCATTCCATACAGATCTACAGTTTTGTCACCTGTGGCCTCCCTGCTGCCCTCGTGTCCTCTCAACCTGCTCCGGCCCCTCGTGCATAATCAGGCCTAATGAGACGATCACGCAAGGAAGCAATCACGTGAAATCGCTCATGCAAATCTATAAATGGCTTTTATCCCACAGCTATGTTCCGCTATGACTGGAGACGCATGCAAATAAACCAGGATTCAAAGGCACCTGATGGAGACCAGGCTGATGATACAAAGGTCACAGTATATACGCAAGGCTGAGGCAATTACACCGGATCCAAAAGGAGGAGAGAGAAGCAGGTGGAATAGATTTGGTCGGATCTATTAGCCAATGCCGCTTTTAAAAGTGAAGGGTGATGTAGCTTGAATTTTAACAGAGTGGGATCACAATATCAGGGTTGAATTTGTGTAGCTTGTCGCTTCTGGGGTCAGCAGAGTATAATATTTGTCTTGTAAGGTGTATTTTAGTAAGGTTAAAGTCGCACGCCTCCCCAAAAATATCCTCTTAATGTATTCTGGCTTGGAACAACTACAAAACAAGGATAAAATGTAGCTGTAACTTACGTAATAGGAGTTATGGGTTTCATTAAAAATATATATCCAATTTTCCTCAAAAGGCAAGAAATAGACATTAAATAAGGAGTAAAAAAAAACAATATTGTTGTTGTAAAATTTAAAGTCTCGTAAAATACAAGAGACAATAAACTAAACAAATGGTACAGGAAAGATATAATTATTGTTGCTTGCTCATTTTCATCAAGATGTCTTTGCTTTGCCTTGAATGTTACACAGTACTGCATTAAGCGCATTTATTCTTGATGTTATAATGGCTTAAAATACCTCAAAAACATACATTCTTACAATGAGCGGACTTGCCTCTCCACAGATGTGATCTGTGATTTGATCTTGACTCCAAGTAGATTTACACTACAAGTTTAATGCTAAATTGTGGAACATTCTGGGCCAAGCAATAATGGAGGACCTTCCACCAAAGTTGCACCGAACAAAAATATAAAATCAACACTTTTGTTTCTGCACTGTGAAACTTGGGATTCATCCGTGAAGAGAACACCTCTCCGACATGCAGCTTTAATTAATATTCATGACTATAACGAACTGTAACGAGCTTTATGCACATTCATAAAGTAGAAACATGTTGCTAGTCTCCTTGTTTGCGTAGGTTTCTTCCAAAGACATTCATGTGTAAAGTGTAACTATTGTAAGGCCCAGTTTGGTTGTATCCAGTCAACAATGGCAAATAGCGGAGGATGAATACTGTTTTTACGAGGCATGTCCCAACTTCAAACTGGCTGGAGATGTCTGGGGAGAGGGAAGTTTAAAAAACGTGTTTGAGACTTTTGCCAAAACAGAATGTGGTGCATTGTAGATAGGCTAAAAGCATAGTTACACGTATCTGCTGTCTGGCTGTCTTCTGTGAATATGTGCCAGGAAGCAATGAGGCGTGACTGATAAAAAAGCATTTGAAACAGCCAGGAGCCTCTTCTCTTATTAGAATGAGAAGTCAGTCAGACATCTTGCTCTGTCTGTTCATAACTCTTTTAAAATGAAACTGCATTCATCTTAGAGAGATGACACAATATTTACAGCAGTGTACTAAATAACAAATGAAGCTATAATAGTGGCAGCAGAGTTGTTTGAATACATAACATCAAAGAAATTGCTTTTTGAAATGCAACCCTTTAGGTTTTTTTTTAGTTTTATACAAATATGAGTGAAAAGACAACCAATCAGGCTCGGGTTCAGACAAAAGGTCACATTTACATTACGTCAAAACGCAGACTGCATTTTAGCCAGGTGGAAAATTGAGCTGGAGGACAGGTTTCATCCAAACTGTAGGGACAATTTATGCAAACACAATTTTCTGATAGTTTTCTGACAATCTTTCATCAAATAAAGTTGTCATCAAGTATTATTATTTGTCAAATCATAGCAATTTTGTCATTTAGAGCGAATGTGGTCCTATGGTTGCTAGGTAACAGTTGTGTAATTACCCCTGCGTATGTCACATCGGCTGCTCATGTCCAACGAGAAAGTAACATTATAAAAAATGATCAAGCTGTGGGGAAAAAAGCAACATTTTTAGTGAAATCCCAAGTGTAACTACTACATTTTAGGGAAAGGTGTAGTCTAACCTGTGGTGGGCACTTTAAGTTTAGAAAGGGCTGAATGGCTCTGCATTTTCTGTCATTTGTGTAGCTCTGTATATAAAGTACCAACACAAACACTGAAAGAAGAAAACCAAAGTGCTGGTGCGGGCTGCGAACAGAACAAGAATTAGATTAGAAATGCTCCTCTTAAGGACATAAATATGTATCACAAACAAAGAAATGCTCAGCGGCTTAGCAGGAGGTGAAAAGCATAAATCGCAGTCAAGATTTCTTGAAGGCGGTCGGCTTAGTTCACCTTCATTTAAATAAAAGCATAGCGTATTACAATAGTGCTGTACATCACTTATACTTTAGTGAGGCCGCCTGCCCCCATGATGAAGGTTAAATTGTGCGGAGAGAGGGCGGTTTCCGAAAGTTAAAAGCATAAAACGCATTCTCTTCTGCCTCACCTTCGGAAGTGGCCTCTCGCGGTGGTTTACACGCACAGTACAGCGGGTTTGCCCCTCTGTACCCGGTTATTTTAGTCCGGAAACAGGTGCTCCACAGACACACGGGACTACACCAAAACGCCCTTCTCTCGACATCTCCACCTGCATTTTTAAACATGTTTATTTCTGGCTCGTGTCACAACGTATAAAAACCAGACAGAAAAAGAAAGGTATTGTATTTATTTATTTATTTATGATTTCATTCACATTTTGTCCCCGGCAGCAGCAGCATGGAAGCAGCTCGTTTTGGATCTCAGTCTTTCTAGGGTTTACATCGACGCTGCTCATTAAACTGTCGACTTTTGTAGCCAGAGTGACGTCTAGTGGGCAAAATAAAGAACTGCATGTCTAATTCAGGGGGTGTCTTATTGTCAGATGTCTCAAGCCCTGTATTGATTGAAGTAATACATTGTCACCCAAGCATCCGGGTTATTTTTAGCAGAGAAAAACTCAAGTCCTCAACTGTCGAATGTCTTATTTAGGCTATTCTGAGTCGATAAAAAAGGCAACATACAAAATATACAAATTATACTTGGGTTCATTAGTTTACGATTCAGTTCTGACTCCTAAAGAATTCTAAAGTTATTAAAACGTAAAGACCTAATTGAACTTTTCAAATCAAAATATAGACAACAGGTCTTGACTATAAGAATCCTAAACTTACTTCTTGATTTACAGATTACTCCATTAAATAATAATAATAATAATAATAATAATAATAATAATAATAATAAGAACAATAACAATAATAAGAAGAAGAAGAAGAAGAAGAAGAAGAAGAAGAAGAAGAAGAAGAAAGAAAACTAGTTTGTAAACATAAACAATAAATAAAAAAGTTGTGTTACATTTCATTACGCACACTTTAGAGCGTATGTCAGCTTTTTATGTTTCTCTTATGACTTTGTCGGTGGAATGGTCCCTGTCGTCAAATATTTATCATGATTTCACACCAGTCAAGTGCCATTTTGTGAGGAAACGTTAAATAAAAAGTTGAAAATTACAGGAAGTAGAGCTGAGATATAAAAGATAACGACGGCGTCTCACTGGGGAGACACAAACTTCCATCCATATAATTCAGGAGCGTTTGTGAAGGAACACATTTTTCTGACCCTTTGAACATTAATTTAACAAAATGAAGGTATTGCTGTATTTTTATTTGTCAAATGATTTTTGCCCCACGGTGTATAACACAGCTTCTTAGTTAGTTACCTAGTAATGACAAACTACAAAAAATGTTAAACTGGGGCAAAATTGGTTTGCCAAATTGTCATAATAATTATACTAATGTATGCACTTTATTGTAAAAAGAAATATGCGCACATTTAGAATGCCAAACAAAATGCCATGTACTTTTAATATATAAAATAAAATAACACATACCTAGTATAAAAAATAAAACACTGACCAGTTTATAATGATAACTCAGTGATTAGCCTTCGTAAAGGTTGTACACCGACGAAGTTGTACACCAACCAAAGTTGTCAGGGTTAAGAGTTAGGATATGGGTAGTTACTAAGCCTGAACCATTCTTAATAAACTGTTTGCTCAATAGGAATTAGATCTGTGTTCATGCTTATTTAAGGCTAATTAAGATGTGATTCATGTTAACAAATATTGTATTACAAAACGTCAAGAACCAGCAGGAAATTGCAGGTCAAGCAGGCTGCTATATATCTTTAAAGGATGTCATAAATACATGAAGAGGTGTCAGGGTGAGTTTAGGGTCAACATTATAAATAGATAAGTCATTTGAAATCATTCATGTGTGTGGCCGTCCACCCCTCCCGGAGTCACATATGGGCTCCTATACAGAGTGTGCTCAGTGTCCTCAGTGTGAAATGTGAGGCTGGCACCACCTCCTGAACAGAAGGTCAGCACATCCTCTCTACACGCTGCATTATATAACAGGTGTATTTGCACATAGAAAGAATAGGAATATTCAGCCAATCAAGCATGTGGTGCAATGTCAGTTTTAGTTGAAAAAGAAAAAGAGTCTTTTAGGCTGTCTTCACACTTCATACTAATTCAGGTCAAATACAAGCGTGACTTTGACTAACTAAACTAAACTTAACTAAGTCAAGTGCACTGGTGGTATTTACTGAATAGAAAGAATAACGAAGGGGGTTTGCTATATTTATTGCATGTTGAGTTAAAATTGTGCATTTATTTCAATATAATAGCCTAAAAAACGCATTTCTCATTTGTGCACTGTAAAACTAGCACTGTAAAAAATGTTCTCGAGGTAAAGGTGCATGTTTATTTGAGTAATTAGACATTGTCTGGGAATCCTTTTTGTTACCTGTTTTAAAAGCTAGAATCACACTAAGCAAAAGTTTTATAAATCGGAATGTCTCTTTTACCAGTGTTTTAGTGTTGAGGTTAAAGGAGTGTATATAATAGTTATTATTATTATTATTATTATTATTTCTAAATAAAGACGAGTTGGTTGGTAAAAGGGTTACATGTAACTAAACTGCATAAGGTACTTCTAAATCAGTGGTTCTCAAACTAGGGTTCGGGACCCCCAAAGGGGTCGCGAAATGGTTTCTGGTCCCCAGATGATGGGGAAAATGTATACAATGGAGTTACACAAGGCTTGACCCCCTTCAAATGCAGTGGTAAATGTAGATTCCTATTTGTCAGCCTATTAAAGTAATTTTTCTAGGTCTATATTCTCTAAATAAAATCAAACATTAGATATAAGGCTAATGTATCACTTAGCGTGTCACCTATTTTTTTTGTTTAGGGGTCGCAAATGTGAACTATTGTTATTTTGGGGGTCGCGACTGAAAAAGTTTAAGAACCACTGTTCTAAATGACTTTCCCAAAGGAGGACACAAACATTGTTATAAGAAAATGAATACTCAAAGTGTGGAGGGCTACACGTACCACCAGAGATGCACGTAACACAATTTGACAAACTGTCCTATACCATTAATGTACGGACAAAATGTTCACCTACTAATTTATGTTTCCCACCCGTTTAAGGTGCCATGGTGCATTGACAATCTGAGACTATCTGTATCACCCACCTCTCCTGTCTGTGGTCAGAATGTCACGCTTCATCAGGCTATAATGTCTTTTTTATCAGATAAAGGTGACCTTTAGAACCGTTACCATGTTATAGCTGTAATTTATGCACAGGTCCCTTTTAATCTCTATTGAAAACAACTGTAGAGGGCACCTTGGTCAAGCAGCCTCGTTTTGTGCCTTCAAACTAAAGTAAATAATTTGAATAGAGTGATTAGCATGCAGGGCTCAATGTGATTATAAGAGCGCTGATGCTAGCACTGGTGGGTCCAACATGAGAACCATATGGAGTCAGCTTTATTGATTTGGAGGTGTCACACGGCATGTTAATGACAGTATAACGGCTTAACTGTGGACTTCAAGCAGGACACTTACACGCCGTTGTATTGACCTTTCTGGCTTGACTTAAAATGTGCAATGTTTGCTAACGAAATACAAGAATGGGACTTTAATTTAGATTTATCACACGCATTGGGTTGTGATTAGCATGACTGCAGATATTAGACAAGGAATAAATGTGTTAACTGTGCGTAGTTAGTCCATATGTTGTTGTACCTCTGACACTTCCGGCTCAGTGTTTTTGTGAGTGTGTGTTGCGACACAGAGGAGGAGTAACAAATGCAAGAAAAAGGTCATGTCTGACAAATACGACCATTTGCAAGTTTGTTTTGTTTTTTCACTTTGTAAGTGTTCATTGTTATTTGTGCACATAGTTCATTCTTTGTAATCCACCTCTTTGTGACAGCCTTTTTTGCTGTTGCCAAGAGTACATTCCCAAAGTATCCACTATTGTTTTCATTGCAGGAATGTTGGTGTTGCAGTGCTTTATTCATATCAATTCAATAAATACATCCGACAGCCACAATTTCTCTACGAAAGAATACCTCCATGTGAATAACGGGCACTTTGACTTTGTATAATTATATATGTTATGTGGCTCAAAAAGATACATTACATGCACATACACACTTCTTTCCTTGATCTGGCCTGTTACTTGGTCTGTGACATCGGCATGCTTGTCTTCACAGAGATCAACACTGTGGAACATTTATATGCAAAGTTCATGGAGACAAGCAGGTTTTGGACCAACCAGTTTAAATCTTATCAAATCTGAGTGTGTGTTTTGCTGAGGCAATCCATCAAAACAATGGTAGAATATCTTTTGAGATCAATATGGGAAAAGATCAAAGCCGTTTTTGGATCAATAGGAATTTGATTTGCATTAGCAGCGCAGTTTAAGTGGTATAAATGGCCCGGCAGTCTACGAAAATACAAATCTATCCGTGCTTAAAAATCGTGCCACGGTTACATTTGCCAGTATTTTCTCTGAACCCGTCAAGTATCGAATCCTTTTTGTCTCTCTTCAAAGCAACTCCATAAACATTTTATCTTATTCTGTGAATCCTGCTGAAATAAACCATAGAATAGAAAATGTAAGTGTAAATTCAACAACACAATAACTTCAAAAAGCTTCCCTTCCCTTGTTCTGCCACTCGTCCACTCTCTCACTCTTCACTCTCACGCAGCAGAAGCTTCAGCATCCTCAACCTCATCATTTCACTTTATTGCTGACATCTCTTCCTGCCTGAGTTAAAGCGCAAAGGTTTGTCTACTCAATACATCATCTTCTACATCCAAATTTCTCCTGGTTGAATTCATTATTTTGAAATGGAGGAGGAAGGATGAAGGTTGAAGAGCTGAAGATGTTGAGGTTTTCTTTGTTCAAGAAGAAGTTAGTTATTAAATGTCTTTTCCACGGCTCAACATACTCTAAAACATCACCTAAAAACATAAGCAAATTTTAATGGCAACACTATGACCAAGTTTCAGACTTTTATATGTGTCAACTTGTGTCCGCACCACAGTTGACTCTTTTGATAATCAGAATCAGAATTGGTTTATTGCCATCGTCAGTGATCAAAATTCACAAACATAGGAAGTTGCTTTGACGTGTGCAACATAAAACAATGAATAAAATATATAAAAGAGGCATGCATAAGATTAAGAATAAAATAGAATAGACTAAGACTATATACAGAAATGTAAAGCTGGATAGACAGTAGTGCAATGGAGCATTTTGTGCAGATTTGGTTTAGTATTTACATGTGTTTACACTAGCGACTAGATCCAATATGGCCTCAAGTGTCAGATAGGTCAGGTGTCTGGCATGGACTGATAATATTTTTAAAGTGTATCCAAGAGTCCACCATAGATCAATTAAAATATCTGGATGGGGTATTTGTAACTTAAACCTGCAACTCAAAAAGATTACACTGACTTGAGGAAGACCTGGAACCTAAATGCTGCAAAAAGAGTTGGTTAAAAAAAAAAAAAGGAACACATTTTGTAATTTACAAATAAGGTTATAATAAAGTGATTGTGAGTTGTTTTACGGACTGACATTTGTCTGATATTTAAGCATTCACCCAATACATTTAAAGACAAATTTTGGACATTTCTGTTGAATTGACAAAATATGTTCTAATCCGGGTGCCTAAAACTATTGTGACATTATTTTGTCAATAATCGGCAGAAGAATGGACCAAACTTGACCAAACTTCTGTAACAAATATGGTTTGAATCAATCCATTTAGTTGTAATGTGGCAATCAGTATCTTCTTAGTCTTGGCTGAGTGTAGGTATTGCATTGATCCGTGAGCCCGACTCGACTGTTCTCCTGTGATAAACATGCGGCCTAGGATTAATTTACCAGCAGCCCTTATGGCCCAATCAATACGGTCTTTGGGAATGATTTATTTTAGGATGAAGAGCCCATTTGAACACATGTGGTGGACCAGCTCATTATTTCTCACAGATTGTGCGGCTGTGTTTTAAAAGATGTAATTACTGACTCAGCTCGGGGTAAATTATAGCTGGTAAATACACTGAGGAGGCCGAAGGAACATGCAAATGAATCACACTGACAAAATAAAACAGCTGGTAGCATTTGGTGACCTCCATGGCATTATAAAATTGGTAAGTAATGAACCGTCCAACAACCGCCCCCTGTGGAAGGAATTAGAAGTATTTATCTAAAGGTTAAATTGTGGTTTTTAAAGGTGTACTACATGACTTTTCTAATGGGGGATCCACCAACTGCTTGTGTAATGTGTGTTTTCGTAGACGTTTCAGAGGTTTGATCTGGACTCAAAAAATCAAGATATTTTGACTTCCATCCAAAAGTCCTTTTAGGGAAGAGCCAGACTTACACCTGAATGCATATGCAAACAAGACATCTGCCATGGACTCTCCTGCCTCGCTCATCGTGGCCAATTTGTGCATGGAGCAGTTTAAAACAAAGGGTTTTGACCTCGTTTTTGAGGCACTCCTCCAAGTTTTTCGTACCATTACGTGGCTGATAAGAAACAAGTTCGATGCATTCACAGGTACATTAATGCTGTGGACCTTAACATCAAGCTCATGACAGCATGACATTGCTCAATGACAGCAAGGAGAACAGCCTGGCTTTTCTTGATTGTTCCTCAGTTACAGGAGAGGACGGATATCTCCAAATGGAAGTATATACATATTAATACTTGCTTTTTGATTGTAACCATCCGTTATAGCACAAGCTTGGGGAGATTAGGAAGTTACAACCAAAGCCAAAGAAGTGCTCACCAGTTCAGAGTGAAGAAGATGGAAGAAAAACAAGTCCAGAATGCTCTCTCAGCCTGAAGTATACCCAAAGTGCACTCTCAAAAAGCAAAAAGCGCCAAAATCAGGACGATGCGAATGCGAAACCGAATCAAGACGAAATGGGGTTTCCATCACATGTCTGGTCAGTCTAAAGCTGTGATTTTCAACCTTTTTTGAGTCGCAGCAGACTTTTTTTGGGTCGAAAAGTTATCACAGCACACCACCTTTTACACCTTTTGGGCAACAAAATGTGATATACTGTGTAATGTGTCCAAAAGTGTTTGTGCACTGTCTAGTTCTTTAAATTTTGCAGTTGTGATTGTTTTTTGCTTTCTGTTTTGTTATAGAAATATGTTTCGATCACTTAAAATAGTATTTTTTATTTAAATCCATTTGTGAATCCAAATTGGACATTTGTCAAGGCACACCTGACAATACTTCAAGGCACACTAGTGTTCCCTGGCACGCTGGTTGAAAATCAAGGGTATAAAGAACAGTTTTTAGACAAAATGACACACAAAAACAGGACAATGTAGTTTGATTTGAAAGAGGTGTGCGTATGTAATGCATGTAAAGTATCCCACAGAGTAATGATTACAAAAACATGACCATGCGTTCTGAGGCGATGTAGTGCACATGAACCTTGATCAAATTGGATGAAAATTAAACATAAACCAGCTTGCGTTTGGTAACAGAACCTAATCCCCTTTGATAAGATTCTGAAACATTTGCTTTTTCCAAACATAATCCCTTCAGTATTTGTTTAGTCTACTGCGTTAGTTCACTGGTCTGTCGGCTGGGGGCCATTCCTCCACATCTGCTTCTGCCTGTCTGCCTCTCTGGGGACATTTCAGAGACATTTAGCCTGGACACACACAAACACAGACACACACACAGAGTCAGTGAAGGCACCGTGTCCTCTGTAGCTGCAGATTCAGTGGGGCTTTGTGTCCATTCAGTGGGAGGTCGGTGCCCAGGGCTTCATTAGTGTCCGTAAGTTAAAAACAGTTGGCCGCACAGACAATTATATTATTATGGCGGATTCTCAAAAGTAAAGCCTGGACACTGATTAAAATGGAAGTTTTCTCACAGTTGTAGGATACTTTAAAGTTAACCGTTTGCTCTTGAAGTATCTGCTCGTAATATTGTTTGTTTTGGTAAAGTGTCCATTTTTTATGTGGCACTTTTCCACCTTCAAGCCACTCAAAGCGCTTGACGTCAAAGAATCACTCACTGAAGTGTCTTGCAAGAGCATAGCAATAGTATTTACCAGAGGGAGCAGGATTTGAACCACCAACCCTCAGATCAGAGAGCAGACAGTCTGAGCTACTGTCGCCTCATTTCCTTTACAGACAAATCTAGGTCACCTGCCATGCTTTCTGAATGTACGCACTCCTTGTAGGCGTTTGAGAACTACAATGGTGTAGTATGTCTTTTCACCACTAGAGAGAGTAGTAGACACATACATTCACCGAGGTTTGCACAGCCTCTCATGGAAAGCTCTCAGAGGGAGTTTAGTTACAGATCATGTATGATGTATAACTTTTTTCAGTCAATGTTGATCCAAAGCAAATGGTTTGATTACAGCATCAGAAAAATAACACCAGTTGAAGAGCTTTACAATCACCCAGCTTATAAAAAATTAAAAGTATACAATACTAATTATACTGATGATACTTCTAAAACAACAGCCTTCATCACCAATGCTCTCCACTTGTATGTATGCCTACTAATTGTATTGTGTTTTTAATATTTCAGAATTGCACAAAAAATGTGTTATGTGTATAACATTCATGTTGGTCTACATCAAAAGGTTAAATGTACTCACATATATTGAGTAAAATACATTTTGGTTAGATTGTTAATTTAATCATTTACTTTACTCTTTTTTTCTGGTATTAAAGTATAACATATGTAGATCATCATTTTACCTCTGTTCATACGGCATAATAGAAATATTGATCTTCATGTCACTGTAACAAGCAGCAGATTTTCATGTAAGTGTTTTTATTTTTGAAAAATCACTGCTGAACAGTGGCTCTTTATGAGTCGTACACACACGTATGACTAAATGAAATAATCACAAATAAGTACAAGGATGTGGGTGGGGATAGGGGGTAGGTGAAACTGAATTTTTAGAGCACTCTGCCTCGACGTGCAGGACACGGCAAGATCACTCAAACATGCACGAATCAATCTAAATACTTCTAAAACAGCGTGTTTAAAGGTGCACACGTAACACAACATGCACAACACTCCCAGCCCTGGTCAGACCAACAGCGGCGTCTGCAACGTCCAAACCGAGATCTCTGTCCCGATACATCAACCCCCAAACAACCCGCACAAAGAACCATTTACTGCGCCCCCTGCTGGCCGCACAGTGCGCCTCAGCAGCGGTTATCTCACACACTCTCCACGCCAATGTGCACTTCATTATCCTGATTGCCTGTCTGTTTGCTGGTGCCACTCGCTCAGGCCCTATTCTGATTAGAGACGGGGACCTTGTAAATACGCCGCGCACCATAAACCATTTCCTCGTTACATCAAAGTGGCGCGGATGTTGTAAGTCGTGATCGTAATTGCTACAAAGCGCAGGCCCCCCTTTAGCGGCCACAGTCTCCCCACTAAAGCCTCTGTAAAGTGGCTCCTCGCGGCACAGCTCCGGTGGCTAATTTAAGAGCTGGTCCTAATGGCCATTGATATATTAAGGTTAACGAGGAGGAAGTCAACTTTGTGCTAATAGATGCACATAAAGTGGATGGATTAGTACCTAACTTTGACAAATGGGTGTGTGTGTTTTGATAAGTTTGTTGTTAAAGTTGTTAATAAATGCCAAGGGTTAAAATGTGTGAAGTGAGCAAAAACATAACATACCAACCGTTTTTTACTTATCTATCCTTTAAACGTACACATGTTGGTTATGTTTTATTTCTTTGGTTAAGGCGTTTGATATTGAGATTTTAAAGTGCGACATATTGTGGCAAACTATAATACTGAAACTACTTTATGACAATGATGCAATAACTAAATAAACATATAAAAATAGAATAAATAAATTTCACAATGAAAGACTTAAGTTGTTTGTTTGAATCTTAAGAGTTGTATATGTAAATTCATTGACCCTCAACTTATATTCTAGAAGAACAAGAAATAAATCCTTTTGTATGCAAAGACAAGTGATACACACACAATAAACAACAGCTCAACAGTTTTGCTCGCTTCGAAGTCTGCCGTCCAAAAGTAAATTTCCCAATAAGACTTTTTTTTTTTAATTTATTGCATTAGTTCTCATAGACTTTCAAAAAAGGCATGACAGTGGCTATGTGGTAGCTAATGTCCATAAATGCAGTTGTTTCAATCCAAAAATCACATTGAAAACTTACAAGTCTGTGACGTGTTTTAATAATTCAGTGGTTTATAAAGTTTCAGAAACATATTTCAAACAAATATATAGGCCTTGCGGTAATTAGTGACCACATAGCTGATTAGCCCTGAGCAAGCTTTCAAACTTTTAATAGCCCATTTATCTTTTCTTTTTCTTTCGGAAAATGTATGGGAAATTTACTTCCAGAACCAAGGGACAGGCGGTCACTGAAAGTATCGTTGAACATTAACTCGATTTATAATTATTGTGACAGGCCGACTATGAGCTAAAGCGTTCCTCGTATTGTTTGAAAATGATATCGATCTAAATGTTTGTCTTGGATCTGTTTTTAGTTTGCCACAAGCTTCCTACATTACAAGTTTCCACCAGGACTAGACATCAAAACAATCCGCACAGTGCATATCAGTTGACATTTGTATTAACTTTTTGGAGTTATAGGCTGCATGATAAACATTACAGGTCACAATTGTCAGGAAAATGGTTTAAAGACTTTATGGCATGTCCGTGTGAACTAACTTTGCTGTGGGGAAAATACTTGTTGTAATAGCTCAGTAATAAGAGGAAGTATTTGTCAGCTTAGATAATGTATAATTTACAGTGGGTCTAACGTTACAGCTCAGATTGTAAACCTGACATTTACCGCTGCATTTCACACATACGTACAAGTAATATCTTTAGAAAACATACTGGCTTTATTCATTATTTTTTTAAAGAACATCGAAATCAACATTGAAAAAGTTTTATAGTGACATAAGACATTGAAAATATATACTTAGTGTGGCCCCATTAAAAAGGGAGTCAATTTTTTACAATAAAACAATTTTGGTCCGAAGTTCTTTGTACCATATTTTCTCATAAGATCATAAATACACTTTGTGACACATTCATACATTTCCAGCATAGTTTTTCATTAAGAATAAATACATCTAGGCTTCACCTATAAAGCCAAAAAGGAAAAAAAGAGTGAAAATGCTATTTATTGCTTGAGTAAAGAGCGTAACAGAAAATCGTTAAGGCCGCGGCGCTTTCTCGGATGTAAAATTGAGTGTATCAGTAATACGTTTTATTTAGCCTGAGTCGCTGAAACACTCACTCATCAAGAAAGAGCTGAAAAAGTGTCTATTTTTAAGGCAGTCTTGGGAGGAAAAGGCTTAAGTGAATATTACTTTGTGTGGTGCAAGTCCTCTGTCATTTCAATTATTGCAAAAGTAAACAAGAGTGGAGACTATAAAAAGCTCAACGGTGCACGCCCCTCTTCACTCACAATGTAAACACGCTGTCAGCCAGGAAGGACGCAAATATATCCTTGCTTAAAAAAAATCTTGATTTGTCTCTTGATTTGAAGTGCCCTTGAAAGAAGTCAACCACTCCCTGTGCAGCAGATTAAAATTTAAATGAACACAGGGAAAGTGCAACGGCAAATGGTCACGTGTCACTCTTTGCTCCAGTCCCATACTTGCATAAATGATCATCGCATGAACCATAGCAAAATCTGCAAACCCTGAACCTTGTGAAGTTTTGGCAACTCCCGATGGAAAAGTACAGGCATGGCATCCGGCATAAAATCTTAATCAGAGTTAAAACTGTCCCTTTGTGTTTGCCCTTAAGACGGGATTGACTGCGTTTGCTGCATCAGGTAAGGCATCCGAGTTAAAATCAAGTTAATATCAATGCACAATAGATGGCAGATGATTGGCAGCGTCAAACCCAGAAAGTAAAGTACATGTTTACATATTAAATGATGTGTTTTTTCTTTAAAATATCCTCCAAAAAGTACACGCGAGTCCTGAAATGTCAATGCGCCTTATGTTAGGACAAGTGGTACATGCTGTAGCTGAGCGGAGAGGCGTACAGTCCCAGTGGTGACAGAGGCAGCAGCGGCCTGTGCTGGTGATGGTGGTACGCCGAATACGACTGTCCGTACAGCGACATGGCGCCCAGTGAAAGAGGTAAGGTGAAGCCCGGGTGCAGCGCTCCGGCGTTAGCAGCAGCAGCCACGGCCGCCGTCTTGGCATCGGCGGCCATCTTCAGTTTCTCCAGCTCGGCCTCTTGTAGTCGCTTGGCCTTGGCTCTGCGGTTCTGGAACCAGATTTTGACCTGCGTCTCGGTGAGGGTGAGGGAGGACGAGAACTCCGCACGCTCGGCGATAGACAGGTACTGCTTCTGCCTGAACTTCCGCTCCAGGGCCAGCAGCTGCGACGTGGTGAAGGGCGTGCGAGGTTTACGGTTTGTTTTGTGCTTTCGGAGCTGGCATCCCGGGTTCATGTGACCTGTGAGAGAGCGAAAGAGATTTAGTGAAGAAATAAACACTTTGATCCCTCAAATCTTCTGTTTTTTGAATGATTAGATTACATTTTACAGTTCATAATCTAATCTACACTTGCTGAAATAGATTAAGATTAGAGAATATGATAAATATTTTTGAGTAACCAACACTAACACAGATAAGATTCCTTTTTCAGTTGTGTCCAGTGAATTATACTAGAAAACAAATACAACGTTTTAACTAAACTGCAATTATGTGATACTTAATCTAGTGGAATCTCTATTACACTAAAACATAATAGCCACAGAGTTCTCAAAGTAGACCAGCCCACTGAAACTATTCTAATTATTGCCATTAATTTAATAGGCTAATTGTAAGGCTTTACAAGGCAATAAATAATGACAATGAATGCCTGTCAATTACAAAGTACAAAAAACAACGTTCATATTTTAAAATAGTTATAGTGCTTATTGTTCTTTCTTTAAATAGGACTCATGTTTACTTCTGACCTGACGATATACTCAAGTAGTTTGGGGTCATCCACTGATTTTATCCAATAACTTGGGACCATATCTCAATTTAACAAAGGAAACACATTCAGATCAATTCAGATTGAGCAGTAAAAACACACACGTGGATAAACCAACACAACACACATTGAGGCAATTCTGAACTAAAAGCTCAATAAAAACATTACATCTACAAAGAAAACAGCGGTTCGTTCATAATAAAATGCAAATTAGACCTCTATGCCCTCATTATCCCTATCATTTTTGTAGGCCAATGCGATCAGATCATTTTTAGTGCGTAAATATGCCAAGTGGCCATGTTTTTACCCAAACTCCGGATGTTTTGGAGCTGTTGTGATGGCAGAACTTACGTGGCTGTGTCGGGTACGCTCCGTTGGTGACCCACGGCGCGCACTCCTCCGGCTCGGACGCCTCGGACTTGACGGGCGAAGTCGGCGAGGACGCGGTTAAAGTTTTCAGGCTCGCCTCGCTCTCTCGGCACAGATAGAGCGGGGTCCTGGGCGCGTCTTTGCGAAACAGAGGCTCCGCGCTGCGCCTGGACGCCACCCTGCCGGACATGATCGCCTCCACGCTGAAAGGGTGATGCCGGAGCGCGGATGGAGAGGTCGGGGACGACGCAGCGCTGGTGGCGGTGGTCTTTTCCTCCTCCGCCGCGCCGTCAGTCACGTCCGAGCGCCCGCTGCAGTCCTCCTCGGATGAACTACCGCTGCCCAAGTCCTTAAACGTCTCGTGGGAAGACATAGCCGCTATTCCACCCAAAAAAAAAGAAACGAGTAAGTCCGAAAGTGTTGCAGAAGTTGTGGCCCGGGCGGTGTGTGACGCTAAACTGAAGTTGACTGAGGCGAGCTGATTGTTATGGCACTGTCAAGTTGTATGTGGGAGTATTTACGCACTTCACGGTGACACGCACGACTTGGACCAATCAGTGCGGGCCGAAATCTGAGAGAGGTGGGGTTGTTTTCAGTGACTTTAGGGGGGAAATAGTTGGTACATTACATTTTAGTGATGATTCAGTTAAGGCTATGCATGGGGATAAAAAGTAGAGTAGCACATTCAATTATACCGTGTCGTGTTTAAAGTGCATGGGACAGGTTAGACTACACGTTTCACTAAAACGTCATGGACATGATTATATTGAAGATTTTACTAAAAAAAAATAAAAAAAACTTGGCTATTTCTCCCTAGTTTGACAGTTTATAATGTTACTTACTGGACACAGATGGAGGGAGAGGTATTTTCTCAACCTACCAACCAAAATCCATATAAATTGTTGGCCAAAATCCATATAAATTACACACATTTGACAAATAATAATACCTGATAACGCCTTTATTTTGCTAAATGATTGTTTAAACTGTTGACAAATGGGTCTAATTTTATCACAAAATAAGATGGAAAACACAGGATGTACTAACTTCCAACAAAAAAGTTAGGTTAGGATAGGTTATTATTACTCAAGTAGACGTAGAAGTATTTCGAAAAGCTGCTCAAATAACTTTAGGTGAAACTGTCAGGACACATCTGATTTATAGTTGAAAGGAATGTAATTGGAAGTTTAAAAAAAACAAACGTGGGCACAAAATCTGGTATTTTCTAATAATGTACAACAAAAATCACAAAAACTAAATCATATGTGAAGGAGCAGCGCAATAAACAAATGTTCAGATCATTCAATATTATCAACATAAGGCTTTTGTCATTTGTTGCTGCTAGTAAGTTGTCTGAAAAGTGCAGTTTCTTTAAAAAGTGAATCAAGTAAATGTAACTGAGTAAATCTAACTCTGCATTTATTTATGTTCATGACTTAAATCCGTTTAATTTAAAAAGCCAATGTGTCAATGTTTTAACTGAATGACTGAAGCTTGACAAGATTGCTAATTACTCATTTTTGAAAAGTCATGTTTGAAGGGGTCGCTATGCTCCAGTTAATACAGAATCAATGCTTTGTTGTTAGTACAGTCAAATATGTTTTGATGACTATGTTTTGTTTTTCTTCAGTTTATCATCACTTTATATAAATACACCTTAATTAGCCTTAAAAAAGCATGACCAAAGACTTAATTTATAATAAACACACATGATTCACGCTAAGTATACTCGTATATATTGAAAAACAACTTGACATTCAATCATATCTAGTAGCACATGATGCTGTTGTGTTTCCATTGTATAACTGCTATTTTTGGACTTTCATTGTTATGCTTAAAACTTTGAAATGTGCACCAATGTATTTATTTACAAAATGTTAATATTGTGTAATCCCCGGAGATGATGTCAGCAGGGCTCACCCTTAGTTTTGTGTGTAAAAGTATCACATTTCCAGAGAAACCTTCAGTATAAGTGATAGCCCTCATGTTGTTCGATTCTTAATACAGAGAAATAGACGGTGATAGGACAAACTCTTTTTCCTTTGCAGGATTTGATATGCTGTCCCTTATTTTTTATAGACTTTCCATACTGATGAGAAGCACATCTTGGTACAATCTATCTATCTTTATAATGATAAAAGAGAAAAGCTGCCTGCTGCCTATTCTCATTAGAAGGCAAAGTTTGACTGCAGTCTGACTCGGGAAGGAAACAGTCTGGGCAGTGATGGCTGCAGGGCTGACACAGAGACACACAACCATTTACCAACCAGGGGAAATTCTGAGTCGCCAATTTTCGTACACACGACAGGATCCACAGTTACACACAAGGCGTTTTATGTATACGTTTAATTGATGTAGACGGAGCAAACACTATTGTTACATTTGCAGCCGTTTAGACTTAAAAGCAAAATAACTTCCTAAAGCATACACCGGGTCTTAATAGTTCCCAATGTCCCGGTCATATCTTCGACACTTTAGTGTAATAATGCTTTACTCTTGTGTAGTGCACAGGAGATTTTTCTGACAAGAAGGTTTTGGAGCTCAACAGTGACTGCCCACGGCTTGGTTCTGGAAGTAAACTTTCGATATTTTTTTCAAATAGAGATTACGGGTAAAAAAAAAAAAAAAAGCTTGCTCTGGGCTAATCACTTATGTGGTAAGTAATGACTACAAGATTTATAAATTTATAAATCTTTATTTATTTGGCTGCTGCTTCAAACTCTTAAAATTTTTCTAATTCACTATGGCAAACATTTAGTTAAAAATGTACTTCCAGAACCATGACAGATTTCGAAGGAGCTGCATTGCATTGAGATTTGTATTATATATTTAAAAGCAGGATTTTGTTTAGAGAGCTCATTGTAAACAAATCCAGTAGCACGTTTGAGAGAAGGCTGAAATATGAACTGACAAACAAATACCAGAGTCCCATGCTTTTCGGAGCATATTTAGGTTTAAAGGTACCGCAGATTTTTCTTAAAAAGAACAGGTTATTTAGTTCTTTTCAGAGAACGCTACACTATCTGAAATTACTGTAACCTTTGCAATTAGAAAATCGCAGCTACTCAATAGCATAATTTTATGCAATACTTATTCACTCTATACTTGATGGTGGTACTCCATGCCTTGGTGGGGTTAGCGAGGTTACAAATCTGTGCCATCTGCCCCTCTCACCACCACCAGTCACTTATAGTCTAGGTGGGTGAAGTATCTTGTGTATTGAGCCACTGCTGTCAAAATGTAAAGAAAATGTTGTAAAAAAAAAAAAGCATGTGAAACCTCCTTTTCAGGTTGTGCTAACACGTCAGAAGTTTGTGGTTGAGTAAGACGCATAGCATTTTACACTGTGACCATGACAAATAACAATCAGTTTTAAAATCTGGCCCACACATTGTTTTGTTCGCAAGTTATCTTTTCACTCCTGTATCCGGGATTTGTTGTATTTTTATGAAGATTGTGCAAAAGTACTCCCACCACTTTGCTCTTCATTGCTCGTCATTTCCCTGTCAGTTTAAAAAGACATATCTGATACTCTACGGACAAACTACGAGAAATTACACAAGGATTTTTTCCCCCACCAAACACCCCAACATTAGCACTGATACTAAGACTCGTATGGCTTCCACGGCTGGTTCCCCCTCTCCTTTAGTCCAGTGCAGTGTGTGTTTTGTGAGAGAGTTTGTGAGCTGCCCATTCATCTTTCCTGTCCTATGATTCCATCTCTTTCTCCACACTGCCCCGCCGCCATGAAGCGACTCTTTGTGGATGTCGCAGATATTTCCCACAGCGATGTCACGTTATGTCAGATGAAAGTAGCGTCTTCTGACAGAGGGCTGTGCATTCGTTACACTGTTTTCCCTTAAGAAACGATTCTTTGATGACTCCGTAAATGTCCGCAGCTTAAAGGATGTTTGACTCACATTTTCCCATGGTCACGCTTCTTCAGACTGTATTTCATCTGTCGCCTAATTGCTCCAATTTAACACTAAAACCATTGATAATCCGAAGTTTTCTGCTAGAGGATGATAATTAATTGCTATTGCACGTCACAAGGTCCTGCTCAGAGGGAGAGTTTGTTTGAAAGTGTGGGAAAAAGATAAACCAAAAGTGAAGGAAGATTAAAGATAGTTACAACGGTTGCTTACATAAATTATTTCTTTGTAATTGCTCCATTCACAGGCGTAAAAGTTCCTCTTGTTATTCGTGGAATCCTCTTCAGGTCAATTTAGAATACTGAGGTCAAAATAGTTGTCCTCTTTTGAGTTATTTTAGAGTTGGATTAGCTCTTGTTTAGAAATGGATGAGTCCTGTTAGAGACTTGGGTTTGTACTCAGTGAAGCAATGAAATCTGTAAACTGTGCAACAAAGTGGACTGTGTATTGAGTGGACTGTGCAATAACGTGGACTGTGCAACAAAGTGGGCTGTGTATTAAGTGGACTGTGCAATGACGTGGGCTGTGTATTGAGTGGACTGTGCAATAACGTGGACTGTGCAATGAAGTGGGCTGTGTATTGAGTGGACTGTGCAATAACGTGGACTGTGCAATGAAGTGGGCTGTGTATTGAGTGGACTGTGCAACAAAGTGGGCTGTGTATTGAGTGGACTGTGCAATAATGTGGACTGTGCAATGAAATGGGCTGTGTATTGAGTGGACTGTGCAATAATGTGGGATATGCAACTCTCAAACCTGTAACGCCAAGTACCACCAAACCATAGAGTAGGCTTTCTGAGTACCATCAAATCTAAACTGGGTCCATACCAGGACTATTTCAGGTCTAAATTAGGGATAAACCAGGTCTTAAGTTGGAATACAGGTCGTCACAACAGTTTTAATCAAAAAATTGAACAAAGAAAGAGCAAAAATGTTAATAAAGTGTACTCTACATAAAGTAAACTTTACAATTGAAAAGGTGTCCACGTACCACCAGAAGAGGTTTGTGTACCACTAATGGTAGACATATCACAGTTTGAGAAACACTGAGCTATGTCAATAAAGTGGACTGTGCAATAATGTGGACGTTGCAATGAAGTGGACTGTGCAGTGAAGTGGACTGTGCAATGAAGTGGACTGTGCTATGAAGTAGACTGTGCAATACGTGGACTGTGCAATAATATGGACTGTGCAATAATGTGGGCTATGCAATAACATGGACTTTGCAATGAAGTGGACAGTGCAATATTATGGACTGTGCAATAACATGGATTTTTCAACAAATTGGAATGTGAATAAATTGGACTATGCAATAACGTGGACTGTTCAATAATGTGGACTGTGCAATAATGTGGATTGTGCAATAACATGATGTTGTGTGTATATGAAGTGCATTTGTTTTTTGTTATTAATATCTGGCCTTTTTATTGCCCTAACCCCTTGGGACAAGAGATGAGCCTTAGACAACAATCCGGTGTGTTTACATTCATGTTGTATCATGTCTGTCGATTCACCTGCATCTATGCTACTCAACTAAAATGTAAAAATGCTCCTAGTGATGATGGGAGCACTGAGAAACATTCTGTTCTTTTTGTTTTTGTTTCTTTCTTCCATTTCCGGCCCTGACAATTGACAAATATTGAATCGTGTTAAACTGATACCAAGAAACCCATTTAATTTTACCACATAAGATAAAAAGAAAAAGAAGTATGTTACTGCTCATTTACCGTAACTTAGACTAGACTTCTAAAAGTGATGTTGCAACTTTAAAAACATGAAAATTCATGCAAGAATAACAGCACAGAAATCATCTAGTTCGCAGTTTTCTTCCTCTAAGTAGGTGTGTTGACTTTCATACAAAAATAACAGCACAAATATCATCCAGTTCGCATTTTTCTTCCTCCGAGTAAGTGTGTTGACTTTCCATATTGAAATTCATCTTCATACTCCTTGACAGATAAATTTAACTAACTCTGCCGTCTTGTTTGCAGTCTATACTTGCCATAGCACTTTACTTTTCCTCTAGACTCACACACAGTTTCCTCGTGTACCTCCAGGCCTCCTCGCTGGCCTCTCTCGCCTCACTAAACACACTTACCAACATAAATAAGTTGTTCTTTCCCTGTAGGCTAACAGTAGTGATCCCATTGCTGCAGCCCAGGGCACAGCGGCGGTGCATACAAACCCTGTGTGTGTCTGTGTGTAGTTCCCAGGAGGCAGCACTGCGCCTTATTAAAGTGGGCTTATTTCACAGACAATCAGCGGCTGTGAAGGCGCCAGTGAGCGGGCACATGAAAGACTAACTCCTCAGGGGACAAACTACCTCCGCCCTCTCTCTTCTCTCTAGTTCTTGCCTCTCGCTCTTTCTCTCTCTCTCTCGCTCTCTCTCTCTCCTAATATTCCCCTTTGCTCGTACGCCCCACAGGCAGCTTGTCAGTCATTATGTACAAAACTGGTTCTCAGTGTCATATTTGAAACCTCATTTCTTCCGTCCTGCCTCTGTGAGCTCACTTTTTATGGCATCTTAAGTTTTGGATGTTTAACTTTTCCTGTTTGTGTTCATTTAACACTGTCAATGCGTGAAATGTAGTTATTTAGCATGCTTCTAATACCTGTCATGGCTGGATGCTCTGTAACCCTTTTTGTCTATCCATCTTGTGGTTAAGTGGTGAACGGTGACTGTTCTGGCTATGCTTATTTTGAAGGTTTTGTCTTGATTTTAAATCACCTTTGACTTTCACTTTTTATATAATTGTTTGAGTCCATACCTTCAGTCACCCACAGATGACAAAACAATAATAACAGAATAATTACACTTATTTATGTAGAAGGGGTATTATGTGCATGTCTTTGTCAATAATATCAATATTTAAACCCAAACAGCCTCTAGTTTGTTGTCAAATGCTTTGTCCTTTTAGCTCAAAACAGAGCTGGAGATAGAGTACAAAAGAGGCCTTGTTACAATTGGTGGTGAAGAGGAGGAGATAGGGTGGTTGAGGAGGTTAAAGGTTCTCTGCTGCTGCCGTGGAAATGGGGCTTAGGGTTAATTGGTTCAGAGTCAAAGGTAACAGGCTGTGATTGGCTGGCATAAGTGGTCCAGAAAATCACTGACATAAGAGTAAAAAAGTATTTGGGGAAAGTACTCAAGAGAAACTGACTGGACATAGCATTTGATTTAATCAATTCACTGTCTTTATTCCCTGGAAGGAAGCTGAGCACACTGACGAGGTTGGGTCAGGACCAGGAAGGAGGAGAAGTGGTCCCGTGTCAGGGCAGTTTGATTGAGGAGGGGAATAGCCCTTGAGACAAAGGTGTCCTTTCTCCTTTGCAACCTGCAGTCCGGACATTATAGCAGACGTCCGGATGAGGGCCAGATAAATTCTAAGTTGTGATCAGTCCTGGAAGATCTCAGTGGCTTTCCTCACAGTTTGTTGCTCACAGAAGGAGGACAGAATTATAATTTCAAGATAATGTTTTTGTAAGGACAAGAGATTACATAATGCATATTTTCTTGCATTTCACAACACAAATGTCCAAACTATCTAATATTGTCAACTTGTCACTTACTTATTGTTGTAGGTATAAGTTATCAATCCCTTGTGAGGGAGGACAAACTGTCAGGAGCAAAGAGCAGCTATTCAGCGCTCGGGAAACACTCTCCTGGCCTTGGTCAGGACTACCGTAACTGGAGCATTACCTATGGTCCATGTTTTTGGGTTGATGTGGGAAACCTGAGTGCACGGAGGAAACCCACCCAGACACTGGGAGAAACTCGGTTTATGTTTGGGTCTCCTCCAGCCCCTACCCGCAACTTTCTTCTGTGGGTTGTGAGACCCCCTCGGCCACTGCGCCTTACTCACAGTGGAAAGAGGAACCCAAACTTTGACTCAAGTGAGAGTACTGTTACACTGTCACATATATTACTCAAGTAGGTGTAAAAGTATAGTGTCCCAGACAATTAAAAGTAAGTGAGTATTACCCATCTCTTCATGTTGGACGCATTTCAAAAGAGGAGTCGAGAGGAAGGAAGTTGGAGCGGGGGGGTTTAGGGGGGCTTCTCTTGGGTGTTACAAAATTACCCACACGTCCCACATCCCTTTTCCATAATATCATTTAAGCCTGATAATAACCACAGCAATTTGTCTGAGCATGTTATTGTGCGTTTGCGTGTGTGTGTGTGTGTGTGTATATGTATGTGTGTGTATGTGTATGTGTATGTGTATGTGTGTGTGTGTGTGTGTGTGTGTGTGTGTGTGTGTGTGTGTGTGTGTGTGTGTGTGTGTGTGTGTGTGTGTGTGTGTGTGTGTGTGTGTGTGTGTGTGTGTGTGTGTGCTAGAGGCTGCATGGGGCGCACCTCGGAGCATTGTAATTACACCGCTGCAGCTTTGAAGTGGAGGAATGTTGGGCCCAGATAATTAGCAGGCAGCTCCACACTCACACACTATTTACATTGCCGTTAAAGCACTCATTCAACTCGTCCTGCCACAACAAATTTTACTATCCATGCTGGTGATTACAGGGGACAGGCTCCGGGGGGCAGCGGTGAGCATGCATGTGCAATGATTTTTATGAATTGATAACAAGTTTTGACAAAGGTTAGCAGTTCAGGTGAGCAGTTTTTTTGATTAATTGCTTGGCCCTGGGTAAGTGCCAATATATATTAATTTAATGTGCAATGTCATGTGAATATGTAAATAGACAAGGATAGTATAGTTAAGCTTATTGTAAAATTGTTCATATCTGGGGTTTAGTTGATTATTGTTCATATCGGGGGTTTAGTTGATTAATAAAGAAACTTTATAAGTTAGGTTAAATGGGGTTGATCATTATAGAGCTATTGTATTTTATTCTTATTTTATATATATCTTATTTTGTTTATAATTCTTTACTGTCTCTACTGGTCGGTTGCACATGTAACAAAAAGAATTTCCCCTTGGAGATAAATAAAAGTAATTCTGATTGTGATTCTGATCTGATTATATCTTACCTACACTAGATCAACTATTTATTCCTTTCTAAATTTGAAAAATTAGAATTAGCTATTTAAGAAACATTACTATGGCGTGTATTTTTGTCTCAAATCATTTGCACAAATTTATTTTTCATTTATTTAGACCCAGCTAATTATAACAATCAAATGTATCTTTAATTTGAGTGTTGACAAATTGAGCTCAAGCTGTCATTAAACAACAAAGGCTTTTGGGAACGGCAGGTATGAAGCAGTTGCTTCATACCTGCCTATTGTTTATTGTTTAACCATGTTGAAAGATAGAAGGTAGAATTTTGACTTAACAACCACCATTAAACAATATTTACAAATCATGTGAAGAAAGGTAATGGCAAACGGGACTGAGGATGCCAAAGATTACATTTCCTCCAGAATATCAAAGAATGAACAACATTCAATTGTTGAGATTGACAAAAAAGATCGGTATTCCATGGTCGCAATACTTGACATGACACTGGAAGAGTTATAAAGAAAAACAATATGAATTGTTGCCATTGTCAGTGGACAAATTTCACAAACTAGGAACTTGCTTCTGTGAATGGTGCAACATAAAACAATGAATAATAAAAGTAAACCATTAACCATGACTCCTTTATTTTTTACTAGGAGTGGGAGCGCCTCTCCATAGATCTAACCTCTAACTTTGTCAGGTGGTGCCACCGGAAACATTACATATTGTACTTTAAGTTGGCTAATTTTACAAACAACTGGCGACCAGCTGCTCCAACAGTTTGTGGATCATCTGCTCTGTGGACATCAGTTATGCCCCTATGATATCTGTTTGTAAACCAAGCACTTCACTTCATGATTCACTGAAACGCATCAGATAGTGGTCATACTCCAGTGTGCTGTGTGTGCACTGTACACAGAGGTCAATGCTTTTCTCAGTACAAGCATCTCAACATCCTTCCATCCGTTCACTCATGTCAAGCGTAACAGTGTTACTACTCACAGCTCAATTCACAATAGTTCAGTTTTGCATCATACCATATGTAACTGACGCGGGATAAATTGAAAAGAATATTTGAAGTTTACTTACTTAACATAGTGACCATGTTGTGACTCAACTACAAAACTGCATCACTTTTGGTGTTCTCGATCTGTGGTGGTCAGGATCAAAGAAGTGGTCCAATAAAGAACTGTATTGTTCTGTTAACAAGTGATGCTTGTAAAGAAAGAAAGCTCACAGCAAGACAGAATCTAGTGCAATATTCAGTGTATCATTGTCAGTAAAAGCTGAGTTAAAATGTTTTTAACACACACATAAATGTGGCTGTGTACCAAAGGTTTGTGAAAGTGGTACAGGATGCTCAAACAGCATAAAACACTTTTCTGTTATGATTATTGTGAGAAATCTCTTATTCACTCTTTAAAGCAACATAACATGTTTCTGAAATTGTCTTCATTATCTTGTAAAATATGTATGTATTAACTACTTCTCATTTATAAATATTGAGTATTGAGTACATGCCTACATTTGTGACATGTGGTGTGACTTAAAGGTGCTGTACCTGATTTGTACGATCTTAAAAATGAGAAAAACAGAACTCTTTGCAGTGTCCACATGTATTGCTCATTTACCTAATGCCATCAGAGCATCCTAATATTCAGTGGTGTTTTTCAGCACAGTGTTTTTCACAACTTTCTGAGGCCAGGGCAAGTTTTGCCATCACGGTAAAGCTAACAACTAGCATGCTAACAGTGCACTTCCTGCTTCATGGATAATAATTATTATTACTACAACAACAGCATCGAAGTTTGTAACTCAATTGTAGTCATTTTTTTAACCTTGTTTGCTGACCGTACAGAAATATGTAAATGATTTTGTTAATTTAGGGTCAACATTTCTGTGTGTTTATTTTGCATTTTTCTTACAAATATTATCCTTTTACCACCAATTTTCACAAAGTCTTTTCAAAGTAAAGTCCATGATAGCGCATGCTTTCTTCCAGCTCTGCCGCCGTAGTCACAGAGTGGAACGTCTCTGCACTCGTCAAACCAGTGCGACGTGCTATAAATAAAAAGTGCTTTTGACTGACACCACTAAACTCAGCCTGACTGGCTACATTGTTTTTATTCAGCGCTAAATTGCCTAAGTGCTGTTTTTCTTGCCCTGTGTAGCGCTGCTTAGACTCCACCTGTAATGCTCCTAAATGACTGGCTTCTGTGGCGCCAGGACCAATTAGCCGCTAACACCGGAGACACATCTATTCAGAGTGAGAGAATGAGAGCTGCTGCTGTCACAGAACGATCTGCACTGTCTGTTAATGACAAGAGAAGACTACACTATGGTGGACCCGGCCTAGGGCTGTGACATATTTGAACACTAAGTACAGTTAATGCTTCGGGGAATATTTAACTGCCCACACTCCGAATATGAGACTGAATGAGACAGCTTAACGCCATATATTGTAATTTACTCATATAGCCATGGAATTATAGTTGGACAGTCTGGAACTTAAGGGATTTTAAAGTCCAGCATTTTTAAGTCCAGCACAGTCTTTCTTTTCAGTATTTGCCTCAGCGTTTGCTGTGGAGGAAAATGATTTTATACATAAGGCAAGGCAAGGCAAGTTTATCTGTAGAGCACAATTCGTACACAAGGCAATTAAAAGTGCTTTACGTAACAGGAAAAGTTGCATTAAAATCACAAAACACAAAAAGACACAGAATCATTTTAAAATAAAGTGCTTTAAAAGAGAAGAGTGCAGATAGATCTTTCAGTCGTTTGCACATCTAAACAGAACTGTTTTTAGCCTGGATTTAAACATTGTCAGAGTGGAGGCCTGTTTTCACATCTTCAGAGAGACCTGCAAAAAACTGAAACGCTGATTCCTCATGTTTAGTCCTGACTCTGGCACCAGCAGGAGGCCGGCCCCTGAGGTGCAAGTTATCTCATATGGCACTAAAATGTCAGATACGTAGTATTTTATCATACGTTAGTTAGCAGATTTTATGAAAGATGCCCTCAGACATACAGTTTTTGTTTCGTTTAGAACTTGGATAAAGTGTTATATTGTTGGGTTTCAGATGACGTCACAACATTCGATAGCCCAATAATATTACTAAAACAAATTTCTGTTGTAACATAGTGAGTTCTAGGGTCTTGTCACTTATAAATAATCAAGTGCATATTTGGGAATTGACCTTTTGTATATTTAATGGTAAAGTACATGTAATCAAGAAGAAAACCTGGCTCTTGCCCCGTATCTCGCCCAATGAAATCATCACATTCTAAAATCTGAAAACAGTCCATAGTAGTACACGTGTAAACTGAATTGTTGATGATGCAAGCCTTTAGTCAAGCAGGACAGATGCCGCACTCGTGTGATCTCGGAAACTCGGAAGATACAACCCCCGACTCTGCAAAACAGCCTTTAACACCACTTTTGGGGATTTTGTTTATTGTTACACACTGATGGTTCTCCTTTGCAAATAAAACACATTTAAACTATGATTCAGTTTTATAGTTAGCAAAAATCATCTTAAATCATTTTTTATCAGCAATTTGCAAACAAAAACAAACCCATCACCTCCTACAATTATCCTACAAACAATGAAACTTTTTTCCCTTGCCAATGAATCAGCAAAGACACTCAGGGTTAAGTTACATGTAGAGATTCCGCGATCACATGAAGGCAGCAATACATTGTTCTCGCGACAAAATCATTTGAAAAGTACACATTTTCGTGCTCGGCGGTGATGTAATGGTGTTGGGTGTTGCTCAGGTGTGGTTGTGGAGTGTCTGTCCTCTCTCTCACAATTTAATACTTTAATTGTCCTGTCAAATAAAGCCTTTGGGCCAGAAAATCTTAAAACGATAATACGAATAAAAAGTCATACATTTATTGGAACTGTATCAAGTATTGCCAGAGTGAATCTAACAGCTCATCTTATTTCCTATGAGTTGAGTTTGGCAACTTCAGCACCATCTTACACAAACTATATCTCCTCCAAACATTAACTCAACAAACCTACCACCACTTTATTCACTTCTTTCTAATGCTGTGCAATAGCTAGATGTGGAAGTGAGCAGTAATAAAGAGTATTAATGGGGGAAACATTTCTAAATGGCCTATAACTTGTGAAACGTGATCATACAGGGAAAAAAGCAAAAGTACTTTATACATCCTCACAAGAATCTAACCCATCTACGACTACGACTATTACTACTTATAACAACTCCTACTAACCACTAACTATTTTCCCTATTCCTTCTCATCTGTTTTAGTTCATAAACTGTTTGTTCCTGATTTGTGCCTGACTTAAGAGCTCTTCCCTACTGAACAAAAGCCAATCAATGACTCAGAAAATAACGACATAATAATAACCCATAATGCACTGTGACTCATAGAGCAAATTACATCTAATATTATTGTCCTTCTAAATACTGTGTCACGTATAATTTACTGACAACATAAATATATAAATCACTAATAATTCCCTATTGTTTACGAACTTTGTCGTGGCGGTTACTGTAATAAGCGGCTCTAATTCATTATATGCTTTCATTTCTGCTCTTTCAGAACGGCAGGAATAGGGGACTTGTATGCACAATGTAGGGCACAAATCATTCAGTCATTGTGCTGTTCTGCGTCGCACAGTGAAATGCATTATGGTCCCTGTTCTCAGCTATGTGCCTCCTTTGAAGGCGATAATTGCTTGGTACACCGCCAACTACAATTTTAATATTTTTGGCCGCGCTCCCTGTACTTTGATGAAGTTTTGAACACTTTGGAGACATGTACTTAGCCACTAATGTGGGCTCATAGCTTCACCTCGCCATAACCCATTATTAGCAGGTTCTCCTTTAATTCATGAGTCACTGTACACCTGAAGGGTTTTGGAAAGTTGAATGCGTTTCAAACCCACTCACCTTTTCACCTTTCGGGCGCTCCATAAAACTGCGCACGGAAGAGAGCAACCTTGTTCTGAGCAATATAAATAAATACAGCGTTCGAGTTATAGGAAAATACTAGGCTTAGTCAAAAATGTCTTGGGTTCACACAAAAAGTATGTCTGTTTGTAATGCTTTTTTCCTTTAGTGACTCAATTGCAAGCTTCAGATGTCATTTTAGAAGTTCCTTATAATGCAACATGCAGCATTTTTTCAATCCGTAATGTGTTTTAATCCAGTTTGCTGAAAGTTTAGTCAAAGTGAACATTAAGTAGAGCAAAGTGTAGAAATAATGGAGGTATATTGCTCAAGGAAACAATAGCAATATGAGCCCAGAATTCAGAAAGCTGGTTTATCCTGAAAACTGTACAATCTGGAAAGTCAGCAAATTAGTAATAGGCAGATTAATATATACAAAACAAAGATATGTTTATACTGACAAGATATTGAAAAGTATTGATCTCATGCATAAATATGGGTACTTAAAATATGATAGCAGGGTAAAGCAGGGGCCGGCAATTACACAAGCACATTTCTATATTGTTGTTCTATATTAATTTATAGCTAAGACAATAAAAAAGAGTAACAATTATTATCACAAACTTGCGTGGGGGATTAAAACACGCCTCGGGTTGCATGATGCCCAGGATTGTAGACATTCAAACCCACAAGGCTGAGGGTGCAACACTTTCAACTTAAACACTACAACACCAAGCACTTTTCATATTTTACTTTTTAGTTTATCTTTAATGTTTTAAATCAAGCTGTGAGTGAAAACAATAATAGCCTCTATCCACCTTACTCCGCCCCGCCCACTTTTGCCTCTTTTTGCCACAGATGGTTGGATGGATGGATTACTCACAGAATACAGCTACCTGCTATGTCTTGTTTATGTCTTGTTTATTGTATGTTTTGTTGTGACCGCAACTGTAGTTACAACTGTGTGTCTGCTCATTGTTTATTGTCTATAAATGTAATTGTATATGTTATGTTGTAACGGCAACTGTAGTTTCAACGGTTTGTAAAGCGCTTTGGGTGCCTATTAGGTGGAAAAGCGCTCTATAAATAAAAAATTCTTCTTCTTCAGATCCGCGCTCCTGTTGTAAACGCACTTCTGGTTTACGAGAACCCCGTTCACCCAAATGACGAATGAGGGAAAAGTCTTGTCGCTAAAACATAAAAAGTAAGCAATGCACCAATTTCCTGGGGTCTGAAAACGGCTTTGTAGTCCGTGTGGAACTTATTTCCTGTTGAGCTCGTCTGCCGCATGTAAACTTATACAACGGAAACAAGATGGCGGCGCACACGGCAACTTCCGGAATAAGGTCAATACACAAAGGTAAAAAATGTTCAGAGGTTTTAGTAGAGGGATTTCATTGCAGTACAGTATCAGTTCAATATTGCAATACTACATAGCATTACGTGACATCAGATAAAAAAACATTCACTGGTATTACCCATCACTGCGTCAAATGTACAAAAGCACTGTGTCACTGCGCAGTGTACAAGTTGTAGATGATAAATGACTATATGATTATCAGTGTGAGTCACCCGTTCACCTTTTCACCTCATGAGCGCTTCATAAACCTAGTCTTTAATTTAACCGAATGCAATTACCTGCTGTTTAATTTGTCTTTGTTGCATGTACGTTTGTGCTGACTGCGCTGCTTCTGAGACTTATAAATCTGTGTGAAGGAGGATCACTTTTACGACGGTGTGTATCTCATGACTTCAGTTTCCGTGTCAAGCTCAGAGCCACCGGGGGCCATGAAGATTCTGCCTGACACACTGTACGTCTTTATCAGCCGTGACAGGTGGATTTACGACGGCCCTCCGCGCGTAAATCACATCCCGCCTTGTTATTACCGACAGCGACTCCAATGGTATAATTGTTTTTAAGTCATGTTTAGGAGCCAAATGTGTGTGAACATAATCACACTGCATTCTGGGAAGTTTTCCAGCGTTTGGGGAAATCCACCTTCCACACAACAAACAAGCAAAACCACAAAAACAAAAGAGGTTTAAAGAAAAAGCTGTCTCATTACAACAAATGAGCTTTTATGAGCGAAAAAGCCACAAGTTTCCCATAGATTATAGCCGGGTTACACGCACACTTTGGGTTAGTGGTATGTTCACAGCCAATAAGACAAATATAGAGCAGTTGTACAACAAGAACCGTAAAAATGGGCTTTGACAACTTGACATATTCAACTACTATGTTTCAGCTCTGACTGATACCTCTTTTTTGTGGAGCTTGCAGATTTTGCAAATGTGATGGAATGCTGTGTATTGTGTAAAAGAATATCAGGAACAACAGCAAAGGCCAACGCAGAAAGTCAATGAAATCTAGAAGGACTACACCATCCCAAAAAATAAACCTATTTGCAATCAAGTAGATATCTTAATTCTTTGGTTTGGATCAACATAAAATAACAAAATCTACTGTGTGTAACTTTTTCGCCAAAATATACTAAAATCACCTTTTTTTCCCTTCTTGTTGATGTTTTATTGCACTGAAAAACTTAGAAAACTATGCATCCTTGCTGTGAGCGGGCTTGCATCTCCACAAACCTGACTCTACTTTTCCTCCTCCTGCTTGTCTCCATGGAAATGTTGTTAATTTAGCTATAATGTTCCAGTGTATGGGATAAAGGATGTCTATCTCTATGGGGAATGTTCAGAAGCATGGTTTTAACTCTCTATTTCCATGGAATTATACAGGCCAATGCAGCCCCCAGATCAGATTTTGTTGGATTTTAACCAAAAGTAGTACATTTCACTGTAAATTATGAACAATTCTGCAATCATAACAAGCATTTTGATGTTATGAAGACCTAAAATGAATGTCCCAAGCCTTATTAAAGGTGTGGTGTCTCATGAAAACAATAAAAATGCAAAATTGTGTATAATTCACAACATTCTCATTTGTCTGTTTGTCAGTTCAAATACAGCCCTTGGACACCCCTGATTTAGATGGGAACTGGTTACATAAAACAGGGCATTGATAGAGAAAAGTACACTTTATTCTCCCCACAGTGTCTCACAGAATGTCCTCAAGGGAGATGATGTTGATGATTATACAGCACCAGCAGATTTAGAATCCATTGCCACTCAGTAGGTCATGGTAGTGTGCATCAGCTTGGATCAGTTTGGTCTGGTTTGGTACAGTTAGCCACAGTTAGCCACAGTGCAAAGTGAGTTTCCATTACTTCAGGTCCAGGAAATCACATCAATATTGTCATTACATACTCTCAACAACATCTTTGCTGAAAATCAAAATGGAACTTTGTAATAATAAAGATGAGCTGCACACATCGCTATCAATTGCTGTTATAAAGTAATTCTTTTCTTGCTAGCATGTATTTGTTTTGGTGTATAGCTCACAGTCTATGTTTATCCAGGTTTGGTAAAACAACCACATTGACAGCTGTTTGGCTTCATCTCTGGCCTGTGAGACAACGGCTGTTATGATTTAGGCTGTAAAGATCAATATGTATTGAATCTCTCAACATAAAGGAAGCATCGAAGCATATGCTTTTACGTGACAGAACAGAAGGGAGTCCATGGCTGCCTCATTATCAAGCTCCATGTGACTCATGCACATCTACTTTTAAACCTTTTTCGTATTTTACAGCAGGCCCTTACAGCTTTACTCATCTTTACATTTAGATTTGGGCTCAGGTAAGTACCTAGACTTGTTCATCAGTGCAGTGAATGCCTTTTTATAGAGCCATAAAGAACAAAGCACTTAAGTGAATAAACAAATTATTCCCTCTGCCAGGACAGAGCAGCGACTTGAAAGCTGCTCGTAAACATTTACAGGTCAGGACTCCGGACTCAGGGCTTGAACAGGGACTTTCTGAATGAGACGGGGCGCGGTATCTCGCTTTGTTTATTGTCTAATCATTAACATCAGTGTTAATTAGGAGTGGCGTTTTAAAATGGCAAATCAACAATCACAAGGCAGTGCCAGGCCGCCCTGCTGCTGTTACAGAGCATGCTCAATGAGTCATCACATTACTTTCCTTAAAATCTGCTGGCTCTATTATAGGCAGGGATTCAAGGGGAAAATATTTACTTCCATGTCTGAATATCAACAATTGGATGTTTCTACTGATTGCTCAAGAAATAACAAACTTGAAAACTTGAACTATTAGACAGTTTGCAGCACTACTGAATGCTTTAGCCCCTGATGTGTTCTTGTTTGCTCCAGGAGCAGGAAATGATCTGGAGCCACTAGAACTCGGGACGCTCCCAGAAAGTATAAGAGCTGATTTCCACCTCTCTACGCCTCCTGTTCTACACTGACCTGGCAGCCAGACTGGTCTCTGTATATACAGTTTACAGAAGATTTCAGTCTGGTCACCACTATCTCAGGTTTATGATGTAAAGGAATTGAAATGCTCACTTATGATCTATCATTAAGAAGAAAATCTAACTTTTCTCACATTTAAGTAATAGTGTTTGCTTGGTTGGTTGGTCAATGTTGGTTTTGACACTGACTTCACCTGTCACTCATGTCCATCTGAACTCAGAGAGATAAAACGTGGAACCAGACTATACATCTTCATAAGATAGAGACAGTGTGTCTTGAACAACCAGGCAACCATGTTGGCACCATCCCTCTTTACTGCACCTTTAAGCAACACCTAATAAAAGGTTTTCTAACTCATTTTCATGCAGTAACAACTGAATAGGCCTTAAAATGCTGCTGTTTTTGTCCATTTCTTTTATTACTATTAGCCAAGCCGTCAAACTGTAACGGTGCCAGTATCTCATGGTAAAATGTTCTGCCCCTCACTGTGGTCAGTGCATATTTGTATATAGTGTCACTGAAATCAGACCAAGTAAACACAGTTCAAAAGTGGTCATGTATGAGCTGTCAGTTAACTTCATACATAAGCAAAATGCAAAATGTCCTTTTTGGAGCTTTTAACCATGCTTTATGTTGTCCCCTCAAAACATATCTGCTTTTTTTTTTATGAATCCTGTTTGTGAGATAATTTTTGCTCAGTTTATATCTTATATATTCCCTGGATTGTTACATCACTGATGCACTGATACAAATTCGAACTTGCAGTTTTTAAGCCCATAAGCCATCATTGGACTTTGTCTATGGTCAAATTGTGTTAACAACAAACGCATGTCTTTACATTAGCATAGCATTAAATTTGCCCAAAAGCTACATTTATTTGTTGTTTCATTGTTGTTTCATTGTAAATGTACATTTTATGAACATATAAGTATTTGATGTAAGAGAATATGAATGATATGGATAAAAGCAGGTTAAAAGCCATGTTGTAATGATACAAGAATGCATACAATGTTCACTTTAACGTGTTGTCGTGTGTAGAACAATCTGGCCACAGTATAGACAGCGCGGCTTAAGTGGGAGAGAGAGTGTTGAGAGATAAGCAGCAAACTGTCCCAACCAGAAGTCAAACTCACAGCTCTGAGGGAGCGACCAGTAACGTGGGACGTGTTTGCTCGTATCTGTGCGTTTGTGGGGCCCTAATGGTACTGACCGCTGTTTAACGAGCGAGCGACGCCAGCCACAGCAGGACCACGGACAGAGGCGCTCCACTCGCTCGCCCTGTTAACCCTGAGCTGCCACGGCAACCTCTGCTCGCCTGCGGGGTCAAAGGTCACAGGCCGCTTTGAAATGGAGAAACGAGGGCCTGCTGTGGGGCTGATTGGCAGAGTGGTGATTACTGCTGCTAGAGTTTGGATTTATCTGCCTCACCTCAAAGCGGGAGGGAGAGAGAGAGAGAGGGAGGAGGAGGCAGGAAATGCAGGGAATGTGGGGCTCTGATAAATACAAGACGACAGGCAGAAGGAGGTGGGGGGTATCCTGGTCTGTGTGTGATGTGAACTGTTACATTCTCATATGTTTGAAGTACATTTGACAGGTCAGACTACTATGTAACCTAAAACAAGATCAAGATTGTGTAAAAAAAAAAAAAAAAACTGTTTTCCTTACTTTGACAACTTTGGTGAAGTTTATAATTTTACTTCCTGGTTGGCCAGCTGATGGGACATAGGGGAGGTATTTCCATAACTGTTTCCTAGCAACCATACTGTAAACAAGGGCCAAAGTGATGTGGTGCTAGCATTTCTGAAATGAGAGGCTGGCGTTTTGACTTTGCGTTCATGTGCTTTACTGGGATTTTGATGTCACCAATAATATAATCACTGAGCCGGCCTTTTAGCAGCATTTAACAGAGCTAACAGTAGGATTTGCTGATGGTAGCCTCCTCAAAAGCAAAACATTATTTGAAAAACACCCTATTTGCCTTAACTGAGAAGTTGCCGCGGGCGCCGCCATGAGCCGTGTCCTTCCTTGTGCTTGTATTAGTTTACATAGGGCTGCTGAGCCGACAGAAAGTTCTACACAGACACAAAGTCGTTTGTGTTGACTTGTTGGTGCACATGAACGATGAACATTTTACACAAATCAACATAATATATATCATAATTTAGCTGCAAGACATTTCCCTTATTCTCCACTTAAGTCAATGGAATTTCTGTTCAACCAGAAATGTCAAAACAACCAAAGCGCAAAGTCCATAGCAAAAGGAGGCAAAAGAGTGACAGAATAACGTTATATTAGTAATTAAAGAATAGTGTTGGGTATTTTTTGAGCAGATCTGTTGATATTACGATGGATAACTGAATGTGGTAATGATTAGTCAAAGAGATCCTACGTTAAAGATAAATTGACGAACATTGCAGGTGACGTCAGGTGTGGAAGTCGGGCAGCAGTTCTCGAGAACTTGTTCAACTCAAACACGCATTTATTTTATTATCTTATTGTTTATGTCACAAAGCGATCGCTCTGATGCATGACTTCTCCCTGCATTTGAGTTTAATTTTGTGTATTGACAAAAATAGTTTCCTTTTTAGCTAAGTCCTGCATTTTTCAACTTTCTAAAACTTATCATCGTAAAAATGACTGATGTAAAATTACTTTCACAGGAACTATCCTGAACTTAAGAAATGCTGACGTGAAGTATCTTCATATTTGCGATTTTGTCTCTTTGGGGGGAAATGTATAATTTTTAAGACATTTTTCATGCGTGTGAATATGCACAAAGGACCTTGCAAATATCAGAAAGTACACTACACTAATATGCTTAGAAGTATCATGATTCCGTTCTTATCTCTGATGTAACTGTAAGTCAGATGCCAGAGGTCAAATGTAGTTCTTTTCTTTGTATGGTGACCTTCTGAACTTTCTCGTGTTTTACTCGTTAAACTATAAATAATCAAAAACAACCATACCTATACTTATATAAATGTCCTGGCATGATTATAAATATCATTTATCATATCATAAAATCTTAATCATAACCCTGTCTCCCTGATCTCCTGTTGTACTTGGTCTTTTCATGTTTTGTGCTGATGTGGATAATTGTTGTCTGGATCAAGCCCAGCAGGAAATGACATGATCAGGTCCAGATGACAAGCGAAAAGAAGACGTCCCATTAAAAAAATAAAGTTGTATAATGCTGGTATAATTGGTGTGGTAAATGAGATAATTAGCGCGTGCTTTTTCACACGTTCAAACAGCAGCCTGGCTGTTGTGTTTTGATTGAGGCGCCAGGTTTAATGGCTGTTTAATAAGCCTCTGTATGGCCTCCAGAAATGGAAAGAAACACTAAGACATTTTTGAGAATGCACTGAGTATTTCCTATCACAATTGTGTGTGTGATTGAATACAGTGCCTAAGTTGTACTGTTTAAATATTGTCAACGTGTGTAAAGGAGTCAGTGAGTTTTACCACAAACGACTGTAATGATAGCAGTAATGAAAGGAGCATTAAATGATACCATGTTTGTCACGAAAAGACATTTTCAAGTGTGACTCAGTGCTACAGAAAATATCACGATAAGACCTAAACTCTGAAGCAGGATAAACACTGTAAATTCCTTTTGAATGTGAATTTGAATTGTTTACAGAGAGCTGCAGAAGAAATATAGCAGCATGAAACACTTAAGGAGTTAGTGTCTCAGTCAATGAGTCAATTAAAAGGCTTTTTTTTTTACCTCTACAGCTCAAATCATATCATGTTACAAAAATAACTATAATTTCCCCACTTTAGTGCAAAGAAAGGGTACTCAGTAAATACTGAGCTTCAGAAAATATTGTTCCATCAGTCATTTACTGAACGATAAGTGGTTTAGTGTTTATTGTAACAGGTCTAGCACAGCAGTTGTAGTAATAGCATCTTCTTTTAGCAGTTACTGTCTCCCCTTTTGTGATAATTTCTGTGCTTGAATTTCCTACTTTTTTTTTTCAACCGTAACATGCACTTTTAAGCTAACACATGACCTTTTGGTCTCATTTACACCGCTTCACTCCTGAGTGTTTCAGCAAACACACCCAATGACAACCGTTATATTTTCAAAGAGCAAAGAACTACTCTGTTGTACTTTTTGTTCAAACACACTAGGATATTTCAAGATGAAGAAAATGGAAAAAATGCAAACGCAAAGCCTGAACAGCGCACAAGTGAAGTACAATTAATAATTTTTTAATGTCAAGATTATTCAGTTAATGGATAGTAGGGATTATTCAAGGCAATCCTATCTAATGCTAACTAAAACCAAATCATGACTATGTTAGAAGTCATTTCAACATCTGTTCTCCAAAAAAGTGTGGCTTTTGTGGCTGTTTGTATCACAATAACTTTTCCATTTTGTTGATTTCATAACCACCATTATAAAATGTCCACAAATTTCATTTTCATTTGTTCTAATGTAATAAATAAATGTATTCCCTCTTTTATTTTTGCAATACAAGTGTTCACAACATTGAACCTAAATATGTCAGACCCACCTGAACGCAGACAGAACCTCATAATTCAAAGGGAACGTTGTGACTTTTAAATCAAGAATCAAACCATTGTCATTGTCTCTTCCCATGGGTTAGTTAGAAAAATACAAATGATTTCAGTACGGCTCAAATATCTGTGATCGTACTGTATTTTCCTCATAATCAACCAGCCCTGGAGAAGTAGAAGAACCTTGAAGCACATATTTGGTCCTTCCTTCCTCTTCCTCTGATCTCCTCTTCATTAAAGCCCAGCTCTCCCCGGGGGCTATGTATGAGTGCCTGTATCTGACCAACAGTTTGGACAAGTGAGTGACACTGTTTGCCTTTGGAGTAATGGCCCTCATTACGTGAAATTACACTGTCCCTGAACGCAGCAGCAGCACCCTCCCACTGCTGCAGCCTGTATCTCCCCAGCCCTGGTGCCTTGTTACAATCAATTAGGCTGATTACAAGCACTATCTCCACCACTTCAAAGAGCACCATTACAGAGGGTCAGACTCGCTGTCTCTCCTCCCTGCGCTCGGCCCTGTGGTTTGGAGCGCTCAGACGCACAGCAAAAACAAGAGAGACTCCGGCAGAAAGAGCGAAAGAAGTGACTGGCGAGAAATGTTTACTTTTCTGTGAGGTGTAAAAATCAATCGAGTTCATTTTGTGGTCCGGCGATTCAAAATGTAAATTAAAGTTCAATATTTTGGAATAGAGAGGTGTGCTTCTCTCAAATGTTTCATTAATAAACTATGGACTAAACAAAACGAACCAGGTTGAAAACAGTACTAAATCAAGATTAAATAAAACTCATCAGGACTAAAAGGGACTAACACAAGAATAAAACAGGACTAACCACTGACTAAACAAGAACTATTGTAAAACAGAACTAACCAATACTAATCAAAGACTAATCAGACTAAATAAGGACTAAACTAAACTAAACCAGGCTTAAATTGACACAAATAAGTGAACTATAACTGAAATAACTGAAAAGGACTAGTACAAACCACGACTAGCCAAGAGTAACCTAGAAACTAATCGGATTAAACTAAACAAGGATCAAATCAACACAATCAGGACTGAAAAAGGACCAACCCAAGATTTAACTGTTCAGGACTAACCATGGACTAAAACAGGACTATTCTAGAACTAAAGTAGGACTAAAGAAAACTGAATCAGGATTAAATCAACACTAATACGGTCTAAAAAAGGTCTAACACAAGATTAAACAGGAATGAGTAAACATTGAGTAAACCAGGGCTAAACCAAGATTAACTTTAGACTAATCCAATTTAACACAGAAAAAACAAAACCAAACCAGGATATAAAATCAGCACTGACCAGAACTAGCATTAGATTAAACTGTGCAGGATTAAAACTGATTTTTCTAAAAACTAAACTAGGACTAAAGAAGACTAAACTGAGACTAATGAAACCAAACAAGGACTAAACAAGACTCAACTAATTAATAAAAAAGGATTTAACAAGATTAAACTAAAGCAGGACTAAACCAGTGAGCACTAAAACACGACTAACCCAGAACAAACCCAGGACTAACAGATAAAACCAGGATTAAACTAGTCTAAATCAGGATCAAATCAAAACTATTAAAAAGGACTCCACATGATTAAATTGTCCGAGGATTAACCATAGACTAAACCAGGAGTATTCTAGGACAAAAGCAGGACTAAACCAAGTCAAACCCGAGACAAGTTTGACTAAACCAGAACTAAACTGACACTAATAAAAACTAAAGAATGAGTAACAGTGGACTAAAGCGGGACTCATCATAAACTAAACCAGGACAAATCCATGTTTTAACAAGACCAAGGCTAATCCAGCATTAAATGTTTGATTGTTTACCCTTAATAAACACGACCAGTTCAAACTAAATTAGCATCATTGCATCATTGGCAAACAAAGAACTCCCCAATTGATGAAAATGACTTGATTCCAAACGTTTAAACCAGGCATGTCCAAACTAAGGCCCGGGGGCCAAATGCGGCCCTAAGACCAATTTTTCTTGGCCCTCAGGCTTACTGGTAAATTGGCCCACATTGTCCTGATAAGTACTATTTACAGCACATTTCAGATTTTCTACAATTCCAACCTAAATAACTACAATACAATGCAATACAGGCCTGATATTAAGACACTGAGACTGAATGTAGATGTGGTGGTGCTTAAAACATCAGATAAATGCAGCTTTTTTTAACGTTTCACGATTGATTTGTGGTCCTCTGCTTCGTCTATATTTCAATATGTGGCCCACGATGTAAAAAGTTTGGACACCCCTGGTTTAAACAAATGCTTCAACATGAGATTTGTATTTTCCCCGCTGCCTTTCATGTGATCTGCGTTCTCACACCGTTGTCATACAGTTACACTAACAAACACGGCCCTCTTCGTCACGCTAACTCACCCCCGCCATGAAACGATCACAATGGTCTGGAGGCTGATTGAAGGATAAGTGACACGTAATGAGCTGGAGACAATTGTTGCCGTTCAGAGGTTTTTGACTCCTGGTGCTGAGGTCAGGTGACAGGTCAAACAATAAAGCGCGGCCCGGAGAGAGACAGCCAGTCTAGACGCAGCACAGCCGAGACCCTCCCCGATCACTTTGTTCTGCACCATGTCTACAGGTAATTACCTCCAAAACTGCTGCTGTCAGAGGGAGAGCGAGAGGGAGAGAGGGGGGAGGGAGAGAGGGATGACCAAGGATGAGTGTGCAGATGTGAAGTCATGCGCGAATTCAAACAGAGAGTGACTTAAGTGCTGTAAATATCAGCAGTGTATGGAAACAGATGTGACCTTAAACGGCCCACCGCAGAAGGTCAGCGGATTAACTCCCTGGCAAACCAAGCAATCCGCCATGAGATAAAAGTAATCAAAGAGAAAAACAATTATAGAATCTACACTCGTTCAGATTGTTGCCCTATGTTCTGACACACGGGCTGTATTTTAATGTCTTCGAAGCTACTACTGCCAAAACTGAAAAGAGCTGGTGGGAATAGCAGTGGTAAACAAATTAGAAGTATATTCATCATCTCATTTTTCTCTTGTCTGCAAAGAAAACTAAACTATAAATAAATAAATAAAAGGTCTATCTGTGTTCTTCTGCAGTCTGTCTTCCTTTGCCTTGTAATGATTTTTTGTGCTTTCCTGTGCAAGGCAAATTCCCCTCGGGGCAATAAAGGTTTTCCAACTTTGAAAGTTAAGAATGAAGTTGTTTGTGTATAAAGGTGTCAATATCAACTTGTATTGAAGATTTAAATATATGTAAATATATGTGTAAGAGATAATGGATTTTGTCTAAGAGTTGATCTATTTGCAAAAGGGACAGATAATATGATTACTCTTCTCCCTTTCATTCATTCTTAATCTTTACTTAAGTAACTTGTTTGACTTTTTATATTTTTGATTGAAATAAATATTCTTAATATCAATAGCCACAAAATCTATGGATGATACCAATAAAGTTTTGCATAAACATAGAGAAAATGCAAACTGTTAAATCACAAAGCTAAAGCTACATGTGATTTTACATAAGATATACCCAAACAGAAAGCAAACAGAAGACACTGAGAAATCGTCTCAAATTTACTTCTAAAGTTGTGAAACCAATCAGTTCATTTGATTAAAGTATGTTTTTATTTGTGTTCCAAGTTTCAGTTCACATAACATCAGATTTTATGGATGTGAGCGCAGCGGTGCCACCATTCACTTCCCTTTAGCTGATGTAAAGTGATCGTTGGTGTAAAGTCCAGTCGCATGTTACTCATGATCGTTCCACATTGAGCAGGATTCACTGTTTAGAAGTGGACGGTCACGACTGCCATCTGTGAAATCAGATCGGTCCAAGAGACTCGCACATCGTCTTCAAAGTCTCTACAGTGACAAGAACCAAGTGGAAATAACCCTTAATAAAACGTCAGGCGCCACTCCGGCCTTATCTTAATTGTATGAAAACAGCCGTGCACTGCTCCATCCTGTGGAGATGCCCTCAGACCGATACGGCCCTTTGAATGGGAGACGACTTGGGAAGTGTTCAAACGATGAGAAAACATAGCCCAACTGATAAAAGGTATCATTTATACCGCGGTTTTCTACCTCCAAGGGCCACTCAATGCTCTTTTCATCAAGGACCCGCTCACTCGTTCACACACATTCACACATGAGTGTACGCAGACACTGGGGCGAGCCCGGGGTGTCTTGCCCAAGAACAATGACCAACAACCACCAAACGTTGGACCAGTTCATCTGACCGCTCTACCAACTTCATACTAATGCTGGCAGTGTGATTCCCATACTTTGGATCAGTCCACAAATACTCTGGGACACCATCTGCACATGACTGGACACTACACACATGCTTTGAATGTGCATCGTCTAATACAGATTTACACTGTCTGTCTCTGATGATGATGGGATTGTACAGCATTTGAAGGAGCACATTCAGAAACCTGTCAGAGCTGGGAATAAATCTCACGACGCTGAGGCCGGATGCATAAAACCTGGCATATGTGGAGCTGCTCAGATCACTCAACTACCAGATCTACCAGAGAGCGCAGTGAAGGCCGTTTGATCACTGACATAATCTGGAGAAGTCGCCCGATCAAGAAATGGATTTGTCATTTGTGCACACACGAGACGGGTCATTAGCCACGTTTGGACTGGCCCCGGTCCCCCAGTCCAGTTCACTTCAGAGCGTCTCGGAACACTTCTCTTAATGGCGGTCAGTGTTTTCTGTGCTGTGAACCAGGTGCTGTAGAAACCGCGTTACTTCCTTTGTCTCTATTTCCGCCTTCTGTTCGGCTGGACCCAGGTTGCGTTCGTTTCATTGCAGGGCCCAGTTAAAGAATATGGTTCTTTCCAGTGTATTGAGACTTGTTTACTGGTGCCAGTAGCTCCACGGTGACACCAGGCGCCCCATTGTGTCGTGTTTCGGCCGTCGGCAGGGCGGGTCCTTCGTTGTAGCTGGTGGTGGGGTTGGTCATGTCCTCCGTTGCAGCTGGAGCTGGGCGAGCCGAGTGTGGAGGGAGGCTTGTTATGGGTGCAGC